>OZ010794.1:152748026-153469026 GCA_963932465.1 Maratus speciosus | reverse complement strand
TAGCTTATGAATAGAGCTTAATTGAACTATTTACATTATTTTTAAGCATAAACACTAACTGTTTAATATATTCGTAACACTATATATATAATTTTTATTTAATTTGTAATTATTCAAATAAATTATAATTTTTACATTTTTTAATGATTTTATATCTAATAATTCTTTTAATTATGAAGCTTTGTAACCTCTACTAACTACCTGCTTGGAGATAAGGAAATAAAATCTTCAGAAGTGTGGGAGGAGCGCGTTTATACCAAGTGGAATCTAAAAATTTAATGTATAGAAAATGAGGAATCGCGAAGCGATCCAGAACGGAAACGCGAAACAATTTCTTCTGGGGTTGGTTAGAAAATAGGGTTTGCTTCGCCATACCGAACGGAAATCGCGAAGCGATTACGCGGGTGTTGGTGAGCGTAGCGAGCAGGAGGGCGGAGCCCTCCTAGTGTTTTATAAATTTATTAGCACTGAGTCAGTTAAATCTTTGACATTTGACTGATACTAATTGCAGAATATAATACTAGTATGACCTAGAATATTATATTAAAACACGTCTGTATATGTGTGTTTGAGGTAACAGTTTTCTGGAGATTTATGTATACAAAAAAGATGAATAATGTAGAAAATTTAAATGCTTTCTTTCTATTTAATTTATAGATGACTTGTAGGGAGAATTAAGAACCTGAATCCGAATTCCCCCCCCCCCCCCGAAAACTTCACAAAATGGTTCTTTTTAACTTAAATTTCTTATTGTTTTAGGGGGAAAGTATTACGAAATTCAGAAACTAGACAAAATTTGCAACAAATAGGATATATGAGATTATGACGTAGGATGAACTTGGAGGGGGACGACTGCCTCTGAACATGCACTGCGGCGCTACGTGCACTAAGTTATGAAGTTCAGGCAATAGGGGATTTTACCTGGAAAAATTAATACTAGTTCTGGATTTCGGCTCACTTTATGTTTTTTGGGTCGCTGAATCCGCATTTGTAATTTCCCACCAAAATTTCACACGGCAACGCCCCCCAAAATTGATTTTTTTGAAAAAAAAATGGTTTTTGAGAAAAGCGCGCGGTGATTGTTCCGAGGCAGATCCCTCTCTCCCCGTTTATCCTACGTCATAATGTCATACATCCTATTTGTTGCAAATTTTGTCTAGTTTCTGAATTTCGTAATGCTTTTCACCTAAAACAATAAGAAATTTAAGTTAATAACAACTATTTTTTGGGGGGGGGGTCGGGGGGGGAATTTTGGGGGTAAGTTAAAAATTCGGATTCAGCGACCCAAAAAACTTAAAATAAACCTTATAAGAAAAGTTCGGGGGGGGGGATATGGGAGGGCGAATGTAAACGATGTGAGTGGCTAAGTGAAATTGCGCAACATAGTCCACACAGCATCGCGGCGCATGTTCCGAGGCCCATCCCCATTCATCGTAAGTCATAATTTCATATATGTTATTTGTTGCAAATTTTGTCTACTTTCTAAATTTCAAGATAGTTTTCCCCTAAAACAATAAAAAAATTCATTTTTTTATAAAAACCTTTTTTCGGGGCTTTTTACCAAAATTTGGGGGGGGGGGGGTTGCGTGGGAAATTTTGGTGGGAAGTTACAAATTTGGATTCAACGACCCAAAAAACATAAAGTAAGCCGATTTCCAGAACTAGCATTAATTTTGTTAGGTAAAATTCCCTATTGCCTGGACTACTACTCTATTCTAATCATCCTGTAGAGAAATCCAATGATTTATATCAGTTTCAATACATTTGAAATAGCTTAATATCATTAAAATACTCTGCAAATGATTTTCCCAATATGCCATAATGTAATGCAATGAACTATTAATGATAACTCTTTTTACGCAATACCAAACATGCCATGGTAAGCATCATTTACATATTTCAATTTCAGGAAAATCCGAGTATATTTACGTAAGTTAGATCGTGGACAGACGGACAGGCGAACTGAAAAACTGAATTGATAAAGAAAATTCAACTTTGTTGGAAAGTGTTAAAAACAGTCAGATATTTCAGCACTCAGTGCAGGCTGTTCTAAAATAAATAAAAAATATATTAACATGTAAATGGGTCAGCTATTAACCATTTGCGTCTATCGATTCGATTGAGTCCATCCTAAATATGACATAATCACAATAGCAACCAAGAATCATCACTTATCATGGGAGATCATTGAATTAATTACTTATCAAACGGTTTAATAAAATGAAAAAAAAACTTTTATTAATATATTTTTAAGTTTTGATTCGATCTTCATAAAATTTGAAATAACTCGGCAAAATTCTACAACGAATATATATATATATATATATATATATATATGTATATTAAATTTCAAATTATTCGGTTGGCTAGTTTTTGCGCTGTTGTAAGCGAGCAGACAGATGGAAGTACAAGGCGACGACTATATTTGCTACGTATTTATATAATTACGAACGCACCTAACAGAAATAACAATAAAAATACAGTTTTAATTAATTGTAAGTGAAATTCAGTGAAAGGTAATATGTTGTTAACTCAAAGCCAACATTATCATTTGGTCCAATGGTATTTGGCTTTGATACACAGAAATACAGTAAAACCTCCCTGAAAGACCGCCTCTATAAGGAGACCACCTCTGATAAAGACTATTTATTCATGGTCTATAATTTTTGGCTATAATCTCAGTGTTATTTTCCTCCATTAAAGGGCCACTATTCCCCGTCTCCCTCCCTTAAAGACCGCTTTTTAACTTTTCTGTCGAAGACTAGGATTACTTTCCTTTGTACGGAGAAATCTCAAAATTCCACTTTTTTCCGGAAAACACGCTCAGAAAAGTCTACTTCCTTAGACTTGGCGAATCAAGTTCGTCTCTGAAGACTGGGAAAATCGTATTATATAAAATCTCAAAAAAGGTTAGACTGTTTAATTTTTTATTAAAAAATAAATTCTACAATCATTTATAAAAATGAATGATACTACAATAGAGATTTTTAAGAATCTACTTTAGGAGCTCATTCTGATTCAGACAATGAGCTTCCCACAGTTAAAGCTTCTATTTCATATCAAGAAACACTTGTCGAAATCAACAGATTGACAGAAAATTCAATACCTGTTAAAGATGATACTAAAATAAATAATTTGCTAAAAATATATCAACGAATGTTTAGAAACAAAAATTGTTAATGAGAAATTGTTATAATCAAAGCAAACTACAATTAATTCCTTCTTTAAAGCTGTATTGACATGAAATATAATAAACTAATTCAATAATAGTTTTCTTTTCTGTATGTATTTCTTGAAACTTTGCTTTACCCGTCACCTCTGTTCGGAGACCACCTCTCTGAACGACCGATTTTTTCGGTCTAATGGGTGGTCGCCTTAGAGTGGTTTCACTGTATTCAAAAATCGATAAAACATTCACGTTTGGAAGGACGATCTTGCCGTTGGAAAGGCATTTGATATATTCTTTAAAATTACGTTTAAGTAGGAGAATGGAAGGAGGACAGAAAATATCTAAATTCTTAAATATCGCATTTCGGTTTTGAGTGTTCACAAACCTCACTTACCTCATTTTATATAACTTTTCCTATATTCTTATTTAAATTTATTTTTTGAGAAATAGGATATTACATATTTTATATAGACAGATATGACAAAAGAAATAACTTGTGTATGTTTCACATTTTTAGCTGTAAAATCATTCATTTTACACAAACTTTTTATACTCGCTCATTTAATTTTATTTAATAGTTGATTTACAATAAATCTTATTTATGTAGGTACATACTTGACTGTTAGGAATAGTTCATAAAAGCACCGTTTTAGTCCAAACAAATTTGTCTTTTTTTATATTAAACAATTGGCTGACAGTCCCTTTAAATTCAAACAATTAGTAAGAAACTTATTTCTATATATAAAAAAACTAAATCTCCGTAATTTGTTTTGCTGAAAGATTCTGAGATTAAATTTAAGAAGGTTAACATCAATCTTTCATTTTAAAGAGATTTTTCTTTAAATCTAAATTGCTATCGTCATTTGAATATTTTATTCGAAACATTAGCTCAAGAACCCTTAACAGAAAGCTTCTTTATAAGAGACATCTAATCTTTCTAAGAATAGTTTATGAAGATTGATCGAAGTTCGTAAATTTTAACAAAGAATTTAGAAAATAGTTGTTCCTATAATGGTAAAAAAAAGTTATTTGTATTGATCGTTATTTTTTTTAATACATAAGAGAGTAGAAATATTTAGAGATATTTTACTCAACAAATAAAAATAAACAACAAATAAATAATTAGATGTGCTGAAGTGTTTCAGAAAGTATTATATAAAATATTTAAAATATAATCTAACAACATAAACCATACTTCAAAACATTAATAAAGTTGCATGGTATACCTGAAAATATGAAAAAATAAAGTCTTTCAACAAATAACACGTATATATATGATACGTATTCATTAGTATGATATAAACATATCGGTCTTAAGCAGCAGCCATACATTCGTTATCTAACTCAACCGAGAAATCAAAGTTTTCCAGTCGTAAAATAATAGCCGGAAGATCCGGCCGACGTACATTGGTAGTTTCCCGGAAATAATAACTGAAGCCTTTAGATTCATCAAATATTTATTAGATGATCATAAAATGCACCAACTCCACTAGCAATATGCTACCCATGTTCTGGACGTTGATACGTCGTAAATAGAAACCACTAGGTGTTAAATATTAGAACAGCATAACGAAGACACAGTAAACAAGGCTCTCCAGGTGACATGGATTATTTAAGCAAATCAATAATTGTAATATTCTCTCTCTCCCAGCCAATGCAACAGGTTAAATACTTGAGAAAAAACCCGCGTAAGAATACGTTAACAGCAAAGAACCAACCCTGTAAAAGTTGCCGGAAGGACGCGACGAGAGGCAGGCTTCGATCGGACTTAGCTCCGGGGGAAGGGGGAAGTACGCGTGATGTCTATGATGAACTCTTTAGTCTCGGCGTCACTTTTATAACGTAAACTAAAGTTGGCGGGCTTGGAAAGGAATTATGGGATATGGAACATCAGAAAACAACTGATATTAAATACATTTGAAACAAAAAGAAATTAGTTTCAGAATAAAATGAAAAAAAAGTACTTTATTGGGTTTTATAAGATTAGACGAATGGATTAATGTTTTTTAGAATAAAAAAAATAATACGCATTTAAAGCATGGAAAGAGATAAAAGACATTTAAGATTTTATTAAATCTAAGCAAAAAAGGTAGATATTATAATAATTTTGAATAGTTAAATTAAGATAAGAGGGAGAAAATTTTTATTATTACATATATATTGACAACAATGAGGCAAAAATAGTTCTACAATTAAAGTGAAATTAGTTGTTTCCTATACAATGTTTTGTGCTGATTCCGAATCTAGTTTTTGATTTTCTCCGGCAGCTCTTGTTTTTGAAATATTTGCATATTTAGATTTATGCAAATTTAGTATTTTTTTTTTTTTTTTTTTTTTTTTTTTTTTTTTTTTTTTTTTTTACAATTATATGTAAATTTAAGGCATAAAGCAATTAGACTGGATTTTTTGTTTTATATTATGCTTATGCCTACTGTCTAGTTTACGTTATAAAAATGTTGTTTCTCAGATTTCACTGATATGTGACCGTGAAATAGTGCGCCAGCTTGCATATTTTTTATGTTTTTTTTAATAATGTTTCTTGATGCCCGATTATTTCTGCCACACGAGTACGCAAAATGTGTTTTTAAACCATCTTTTGCGCTGATCTTAAATTTTGCATCAATTTTATTCTATCACATCTGTTTTCTTTTATTGTGAAACATTATTTTTAGTTTAAAAAAATCCAGAAATCGCTTTTTATGCTTGTTTGCGATACATTTCAAATAGTTAGGATAGATTCGACTTCTTCTTTTCATTTTTTTGGTTATATAAATTGTTGTTTATGTCCCTGATAAGAATTTGAGACTATTCCCCAAATTACGTTTTGACAATGTTTTGACAGCGTACACACCCTTTAAAATCATCTTCTATCAAACTTGTGTCAATACCTTAGAAAAGTTGTTAATTTTACTCAAAAAACTAGACGCGATGTAAGGAAACATATTGCAGGTTTTGAAATCAGCATAAAAATCTAGTCAGAAAAACATTACGTAAATTCTGTGGAAACGAATTTATAATCTTAAGGCAGATATTGCAACATTGAATAATATACAAATTAGGCTTAAAAACGGACAGATAACTATTAATAATATGCAGATCGTGAAATTTATCTGAAGCAAAATGTCTAGTAGTCATTATCTAGACAAAGAAATTCAATGTGATATTTATTGCATGTTAAATTTGAATCAAAAATCCCATAAAAGCTTAAATTTGCATAAAATTAAATTATGCAAATTTCCCTAAAACTGTACCACCTAGAGAAAAATTTAAAGCATATTCGGAATGATCGCAAAAAATGATATAGAATGAACTAATTTAGGTTCTGTGACAGAACAATTGTTTAACAGTACTATTGATCGCATTGAAGAAGTGACATCAATCTTTAATGCTAGGCTCACTGGAAAAATATAAATTTATATTATCCTCTAACTATTTTAAATAAAAGATTATATGAAAAAAGGTGTAAGAGACAGTTAATGCCTTATGTACTTGCGAATAAGTCTATTACAAATTTAAGAAAAATATTTTGTTAAATATCAGTTTTTCTGGATAGATTTAGTTCTCTTATTTAAACTCAAATCCATTCTGAAGTAGTGGTATCCAATCTCTTTTACCCAAAGAATGTGGACTCGACATCAACTCGAGTACATAAATTATCAGTTTATTAAGATCTATCAAGATTCTAAAATACATTTAATGTATATAGAATATACTTGATATTCATCATCTATAAAAAATGCTACAGTGCTTCCCAAAACACAACTTTTTTCTTATTTTTACAATTGAAAAACAGGAGAAACAATTGAAAAACTATTTATAATTTTAAATAATACCAATACAATAATAATACTATAAAAAAAAGTATTTTCAGAATCACGGACATTGCGAGAAAAAATTAAACGTAAATTTTGATTTCGCAAAAGTTTATAGACTGCTAATTTTTTTTTTTTTTTTTGCTTTATATAACGTTCAAACTTTTTATCCGTATTTTATAATCACTTCAAAAACTTGACTAGGCATACTCAAAACAACAGTTTGAAAAAATTCTGACTTTAAAGAAAACCAACTTCGTTGAATTTGCAGTTTTAGATCTTGAACTTTTACAAATTCACGCTCATTAGCGTATATGTCTCTAGCTAATCTTCCCCAGAGGTTCTGTTTTGGGTTCAGGTCAGGACAGCTGACCGTTTCATAACAGTTACTTTGTTTTGTCTAAACCACTGACTTGTATAGTTGGACACATGAATGGAGCAATTGTCCTGCTGGTATATCCATTTTTTCCCAACTAGTAACTTTAGAAATGAAATTAACCGTACTTCAATCGTGTTCTGGCAATCTTCGAAAAATTCTTCAACCTTACAAAAAAGCAGTACCAATTGTAAGTATCCATTATAAAAAAAAATCCTCCTCGCACGATGAGTGCAGTGTTGCCAGTGGGCTTCTTTTTGTTAATTCAGTTTTCTTGATTGGCACCACTTTCTGAAATGGTAAAATTCGACTTATTTGATGGCATATTAGTTACTGGGGAGAGAAAAACGGGGGATTTTGCCCTTTTAAAAAAGCGGTGCAAATCAAGTAATCTGAATTTAAAAATGTAGCCCACTGGCAATACTGGATGAGTGAATCCCCTCCTTGTTGCCTGCTGAAAAAATACATGTACATGTGTCCATTTCAGGAATTTGTTTTTATGCAGAATTTGAGGTCGAAAAATTTTTTTTAATGCAATCACGAAACGTCTGTCCAGTAAAAACCCCGTCTGTCCAGTAAAAAACCTGTCTGTCCAGTAAAAAAATAGTGTGAAAAATGTTTGGTAAGAATTCGGAATTTCAAAATAATAATAACAAATTAAATTTAAAAAATCAAAAAACCCGACTGCGTATAAAGCGAACTAATTAATCATTTCTCAGCGATGTGAAACTATTTTTTTTTATTACTTCCCTATTTTTTTTATTTACTTGTATTGATGACTTTTAAGTTGTGTTTAATTGTTAGTTCCTATCTATAAACACCGTTTCGATGAGACCTATAGAGGCCTATGAAGGTTAGAGTTGTAGTAAAGCGACACTGTAAAATAATCCAAACAGTATTCCTGTAGGAATCGGAAAAATAGTTGCCCTTATTGTACCGGAAAATTTTCCGACCCAGCTCGGAATAAAATCCGTGGAAAAAGGAAACATTCATTAAAACGGTACTTTACGGATTTTATTCCAATTTTACGGATTTTATTCCGATTTTACTGATTTTATTCCGAGCTGGTTCGAAAATTTTTCCGGTACGATAAGGGCAACTATTTTTCCGATTCCTACAGGAAATCTCATCCTATTTTTTTTACAGTGTAGAGATCCTATCTACACAACTTCCAGGTTGTGCAATATTTAAACGAAGCTTCTGACTGTAAAATAGCCAATGAAACATCATCTTCATTTTGAAAGAACTATCCAATGACATGCCACTCAATAGGGTGCGTAAATTTGTTTTCCGTCACTACCGCCATTTTGTATTTTATCGCTGCCATTTTGAATTAAGAAAACAAAACCTAGCCTATAACCATCGGACGGTTAAACCGAACAGATAGATACCTCCTTCATTAAAATCCATCCAGCCATTGCAATGTTCCGAGTGTATAAAGAAATCCACATACCCAGATACGCGTGAAACACATAACCCTTCTTGACAGTCGGGTAAAAAACTTCACCTTTCGGATGTAAATTTGTTAAATACTATTTGCAACAGTTCACTAAAAATAATTATAGTCAATTCAGATATTCTTTATACATAAAGGAAATCTCTGAAAAAATAATTTTTACTTTATATAACCACGGACAGTTGAACTGTTAAACAGTTCAGTCACATCATGTGCTTCCCAATTGCTTCCTAAATTTAAAATCTGTTTAGAGGTATCTGCATTTCTAATTGCTAAACGTCAGCCTTTAATTAAGCAAAAATTATTATTCAAAATTTCTGCTATGAAATCGGAAGTTCTGAATGATAAAAGAAATTTCGGAAATGGAAGTTTCAGATGCAAATGTGTTAAACAGTCTTTGCAACAGTTGTCTAAAAACTAGCAAAAGCCATGCTTTGTTTGGATTCGCGAAGCATTATTTAATAAGATAAATATTGGAAAGTAACAATATTTTTTATATTATGTTTGCATCTTTATCAAGCAAAAACATTATTTTATGTTTTGGCGCATTTTAATTTTATAAATGTAAATTCAGCCAAATAACTCAGAATTTCCTCGGAATTTTTTATTTATGATATAAGACTTGTATAAATAAAAGTATTTTCGAAGCAAAATTTTACAAAATATTTTTTTTCATTTTCAACTAAAAGCTCTTTTAAAGGTGTTTTCACATTTTCCAATAGCCTCTGGTGTTTTCTCAAATGGTTTGAAAGAGGTATGTTACCAATCTTTATAATTCACATCAAATAATCTTTGATAATCTTAGAATAATATATTCGAAGAGAGCTTGAAGAAAATTACTTCTTCAAAATCCTATTTTCTAGAAAAACATTTGAAATCTGCTCTCGATGATACTAAGAATTATTAACTTCTTAACTTATTCTTATTATTCAACCTTCGAATTCTAATAACACTTCATGTAACGAAATTAACAATTAATTTTATTTGTTTACAATTCCTTTGTTGCTATTTTACAAAAAAGTCCTTCCGGCCAGTGCCGGGAGGAATAGGTAGCTTTCATATTCCTTATTTTTAAAAAGCCAACTTATATTATTCAAACACACGAAGCTCAATTAAGTGGAAACCGAATGTAGGAGATTCAATACTAATTTTTATCAATACTAAATCATTTTGAATGAGAATTTCGCGAAATTAGTCAGCTTTATCCAAGCTGCTTTTACTTAAAGTCACTTATATTTGGCTGCAAAATTCGGCGATTTCTTAAAGTGCCTGCCATTTTAAGACAACATGGTAGATGAGGCTAACCAGTGAACTTGGTCGAGACCTTAGTAATTGCTGTGCACATGCTCACTCATATCGGAATCGGTTGATATATACGAGTTCTGTCGCATGCAAAAAATCAGATTTTTCAAAATGTCACCCACTTTAGAAATTGAAATTGCTCTATCTGAGCCATTTTTTAAGATAAAGACAAACAAAAAATGCTCCCGAATCCTCATATCAAGGTCAAATACTTTAGAAAGAAACCTTTTTCAATTTCTAATTTTTTTGCACCTCACATTAAATATATATTTTTTTAATTTAATGGCCGCCATTTTGAAACAAGAAGGCTGATGAAGCTGGCCAGCGAACTTGGTCGAGATATTGATGTATACTATCCACATGCCTTCTTCCATCGAAATAGGCGAATACGTGTGGTATCGCGTGACAAATACAAGATCGTTTCAAAGTGTTAGCCATGATAGAAATTCAAAGTGCTATAATTCAACCATTTTGTAAGATATAAACAAAAGAATAAATTTTCAGAAACAAAAACTGCTCCAGAATCTTTGTATCAAGGCCAAACACATAAAAAAAAATCTTTTTCATTTTCCAATTTTTTAATACTCATTTTAAATTTTAAATTACATTTTTTTTTAAATGGCAACCCTTTTGAAACAAGATGGCGAATGAAGCTGGCCAACGAACTCGGTCGAGACATTGGTATGTACTATGTACAGACCAAGTTACATTCAAATCGGTTTATAAATACGCCTGTTATCGCGTGACAAAAATCAGGTCGTTTTAAAATGTCAGCCACAATAGAAATTCAAAATGCTATAACTCAGCCATTTTTTAAGATATAGACGAAACAAAACCTGTTCCGGAATCTTTGTATTAAGGTCAAACACATACAAAAAAAATCTTTTTCATTTTCCAATTTTTTGGTATCTTATTTTAAATTTATTTTTTTTTTAATTTTTTTAAATGGCCACCATTTTGAAACAAGATGGCGAATGAAGCTGGTCAACGAACTCGGTTGAGTTATTTGTGTGTACTATGTAAACACCAAGGTACATCCAAATCGGTTCATAAATACGTCTGTTATCACGTGGCAAAAATCAGGACGTTTCAAAATGTCAGCCACGCTAGAAATTCAAAATGCTATAACTCAGCCATTTTTTAAGATATAGACGAAACAAAAACTGCTCCCGAATCTTTTTATCAAGGGCAAACACATAAGAAAGAAATATTTTTTCAATTTTCAATTTTTTGCTACCACATTTCAAATTTAAATTTTTCTTAACATTTTAAATGGCCGCCATTTTTAAACAAGATGGCGGATGAAGCTGGTCAACGAACTCGTTCGAGACATTGGTCTGTACTATGTATAAACGAAGTTACATCCAAATCGGTTCATAAATACGCCTTTTATCGCGTGACAAAGTTCAGGACGTTTCAAAATGTCAGCTTCGCTAGAAATTCAAAAGGCTATAACTCAGTCATTTTTTAAGATATAGACGAAACAAAAACTGCTACGGAGTCTTTGTATAAAGGTCAAATACATAAGAAAAAAATATTTTTCCACTTTCAATTTTTTGGTACTACATTTCAAATTAAAATTTTTTTTTTAAATTTTAAATGGCCGCCATTTTGAAACAAAATGGCGGATGAAGCTGGCCAACGAACTCGGTCGAGACATTGGTATGTACTATGTGCACACCGAATTACATCCAAATCGGTTCATAAATACGAGAGTTACAGTGTGACATAGGTCAGATATATATATATATATATATATTGATATATATATATATATATATATATCAATTTTGAACGGAGGGTGGTTTCGGGATCTGGGGGTCATGATCGATGAAAATATACCAAAATTTTTTGAAATCGCTTTCCTCCGAACGGCTGCAATAGGTAGCTTTTTGTAAAGAAAGCTACCTAAAAATCACAATATAATTCTTTTAAAATGCGTAAGAATCGTCTGCGTAAATGACTTTACATATTAAGAATATATTGTGTATTTGAATTCTTAACACTGAAAAATCTTTTATAATTGAATGTAAATAATTGAATTTTCACAAATATGCTATAATTTTTAAAAATACCCTATAATTTTCATAAAAAAAGGTATTTTAAAAATTTCATAAAAGAAATCGTAACTCCATGATTTTTTTTCTTCTGAAAATATACGTGTTTCCTTTTTTATTTGCAAAGATGCGTCAGCAATGAAAAAACATGTAAAATAAATTAATTGAAATAATATGTTTTTTAAAGTTGTTCTGTAAAAAAGAATATTATGCAAATAGACAGATCACAATTTATTTCTATGTTTAATTTAAAGTCAAAATACTGAATATATATATATATATATATATATATATATTTTGTAAAGTGTACGACAAAATGTAATTTGTGTAGCCTAGTAGAGAATACACTTCGCTCATCCTAATAATTATAAACAAATCAGAAATTACAAATCCATAGACGAAATTGCAAAGAAAGTTATTTTATTTTATGTAATCATGTAACATATCTGTCATTAAATAATACAAAATTTCTGAATATAAAAATTATTCCTGAAATACCCATAGGAATGCAAATAGGTTTAAATAAAAGTATTTGGAACTGTTCAGGTAAAATAATTGTAAGCGATTTAGAAATGATTCTGTACCTGAAAATCCAAAAAGAAACAAAAATTATGCAATCTATAAATATCTGTCATTTAATAAAGCCAAAATTACTATCCAGAATTTTAGGCATGAAATTTGAATGTTTTAACAAATGGAAATTCTTGAAATACACGTTTCGAACGCAAATGACTTAAAAATTATTTACAACTGTAAATAATACAAAATTTCTGAATATAGAAATGATTCCTGAAATACCTATAGGAATGCAAATAGGTTTGAATAAAAGTATTTGGAACGGTTCAGGGTAAAAAATTGTAAGCGATTTAGAAATTCCGATTCTGTACCTGAAATTCCAAAAAGAAACAAAAATTATGTAATCAATAAACATCTGTCATTTAATAAAACCAAAATTACTATCCAGGATTTTAGGAATGAAGTTTGAATATTTCAATAAATAGGAATTCTTGAAATACACGTTTCGAACGCAAATGAATTAAAAATTATTTACAACTGTCGGCTGAAAAAAAATAAAGTGAACGCAGAGCTACAACTGGCGATTTTATTTTTATTCTATGTCGCAACACTTTCCTAAAACAAAAATCGTTTAAATATACTTTAACAAGATGTGCCAAGCAAACTACTAAAAAAATTATTTTTAAAAATAATGGTGAGTATAGAATATAAAAATAATCGCTATTGGCAGTGCTGTGAATAGAACATTTCAAAGAAAATATTTAATAAAACGCATCTGCTTTTAAAATTAAATTTTCAACTCATAAGTGTCGATTCTCTTTTCAGATAAATATTAAATTCACATATGCAAGTCATTAGTATGCTAAAGGATGTTTCGTGCTTCTTTTAAATTAGAGAGATGAGATAATCAAGATTTCACATCTTCCGGTATTTTATCCATTTTTATTTCTGCAGTTATCATGGGTTTCTTATTTTGATGAAATATTAAATTGATAGAGATTTTTAAATAATTACAGTTTTCTGTAAAGTATGATAGGTTCTCTTTAATAAGTGGCATATAAAAGTAATGTTCGTTAAATGTTTCTCTCGGCATAAATTTCTGTAATTTCTGTAAAATTCATTATTTATTGAAAGAATAAATTGACTAAGCTATTAAAAATAATAGTTTATGTGATGAGTTTTGATGCTCTGCTGACGCCAACAGATGTAATTATATTCCGGAGAACTGTAATTTCTGTACATTAAATCGAATGCTTATAATCATACAGCAATTTCAATTATTGATGTTTTACTAATTTTCTGATTATTAAATTCGAAGCAATTTATTTGTATCTAATACAAGGTGTCAGGGATGATTTAATTAAATGAAGATTGAAAAAAGATAGTACTTCGAAATAGTAGCCGTGTATACTTTTAATGTTATTATATGTCTTAAGGTTGTATCCAATTAAATCTTTTCTTTAATTGCGCAACAAATGCTTTTCAGGGGTGTTCGTAATTATATAAATATGTAGCACCTATAGTCGTCATCTGTTTATTCCGTCTGTCTGCCCATCTGTCCGCATTTAATTGCGCAAAAACTACTCAACCGAATTGTTACTAATTTGATATATATAACCGCTAATAATTACTATTTCTATTAAAGTGTGATAGATTATTTTTAAAAGCAACATATAAAAATAATATTCATTAAATATAAATCTCGTCATCGATTACTGTAATTTCTGTAGAATTCTTTAATTATTGAACGAATAAATTGACCATGCTATCAAAAGTAATAGTTTATCTGATGAGATTTGATGCTCTTCCGTTAGCAAGAAATGTAATTATATCCACGTGAACTGTAATTTCCGGGTATTAAACCCGATACTTATAATCAAAGAGTAAATGAAATTTTTGATAATTTACATATTTTCTGATTATTCATTTCAGAGCGATATAGGTGATGCTAAATTTAAATGTCATTGATAATGTTATTAAATGAAGATGGAAAATTCTAATGCGAGAAATGTAAGTCACTGTATACATTTTATGGTACTTGGATATGTTAAGATTTTATTTAATTCAAACTGTGCGTTAATTACGAAACAAAAATAACAAATGTTGCTAAAATGATATTATATTTGCATTTGATGAAATCAAATTTCAGCGCATTAAAGTTAATATTTTTAAGACTTATTTATTTTTATGCTACCTGATGAAACGAAAAAGAAAATTTATAGATCTGTTTTTAACAGTTTCTAACATAGTTAAAAAGTATGTATCAAGTTAGTTTGTCTGTCCGTCTGTCCATCTGTCCGAGCTCTAACTCTCGTAAATATACTCTGATTGTCCTGATTTTTTTTATATGTTAATGGAGTTTACTATAGCACGTTCGCTATTGAAAATAAAGTATGTAGCACCTATAGTTCATTTACAAGGATTTTCAAAAGTATTCAAAGATAAAAGTACTTTGTGTTTATTTGAGTGAGAGATGCGAAGCTAGGTATCGTCCTCCTAGCTTAAATGGTAGAGCACTTAGAGTGATATTCTAAGGGTTCCAGGTTTCATTCCCGGTTTGGATATTTTTCACTCTATTCGTTCTAGGTTTAGTTAGCAATATGTTAAATCACGTTTTAAATATACTCAATGAATTGAAAGAACGTTAATTTTGTAATTAACTAATTATGTTTGCTTATTATCAGAAGCTTAACTACAACTTTTGTGTAGACATTTTTTTTTTTTTTTTTTTTTTTTTTTTTTTTTTTTTTTTTGCTACAATCTCATTTGTTTGAAAAAATATATAGTACTTTCTAATTCTTTTCTTTTAACTGCAAAAGCACTAAGAGTTTTCATTAAGTTTATTTTTATCAGTCTCTTTCTAAAACCTTAAACTTAAAAGTTTTTGCTAACAGTTAACAATTTATAATAAATATAATTGCAAATAATTGAATTGTATTTTACATTTTCACACATTATTCATATACTAAACAATTTGTATCAAGGGAATTTATTTTATAGTTCTTATATGAATGTTTTCTTTTTATACGAAAAAGAACGACAAATTTCCTTTGTATACACACACACACACGCACACATCTATATGTGTTTGATAATGATCGTAAAATATACAAGAAACTATAGATCAGTTCAATTTATTAAGTTTGTAATTGCATACAAAATATTTTACACTAATGCTTTTAATATAGTAGTACTTTTTTAGAAATGTCGTTGAGTTTTACATTTTATTTAATTGTAAAGTATCCGAATATTAATAATAACAATGAATACAAATGACATAACTTATCCTCCTGAAATAAAATAGTATAATATTGAATACAATTACCCCCCAAAAATATTACAAAAATCATTCTGGTGTGAGTTCGGGTCGAAGACATTTTCTCTACAGAATTTCACAAATGTAAAAGGACGCCTTGGGCCACTGGGTTATCCGGACACCGTCCTACTTCTCTCTACAATTGAGCAATTTTTTAACTTTAACTTCATGCATTCGCAAATATGTCAATTTTGCACTGAACTGTATCTTTTCAATAGCATTTCAATATATATGAGTCATCCACACAATCTTTTGACTTTTCTATGTTTTCTGTCCCTAAATAATAATTTTTATTTTAGTACATATTCTTGGGGGGGGGGGGAGGGTATTTCTTATACTGAAAAACATCCCACTGCATGACTGCATAACAATATTAATGAGATAAATAAGTTTTGGACGATGTTGGGGATTCAAATACCAGCCGTGTCCCTAATGCTGATTTTTAGGTTAGGTTAGGTTAGGTCTGTATAAAATTATTTCAATAAAAGTAATTCGATGTATTTTTTTTTCCGAAACTGGGAATATTGTTTTATATAAATATGTAGCAAAAAATTAACCAGCGCACATTTTTTAGGGTCGTTATTATTTTTTTAACTCTCTCCATGGGTTTTAGATTCCTTATCATCCCTCTTGCTAAACTTATACAGAAAATCACTTCAGATGCAGCCACATAATTTTTTTCCAACTACTTTCTCGTGCAGAAGTATGCTAGAGATAGAATGGCTAAAAATATTTTACAGGAAATTTACAGCATAATTTAAATCAGCATTTAATTATCAATTTCCAGCATCGTGGCTTTATTGGTAGTTTTACCGTCCTCAAGGTTTATTCCTGCACATTTAGAGGTAATTTATTTTTTTTTAATTTAATCCAATGTAAATAACTGTTTCTAAAAATCAATGAATACTGTGGCTATCACTAATTCTTAACACGAGTTCCCTAAAAATAGGTGGTAATTTTCCTTTCCATAAAATGCGTCTCATCCTTATAATCCATTTTCCCCCCTTACAAACCCTTTTTTCCTATACCGTCCCCCTTTTGTTTTTGCAAAAAATACTATATTGTTATTATTTCTTAATTGAATATCCTGTGGATACTATGCAAATTCATTATAAGTAAAAATGCAGAAGAAAGTAAAAAGTTATAGCGGTAAAATAGTAAATAAAATTAAACTCGCAAATTTAACTTAAAACCTCAGTTAAATAATAATAAAAAAATCGCTTGTGACCATTTTTGCTTTATTTTGAATCATTAAGGCATTCGTCTGTAAGTTTAAAATATGTTTAAATGTTTTAACAAGTTTAATTTCACCAGAGTTTTATTCTTAAAAAGTCAAAAGATTCTGAGAATGACCCATATGATGATTGTATTAATGCGATTCTTCTTAAACTTAAATGTACACAAACTATAAGCGACTACGTACATTCCTAAATAAACCTTTTTTTTTTTTTTTTTTTAACATCTTTCCTTATTTATTCTCACAAAAATTCTTCAATTATATAAATCAAAAATTACTTTTTTAATTAAACTGTTAAGTGCGAGTAATTCGCTCTCAGAGGGTTCTGTACAGCACAAATATCAATTTTTAACTGCATTATTAAAAAAAATCGTTGCTAAAAAATGATAAGACTTTGTAAAAAACTGTACAACGTAGCATTGGGTATAGCTCTATATACTAGAAAAGTATAAATGAGTATACCATAAAAGTTCAAAGAGATATCAAATCTAAATAAAACCAAATATTGCTATTCTGTATAACTCTTTTTTTATCTTATCCTAATCAGTTTTTTTTTAAACTTAATTCAGCACTGAGAATAAAAGTATTGCACTACAAAAGATTTAAAACACTGTTTTAAACTATAGTGTCGTGAATGGAATTTTCACCTTGTTATTAATAAACTTTTATAGATACTTATAACTACTTAAAAGGTGACACAAACATATAAAAATATTATTTAATGCAACCCTAGATCTTTCGAACACGCACGCGTTCATTTTCAAAGGTAAAAAAAAAAAAAAAAAGATGACTGACTGAATAGAAATATATTTTAAAAACAAAAACAAAAATAGTACGCATGCGCAAGCGGAGTTCAGTCCATTTTTCTGCATAGGTGTGAAAAGTTCAGTTCACACTGAAAGTGAAGGGGTGAAAAGTTCACACTGAACTTTTCACCCCTATGCAGAGAAATGGACTAAACTCCGCTTGCGCATGCGTACTATTTTTGTTTTTGTTTTTAAAATATATTTCTATTCAGTCAGTCATCTTTTTTTCCCTTTGAAAATGAACGCGTGTGTGTTCGAAAGATCTCGGGTTGCATTAAATACTATTTTTATATGTTTGTGTCACATTTTAAGTAGTTATAAGTATCTTATAAAGTTTTTTAAAGTCGTGCACATTTAAACTTCATTTAGCATTTCATAAAACTTAATTCAGCGTAGTACTAATCTTTGCTTTTTACAGTGTACATGACACAAAACCCTTATTCAAAGTTTAAACTTGCGATTGTGCTAAGCGCTCTTCTAAAGGAGGTCGCAAATTTGCAATGTCGCGTTTTTCCAGATACGTTTTTATTTAATTTTTAAAGACACGCGAAGCGTATTGAGAGTTCCACTCAATGCAAACTAGTCGCGAATCCCATAGTATAAATGTGATTAATTGTAATTAAAATAGTCTGTTTTTAACAATTGTATGTTTATTGCTTTTGCACGGCTAATGACGCAATAAGTTACATTACGCAATCATTAAGCAAATAGTCATTAAAAGTTGATATCTAGGTTTTAAAATCTAGTGGTACATAGAGTACGCCGCCTCTGTCATTATGTATGTCCAAAACTTTCGTGTTTTAAGGGTTAATATCTCGTCTAATTAGTGATGATTTTTTTCAGAAAATCATTATTAACAATGCTTTTACACTTCAGCAATGATAGGTACCTTCAACGCTCCTCAACACCTTTGCTACATGCCCGCAAATTGAATTTTGTGTGTAACGGAAAAAAGAGCTGTTCTTAAAAACTATTTGACCTAGGGTAATCGATATACTTTTAATGCAATGTTTAAATAGCGTCTACTACGTCTATTTTTCATAATTTTAGTTTCTGTAGATTCGAAAATAGAGGGGGGGGGTGACATATTTTTGAACTACATTCTCGACGATATCTCTGAAAATATAATTTTAATTGCTTTTACGAACAAAAAAAAAAAAAAAAAAAAAAAAAAAAAAATCAGGCACAGATGCGTTAAGCATTCCTTGCAAAAGTTCGCTGAAAATAATCAAATGTAACAAACTATTTGAAATAATATAGAAAATACCAAACTTAAAAAAACTCGTTGCTGGACAGATAATTACACTTGTTTATTTCCTATTTAATTTACATCCAAAATTGTTAATTGGTCCAAATCATCCAAGCAACCTCATAGTAAATTGGTATATAATTTTATATACCTTAGATAACTTCAAATAACATAAGTGATCGTAATTACGTAATTCTAGTAGAAGAGCAACGCGAATAATTAATAAAATTAAATTATAATCCGCGTAAAACTGTAATTATTAAATCTAATTAATTACGAATAAAATTAAGAGTTTGCGTTGTGAATTATTTAGACGAACTCTTCCACTTATGAATTAAACTAAAATTTAAGCTGTAAAAATAAGTTGACACACCTTAAACATTATCAATTAAATAATTACAGAAACTTTTTAAAACTTGATTAAATATTTTATTTACATTGATCACAACTATATACAGAAACACATAATATTAATTCAAAAAAAAGAAAGCAACACTTTTGTTTGCTTCTCATTATTTCATGTATATTTAATCTTAAAAAAAAAAAGACAATGTTTTCATTTACTCTTATTATTATATATTTTTCTTTTTGCAAAAAAGAATAATTCCCTTTCATTTTTAAGTTACCTTAATTATATTTAATTATTGGTTTTGTTGAATCTCAGATTGCTCTCTACCATAAAATATCATAAAAAGATATTATATTTCTCATATAATTTAAAGTGGTAAAAGAAAAAGATTAAGGTAATACCTTATATCATATACGGGATGGTGGCCTTTATTCATCAAATTCAGAGTTGTCGCGTTGCTAAGGATCATATCCAAATGTCATCTGGATTCAGCTTCTTATCAGAGCGGCGAATTCGGGATGGCAGGATGCATAGCTACGGACCGCAGTAGAACAATTCACTTTATTTCAACATCAGGAAGACATCCTCAATTAGGCTTGCTTAGGCTCACTCCGATATGTCCATCTCGCCTGGGCATTACTAGGGCTTTCTGGATTCATTGCACAGGCTTTCAGGAGAGCTCCTGCGTCTTCGACATCTTTTTTTAGACTCTCTTTTTCAAACCTTTTTCTTCTGGCACACCAACTCTTGCAGTGGGTGGAACTATTTGTCTGGTCCTCCCTTATTGGATGTGAGAAGATTTTGCATTATCCTTAGATAGACCTATTAGCTAACAGTCTGCAAATGACCCCTTACATATTTGGTCTGAAAAGCCATAAATTTATCCCAACACTTTTATTAAGGCCATAAATTTATTCCAACATTTTTATTATCTTACGATTTCTAATTATACACCACTTTCCACTGGCTTGTCATAAAACGACACCATGGCGTCTGGCTATTGTTGTTATCTGAGATCCGAACTATATTCAACATTATACATTCATTTTACAATACAATAATATTTTTTTAAAAATATATATTTAATATTTAAAATCAACTTAATAATTTTTGGATGAACTTACACTCCTATTTTACTTAAATATATAAACATTATAATTCTACACTCATAATTATATTTTATAAAAAAATATTTATACAAACAGAAATAACAAATTACGCAATTTTACTTTGATTTAACCAACATGGTGCGGGAACATATCATTGTTATATGTTGCCCAGCACTCATCAACTTTTTAAATTAAAACTTTCAAGTATTAAATCCACTTACTCTTTCATTCCAAAAATGAAATTTACAGATTGAAGTCATTAGTATGCAAAAGATTGTTTCGTGCGACTTTAAAATTCCAGGTTGCTTATTTTAATGAAATGTTCAATATCTAGGGGCTCCATAATAATTGCTATTTCCTGAAAAGTATGATGCTCTTTAGTAAGCAATATATAAAAGCAATATTCATTAAATGTTTCTCTCGAATTTTGTAATTTCTCTAGAATTCTTTAATTACTGAACGAATAAATTGATCAAGCACTAATTCTTCTGATGAGTTTTGATGCCCTTCTTGATAACAACATATGTAATTATATCCACGGAAACTGTAATTTTCTTATATTAAATCAGATAAGGATAATCATCTAGAAAATTACATTGTTAATATTTTACAGATTTTCTGATTATTTTCTTCACATGCGATTTATTTGTTGTTAAAAAAAGTCACTTATTATATTACTAAATG
Organism: Maratus speciosus; assembly: GCA_963932465.1. Lineage (NCBI taxonomy): Eukaryota > Metazoa > Arthropoda > Arachnida > Araneae > Salticidae > Maratus > Maratus speciosus. The sequence goes on along the minus strand of OZ010794.1, from coordinate 153,447,588 downwards.
AGGATGAAAAAGATTAATGCCTTCAAATATAAGCCGCGGGTATACTCTTTGCCATTAGATGTCTTCAGATCAATTCAACTCAATGTTTAGTTAAATTGCACAACAAATGCTTTGTTATATTTGTTGCTAAAATTACATTTTTATGCTTGTGGTGATAAAATTTTATTAGATTACAGTTAATATATTTAAATGGTATTTCGTTGAACTTTATACTATCTCATAAAAGGAAAATGAATATTTAAATATCAACTTTTAAAAACTTCAGACGGTATTTATAATTTCCACTCGTTGGCATTTTATACTCTACGTATAAAAAATATATTATATAGAGATAATTGTTATATTGCACGATGTGAAATATGTAAAAATATATATTATGTAAAGTCAGTCTCAAAATTACTTTCTTCAATTCACGGAAATTATCCAGGCAGCATTTTTACCAGGATTTTTTTTTCCTTAAAAGACGAATATCCGTTTCTTTTTTATCCATTACAAGAGGTCGATTGAAGAAAATTGGAATAAAAAAAAAGTTGATGTCCTTGGAATCGAACCAGCTACCGTAATGCATAGCTGCCAACTTGTACGGATTTTTCTTACCACTAAAATTTAAAAGCAAATTTTGCCTAATTGAATCGTCAAAATTTACCGATTTTCAATGATTCAATAAAGCAAAAATTTCTTTTAAATTTTAGTGGTAAGAAAAATCAGTACAAGTTGGCAGCTATGGTAATGTTGCGAGACCAGTACTCTAACCACTCGGCTAAAGTTGTACAACATTTCAAAAGTTTGGTAATTATGTTTAACTCAGGTGGGTATGGTTTGATTAATTTCATTAAAAAGCTTTAACTTTTGAAATTAATTTCTAGACGATTTCATCTTTAATGAAATCGTGGCTGGGATTTAAATACTTTAGTATTAAAATATGATACAAATGTATATTATAAATATTTTTATGTAGATCGCTAGATGTAAAATATGAATATTATATTTTTATGCGAGAAAAAAAGTTTTTTTTTTTTTTTTCTTGTAGAATCGATTTTTTTTTCATTTAATATTTTAATTAAAACATCTGTTTTAAATGTGTACATTTAAAATATATTTTAAATGCGAATATTTTTATAACTTAATAAATAAAATTTAGAATACTTTTAAATGAATGAGAAAATTATTTGTTATTTATCTTTAAATATGAAAACTTTTCTTTTCTTTGTTAAGCCTTTATTTTACTTATTACTATTTTTTTTTGTTAAATTATAAATCTTAATCTATAGAATTTTGTGTTTTTTCGTTTTTAAAATAAGTTCGAATTTTAGTATTAATAGAGCCAATACGCATGCGAACTAGGAATGAAAGGAATTTCTCCCAATTTTTTAGACTTTCGGGAAGAATTATTATACAAAGGATTATAAAACATTATTTGTTAAAAAATGAGGAATATTTTAGTGTATATAGACAAACGGCGTATTAATGTGAAATATCTGCTGCATGTGACTACTGTGTATAACTTTAAGATAGAAGACAAATAGTTTTCTTTTTCACATTTTTTCTATCACACAGCACACAAATGTTACAATCACAAACACTGAAGAACACATAGAATGATAAAGTGACTTTGGGGTAATAACCCGCTATTAGAACAAATGACGTTCGTAAAACATATTGTGGGGTATACTCTCGCCATAAGCAAGAGAATAATTGGGGATAAGACCCGCTATAACATAAATAGAATGATTGGGGATGAGACCCGCTAAAAACACAACGTGCCACAATGGCAGCTAAAAAAAACAACTCTATACTTGGAGATAAAACCTGCTCGAAACAACGTGCCATAATGGCAGCTCAAGAACAATAGCTACTACACTTGGGGATAACACCCGCTCGAGATAACAACGTGCCACAATGGAAGCTAAGAAACAACTGAACTGGGTCAAATGACCGCAAAGCTGCGGAGCTCGTTCAGCATGCGCACAGTGTCCGAACATGCCGCCCCGCGTTGCAATGTATGTAGCACATTCAAAATTTTAAAAATAAATACAAGAACTAAGTAAAATACCAATGCCATAAAATAATATTACAATACAAATACAATAAAGATAAGTTGCAATAACAAGGACTGTACAATACAATAAAATGAAATTCTTTGTTACAAAAGTTAAGCTATTTTCTAAAAATAGTTCTATATTGTTCTTAAGAAAAGTTGAATGTAATATAACATATGAATCTTAGATGCACTTTAAAAGAAGTAAATAATGAGAAAATAAGTATTCGGTCTAAGAACTAACTCATGAAGTTTGTGCAATTCCGATTTAGCACTCTTAAAATTTGTGCAATTCCGATTTAGCAACTTTAAAATTCGTTGCATTGTCTGTTATAATGATTTTTTTTTTTGCAGTAACTGCGTTGTTCCTGAAACTGACATCGTAATCATGCACTACTTTACGCGCTAAATGTTTTCCACTTACTGGTCAAAACCGCATACGTACGTAATGGACTAAAATTTGGGGACCAGTATGAAAATAGTTCCTGTGAAAATACTCAAATATGAGTTTTGTGAGCATATGGCCTTTTGGAAATATGATTTGGTGCTTCTTATCAAAGTTTAAATCTGAATTTTCCAATCTACCGCAGGCTCTTAAGATATAATTTTGATCCAAAAAGAGGGATAAACATTTACTTTTAACAGAAGGAGGTATCCTTGATTCCCGTTTTAAACCCTTAATCTCTGCCATAAATTCTACATTTTGTATTAATCTAATTAGAGAAGTTTCTGAATTTTTTATTTCTGGGGTGGTGAGGCTGCCTCTGGGCCGGTCTGCTGACGGTCTGCAATTATGAAAAAACTTGTAAACGTATGCCAGTATGCGAAGAATACTACAGTATTTACCACTTATGTTGAGGGAAAATTTTACTTCTTCAGGATTCCTGAAAACCGAAAGAGAAATATTAGAATTAGAGTCAGTATAATTATTTTTATATTTTGTTTTAGTCTCTGGAAAATAGTCTGTTACTGGCACATAAATACTTTCTTGCGCAATTACCATGTCATCAGATTCTAGGAATTTTGGTCCTTTAAACCACATTGAATTCTCTACAAGGGAATTAACACTCGCACCTCGAGTTAAAAGATCGGCAGGTTTCTCCTTGTTGGAGCAGTGATACCAAGAGTTCGAATCTGAAATGGCATTGATATCTATGACACAGTTTCCCACAAACTGCTTCCATCGCTTTGATGAGCCTTTGATCCAGAATAAGGTTAATTTGGAATCGGTTCAATAGTACACTGTAGATGCGATTTTTTGATCAAGGAAGGGTTTTACTTTATTAGTCAGTCTTGCACTCAGTAAGGCTCCGAGAAATTCCAGCTTAGGCAGTGTTATCTCCTTTATCTAGGCAACACGAATCTTTGAGGTCACGAAATTGATTTCAACTCCACTCTCTCTTTTTATTCTTAGGTAAACAGCAGAGCCATACATTATTTTACTAGCATAAGAAAAGGCGTGTATTTCTACACTGTAAAAAAACGACATTTTTACAGTAGAAAGTACTGTTCATCTCGCGCACAAACTCGATCACAGTGAATGTGCTGTATCTTTCTTTTGTTTTCTGACTATATTAACATGGAAAATACAGTACTTGCGTACAATTAACAGCACAATGTGCTGGCAATTTGGACGCTAGCCGTTTGTGCTGTAAAAAAATGCGTCCAAATTGCCAGCACATTGTGCTGTTAATTTTACGCAACTACTGTATTTTCCATGTTAATATAGTCAGGAAACCAAATAAAGATACAGCACATTCACTGTGATCGAGTTTGTTCTGGCAAATCTACAGTGTTTTTTTTTTTTACAGTGTACAGCTATTACTTGATTCAAGCAACCAAGAATTTTCTTCGGAATTTTTAGTTCCGCTAAATTTGGAAGTTCTTCGAACCACTTTAACCACCTTCCGTGCACATTAGTTGGCAACTGTTCATCCCATGCTGTTTTATTTTTTAGCCAGTTCGTTCTTGGAACAGGCATTTGATTCTAATGGGTAATGGCGTGAGCATGCCTAATGAATCGAAGATTTTTCCAACTGCTTGCAATAGTTGATGTTTTGATCTTTTTTTGTGATGACAAGAATTCTAATAGGCTTTTAACTTGTAATGTCAGACAATCTTCTTTTGTTTTCTAGAACATTCCTAATACCTTCCTTAGATTGCTTCTTAGGCTTATTGAATTATGTTCTGATTTATTATTTAAACCTTCCTTTTGCCAGCACTTCAATAACGCTTCATCATTGTTTATCCATTTTCGAAAAGTCATTCCTGCTTCGGACATTATTTTGTTAGCATTCAGGGTAACATCAAGAGCATCTTGCAGCGTATCTTTACCGAGATAAAATCATCCATGTAAATATTTTTATCGAGTAGGTGAACAGTTCATGGGTATAAGTTCGTAAACCGCTTGATATGCTCCTTTATGGTAGCTGATAGAAGGAATGGAGAGGCATTGACTCGAAAAATTACACGTTTAAATCTGAAGACTTGAAAGATGGGGGACTTGAATGGTTGGGGATGAGACCCGCTAAAAACACAACGTGCCACAATAGCAGCTGAAGAACAACAACTCTATGCTTTGGGATAAGATCCGCTAAAGATAACAACGTGCCACAATGGTAGCTAAGGAACAACTGAACTGGTTCACGTGACCGAAAAAGTTGTGAAGCTCGTTCAACTTGCGCACAATGTCCGAAAATCTACTATGAATAAGCTAAAATTTTCTGTTTCTTTTTACTGGTGGGAATGTGCCCGTTGGTAATCAGGATCTTTTGTTAGTACCTGATTAACCCATTGTGTTCGAGCGACTGGCATATCTGCGCGTAAGGTGCTCTGAATCCTTGATTATTCTCACCAGTAAATTTTTATTGTAAATTTGGCCTTATTTAATCCGAGCATTTTCGCGATTCAATTAGAAAAAAAATCTGCTTTAAAAAAACGGTGGCAAAAGATTAAAAATTCTGCAAAAGACGCTCGTCCCGAAGGGGATTAATCATAAATTTCCTACCATACAGATATTAATATCCTTGAATGAGTGTTGTTTTGAACGAAAGACCGAACTGAAAACTTTATAAAACATAACTTAACAGTAACATAATAAAGAGATAAGTTATCGCTATAAAAATGGAATTACTCCACAACCGCTACCTCTAATTTCAATGGTGCAACTATCACATTATCTTCTTAATAAATGGCCTACCGTTTATTTTTTTGAGAGCAGAAGCTCATCCCTCTTCTAAAACTCTTTCTTAATTTACTTCCCTATTTAGTTTTCCCAAGTTCATATATCAGAAAATATCATTCAATGTGCGAAATTAATGTAGAAAGTCTTACATGCTAAAAACAATTGAACAATATGATATAAATAGATATTCTGTGAGGGAGGAATCTTAGTTAATGTGTTTCCAATATAGTCCGGTAGCTGGTGACATCCAAAGCCCCGTGATCGTTGAATTGATTTTTTTATGTAAATCGATTGTGAAATGTCATACGAGCAAAATGAGCTAGGTATGACTATATTTGACAGGCCGAAAACAGTGTTCAATTTTTAAAAAAATAATTATTAAAAAACTATAAGGATTTACCGTTATCGCGGAAAGTCGACACTTGGCCAGAGTTCAGACTCGAAATAAAGAAGCCACATGTAAAAATCCAAAGCAACGTAAATGAGAAATTTTATCACCGGCTGCCTAACCCTTTCCGGTGTCCTTAAAAAAGGACACTAATTTTAATTCCAAAACTGACAAACGGCACCAAGAATATTTAACTAAAATTATCCTATTATAATGTTCATGAAAATAAGCAAGTTGTTATTTTCTTTTACATTCGTTTATAAATTTGCGGTGTCAGTCCATTATTTCATCAGTTTATTAACAGAATTACTCCGCACTGGTAAGGGTTAACTCATTTATGCCTGATTTTTTGTTTTCTCAAATTGGTTGTTAAAATCATTTTAAAATATTGCAAAATGAACTGGAAAAATACTAAAAGAAATACGCTAAAATTCGTTAAAATATAAACGTTCTAATTATGAGAATATCCATATGTGGAAAAATGCATAATTATATGTTTTGTCTAAATTTATGTAAATTAAGCTTTTATATTGTGTATTATATTCTATAATTAGTATTTTTATGAACTATTAAAAAACTTATTTATTTCTTTCAGAGACTAATAACTTTGTAAGTATTATCAATAATAAATTAAGAATAATCGTATTTGAAGCTAAAAAACTATTTATTCCAAAATCATCTTGAAAAGGACTTTACATAAAAAAACTGTCCTCAAAATGGATAATAGAAATATGTACCCATTTCCATCTAGCGCCCAATATATTGCGTACGTTATAAACATGCATAAGAAATAGGCTTGATTATATAATTTCAAAAAAAAAAGTTTCGAAGCTGAGATTATGACTTATTTATTTAGATCGTTGATACAAAAAATACAAATAAACTTATTTTTTACATTTCGATATCTTGAAAAATGAAAAATCTATAAACACCGAAAAAAGTCCTTCATTTAAGCAAATAAATATCGATCTTATGCTGTCATTTCTCTGTAATAGATGAAGACATTTATAGACAATGCAATTTTAATGCTGTAAAGAAGAAGAAACTTATAAACATATATTAAAATTTGAAACTTCCCAAAAATGAAACGCTAGGCATAAATCGGTCAATATAGATTTGGCAGACATTTCCAGTTGAATAATGAAGTTTTTCATAACATAGGAAAACGGTAAAACATTATAACTTTAAAATGAATCCTAGTCATGACTGTCTCAGATTGTTCGTATGATTTTTAGTATAGATTTTCATAAAAAAAAAAAAATTCAATACCGCGATCACGGGACTTTTGATCTCATCAGCTACCGGACTAATGGAAACGAAAACTTTCATTCCGGTCGCAATGTGTTTATAAGTGAGTATCAGATTTTCTGTTAAAAAGGTCGTAACTATTATTTTTAATGAAGTACTATTTCCAAAATTATTTTTCAGATGGAAAGCACAAATGACTAATATAAACACAATTAAAAAGAAATTAAGAATAAATATTCGTAACTTAAGTTGGTCGTCCTGGTTTCCAAAATTTAATGTTAAACAGAAAAAAAGGTAAAGCAATTTTTTTCCAAGCTTAAAGAAAAATGTATCAGTTTTAAGCTTCCATGAATAAAGAAAAAGGCAGACGATTTAAGCATTCATGCATACATTATTTTAAGTTATTTTCATTTATTAATGTTAATGAAATACTCGTAGAATGATTTCTCCATATGGTAAGCACTAATTGTAAATGACTAGTACAAACACCAGTTTAAAAAATAAAGAATAAATATTCGTAAACTTAAGTTGGTCGTCCTGGTTTCCAAAATTTAACAATAGTGAGAAAAAAGGTAAAACTATTTCTTTCAAGCAAAAAGAAAAATGCACCAGCTTTAAGATTTCATCCATAATGAAAAATGCAGAAGATTTAAGCATTCATGCATAGAGAGTTTTAAGTTATTTTCATTTTTTTTTCCAACTTAACAGAAAGTTATATTTTAGTTAATGAACCGTAATGATGAATAGAGTCACACTGATAGTAAGTGTTAATAAATCAAACTTCATTATAATTACGTAATACTTAACGAATAATTTAAATTAATTACATAATTTTAAAGAGTACCCTCGAGAATTTACTTGGGTCATTACTTATCAATGTATTCAGCATTTAATAAATAATTTTAAATGATTTTTTTTATTGAAGGCCTTCTGCTGCATCCATAATTATACGAAATGGTCTGATGGATATTATATTTTGCGATGTACATTTTCTTACTTTTAATCTGTGTTTATGATTCCGCATTTAACTAGATATTTAATGTAAATTAATCTTAAAACTTTCGCCTTTTTTTTACTAGAGAAACGTTTTGATTAATGCTAATTATAAGGTTTTAGCTTTATTAGAAATACAATAATGAGTTAATCTTTCTTAAAATGTTTTTATTAACATAATGATGTGAAATCATTTTCCTGAAAAATATAAATTAAAAATATGAAATTCATTTTATATACAGATTTTATGTACGAATGATTAATGAAATAGTAATCATACGGTTATTTATCATAGGTGATTAGAAAACAAGATTTTTTTTCTTTATTATATTAATTAATACAATTTAAAATGTGTGTTTAAATAAATGTTTAACACTAATGTATATCAGCGTCGTCCAATTCTGGTCCGCTAGATACCACTGTTTTTAAAATAAAAATAGCAATATTTAATCCTAAAAATTCTTCCTTTAAATAAACCGAAAATTCCTATATATTTTTTGTGTTAACCTGATGGCCACATTTTGACATACCTTATGTAAATTCTAGCAATTTGTAGTTCTATAACTGCTTTTTAATATGAAGATCAAATTTTCTAAATTTATTAAAATAATTATAATGTAAAAATAATGGTATTATTCATTTATGAAAGGAATTGAAAACAGTGCTGTATAGCCCTCACCCCCCCCCCTTCCCTCAACCGAAAATAAAATAAATAAATAGATAAAGAAATAAAGAAAAAAAAACGAAATAAAGAAAACTTTAATGATACTTGGTTGGTTGATAATTAATTATCTGCTATTTTGGCTATGTTGCATATTGGGAAATCATCGGAAATGTTGTTCGAAAACTTGCACAGTCAAGCTGTGCGGACAGCGCAGGCGTAGAAATCGCTAGAGTCGACCCCATAGTGAACATTTTCTGGTCAGAAAGTGCACCTGCTTGGTCCTTATGATTACAATTTAATCTTATCCTTAAACTAAGAAATCTGGATGTTAGGTATGGAACAGACTCCCCGAAATCTACACCTCTGAACTCCATAAACGCCTAAAATCTGCGCATTATCACATATGTAATCAATAAAACTTTCAGTTCAGATGTAGCGACAGAATTAGATTTTTTTTATATAAATTGCGTCCATATATTAATATGTAATCCTCGTTAATATTATTGAACTCACGCTTTTCATGAAGGAAGTATAAATTTCTAAAAAAAATCAAGATATTACTGATATCACTGGTAATCAGAATCTTTTTACCAAATCTTTTTATGTATTAATCAAGCTTTTCTGGATATAAAGTCTGTCTAAAAATGAAATAAAACTTCATTACTTTATAGTTTTGATCTGAATTATTAGGGCATCTTTATTAGGCCAATTTCAGGGAATAATTTAGGAAAAATGTATCTAATTTATAGTATGCATATTTAAATTTACATTATGATTCACTTGACCTTTTCTTTTAATATTATTATAGTTATTTTGAAAATTATTTAATGTTTTACTATTTTAGTTTATTACTTTACTTAATTATTTTAACATTTTACTATATTGTAAGTATTCTTTATATTCTCGACTTCATTATTACATTCAAATTACTGTTTAAAAATGTAAACAAATCAATGGCCAAAAATCCACACAATACAATGATCCTGAGCTATGCGGATTTGAGGGAGTCTACTGTAATAAGGATGCTTTGTTGTAATTATTTTTTATCTGTAAAGATTAGATTTTATTATTATATAAAAGGTTTCCCATTATATTGAAACACTGCTGAGTGATTTACCTATTGGTGATATGCAGAAAATTAAGATTACAGGAATTTTAAAAAGAAGTTCGAAATTAAAATTATGGTAATGAGATTGTCATGCCGTTATTTCTCGAAAAGTTTCATTCTTTAGTTTTCAACTACTACACAAGACTAAGTAGTATAGGTTACATTTAGAAAAATAAAATTGCCTAGACTGACAAGTGAGCTATTTGTTATTCTCTTGCGACTAAAACTCATTAAGTTATAATATTTTAAATTTTATGAATTTTCGATTTTTCTGCGGCTAAAAACGCGTCATCTGTTTTAAAATTTACGTTATCTACGTATCTCCAAAAAGGGAAAGTGGCGAAATGTAAGCATACCAGTATCAAAATAACATTGAGATAAGATACTACAAAATAGCTCCAGATCAACGGGAGGTGGAAGAACATTACATACGTTAAAAGCAATAGTGGCTGTCCGCTTATAATTTAAGAAAATGGCTGATTAATAATGTAAAAATATATATTGTTGGCGAATGATAAGTGAAAAAATACTAAGCTAAATATTCTAGCTGAAAAATGTAACATTTCATTTGGTACCAGAGTTAAACTATTTATAGATCAATTATTATCGTGACAGACTGCTGGAATCTTTAATCAAAATAATATTCGATATTCTGAAAGAATATATCTTTTTAAATGCTTAACGTGATTTAATGTAACTTAAATGATTATGTTTTCAGACTGTTTGAGAAAATGTACATGCTTCTAAACAGAGATAAGTTTAACCCTTTGTATCACCGTGTTGCAGATCTGCAACATACCAAAAAAGTCATTGTTATTTCAACAGTAAATTTCAAAAGACGATTTTGTTGATTGTTGTTATTCTATTACACTACTATTAACATAATTATTTAATTAAATCCGCAACAAATGTCGGTACTGATTTTTTTTTTTTTCTCGCGCCAAAGTTTGATTTATCGCTTGATCAGCTACAAGTGATTTTTGCTGAATTAAGGTTTGCAATACAGGAGTTAAAAAAGTCTCCAGACGTCTACAAGTATATTGTTTTGAAAGGTGGGTTTAAGTTCTTTATTTAAAGACCATTTTCGAGCTAGGAAATTTATAATATGTATAACATAAACGTAAACTTTTGTTTGTTGCAGATCTGCAACAACGCACCATATCTTCCCTTGTAATGGATTTTTTAAAAATATCGCCTACTCAACAGAATAGAGCGCCTACTCAACATAAGTATACGTTGTAAATACCATGATTGTAAAAACTTTAATCAAACTGTCTGTGACAAATGTGGTGTGGGACTTTGCTACAACAAAACTAACAACAGTTTCACAGATTTTCATGCAAGTTAAAATTTTACAACATTTTCAGTTTTTGTGCCATTTGACCAGATGTTGCAGCTATGCAACAAACGCATTTTTCCAAATAAAATTTTACTTTTCTGTTCTGAATTTTTTTTTATTATTTTTCCATGCTTAAAATGATGCATTTTAATATTTGTGTAAGAATTTTTCAAATCGGGGTTGTTGAGTTACAAAGGTTTAAATAATTAGTGTGTGAACAGTAGCACATTGAATATAATGGGATATTGAGATCAAACTGAAAATGTGACTTGGACAGCTGCCCACGGTCATTAATACTAGAACTACCGTTAGCCTTCATTTTGAAGGCTACCATATGAATATGTTTCGGTTCAAACCAGAAATTTGATTATGAAATAAGGTTAAAAGATACAAAAAAGAAAAACGGTTAATAATAAGGTTATTCTGTTTTAAATCAAAATTCTGGTGTGAAATAAATTTATAAAACTTGACTCTTATTTCCGGTAGTTCAAGAGTTAATATAGATAGACACACACACATATACAGTGTGTCCACGTATAACCTGACTGACCTTTATTTTCGCAACCGTTGGTCCTAGATACATATTTCCAATTACAAAAATGGTTTAAATAAGGTAAAAATTATTTTTAAAGCGATTTGGATCAAGAAAAACATTTCTTAAAAAATTACGAAATTTAAATTTTTATACGGTCCCACAGTCCTAGATTCAGCGGTACATAATACATGAGAATCAATTATCAAAAGCTAAAACTGTTAATTTTCATCATTTTATTTAAACAGAATTATGTTTCTTTCTTCTTCTTATATGTTTATTACAAATTGTATATTTTGCATTAGTATGTCAGAATGATTAAAGATTTCAAATGTATATCGTTTTTTTTTTCTTTTTATATGTTTATTACAAATTGTATATTTTGCATTAGTGTGTCAGAATGATTAAAGATTTCAAATTTATATTGCTATGTTAATTTTACTCTCAACCATTTTTAAATATATCTGACGAAATTAGATTTCTAGTAAATTTGTGAATGACCTCTAATTTGCAGCAAATAATATGCTCCTACTTTAAACAGTTAGTATTTGTTCAATTTTAATTGTAGAATAACGGAACTTTTTTTTGTCTAACTTGTAAGTATCACAAGAAAATTTTACTAAATATAACTTATAAGACAGATGAACGTATAAAAATTTAAATTTCGTAATTTTTTAAGAAGTGTTTTCCTTGACCCAAATCACTTTAAAAATAATTCTTTACCTTATTGAAACCATTTTTGTAATTGGAAGTATGCATCTAGAACCAACGGTTGCGAAAATAAAGGTCGGTCAGGTTATACGTGGACACACTGTATATATATGGCTAATTCCATGAAAACTTGTCATGTCTGTCAGTCAGCTAAATATCGCTATGCTTGTTGGCCACCGTTATTTTCGAAAAGTTTGCTTCATGTTATTCAATTGATGTGATATCTCCGATAAAATAAGTCATATTTTCTGTTCTAAAATACTGGTAGCCAAAAATCGTTGTATGTTACAGACGACAAGTTTTCATGGAATTAGTCATGGAATTTTCATGTTAAGTTCAATCAGTTTTCATGGACTATATATATTATATACCGTAATTTCCGGCGTAAAATCCGCGGATCAAACATTTCTTTTTGGATTAAGAAATTTTATTTAGTAATTGAAGCCAAATATTTACCGCGATCTAAAAAGATACATTTTATTTTTTTAAATTTCTGGGTCGAAAAATGATTGTTTGATTCGCGGACTATACGACGGAAATTACAGTATATACTTTTTTTTTCTATAGTTTATGCAATTTTTATTTTCATAATATTTTCATTACATTCAATAGCTCAATATTTTATTAGCTATGTGCATTGGGATGGGCACAAATTTTTCAAGCTCTGCTGCGAGTCTTTTTCTTTTTTATTACGAATTTAACTATGTTTTAAATACAAATAAGAGTTTTACAGTTTTAAGATATATCGATGATTTAATTATTTTCGATTACAAACTTCTGATATCGATTAAAGGTATCTATCCTTCATGTTGGAAATTGAATAAAGCTTCAGATGATTTCTTGCATGTTAATATTTTGGGTCTAGATTTATTAATTACAGATAATAATGTACAGATTAAGTTTTTTTTATAAACGGGATTATTTTAATTTTAATACTCAATCAATGACACGCTGTTTTTCAAATTTAAGTAAGACAATTTTGATCAACATTAATTGGTCCAAGTTAGCAGATAAAAAATAATGTAGCAGTAAAGATTTTTTAAGTTCGCAAATTTTTAGATTTACTGCAAATCATTTTATAACAATTTATATCCATATCAATTTATTTTGCATTATGTAAATCAGCTTAAGAATTTTTTTTAAGTGCAACAGCTCAACGGCGGAACACCGTGATGGAAGCCGAAGCCACATCTTGAATATATGAAGAACGCAGATTAAAGTCTGTTATTAGAATGTCTGCATTGTGATGAATTTCAACATGAAACACAGGTGAAACTGGAATGGCACTATTGAATTTGGATTGACGGAAAGGCAAGTCTTTTTTATGCTAGCCTAACTGGAATATCAGGCCTTGCAGCTCCTGCTGTTCAATAACGGCTGTGGAGTGTCGTGGATTTTTAGATGTATCGACATTTTCAAGTCTTCACGCGTCTAGGTGGGGGTATGGTCTTCTCACATGCTTATTATTCATTTAATTTTAAGATATTTAAAGATTTAAATTGATAATTTATTTAATTGATTGACTTTTCTATATATAAAATTTAGAATTGCAGATTTGGTTATGGTTATAAATTGGTTGGTTGTTTTTGTTCTTACAATAGTTTGGTTTTGTTAAGTTATATTACATAATTTTCAAGAATTAAGTTGTTTAAGTTTTTCTATTTGATTTTGTTATACAATTGGAGTATGGGGGTTGGCCATATATAGCGAAATCTGCGAGTATTCAATTTTTTTGTTTGGTACCTAATTTTTGATTCCTCCTACCCTCAGACGAGGAAGGAGTTTAGTGTATTTATTGTTTCTTGTTTCATTCTCTATATAATAATTGTCATTGTAACGCGTCCGGGACGAACCCATCGATTTGCCAATCTCCGATAAGAAGGAGCCACGTTAGGTTTAATTTTGATTTCAGATGTGTAAGAGAAAACTTATCTGCTTAAATACAAATCTTTTCTACCTGAAATCCATTCTGTTCAACATAATTTTCTAAGATTCAAAACTGATGACCGTTCAATGATTTGCGCATTTGAAAAACAATTTCAGAAAACGAGTTCAAAACATACATTATCGTAAAATGTAAACAAGCGATAGCGAGTCATTAACTTGATTCATTGAATTGAAAAATAAACCATTGAGATATGGCGCAAATCAAATACGGTGTTCATCTTTCGGCCACGAAGTTTCCCACTCCGGATAAACAGCTCATGTGCTAAGACCGATCTTTAATGGGAGTTCCGTATTATTCCTGTCTGTATGTACAGTACAGATATCGTCACGCGACGCGTATTCATTGATCTCAGCATTACTGAGATTTTGCTGTCTTCTGGGTATAATTTTTTTGGATTACACATTATTATGTATTTTCTAAATTTATTGTTTGTTTTTTAAATCTGTTTTGTTGTGATTCCATATTTAACTTTTCTTTTGACTTACTTAGATTTAATGTGTTCTTTGTATTTTCCGCCTATTTAACCTAAGAAGTGCAAACTTTAACCCTAATGTTATGTAGCTATTACGAACCGTTCAATTTCTCTTGAAATATCTCTTAATATTTTAAAATACAGCATCAGTAATTATTTTTACAGTACCTTATGGCTTCAAAGTTTCTGAATACTTTCTGAAAAGAGCAACAGAAATAAATTTTCTGTACTTTTGTTTTATTTACATATCGATTACGATAGAAATATTTTAACATCCAGAAGTAATTATTTTGACAGTGTACCTTATAGCTTAATCACGATGTTTTAACTAAAATAACTTTAAATATTAACAAATTTAAACAAAATGAAGTTTTTAATTGATTTTAAGATGATTCATTTTTCGCGAAAAAGGATAAAAAATCTTAAAACTATTTAGCTATAAAAGACTACAATGTTTCTGTTGACAAATAAATGGATTTTTCAATGCTTACATTAAAGTAAATTTAAAATTCAATGTTAGAGTTACAAATTAATTAAATTGTTTATTGTGGGATCCCCATAACTCAAAAAATATTTGAAAATAAGTTATCACCGTTTTTCCAATTTTTGTTGACAGACGATTGCGATTTCTGTTAAAAACCACCAAAATAACATTCTCTATGCTCTATCATATGATACATACCAATAGATTTCTAAACAATTTCCATCTGAAAATCTGAAGACCATTAAGATTACTAAATCAAAAGAAATGTTCATGATTAATTCCCAATAAGTCAGAGTGAATAAATTTCAAAACACCATAATATGTGTAATCCTATTTTAAAAAGCCTTTTTCCAACAAGGTAGAAATTCATTCACATAACACTGGCAATAAAATTATCAGTGTTGCGGTTGGTGGGAAAACATTTAAGGTATTTTATCAACGCTGTCCAACATGGCATTATTTTTTTTGGCGGGGGGGGGGGGGGGGGTGAGGAGAGCACAATTTAGTTGAGGGGAAAATTTGCACTCCCATGCAGGATTTCATAGATCTTTCCCAAACTAGCAAAATGCTTCATAATAAAAATGCTGTGTGTTCCGCCTCATTAAATTTTTCTACAGAAGTGTACTCTTACCGATTTTTTCCCCCCGAGAAAGGGATTTTTATTCTTTTGCGGGATTTTGCAATTTTTTCTGAATTTCTTCGAATGATGGTAAAAAAATATTGTGAATTTTGCCAGAGAGTCACAAATTGAAATGACAAGATTTCCCAATCAACCAGAACGACCAGCGTTTTTTGCGACCAGCGTTTGCGTTTTTTTCCAACGAGTGTTTGAGGAATTTCCGACAGTTTACATATGAACTTCACAATTTTTTTAAAGCAACAGAATAAAGCATTTTGAGTTTCGTCGCACAAACGGCGACATTTTCAAAATTTTGAGAATGTCGCCGTTTGTGCGATGAAACGAGCGTCAATCTTAATAAAGATATTTTATCACTCTTTTGTAATTTTACAAAAAAATATTGTAAATGCTAATAGGGTGTTTATTAGAACATAAAAAACCAAACTTGCTCATCTAAACTCTTACTTGGTGGTTGTCTTATACATCGCTGTTAGATGCAATAACATTTTGAAGAAAATTCTATGTTCTTACTGCTGATCCCCAGTTTCTGTGCGTACTTTTAATATTTATATGCTCAGTAAGTTAAAATTCAAAAAGTTGTGCACATGCTTATTCAGCCGTTAAAAGTTTTGCTAAATCTTTTTTGGTACTTTTCGGTTAGCCGGGCGTCAGTATTATATACTCATATATATATTGTATATACTATTTGCATATATTTATACATACATATGTATATATCCATACATATATATGTTATATAAACTTAGATGTATATATATGTACGTATATATAACACTGGTGCCCGTCTAACCGAAAAATACCTCCATTTTTTTTTTTTTTTTTTTTTTTTTTTTTTTTTGCAAAACATACAACACACTTACCAAGATTTAATACCAAACACATCATCAAAAAATTTTAATAGTTGCAGCAGAATTTGTTAATTATGGGGTTTTATTGCATGTTTCTTAAACTTTTGTTCTAAGAATTCTTAATTTTCTTATGTTATATTAGACAGAAAGCTTGGTCTACCCAAAAGTATTGTTAATGCTAATAATGTGTTTATTAGAACATAAATAAGCCGAAATTTGCTCATCTAAGCGCTTCCGTATTGACAATTATTTTCCTCTTTTTTTAAAACTTTTAAATGAAAAACACAATTTTTACACATCGTCCTAGGACGGGCATTTACACTGGTTGTTTAATAGTTTTACTGTTACGTTTTGCACCCTTTTTTATGATTTTCATGATTCTCATACATTTCAGATAAAATCATATTTACTTTGTGCATACAAGTGCATAAATATTTTATTGTATGGTTTAGTTAATATTGTACTTCATTTAGAGTTTACAGTTTGTGGAAATGTTTGAGATTACTTTTGGAATTTTTAAACTATATATATATATATATATATGACCATTAAAGACCAATATAAATAATTATCTACAAAAGTGAATGTAAAACTTATAAATGAAGTTTTTTTTTAAATCACAAAGGCCGCCCTATATTTATATATATATTATTAATACTTTAGACTTACCTACAGAATACACAGTTCTTTAATATTCAGTATTGATGTTTTGCTTTAGTTTAACTTAAACATATTTTAACTTTTAATGTTTCTGTAAAAAATTTTATGATGATTTTAGACATCATTTTTTTTTTCTCTCTTTGAGATTTATATATCAGCTATGCTTGGTATTTCAGATAGTCTATAATCCATTTCCTATGTACAAATGTATTTTAAAACAGAGTTTATGTTATTAAATTCGCTTTTAGCATAAACCTTCTACTTATTATCTAAAAAACATTTTTGACTGTAGGCTTCTGCAAACTTTCATGAATTTTCGGAGAAACTCTCCTATAATCAAGTTATCTTAAAATTTAATTCGGATTCGATACTTAAAAATATTTCGCATTCTTTTTTCTTATGTATGCATCTAAATATATTTCTGTTGTATACAAGACTGTCTAGATCAAATTTAGGTTGTTTTAAGCAGCGAAACAAATAAGGGAAAGTTAAAAATAAAACTTATGGAAAAAATAATAATAACATATTTGTAGCACAGTCTCTTTTTCTAGTTACAGCTGTATCCAAAGTTATCATTCCAGTAACAAAATTGTAATTTTCCTTCTCCGCAAAATATTGAAGTAAATTAATAAATCTCATATTTCAAGTTATTTTCCTTGTCATCAAGTCGTTGTTTTTCACATCATATAAAATAGAAAATAGACAAAACAATAAATAAAATGACCCGTTTCAGAAAATTTCACATTCTTATATTTGTTACTAAAATGTGTATAAGACAAAATCAAATCAATACAATTTTCCATAAATTGACAATTATGGTCAGAATATTATGATTATTTTTGCAAGAATTGATGAAAGGAAGAAAATTTATTTCGAAAAAAGAAAAATAAATTTCTTGTAAAAATTTTATTTTTGTTAATTGCTGGAAATTTTTAAACCAACTATTAGGGTTTTTTTTTCTTTTCTTTTCTTTTCTTTTTTTTTTTCTTGTTATAAACAGAAAATATCTACAGAGTAGTTTAAAAGGTCATGTCAAAACTACAAGTGCAAGTGTGTGTGTTCAACCACGAGGCCTAAGAATTATTAGGAACTGGTGGTCGGAAACGGGATTCTGACGTGGCAATTGCATCGTAACCGTGACGTAACGAAAAAAATATATAAACTGACGGTGTAAAAATACCTTTATTTAAAAAAATAATAATAATCGAAGTTAAAAAGTCCTTCCGGCCAGTACCGGGAGGAAGAGGTAGCTTTCATAATCCTTATTTTAAAAAAGCCAAATTATATCATTCAAACACACGAAGCTCAATTTAGTGGAAACCGAATATAGGAGATTCAATACTAATTTTTATCAATATAATGAATGAGAATTTCGCGAAATTAGTCAGCTTTATCCAAGCTGCTTTTCTTTAACACTAGAACGGCGGGAAAATCTTACCTACTGGAACGGCGGGAAGGGGTCATTTTGACCCCTCGACGAAAATACTGAAATAACAACGCCAAAACAATTTTAAATGCCATACATTGGCAAAAATATGTAATTTCCGTGTATTTCATAATTTATATTTAATATTACTCGATAATTTATTGAATTTTAGAAGTACTGTATATGTAACGCCTACATGGCGATTAATTGGATCATACTGCAACTACTCAAAAAACCCATTAATTTGATATAAAAATCGATTTAAAATTAATGTTTTCACAAATTAAAACTAATGTTAACTGAAATAAAACACAATTTATAATATAATATAATATATATATATATATATATATATTTCATCTAATTTATTCGCCGAATTATTCACTCTCTAAATCCATAAATGAGAAATTTGTTCTGTTGTTTCCGTTATTTCATTATAAATGTAGCTGTTTGGTTAATATGTTAAGCATTCTGTTTCAATTTTATTTAATGCTTTTAATACTCCAAATTGTGCACACGTATTAGGAATTAATTCAGTTGTAACAAAAAAATAGCAATTTTTCCTGTATATTTTCTGCACACAACTTTGAAACATTATGCGCAAAATTCTTGAGATTTGTTTCCATTGCATGTCTGTACTTGACATTTTTTCTCTTCATATATATTTTATTTTCGTGTTTTTTTTTTTTTTTTTTTTTTTTTTTTTTTTTTTTTCTGAAGACTCAGAAAAGATCTTTGGGAGTTTTGAAACAATAAGATCCATTCTGAACACATCCCGTAAATTTAATAGAAAATCTCTTCTACTAGGCTTGCCTGTTACACTTTTATAAATTATCCAGGTGTTTAAAGCTGCATGATCCAAAATATTGAAAACGATATGTACAGGCCATCGTCTAGAAGCCGATTTTACGGAGTATTTTTGGCACATCTGATCATGGATATCCACACCATACTTCGTTGCGTTGTAATATTTTATTGAATCGGGCAACTTCTTGAGACCGTCTTCAGTTTTTATAGTAGAATGTAATGATCTCAGTAGAAAAACACTTTTTTTTCTTTTGGCTTGATAGATGGTAAGTGTCATATTATCAAATTCCACTATCTTCGATAATAAAGAGTACTGCGCATATTTTTCAATGATATAGGAATTTCTCTTCTGTTCTTTTTGATTGTGCAACCAAAGTTGTATTTTTACCTTTTAACATTTCTGCTAATTTGATGCTAGTAAAATAGCTATCTGTCGTAATATTTCTCCCTTCGTTTAGATAGGGATCTGTTAATTTCATGACAACATTTTCCGATAAACGTAATTAAGGATTGGCTGTTTCATATTTTTCTAGATAAATAAATTCATTCAAGAGGTATTTAGTATAAACGTCAACAGATCACCAAAATTTTATTCCAAATTTATCCGATTTATTTGGCATATATTGGGTAAATTTATATCTGTACTGAGATGAGAATAATTGCTCATCGACTGTAATATTTTATCCTGGTCGGTAGCATGTTTTGCAATTTTCAATAAATTTATTCCACATTTTAGATGCAAGAACAAATTTATCAGTCTGTAGTCTGCTAGATCTCGTTGTCTTTTCATCAAACCTAAAAAATACTTTTCTTTCTTTGGATTTATCTCTTGAGATAGTTTCTTTGCAAAATAGTATTCCTCATGCCTTGGACGACAATGAATAAAAATCTAAACCCTTTTTTTTATTGCTCCTCGAACATATAGTATAGCAACAAAAGCAGCTTAGAGTACAAAGAATATTTTACTAAAGGGGTCAAAATGACCCCCGTCCGCCGTTCTAGGAATACAAGTCAATATTTCAAAAACTAACAAATCTAGAAATCTGAATTTTTTTTAGAAATATATGTTATCTATTTAGGAAAAGTCAAAAAATTTCAAATGATTTCGCCCAAGCAAACAAAAGTAATCAACGGGCGAAAGTACTCAGGTGTCAAAATGACCCCTCCCGCCGTTCTAGTGTTAAAGTAACATATATTTGGCTGCCAAATTCGGCAATTTCTTAAAGTGCCTGTCATTTTAAGAAAAAATGGTGGATGAGGCTAAGTAGTGAACTTGGTCGAGACCTTAGTAATTGCTGTGCACATGCTCACTCACATCGGAATCGTTTAATATATAGGAGCGCTGTCGCATGCAAAAAATCAGATTTTCAAAATGTCACCCACAATAGAAATTGAAACTGCTATATCTGAGCCATTTTTTAAGGTAAAGACAAACATAAAAAGCTCCCGAATCCTTATATAAAGGCCAAATACTTAAGAAAGAAACCTTTTTCAATTTCTAATTCTTTTGCACCTCACTTTAAATATATATATATATATATATATATATATATATTAATTTAATGGTCGCCATTTTGAAACAAGATGGCTGATGAATCTGGCCAGCGAACTTGGTCGAGGTGTTGATGTATACTATCCACATGCCTTCTTACATCGAAATAGGCGAATACGTGTGTTATCGCGTGACAAATACAAGATCGTTTCAAAATGTTAGCCATGCTAGAAATTCAAAGTGCTATAAATCAACCATTTTTTAAGATATAAACAAAAGAACAAATTTTCAGAAACAAAAACTGCTCCGGAATCTTTGTATCAAGGCCAAACACATAAAAAAATCTTTTTCATTTTCCAATTGTTTAATACCTCATTTTGAATTTTAAATTTAATTTTTTTTTAAATGGCAATCCTTTTGAAACAAGATGGCGAATGAAGCTGGCCAACGAACTCGCTCGAGATATTGGTATGTACTATGTACAGACCAAGTTACATCCAAATAGGTTCATAATTACGCCTGTTATCGCGTGACAAAAATCAGGTCGTTTTAAAATGTCAGCCACAAGAGAAATTCAAAATGCTATTACTCAGCCATTTTTTTAGATATAGACGAAAGAAAAACTGTTCCGGAATCTTTGTATTAAGGTCAAACACATACAAAAAAAAATCTTTTTCACTTTCCAATTTTTTGGTATCTCATTTAATTTTTTTTATTTTTTAATTTTTTTAAATGGCCGCCATTTTGAAACAAGATGGCGGATGAAGCCGGACAACGAACTCGGTCGAGATATTTGTATGTACTATGTACACATCAAGGTACATCCAAGTTGGTTCATAAATACGCCTGTTATTACGTGAGAAAAATCAGGACGTTTCAAAATGTCAGCCACGCTAGAAATTCAAAATGCTATAACTCAGCCATTTTTTAAGATATAGTCGAAACAAAAACTGCTCCCGAATCTTTTTATCAAGGTCAAACACATAAGAAGAAAATATTTTTTCAATTTTTAATTTTTTGGTACCACATTTCAAATTTAAATTTTTCAAAAAAATTTAAATGGCTACCATTTTTAAACAAGATGGCGGATGAAGCTGACCAACGAACCCGGTCGAGACATTAGTATGTACTATGTATAAACGAAGTTACATCCAAATCGGTTCATAAATACGCCTTTTATCGCGTGACAAAATTCAGGACGTTTAAAAATGTCAGCCACGCTAGAAATTCAAAATGCTATAACTCAGCCATTTTTTAAGATATAGACGAAACAAAACTGCTCCGGAATCTTTGTATAAAGGTCAAATACATAAGAAAAAAATATTTTTCCATTTTTAATTTTTTGGTACCACATTTCAAGTTTTAAAATTTTTTAAAAATTTTAAATGGCCGCCATTTTGAAACAAAACGTCGGATGAAGCTCGCCAACGAACTTCGTCGAGAGATTGGTATGTACTATGTACAGACTGAATTACATCCAAATCGGTTCATAAATACGCCTTTTATCGCGTGACAAAATTCAGGATGTTTCAAAATGTCAGCCACGCTAGAAATTCAAAATGCTATAACTCAGCCATTTTTTAAGATATAGACGAAACAAAAACTGCTCCGGAATCTTTGTATAAAGGTCAAATACATAAGAAAAAAATATTTTTTCATTTTTAATTTTTTGGTACCACATTTCAAGTTTAAAATGTTTTTTAAATTTTTAAATGGCCGCCATTTTGAAACAAAACGGCGGATGAAGCTGGCCAACGAACTCGGTCGAGACATTGGTATGTACTATGTACACACCGAATTACATCGAAATCGGTTCGTAATTACGGGAGTTACAGTGTGACATAGGTCAGATATATATATATATATATATATATATATATATATATATATATATATATCAATTTTGAACGGAGGGTGGTTTCGGGGTCTGGGGGTCATGATCGATGAAAATATACCAAAATTTTTTGAAATCGCTTTCCTCCGAACGGCTGCAATAGGTAGCTTTTTTGTAAAGAAAGCTACCTAAAATACAATGAAAATAATACAACTCATAACAAGGGGTCAAACTGTGCTACATTAGCCATGATGCATAGTTCACAGGGGCGTGGCATGGAATCGCGAACACGTTCCAATTGGCCAGGAGTCTCCCTGACACATGACGCCGCTTCTGAGATCCTTGCTATGAAATCCATGGCCGATGGATCGGGTGTCTCATACAAAAGAAACCTAAGATTTCCCTAGAGGTAGAAATGCAGGGGCCTTAGGTCCGGGGATCACGGTGACTACGGTACAGAGCTGACTCTGCCAATCCCGATTCCATGCGGCGCAAAGTGGAGTATTTGTCCCAAAATCCTGTCCAAAATATTTTTCTAAGTAAATATAGTCCGATTTTCTTAAAATTCTTAGAAGTTATTGGGTATCACTATGGGATGTTTGGTATTGTAAATGAAGTCTATAGCATTTGTGGTTCATTTACAGAGACACCCAGAATAATTCCCTTACATTATGGTCTATGGGAAAATATCGTTTGCTCCGTATTTTAATGATATCACACTATTTTAGACGTACTGAAATTTATATAAATCACCGAGGTGTACTAAGACACTTATTAAAGAATATGGTGTGTCTGGAATATATCATTCATTTACAGGGACACACAAAACAATTTGGCTGAAGAATAAATTTAACTATTGAAGTCTATGACCACTAATTGCTGGAAGTGCGTTTGTAGTTTTGTTATGCGTTTTTTAATTGAACAATTTTTTTAAACATTACTTTGTGTGGATACATTCTATAGATCATATACATGGGTAGACAAAATTTTCAAGTACATTTCCGTTTATTCACGGAAATTGCTGAATGTTTTTTTTTTAACTGTGCTATGCATTTAACTGAACTAACTTTTAGCATATTATGTAATATACGTACAAATCCGTAGCTTAGTTTAATACATTATATCTTAAAAGCTGACGAAGTCTAAGTAAGATTTTAACACTTCACATAATAATAAGTATACATTTTATAAATATTTTAACGACACAGAAAAAAAAGAGACATCATTTAAGAAGAGCACAAAGAAAAAAGAAGTGAAAATATTAATTTACTAAGTAGATAGTTTAAAAGTTCGAATACATCACATGCCCATAGATGTAAAATTACCGAAGGGAGTTTGGATGTTGAGTGACTAGCAGCATTAAATTTTAACTATTTATAAGAGAAAAGTAATTGTTGATAGATTGTTTTATTTACTTGTAATGTTTAATTAAACGTATTAAATTTTACTATATATAAAATTTATTATTTACATTTAATTTACATTTAATAAAGATCATTTACATTTGATAAAGTTACATTCAGTAATACATTTAATAAATTGGAGTCTCTGCAGTATAGAGATGCTGGTTTTTCAGTGTTTTGAATAGATTACCAGTTTCAATCTAATTTAGATCACTGACTGACTGAACATAAATTTTTATCAATTTCCGTATATTAACACACAAAGTTTATGTCAAATACAGACAGACTGTTCCACAGACTCACAGACAGACATTTTCTAAGAACATATTTTTCGCGATTTCTGACCCCTAGAACTTTTAAATCTGTCAAAAAACGGAAGTCGAAAGCTTTCATAAATCCAATATTTTCTTCTTGCAATAATAGACAGTAGAAATTTATAATTAAAATTTTTAAATATTACATCGAAAACTCAATTGTGTACTTAATTTTTATAATTCTACCCTATTAAAAGGTGGGAAAAAATAGATTATAGAATTCCAACTTTGTTTAAAAAAACTGAGTGAAGTCAATAAAACAGTGTAAAGAGATTCATTTTTATTATTGATTTTGTATAAAGGTATCAAGTATATTACAGAAATCTACAATCGATATTAAAGAAACTCCTCTTTAAGTTTTACCGCGAGTCTTTGAGGCGTTATTATTTTCAGAGCTTCAATGAAAAGATGAAAAGTTACTTTATTGGGTATGATTTAGGACACATATGTGTAATATATGACTGTAATTGATTACTGTGGTATTTTTTCATTTCTCCGATAAGAAAAATAAAATAAAAAAAGGTTCATTTTTCATTATGGATTCATTAAACATCGATATGAAGAATATTGAAGTAAACCCCAATCGACATAAAGAAACTTCCACTTAAGATTTTAAAACAGTTATTTGATATATTTATGCATTTAGAATATTAACACATTTTTACCGAGAATAATGGCATCAAATTCTTTGAATTTTAAGCATAAAACGCATTCCTTTGTCATCTAGTATTAATGCTTGAGGATTTATTTGACATTTATTGTCAAATTATTTTCAGTTTCTCCTTGCAAGAAAACTTGCCATTTCAAAATACAGTAAAACATCACTAAAGCGACCGCGTTCCGTTCCAATAAAAAGGTGGTCGCTCCGAGAGGTGGTCTCTTAACGGAGGTCATGTTTAAATCTGTATTTTAACTGTTGAAAAAAGGTAACAATTAAGGTTACTAAAATTACGTTTTTCAAATTAAGAAAAAATGGGAAAATTTAAGTATCAAAACAAAAATTAATTAAGTTAATTACTGCAGATTTTAAAAAATGGATACATTGACGTTTGCTTTGATTTTGTGGTTTTATCTTCGATAAATTTTATTTCCAAGTCCTTTCAAAGTTCAGTAAATAAATGCCTTTTTTTTATTGGAAAAAATTATTACGGTTTCATTAATTTATCTATTTCTTTGAGAGTTTCCTGACAGAATAGGGCAGGGGAGTTTATTGACCGTCATCCTTAATTTGTCATCAGAGTTAAATCCATTGCCTAAAAAGGCGCAAAGGGGTTTAAACACTTAAAAGTTACCGCAATAAATCAAAATTCTAAACTTAGAATAGAAGATTGATGAATAATGCGCACTTCAGAATTTTTATTATAATAAAACCTTCTTCAAGCGACCAGGAAGAAACGGAATTTGTTTCATTTTCTCCAAAGAAATGGGTCGCTCATAGAGGGAGTTCAACTGGGGTGGTCTCTGAATAGAGATAAAATTAGTATTGAGCCTATGGCTATAAATTTCGTTCCATGAAAAAATAGTCGTTCAGGGAAGTGGTTGCTTAATGGAGGTGGTCGCAAAGGGAGGTTTTACTGTACATGGTTTTCAATCTCTAAATTTTGTTTTTAAAATGAATAAAAGTTATTTTAAAACCAGATTTTTTTTTTTTTTTAAATATCAAAGAAGTTGTATATTTAATCGATATAGGCTAGATAAATAAATCCACGTTTAATAAACAAGTGCTTACCTACAGTTTTCTGTACAAGATGCTAACCACTATATTATTATTTTTGGATTCTTCAAACAAGTAGACAATTTTCATCATGAAAGACTAACCCCTCCTGACTATGGGATGAACCCAAGTCGTCACGCACAGGTAAAAATAGCTCTTGATTATTCTTAGTCTTAAATAACCGTGAGTCATTTGAATCCCTTAAATTCTCTAGATTAAGATTGGTAAATATTATGTTTTCAAACAAAACCTATGTTTAATTGATATTTTGCCAAAATTAAAGATTCTCCCTTTGATGAACTCAGATGATGATTTTACTGTGGTTAATTCTTCAGGAAAGAGGAAAACGCTTCTCGACTCAGACATTCCAAGTAAATTAAATTTCAAACGATAACTGATAACAATCATGGTTCTTATATGGACCGTGATTCCATCCTGGCAGAGGACGACGAAGGCAGTAGCTCACAATCAAGTAACCAAAGCCAAACTAAAACCTGTATGGACCATGATTCCAGCCTGGCTGAGGACGACGAAGACAGTAGCTCACAAGCAAGAAAACAAAGTTAAACTAAAACCTATGGACCATAATTCCATCCTGGCTGAGGACGACGAAGACAGTAGCTCACAATAAGAAACCAAAGCCAAAGTAAAACTTCTATGGACCTCGATTACAGCACGGCTGAGGACGACGAAGGCAGTAACTCACAACCAAGAAACCAAAGTCAAACTAAAACCTCTGTGGACCACGATTTCATCCTGGCTGAGGACGACGAAGACAGTAGCTCACAAGCAAGAAAACAAAGTCAAACTAAAACCTCTATGGACCACGATTTCATCCTGGATGAGAACGACGAAGACAGTGGCTCACAAGCAAGAATACAAAGTCAAACTAAAACCTATGGACCATGATTCCATCCTGGCTACGAAGGCAGTAGCTCCCAATCAAGAAACCAAAGACAAAGTAAAACCTCTATGTACCATGACTCCATCCTGGCTGAGGAAAACGAAGGCTGTAGCTCACAGGCAAGAAACCAAAGCTAAACTAAAAATAAAATCCAACCATCGAAATAACTATAAAATATACACGACGTAGAAAAGAAGCCAAAAGGTATCAAAGTTGAAAAACTCCTCATTAAAATGGATGGCGAACAAGTGCACTAAAAATGACGAAGACTTTCGCAAATCTAAATTAAACCTTGATAATCATATTATTGCTCATACTGCATTGTGATTCGAGCGTGATATATGTATTTTACGTGACATATTTATTATTTAAACAAGAAACAAAATATTCTTAATAGTTGAGAAATTGTATATTGTAATGTTTCAATATTTAATAATTATATGCATGTCCTTTCAATAAAATTAACTTAATCGAAATTTAAAAAATAAACAACAATTCGGTTATTTGCACTTTCTATTTCATTTGCACGTAGTAAAAACTTGAATATAATATTAGCTGAATCTTATTCTATCATAGAATAAGACAAATACGTTTTTCCACAATATTTTGTTAAAATAGTTCAAACATTGCTCCTAGGAATTGTTCATTTAATTTTTTCGTTTGAAATAAACATTAATGAAATATTTGCTTGAAAATGAGAATGTCTTCAGTTTTAAATATTATCTCTGCTATCATAACATTGATTAAAAATTTAGAAATAGTTAGGAAGTTAACTGATTATTACGGAATATAACCAGACGTATTATGTGATCTTATAATGATAAAACCTCCTGCAGAATATGCACATTATTATCTCTGAAAACCCTCCGCAAGGAATATTATGTTCCCCCTAAGACAGTGAAGGCATTTATATTTGGAAATTTACGCTGTGTGCATTGTCTAATGATAACCGAGAATTAATAAAAAAAAATCTAGATAGGTTATTCCTTGTTAAAATGTCTATATTAAAAATCTTAAGTGAAAACCTCAAGATATTGCATTTTAATTGTTTTTAAGGTCTCAAGACTCTTAAAGCTTCAAAATTTTCGAAATTTAAATTTTTTTAGATGTTAAACTGCTATTTTTTTCTGAACATTTTAATTCAATTATTTCCTTGAAATTCCCATTAGAAAAGAAGTTATGGCTTTTAGAATTATATACGCTCAACAGCTTAAGCGGCGTTTCCTAAGTCTTTTTTCTCCAAATGACGTTTTTGGGCATAACGCGCGCGATATCTCAAAAATATTTAAACAAATTTAATGAAATTTTCAAAACATATGTTTCATATTAATCTGTATAAACTGAACCAAAAATTTCTTTTTTATTATTAAAAAATATATATTTTTTAGGTGTTTATAATGTTGAAATTTTCAGAATTTTGAATTAGCTAAATACAACTTTCTATTAAAAATATAAAAATACTTGAAACACAAATTTATTTAGGTTTAGGGTAATTACTGCACTGGAGTATAATTAGGTAAGTAAAATTCCATTCAAGTTGTAAAATGCATTTGTAAACTGAGCGTAAACTGTTATACCAATTTTCTTTCGACAAATGCCTGCCAATTTGGAGCGTTCTATAAATACTAATTTTGCACCTTGCAATTTTTTAAATATATAAAATGAAAGAATATACTAATACATTTCATCCAAATAAAATTTGTTTTTTATAATCAAATACATTTTACGATATTAATGTTGAAAGTGGTCTTTTATTTTCCCTTCTTCCAGTTTTAAGAGACCTGAGACCCGATAAGGTGTCTCTTTAAATTTTAAGTGAATCAATTCACGAATACCATTTTCGTGACACTTTTATTGCACAATTTGAGAATTTAATATCACTATGGTATCCAACCCGCACCACAGATTACAGATACGATTACAAAATATAAGGGAAGACCATTTCTTTCAAAATACTAGGTTGAGCAAAAAGTTCTGGGAAATTTGTGAAAGCTGCGTTGTTATGTGCAAATTAACAACAAAAGCAACAAGGAGTATTCTTCAAAGTAGATACCATCGTAGTCCACGACTTTCTGCCATCATTCTGCCAGATTCCGGATTTGCTTGAAGTACCATGGCGGCTCCTTGGAATCGAAAAACTCTCGACATGCTTCCTCAACTTCATTAAAGGATTCAAATCGACGGTCCTTGAAAAAGTGTTCCATTGATCGAAAGAGGCCATAATCGGATTTAGCCACGTCTGGACGGTACCAATTGGTACTCCTGTATACGGTACAAATTCTGGAAAATATTTCCCAGATCTTTTTGCTCAACCAAATATAAATTTTGCATTCAAATAAAGTTTTTAAATTTATTAACACGTTCACGCCGGCGCGGTGGGTCACACTCGACTCCCTCAGAGTTGCCAAGTCTCCGGCTTTTTTTCATACCACTATTATTTTAGAGAAAATGTTGTTCCTTTAAATCGCTCAATTGTTCTAATTAGATAAAACAACATTTTCTGTATTAAAATACTGGTATCCAAAAACCCGGAGACTTTTCAGATCTGAGACAGTCGAGTGTAACCCACCGCACCGGCGTGAACGTGTTAAAAGCGATACTTTCGTATGAGTTTTAACAGCCAAATAAATGACAGAAGGTTTCGATACTTATAGCTGCAGGTGACATTTGTGACATCAAGGATCAAACTGGAGAACCCGTGGTGAGCACGCGGATCTTTAATGTCAAGCAAAAGGCTAGCTCGATCGCTTCCTGCGAGAAACTCATTTTATTAACCTTTCAAGATGGCGTCGCTACAGTACTACATCCCGTTGACGTTGGACGAGCGATGTTCACTCGCGTCATGCAGGCAGTTAGTTGTCAGTGTGACGCTGTCGTGTTGTCAAGTGCACGTGTGCCCCGGAGATGACCGGTGTGACATGCTTTGTGCTATGGGAGTCGTTATATGTTTTCGTGCTGTAAGTGTTTCACAGTCTTTGCATGCTGCTTTCGTGCTGCGAGAGTTTCACAGGCTTTGAGTGCTGTTACTGTTTCACAGACTTTGCGCGATGTGCGCGTTTCATAGGGTTTGCGTGCTGCTGCATTGCTTGCTGAGAAATTTTCAGTGCTGCCTTATGTTGTTCTCGAGCGCAGATGATGAAGTGCGTGTTCGTTTGTCCAATGTCACTAACTCAGGTGAAGTGTGCGGCAACAAGGATTGAAACAGAGAACGCATGGTCAGCAGGCGAGATCTTTAGTGGCTAGCCAAAGGCATTATTTATCGTTTCGATAAATTCATTTTACTGACCGTACTAGTTTGTATCGCAATACAGCCATTCTTTTTAATTCTGATCATTTCGGTGTTTTAAGAGCGTAGTTTGATTATATATCTATTAAATGTACGTGCAACTATATTATTTTTCTATTTTTTTAGTGAAATTTCAACTTTGTTATGTAATATCAGACGCAAACAAACGGTGAACTATTTATACTAATTTAAGTGCAATGGGATTTATCTTTCCTAAACTTCTACACATGATATAAATTTAAAAATAAAATATTTTAAATACCATAAAAAAATCCGTAAATTGAGACAAAGTTTTGAAACAAATTGCAATGCAGTTTTAAAACAAATTGCATTTGTGATTACATTTTTTTTCGTTATTCGATAGTGTAAAAATTGAAAATGTGCTATGTTTAGACAATTAAAAAAATGCAGTAAAAGCGATATTTTTTCGTCTGCTGTTGCCATCAAAATAACGTGTGCATTACGTTTATCCTTTATAATGTAAAATTATTTGGACCGAAATAATAAATAAAAAGTGGAAATTTCAGTATTTTCCTAATTTAAGGGTGTCCGGGACACAAAAGTTCTAAAAATCAAAATATTACATTAAAAATATCTTAAAATGACGTTTAAATCAGGTTTCTATCATAATTGGAACAGGATATATTAAATTTTTCGTTTTCATTTGTTTTCAAAATCTAGCTTTCAAGCAATGGTTTTCATAAAAACGTCTTCTTGTGAAAATGCGTTTTTCTTCATGATGAGTTTTTTAACCATTTCTCGTGTTTAAATTGTTATAAGTCAAGAACCGAAACATATATTTATAAATTGTTTTACTTTAATTTTCATTCAGAAAATTTGAAAAAAAAAATTACTTTTGAAAATAAGATTTTTTTTTAAAGTTAAATCATTTTTTTTTATTATTTACTTTAAATATTTTTAATTTTATTTATTTTTTTTTTTAAATGCTGAATCAAAATTAAAACTTACAGATATCTGCTTATTTAAATGAAAAAAAAATGGAATTCCAGAAATATTATTTCGAGTTATAACGATTTTTAATTACCCCACTTTTTAAAATATTTTTTTTTAATTAAGAACGTTTTATTATGTGATTTTGTTTTCAAATAATATGGTTAACCAGCACAAAAAATTTCGAAATTTTAATTCAATAAATAAAAATTATTTTAAAATGTGTCCCAGACCCTTAAATTTGTATATTTTCTAGTTTTAAAGAAACTATCATGGAAATGTCCTCATAAAAAATTCTTAAATAACTCGGTAATAGCTCATTAATTTTCTAACTACAATGTTATTTGAATATTTAGGAAATCATTAAGATCCATATAGAAAACAAAGATCATTGAGTTGTAAAGTATGAGATTATTACATATATTTAACTAAAAATACGGGTATTTATTAACATTTATTGATAGTTTAAAGTGATAATTTCAGTATACGAAGATTATGCTAAATGATTTAAAACATCTCACAAAATATTAAAGTGAAATACAGATGTTTTGAAAAAACATATAAGAACATAGTTTGATGATTCACTTATTTAATAAATAAAATCTTTGTACCTTATTCAAAACTTAGTCCAAAATTTTGCCTGGAGATCATAAAAAATAACGGAAGCATAGAAAATATATTTTTGTATAACTTTCTTTACTTTGCTAAAAATTGCTGAGATCATGTGAAATGACGGATATATACGAAAAGCCTATCGCGGGCGAAAATAAAGTTTCAGTGAGTTACACATTAAATATTGTAAATAAGCATTGAGTGCCTATCTCAGAATTGCTTTCACAACTATGGTGGAAACTTGAAACACTTTTCGAGATGTGCACATTTCTTACAGATGATAGTGCACATAACGAAAAATTATTCGAAATATAATCCTTATGAGACGATTTGATTTTTTTTCGGTTGAAAATATCGAATTTTATTATTATTACAGTAGAACATCGATTATCCGAAGTAATTGTGGCCCCACCAGTGGCTGAGAGGTTCTGCCCTCGAAGTTGGTAGACGGGAGGTGCTGGGTTCGATCCCAATCGCGCCCGTCGGCCTAATCGTTCGGAGTTTTCGTGGTTTTCTTCGAACCTTGGTTCTCCAAGCGTTAAGGCGGGTTAGGTTCCCTTAGAAAGACCTCCACGGAAGGCACTCCCCCCTTAGGGCCTATATCCCACGTGCTGATAATTGGCCGACATAAATGCAACCAACCGAAGTAATTGTGACCGGTAGAACTGGACGATATCAGAAATTTAATATCGCAATGTATCAATCAGTTAATATCGATATTGGTGATATATTGCGATAACCACCTCAAAGTGTATAGGAACGGAAAAAAGGCCCGATTTCGAAAGATAAAAGATAGGTCTTAGCAATTTGTGTAAAAACAGATGTAGGAAGCAACGAATAAATATTTTATACCTATTTGCTCACACAGCATCACTTAAATACACATGTATTTATACAAATTAGAAATATCTTAGAAAAAGGAAAGAATGTTCGATATCTATTTGCACTTATACCATTGATCGCATAGCATAGCGTTTTTCTTTAAAAATAGTACATTCCCCCATCCTTCCTATTTTATACATTATTCATTAATAATATTATAACTTTAATTTCCTCGTGAATTACTGAGTATATTATGAAAAATAAATTAAAACATAATATTCCTAAGGACGTTGCGAATTTTAATATTATAAAATAAGTGAAAAGCACAGGCAAAAACTGAAATATATTCAATGTCACATGTCATGCTAACATACATGTAATGATATGGCCCACACTGTAAAAAAAAAAAAAAAAAAAAAAAAAAAAAATCTGTAAAGTTACTAAAATTTTTCTAGGAAACTGGGATTCCAGGAACTTTTTATGTAACAGCAAGAAGAAAAATTCTTGTAACAGATGCTGTTACAGAAATTTTTGCTGTTGCCGTTACATAAAAAGTTCCTGGAATCCCAGTTTCCTAGAAATATTTTAGTAACTTTACAGATTTTTTTTTACAGTGCACATTACATTAGATAACATCAATTGGATGCCAGACACAGCAGAAATGTTGTTTTTCAATCTTTTTCTAAGTTATCAATACATTCATCATATAAATGAATAAACAAGCAGGAAGTAGAAATTCTGTATTTTCAGAACTTAGTGTCGCCCCCCCTACCCCCGAGAAAAAAAAAATATTATTATTATTACGAGGCGGAATCCGTCGAATTTCGACAAAATAAAATGTTTAAGAAGGATCTGTTTTATTAATTTATAACAAACCTGCAAAATTAGTTACAATAAAAATGCATTTAATATTGGTTAGTTTAACTCTCAAACAAATATTATTTTAAAGCAATAAAAACACTATAAAGACACTATATGCTGTATAAAGACTTATGCTGTATTAAGTTTTTGTAAAACTTTACACTTTATCAATGTGTGATTCCAATTGCATTATTTTTAAAAGTGCAGCCTTTCCACCTGTGAAGAATTTCAAAGCCACTGGGGTGAAATGATGCACTTCTACAATACTTATTTCCATTTTAAGACGAAATGCACGCTTTTATTTTATATAAAACTAGCAGGCTATGCCCGCTGCGCTGGTCAATATTTCCAAATGAACCTTGGATTAAACTAAATGGTGAATTTAAACTTGTATTTTAAACAATATGGATCTTCAGCTTGACCTTGCACATTACTGAAAACGATGCGAACACCATTGCGATATAATGTTATCTTAAGCGTTGGACAAAATTTAGCAATTAAGAAGTAATTGTTTTAGTGGATTATAAACAGCGCACTTATGGTCGGGTAATGAGACCGTTATGACAACAGGAATCAATACCTTTGTAACTAATCAACATATAATGAAATCGTATATACTAACACCATTCCTAAAAGTCATGCAACAGGGCCACTTGTAACAAAATATGTTCTGTAGATTTTTAAAAAAAGGCTAAACTTTCATAATCAGGTTCACTTAATTTTTGAACTTTTACTGTTGCTCTATAACTAAGTACCCTTGAACAATATGTATACACTAAAACCTTTCCAAAATTATTACCTAACTAATTGTGGTATATCCTACGAAAGTATTATAAACAATCGGAATGAAATATAAATTTCCGTTGTAAATATATAGTAGATGATGATGATGCGATTTTGTGTAATAGAATTCATAGTAAAGTTTTCGCTTCAAACAAAAACGATGGTTTCAACATTAAAACTAATACACCAATATGTGAAGTATCCGATTACGGAAGGTTAACTTGAATTCTCATGAGCAACTACTCAAAGAAAAGCGAATATGTGGCTTTTGTGATACTTTTATGTCAGCCGGGCGCAGGTAATATATCAATAAAGATTGTTTTCATAGCATATTCTTATTTTATTATTTTCATTTAAAACACAAACCTTTCACTCATTTAATTTAAAATGCATGCCTTATACTAATTTCATTTAAAAAACTGAAAAGATAAACAATAACAGGAAATAATACCATAATTAAAAGCAAAAAAATATTTTTAATTTACATACGCAAAATGCAACTACTGCTACTGGGAATTTAAAAAATGCTATCAGCGAGATGTGCGCACGGTTGTTATAAATGTACCCATTTTTTCTTCTTATCGAGGAGCAATTTATAAATCGCACAATATTATTCCAATTTCAATTTCTTTCATTGAGGATCCTATGACCGGAAAAAATGGAAAAAGACTCTTGTAGATTCTTCGGATGATGGCATCTGACGCCATAAACCGAGTTTATATATATGAAAATAATTTTTAAGTCGTTACAAACATTGCTTTCATACTTAAATATTTTCATTGGTACTACATGTTATCCCGTCGACCAATTTCGCCAAGTTATATAAATTGACATAATCTTTATTTTAAATAACGAAATAACAAATAAATTAGTATAACATTAATAAAAATACAAATAAAACGTCGAAATTAAAATCACTTGATGACGTAAACACGTGTAGTTTGTTTAAATTCAAGTGAATTTGATATTTACGATCAACCATTATTGGCATTTAATCTTATAGTTTGACGATAGATTTTTGGTCGACGGAATACCTAAGTAATACTTTTTCCATTTTTGTTTTATAACGCTAAATTCTCAGTATTTTTTTCCCTTTTATTTTACATAAAATCACTATTTTTTAAAAAAAATAAGATTCTTGCATTTTTATTTAAACTCATAGAGCCGTTTTATTTTTTAGCCAAAAGGGTTGATTTGAATTTTTTCCGTTGCTAGAGTAACGGATGTAATGATAGATATTTTGAGGTTTAGATGCCAAAGACACCGCCAAATTAGAAAAATATGAAATGTGTCATGAACTGTTGGACTTATAAAAATTTATTTGGTAGCATTCGATTCAGCATACAAAACTACATTAAAATATGCTATCATTTGACGCATAATTTTGATATTCGATTTTTTTCCCCTCCCCGTGCAAAAACCATTAGGGGTGACACTTTAGAAAATCCTTTCTTAGCAGAAGTCTATGTCATAAGAAGTATTTTTACCACGATTTTCAAGATTTTAGGTTCAGTAGTTTGCGCTGTGCGTTAATTAATCCCCTAATCCAGACTTTATTTTATGTACTATATTAGATATGCAATTTTGCGGTGAATCAATGATCGAAAATTAGTCCAATATCATTTGAAATATTACATAACAGAGGAGAAAGCACGAAGAAAGACGAAGAAGAAATGACGAATTACAAAAGACTTGTAATTTTTTTTTTTTTCAAAATGTTGAATTTTCCCATAGTAATAACGTATTAAAACATAAATTTCCTTAAAAATTATCTTTATTTCCTAGATTTCGAATCTGTGAATTTTCCTATAAATGAAATTGGCGATATGACTTGAGAAAATAGATAATATTTGCTTAAATAAAATGGATAATATTCGTTGATCTGAGTTCGAGTTTATAAATATCACATGCTTTCGGAATTACGGCGAAAACATTTTAAAAAGTATGAAATTATTTTACAATATGTATGTGTGGCAGAAATTCACACTGAAATTTAAGTATTCGATTCCATTTTTAAAATATTAACTGATATCTAGGTAAGTTACAATTGAATATGAAAATGTACTCAAAAAATGATCTCTTTCACCTAAAAAAACACCATTTGTGAGAACATCCTCAAGCTAATATAACGCTTATGCATTTTTGGCTTAAAATAACATTGTTTGGCGACAAAAGAAAAATAAAAAATTGTAAAGAAACAAATAGTAATTACACATGTGACACACAATTACATCTGCTTGTTTCTTCTATAAGTCACGTGATGGGACAATTAGATATAAAAAAAAGAAAAGAACAGAACAGAAAGAAAATGTCGTTAAAATTTCATCTAATCAAATTTTCAGATTCGTTTCCATATCTAACGCAAGCGATAAAGAGCCAAATATTGCGTATCAAGTGTAATATTTCTTATTAAATTAATTTTTAAGCATTACAAATATTTCTTTCAGGTTTTGATTAAATGTTTCCGTTTTTTAATATTATCACTCATTAAAACGGATTTTCTTCTTCTTTTTTTCTTTTTTTTCATTTAAATAAAATTAGTAACAGT
Organism: Maratus speciosus; assembly: GCA_963932465.1. Taxonomy (NCBI): domain Eukaryota; kingdom Metazoa; phylum Arthropoda; class Arachnida; order Araneae; family Salticidae; genus Maratus; species Maratus speciosus. The sequence continues at coordinate 153,410,574 of OZ010794.1, read as the reverse complement.
TTTTCTTTTACTTTTCGAGGTTTAATAGCCGTTTCAATTTTTTTTTTATCAACAATGAATTTCGCCAAGATATAAAATGGTAACCTTATCGCCCAAAATAACAGAATTTTCCGTCATAATTCTAAAACTAATATAGGTAGAATAATGTGTTATAGCTTAAAACCTTCCCTGAAACAATACCTATCTAACGGTATAGGTTCCTTAAAAATCCATGCAGTAGAACTCGAAATCTAGGCGTTCGGAACGAAATTTCCGTTTGGATTTTATATATATAATAGATAATAGAATAGATAATAGATTTTATATATATATAATAGAATAGATAATAGATTATGTGTTATGAACTATCTCAAAGTTTAAAACAGATCGCATTGTTAGATTTCCTAATTTTAACAACATCGCGTTATGTTAGTTCCACATTCCACCACCAGGGAGCGCACTCTATTCTTAACGAAAGCGTATCTGAACGAAACTCCTTCATGCAACCTTTCCGTAGATACATGAATCGGGAAGGTGGCGGTCTTAACCAATAATTTAAGATAATTGCTTAAATTACTACGAAACATATTTTAAAGGGGCTCTACGTGGGCCCCTAATAGAGTTAGAGGAAATCGGAAGACGGCAAAATAATCGCGGGGAAAAGTTTGGTTATTTGCTCCGGAGCTACTTTTGGCGCGAGATCTAAGCTCTACGACCAATAGGAGCCCAGATATTTAAGGAAATATGAAGTAACAAAGTCCAAAATAATAGAATTTTCCCTAATAATTCTATAACTAATCCAGGTAGAATGGTGTGTTATAGCTTAAAACCTTCCCTGGAACGATACCTATCTAACGGTATAAGTTTCGTAAAAATCCATGCGGTAGAACTCGAAATCTCGGCGTTCGGAACGAAATTTCCGTTTGGATTTTATATATATAACTAGCAGGCTATGCCCGCTGCGCTGGTCAATATTTCCAAATGAACCTTGGATTAAACTAAATGGTGAATTTGAATTTGTATTTTAAACAATATGGATCTTCAGCTTGACCTTGCACATTACTTAAAACGATGCGAACGCCATTGCGATATAATGTTATCTTAAGCGTTGGACAAAATTTAGCAATTAAGAAGTAATTGTTTTAGTTGATTATAAACAGCGCACTTATGGTCGGGTAATGAGACCGTTATGACAACAGGAATCAATACCTTTGTAACTAATCAACATATAATGATATCGTATATACTAACACCATTCCTAAAAGTCATGCAACAGGGCCACTTGTAACAAAATATGTTCTGTAGATTTTTTTAAAAAGGCTAAACTTTCATAATCAGGTTCACTTAATTTTTGAACTTTTACTGTTGCTCTATAACTAAGTACCCTTGAACAATATGTATACACTAAAACCTTTCCAAAATTATTACCTAACTAATTGTGGTATATCCTACTAAAGTATTATAAACAATCGGAATGAAATAAAAATTTCCGTTGTAAATATATAGTAGATGATGATGATGCGATTTTGTGTAATAGAATTCATAGTAAAGTTTTCGCTTCAAACAAAAACGATGCTTTCAACATAAAAGATAATACACCAATATGTGAAGTATCCGATTACGGAAGGTTAACTTGAATTCTCATGAGCAACTACTCAAAGAAAAGTGAATATGCGGATTTTGTGATACTTTTATGTCAGCCGGGCGCAGGTAATAAATCAATAAAGATCGTTTTCATAGCATATTCTTATTTTATTATTTTCATTTAAAACACAAACCTTTCACTCATTTAATTTAAAATGCATGCCTTATACTAATTTCATTTTAAAAACTGAAAAGATAAACAATAACAGGAAATAATGCCATAATTAAAAGCAAAAAAATGTTTTTAAATTACATACGCAAAATGCAACTACTGCTACTGGGAATTTTAAAAATGCTATCAGCGAGATGTGCGCACGGTTGTTATAAATGTACCCATTTTTTCTTCTTATCGAGGAGCAATTTATAAATCGCACAATATTATTCCAATTCCAATTTCTTTCATTGAGGAACCTATGACCGGAAAAAATGGAAAAAGACTCTTGTAGATTCTTCGGATGACGGCATCTGACGCCATAAACCGAGTTTATATATATGAAGATAATTTTTAAGTCGTTACAAACATTGCTTTCATACTTAAATATTTTCATTGGTACTACTTGTTATCCCGTCGACTATTTCGCCAAATTATATAAATCGCCAAACCATTCGCCAAATTATATAAATTGACATAATCTTTACTTTAAATAACGAAATAACAAATAAATTAGTATAACATTAATAAAAATACAAATAAAACGTCGAAATTAAAATTACTTGATGACGTAAACAAGTGTAGTTTGTTTAAATTCAAGTGAATTTGATATTTACGATCAACCATTATTGGCATTTAATCTTATAGTTTGACGATATATTTTTGGTCGACGGAATATCTAAGTAGTACCTTTTCCATTTTTATTTTATAACGCTAAATTCTCAGTAATTTTTTCCCTTTTATTTTACATAAAATCACTATTTAAAAAAAAAAATTAAGATGCTTGCATTTTTATTTCAAACTAGAGCCGTTTTTATTTTTTAGCCAAAAGGGTTGATTGGAATTTTTTCCGTTGCTAGAGTAACGGATGTAATGATAGATATTTTGAGGTTTAGAGGCCAAAGACACCGCCAAATTAGAAAAATATGAAATGTGTCATGAACTGTTGGACTTATAAAAATTTATTTGGTAGCATTCGATTCAGCATACAAAACTACATTAAAATATGCTATCGTTTGACGCATAATTTTGATATTCGATTTTTTTCCCCCTCCCCGTGCAAAAACCATTAGGGGTGACACTTTAGAAAATCCTTTCTTAGCAGAAGTTTATGTCATAAGAAGTATTTTTACCACGATTTTCAAGATTTTAGGTTCAGTAGTTTGCGCTGTGCGTTAATTAGTCCCCTAATCCAGACTTTATTTTATATACTATATTAGATATGCGATTTTGCGGTGAATCGATGATCGAAAATTAGTCCAATATCATTTGAAATATTACATAATAGAGGAGAAAGTACGAAGAAAGACGAAGAAGAAATGACGAATTACAAAAGACTTGTAATTTTTTTATTCAAAATGTTGAATTTTTCCATAGTAATAACGTATTAAAACATAAATTTCCTTAAAAATTATCTTTATTTCCTAGATTTCGAATCTGTGAATTTTCCTATAAATGAAATTGGCGATATGACTTGAGAAAATAGATAACATTTGCTTAAATAAAATGGGTAATATTCGTTGATCTGAGTTCGAGTTTATAAATATCACATGCTTTCGGAATTACGGCGAAAAACATTTTAAAAAGTATGAAATTATTTTACAATATGTATGTGTGGCAGAAATTCACACTGAAATATAAGTATTCGATTCCATTTTTAAAATATTAACTGATATCTATATAAGTTACAATTGAATATGAAAATGTACTCAAAAAATGATCTCTTTCACCTAAAAAAACACCATTTGTGAGAACATCCTCAAGCTAATATAACGCTTATGCATTTTTGGCTTAAAATCACATTGTTTGGCGACAAAAGAAAAATAAAAAATTGTAAAGAAACGAATAGTAATTACACATGTGACTCACAATTACATCTGCTTGTTTCTTCTATAAGTCACGTGATGGGACAATTAGATATTAAAAAAAAGAAAAGAACAGAACAGAAAGAAAATGTCGTTAAAATTTCATCTAATCAAATTTTCAGATTCGTTTCCATATCTAACGCAAGCGATAAAGAGCCAAATATTGCGTATCAAGTGTAATATCTCTTATTAAATTAATTTTTAAGCATTACAAATATTTCTTTCAGGTTTTGATTAAATGTTTCCATTTTTTAATATTATCACTCATTAAAACGGATTTTCCTCTTCTTTTTTTCTTTTTTTTTCATTTAAATAAAATTAGTAACAGTTTTTCTTTTATTTTTCGAGGTTTAATAGCCGTTTCAATTTTTTTTTATCAACGATGAATTTCGCCAAGAAATAAAATGGTAACCTTATCGCCCAAAATAACAGAATTTTCCGTCATAATTCTAAAACTAATATAAGTAAAATAATGTGTTATAGATTAAAACCTTCCCTGAAACAATACCTATCTAACGGTATAGGTTCCGTAAAAATCCATGCAGTAGAACTCGAAATCTAGGCGTTCGGAACGAAATTTCCGTTTGGATTTTATATATATAATAGATAATAGAATAGATAATAGATTTTATATATATATAATAAAATAGATAATAGATTATGTGTTATGAACTATCTCAAAGTTTAAAACAGATCGCATTGTTAGATTTCCTAATTTTAACAACATCGCGTTATGTTAGTTCCACATTCCACCACCAGGGAGCGCACTCTATTCTTAACGAAAGCGTATCTGAACGAAACTCCTTCATGCAACCTTTCCGTAGATACATGAATCGGGACGGTGGCGGTCTTAACCAATAATTTAAGATAATTGCTGAAATTACTACGAAAAATATTTTAAAGGGGCCCTACGCGGGCCCCTAATAGAGTTAGAGGAAATCGGAAGACGGCAAAATAATTGCGGGGAACAGTTTGCTTGGGTGCTTCGGAGCTACTTTTGGCGCGAGATCTAAGCTCTACGACCAATAGGAGCCCAGATATTTAAGGAAATATGAAGTAACAAAGTCCAAAATAATAGAATTTTCCGTACCAATTCTATAACAATTCTAGGTAGAATGATGTGTTATAGCTTAAAACCTTCCCTGGAACGATACCTATCTAACGGTATAAGTTCCGTAAAAATCCATGCGGTAGAACTCGAAATCTCGGCGTTCGGAACGAAATTTCCGTTTGGATTTTATATATATAAATAGATAGATGACGTAATTTGCATCCGCTGAAGAATTCCACATTTAACATCCAGTCATAAGCAACATCTATAGAAAAGTATGCATAGGACGTCACTATCGTGGAATATTGCACAAATCCAGCAAAAAGCGATGTCGTAAACTCAACAGAAAAAATCGGCTATCTAATGACTCATGTGCCTTCATTTGTTTGTAACATTAATATGGATACTTAAAATTAAATATAATTTATAGCAGCTCGATGTTTTGTCATTAATAATTTACTTTCATTTTTTAAATAGCACGTATTTTAATTACAATTTTTTTCAGTTGATTTGAGAAATTAACAACAAAAAGATATAGTAATCTACTATTTTCCCTTTACTTTCTACATAAATGCTAGTACTTCTGTTGCCACCATTACAAAAATGGTATTAAAAATTACAAAAAAATTAATATCTCAAAGATAAATTGAAATGCAGTTTTCAAACAAATCGCAGTTAAAAGTACCCCCACCCCCTATATGAACATAAAAAAAAATGTGCGATGCTTAGAATTAAAACAAAAAAAATACAGTAGAGATTATCAATATTTAAGGGGACAGTTTACCTCAAAATTTTTCAAAAAGTCGACTTTCTTTTTTAAACATTAAATGAAAGCTTGTTTAATTTTGAATATTCTAACACCTCATTTTTACCGATACGGCAATAATATCGCGAGATTTTGTAAATTTGTTAATACACCAAGCGCAATTACCCATTATAATTAGAACTTTAAATGGATTTTTCCCCATGTTCATATTTTTGTCCCTTAACAGTTTTAAAAAAAAAGCTAAGGCATTTTTTGTATTTGAGTTAGAGATTTAAATTTTCTTTTGTGTGTAAATTCTTTATTATATATGTGATAAAACGACGCATGGAATTAGACTTCAGTTTTTTTGTTATTTTTCTTTTTTTAAATAAAGGTATATGGAGATGTGTTAGATTTAATCATTTTTCACTATATACACGCATATCAGTAAAAAATATATATATATTAAATGTAATATTAGATGTATCTGAAAATTCATACGTAGTCTTTCTTACGTTATACACATTTGAAAAACTTAAAATAAAACATTGGGCAAAAATATCAATATTTAAAAAAGTAGTAGAGATTTAAAAAAAAAAAAAAATGCATTTTTTTAAACTTTTTAAAATTTTTAATTAACTATGCAGTTATTTTTTTTCAAAATTCACTGTTATTTGAACATTGAAATTCAGTGAGTTCACCAATTGAACAGTATTTAAGAAATTAAACAAAGTTGTTGAAAAGGTAAACTGTCCCTTTAACCGTACAATGAAACATGTGCTCCGTTTTACGTTGGCTAATGTAACGTATTACTTTTTAGGAACGCCACTTTAATTGTTGAACAAAAGTAATAGCATATCGGGGGCTAATAAATAAAATTAAATCAAACTTCGCAGTATTTATATCTTTCACTACATGAATGGAACATTGAAACCTTTTTTGAAATATGAGTCTTCAAATAACAATTGAAAATAGTTTTATACTAATTAAAATTTCGTTTTTTTAAATAAAAATTGAAAAAAAAAACGTTTAATTAAACATTAAAAATCATATTAATGAACATTTAAAGCTAAAATTTCAAGACAGGATATAATAAATTCAGACTGAATTCCTTTATCTTACCAATACTACAGAAAAGATAAAACGAATGATCATTGAGCGTAGCATAAACGTTTCTAGCTAGAAAGCTCAGCTTAAAAGCAACCAATGAACGATCAAAGATTCGCCAATGTAACGAAAAGAAGCAGAAAGAAAAACTTTACCATTAGCAGGCTCTGATTGGTTGTTCTACAGTCGAGCTTTTCAGCTGCTAAGGTATAATAAGTGATGCTACGTAATCCAGACTAATCAGCACGTATTTTATTTGTTCATGTGTGTTATTGAATATATCAATGCTATGACCTATCTTGATATGCCTTGATATGTCTAGACTGATAGCAGCAGCAGAATTAAATCAAGGATGATAACAAGCATTCATTATTCAGTAACGATTGAAACATTACGGAGAACGAAATTTGCGGTTGAAACATAAGAACGTAGAGAATGTATCGGGGATATATTGGAATAGTCAGTATTCACGAAAGACAGATAATCACTGGAAGGGGATACTGCGCTTTGAAAGAAGCTTTGAAGTAAAAAAACAACATCAATTTTCGGCTTCATTTGCTATCCTAGAATTTCTATGAACCTTTTTTTTTTTTTTTTTTTTTTTTTTTTTTTTTTTTTTTTTTTTGTGAATTACATTCCAATGCCTTTAAATCTATACTAAATTATAAGGTCAGAGTGTCTGTCTTTTAGTTAACAGAGTTAGTATTTGTGTTAAGCTTCGTCATTGATCTTTAGAATTTTAATTGTTAAATTTTGCACAGTAAGCTACACACACACATATGTATAATATATATAATTGGAAAGTTTGTGAGTTTCAGAAAAAAACCCTCTTTCCAAGTTCATTCGACTATTCACACGAGGTATATTTAAAATTAACATTTAAAAAGTAGTTTGTTCTCTGTCTGTTTCTCAAGAAAAAAAAAAAAAAAAAAAAAAAAAAAAAACCTACAACGTTTTTTTGGACATACCATAGATCTGTAAAACGTAGAATTTTGTACTTCTTAGAAAATGAGGATTTAAACATAAACTTAGAATTTTAGGAAATTTCGGAGTTAGAAAAACATAGTATGTCGGACAAGTACTTTAAAGAAAAATAAAAAGTTTCATATTATAATTTATTTTGTATTTATGTTTGCAAAATTTCACATTGTTGTATAATTTATTTTTACAATTAGTTTTATAACATTGTCAACGTCAAAACTATTTTCAAAGTTTTTAATGGAACATTTGGATAATAAAGACAAACCAATTTTTAGAAAGCTAATTGATGCTAATGAAGGAATGAATGTAGGTATTGAGAAAATTAAAACACATGTTAACACAATGATTATAACGCTCAGTGCAAAATTTTCAACATTAAGTTACACATATATTATTAAACTTTCAATCGATTTCATAAAATAAAGGAAATTAATTGAAGAATGGCGCAACGTGAAATATATTAATATATATAATTTTGAGTGCTTGTTTTATTTTTTGTGACGAATTCATCATCATTACGGGTATTTTTTTAGTGACATTAGAGACATCCTGGATGAGATGCTGCATATTATTTAAATTTTTCTATAAAGTCGCATGGTGCACATAAAATAAAAGAAACTATACTCTTCCATTTAACATTAAATATGCAACATGTGTACTGCGACAAAAGAATATAAAAAATAACTAAGATAAATATATATATATATATATATATATATATGCATAAAACATCACACTATAGAACGTCACCCGTACATTCAGGGTGAGATGCCGCACTTGTCATGAGAACAGAATGAATTATGAATAAAAAATATTCAAACATATATTCACACCTGGACTATAATTGATTATGTAATAACAACAAAAACAAAAACTAAAACTAAATGAGTACAATAAAACGTACTAGTAGATTCAAATCAATATTAATCGTATGCTCTGTTCACTACTAAAATTATCTACTATCTTTTAAAAATTGGGTTGTAAATGCTAATTCAGGAACAAAGTAACATCAATGTATTAGAGAGGGAACAGAAAATAGGTAAAATTGTGTTTACACTTTTCTATTTCGTAATAGACCTATTATTTCGACTACAATCTGCACAAAATGTGTCGAAAATAGTACAGTCTTTTGTAACCACATTTGACAGATGATGCATCGAAGCCAATCACACTTCCTCTTAGTTTTGGAGTAGTTTTCTTTAAATTTCCTTGCAAAGAACATCTGCGTCACATATGTGATCCAACTTTTCAGTATTATCATCTTGACTTCCATCTTTCTTTACCTTTTTGCTTTTTATTTTTCACGTCTTCTCCTTTGATGTAGAAAACTTGATACTATATGAATATTCATCAATGTCTGAAGGACTGTCTTAGGATCTTCTACCTGAATCAAAATTAATTTTTCTCTTGGCAGTTTTGTATCTTGTTTCCTAATTTTCTCACATGTTTGGAATATTTTCGCTAAATTTGCTTGAAGTGCATTACTATTGACAATAAAGGATGACTTTACTGCCATTTTCTTAATTATGTGCTTTGCTGAAACTTGGCTAAGTCTTGGAATAGGGGAGATTTTGTGTAGGTGTTTGGTAGGTGATGGTAGTTTTACACTACTAGTTACAGGTTCTACAGGCTGTACATTGATCTGAGATGCGTTGTTTAGCACTTTCCTTGATGGATTTGACTCCTATTTTGTCACTAGTATAGCGTGTTCGCCGGTTGCCGATTTGTTCCAAGCATCGCAGATTAAAGACCCTACCTGATCCCGAATCAATCTGCGTCCAATAGGCTGCATTAACCTTTCAGGATCCCATTGTCCGCCGCATACCAGAGTTTCCTGCCGTAGCAACGGAAAATGGCGTAACTATAAACACAGTACTCGATACAGACGCTACACTGAGCTTTGACTTCTATATCAGGCATGCGTTTATTAATTAGCGTATAAAAATTATTTAACCATAGCGTGTTTAAATGTTTGGATGTGAAATCATGCGCTTAACTCAAAATAAGGATTGTACAGCTACAACTAAACATCGAAATGGGATTCACGCTAAACACAGGTTAAAGTAATCGCATTGCACACCTATACTGTTCGTCTGACTGCCATCCATCGATAATTACAAGAAGTAAAAGGGGTGCGGCATGTATCCTGGATGCGGCGACTATCCCGGAGTTACTCTAAACACACCTTTCTATTGAATTCACATATCATTTTAAAAAAGCTCCATTACTTTTTTATATTTAAAATTTAAATAATGTACTATTTACATTCATGTGCTATTTACATTATGCACATTCTGTATCTGTCTAATGATTTCCATTGCATTCTACATATTCTTTCATGTTACGGTCTTTTCTTTGTCTGGGGGCTGTTATAGATCAAAAAATTTAATTCTACTTTTAAAAGCCGTAAATGTTATTTTATCTTTATTTGTGAAATTTCAAAACACCTACTATGGTTAAACACTAGAACGTCCTGAAATTTTACTCAATCTTAATAAAAACGTTTTACACCAGAATTTTTATTTAAAACTATTTAATTTACTTATTTAGCTTAGTTATATGTGTTTTGGATTTAACTTATTTTATAAAGAAATTTCTGGTTCGTCCATATTTAATCATTTGCTGGGTGTCGAATCGAAACCATCGGACGTTCTAGTGTTAATTTCTTTTGTAAATATTGTAGAAACCTAACACTATGTATTTTTTAAACATTTTATGTAAAAAAAAACACAGAATCTATGCTTACATAGAACACATGACTATTAAATAAATTAGATTCATCTACAAGCATTTAGATCAGCTTTCAGATTTAGATCAGATTTAGATTTTTTAGATCAAGCTTTCAGCATTGCTGTTTTTTCCCATCAAAACTAAAGTATTTTAACATAAACAATTAAATTTAAAAAATCAAAAAACCCGACTGCGTAAAAAGCGAACTAATTAATTATTTCTCATCAATCTGAAACAATTTTTTTTTCAATTCCTACTATTAGCTCGCACTCTCGCTATGTATAACTTGTTCAAATTTTCAATCGTTAATAAAATACTTATTATTCATCAAATCAAGCTCAAATAAATTTTTTTAAACTTGTAGTGCATGACACTTGATGTTGATCCAGTTTTTTTCCAAATATTAATTAATTAATTTAATTTAATTAATTAATTTTCAATAATCGAGAGAGCCCCCTTATTGATCAAGGTATTTTAAGACCGAGATAGCCCTCATCTTGGTCAAGGCATTTTAAGCACCACTCAAAAGGAAAGACGAATGGGAGAAAAAAATTCTCTTATTGACCTAAGTAGGAATTGACTTAAAATATTTTTTTTTTCATATTGCTTGTTTATATTACTTACCTATTATTTTTATTTACTTGTATTGATGACATTTAAGTTGTGTTTAACTGTTAGTTCTTATCTATAAACACTGTTTTGATAAGATCTTTAGATGTCTGTGATGGTTAGAGTTGCAGTAAAGCCAGAGATCCACAATACATACACAACTTCCAGGCTGTGTAATATTTTAACGGAGCTTCTGACTGTAAAATAGTCAATGAAACATCGTCTTCATTTAGAAAGACGTATCCAATGATATGCCGCTCAATAGGGTGCGTTATTTTTTTTCGTCTCTACCACCATTTTGTATTTTACGAGCGCCATTTTGAATTTATAAAAACAAAATCTAGTCTATAACCATCGAATGGTTAAGACGCATGGATGGAGACCTTATTCAATAAAATTCATCCAGCCATTGGGATGTTTCGAGTGCATAAATAAATTCACATACACAGATACGCGTGAAACACATAACCCTTTTTTTCAGTCGGGTAAAAATGATGTATAAACGAATAAAACAGATATAGTATCAACATGTCTTTTATTTTCAGTGATTAAAAATTTTAAGGATTGGAGTAACAAAAACGAAAACTATTGGCTTTGTTCTTCAAGGAAATTGAAACAAATATTTCGAAAAGAAAACTTCTCTTGTAAGACAAGATAGTTTTTAAACATCATACAGCCTTCGATAAAATTATATGAATCAAGAGTTGCTCTGTTTCATTTAAACATAAAACTAACATGATTTAGCCGAAATATCTCTGGCGAACAAACTGAAATAAAAACTTTATCAATATCTGCTTCAGTTAGCAGAACTATCAATATTTTGAAAAATAAATTTCACAACTGAAGAAAACGTTGGACGACGTAGCTTTTGATCTTATGAAAAAAACTTGAACTAGTTCATTTGAAACAAAATTTTCCTTAAAGAATAATGTTTGTTATCGATATCAAAGAAACTTTTTTGAATTATTGTTTATACTTTTTTAAGCAAAACAAACTAAATATGCCCTTTATAAGGGCTTCGATTTAACCCATTTATGCCTAGCGTCCCATGTTTGGTACGTTTCAAATTTTAATGCATTTGTATAGTTTTCTTCTTCTTTATAACATGAAAATTGCATGTAATCATTATCTATAAACGTCTTTATCTATAACCGAGAGATGACTGCACAAGGTGGATATTTATTTGCTTAAATTAAGGCTCTTTTCGGTGTTTCTAGATTTTTAAAATTTTCAAGAGGGCGAAATGTAAAAATTAAGTTTATATGTATATTTTCTATCATGGACCTAAAATCGCAAGTTATAATCTTAGTTTGTGGACCTTTTTGAAATACGTATTTTTTTAAATTGCGATATTAAATGTTCAAGCCTATTTTTTATGCATTTTTATAATGTACAAAATATAGGGTTCTAGGCACAAATGGGCACATATTTTTGTTAGAAATTTAGGAGAGAGTTATTTATGTAATCTCCTTTCGAAGGTATTTATGAAATAAATTGTTATTAAGTCTGCAATACGATTATTCTTATTTTATTATTAATAATAGTTATAATGTTATTAGTCTCTGCAAAGAAATAAATATATTTTTTTTTGTAGTTCATTAAAATACTAATTATAGTACATAATATACAATTTAAAAACATTTTAAACATAAATATAGGCAAGATATATAATTATGCATACTATTATACTAGAAATACTCATATTTAGTTCTTTTACATTTTATCAAATAAATACGAAAAAAAATTAAGCTTAATTTTTTTTAGTATTTTTCCAGTTCATTTTGCAACATTTTAAAGTGATTTTACCAAAACATTTGAGAAAACAAAAATTCAGGACAAATGGGTTAAGATTAAAAAGACCGGAAATTATAGTCAAGTTTTATAAAAAATATTCTACACAATAATTTTTATTTACAGATTTTATTTAAAACTGTTTAATTTGTTTAACATTATATTTTTATTGTATATTTAAATTTATTTTGTGAAGAAATTTCTGGTTCGAACCGAAATATATAAATTTCGTAGGGGTGAAAAGATCCCTCGTGGTCTTTTTAGCGTTAAAACGCACAAAAACATACATCGCTTGATATTTATATGGGAATACTAACTTTTTTTATGAAAATATACCATATTTACGTGATGCATGAACAATTATCTATAAAAAGATATATTCAGTTTTAATAGGTTTTTAAATATACATTCTAGATTGAAATAATTTATGATACTTTTCAGTATCTAAAGATTTATAGAGATTTTAAAAATAGTTATCTTTACGCAAAGTATCTATAAACTTATTCAGAGTTGAAAGAATTTGCACATGTATTTTATTCATGTAAGTAGTAAAGGAATTCGAATTTCATCTTTAAGTTCACTGGCGTCATGTGGAATACAGTTACTGGCACATATACTTTACTAATTTAGTATATTTTATTATAATATAATAATAATTTCAAAAATTCAATTTTAAAACAAGGCAACAAACAATTTGCATTTAAAATATTTGTAATTAAAAATGTAGTAAATATTAAATTTCGGAAATAATTACAAATATATTTTGATAGTTCACAACTTTTAATTTCGTTAATTTGTCATGATAATTTTATCAGTAGTGTTCTTTTAACCCTTTATCTGCTGACGGTACTTATAAGTAACATTAAAATAACTTGTTATTAAATTCATTTAATATATCGATTAGTTGTAATACAGTTTAGAATAAGTTTTAGATACGTCACTTTATCCTGTTCCAAAAGCATTATTGGTTACACAAAACAAAAATATTTTTTAAAGGATGATTTCTTTTGCCTTTTCATCTTTTCAGATTTCTTCGCTTGGATTTTATCAATGCAGAAATATTTCTATATTTCTATTGTAAGAACATTATATTTGCACATTTCTTAATTCTACAAAATACTGTGAAAAAAATTTTAAATAAAATATTTGAGCGGGGTTATAACTATTGCACAAACTCCCTAAAATTTCAAATTTAATTAATCCTTCTAAGTCCTTCAATTCATCTAAAATCCCTCAAAAATTTATTAAATGATTATGTAAATCTTCTACTGTCGTTTCAACAATTCACGAAAAATGCTTTAGAAGATAAAATTTTCACGACTTCATAATTCAGTCCATAAAGGGTTAAACTGAATTCTCCATGTTTGCTCGATAATAAAAAAGAATATTTGGGAATTTAAAATAATCAGTTATATATCCTGAATTATTGCGGAATTAAACAAGTTGTGAAAAAATTTCATACTCTCCTATTATATATTTAAAGCTATTTTTGAAAGAAAAAAAAAATGTTAAACGGCTGTATTTTACATTATAAAAACATGAATTATATTCGTGATTTACAAATTACTTATCATATCTATACTAATATTATAAAGAGGTAAAAATTGTTTATTTGTAGGAGGTAAGCTCTGGAACTACCGAACCGATTCCAAAAATAATGGTATCAAAATGATGGTGTTAGTCCAACTTAGAACATAGGCTATATCTTATATCCGTGCCACTGGCTAAAAGGGGGTGCAGGAGCAAAAAACGTTCTAAAAATGCGATTTTTGTATTACTGAAGGGCCTAGAAACATGAAATTTGGAATGGTAGTTACTTATAAGATACTAATGATCTCTAAGGACATTTCTTAAAAAAATCAAAATTAAAAAAGGGTAAAAATGCGAGAAAAGCATTCCAAAAACGTTCTAAATGGCGATTTTTAAGCAATTTCAGAAAATACCAAACCGATTAAAAAAAAATAATGGTGTCAAAATGATGGTGACAACCCTTGCTCCAAAATAGGCTACATTTTATGTCGGTGCACTACCCCTAAAGGGGTGCAGGAGCAAAAAACGTTCGAAATTGCAATTTTTGTGTTATTGAAGGGTCCAGATACATTGAATTTGGCATGGTAGTTACTTATTAGGCATAAATGATCTGTAAGGACATTTATTAAAAAATTCGAAATTTAGAAGGTGTGAAAATGTGCAAAAAGCGTTCTAAAAAATCATTCTAAGTGGCGATTTTTACGCAATCTCAAGAAGTAGCAAACGGATTTCAAAAATAATGGTATCAAAATGATGGTAACAACCCTTGCTCCAACACAGGCTACATTTTATGTTGATGCCACTACCCCTAATGGGAGTTCAGGATCAAAAAACGTTCGAAATGGCGATTTTTGTGTTAGTGAAGTGTCCAGATACATGGACTTTGGCATGGTAGTTAATTATTAGATATAAATGATCTCTAAGCACATTTCTCTTAAAAAATTCGAAATTTAAACGGATGAAAATGCGCAAAAAGTGTTCTAAAAACGTTCTAAATGGCGATTTTTACGCAATCTCAAGAAGTAGCAAAGCGATTGAAAAAATAATGGTGTCAAAATGATGGTGAAAACCCTTGCTCCAACACAGGCTACCTTTAATGTTGGTGCCACTACCCCTAAAGTGAGTTCAAGAGCAAAAAACGTTCGAAATTGCGATTTTTGTGTTAGTGAAGTGTCCCGATGCATGGACTTTGGCATGGTAGTTAATTATTAGATATAAATGATCTCTAAAAAGATTTCTTAAAGAATTCGAAATTTAAAAGGGGTGAAAATGCGCGAAAACAGTTCTAAAAAACGTTCTAAATGGCGATTTCTACGCAATCTCAGAAAGTACCCAACCTATTTGAAAAGTAATGGTTGGAAATTGATTATGAAAGCCCTTTATCCAATGTAGGCTCTATTTCATGTCGGTGTCACTACCACCCAAGGGTTTGCAGAAGCACAAAACGTTCGAAATGGCGATTTTTGTGTTACTGAAGAGCCTGGAAGCCTGAAATTAGGCAGGGCAATTATTTATAAGATACAAATGATCTCTAAGAACATTTCCTAAAACATCGAAATTTAAAAGGGGTGAAAATGAGCGAAAAGTGTTCTAAAAAACTTTCTAAATTGCGATATCTACGCAATCTCAGGATGTGCGGACCGATTTAAAAAATAATAGTGTGAAAACGATGGTGGAAGCCCTCGCTCCAACATAGGTTCTATTTCATGTCGGTGACACTACCCAAAATAAGGTGAAGGAGCAAAAAACGATCTAAATTGCGTTTTTATTTATTTTTATTTTATTTATTTATTTATTTATTTTATTTTATTTATTTATTTATTTATTTTTTTTGTAATACTCCAGGGGCTAGCAACTTGAAACTAAGAATTGTAATTACTTATAATATATAAATGATCTCTAAGAACATTTCATAAATAATTCGAAATTTAAAAGGGGTGAAAATGGACGAAAAACATTCTAAAAAACGTTCTACGCAATCGCAGAAAGTACCCAACCGATTTGAAAAGTAATGGTTGGAAATTGATGATGACAGCCCTTGCTCCAATGCAGGACCTATATTATATCAGCGTCACTAACACCTTGCGGTTGCAATTTAAAAAAACGTTCTAAATTGTGATTTTTGTGATACTGAAGGGGCTAGAACTTGAAATTTGGCATGGTAATTACTTATGAGACTAACTCTCTGAGAAGAGTTCCTTAAAAATTTGAAATTTAAAAAAGAGTGAAAATGAACAAAAAGCTTTCTAAAAAAGTTCTAAATAGCGATTTCTACGCAATCTCAGGAGATAGAAGCCGATTTTAGGAGTAGTGTTTTCAAACTGATGGTGAGAGTTCCCGCTCCAACATAGCCTGTAATTTACGTTGTTGTCACTACCACCTGGGGGTTACAGGAGCAAAAAATGTTCTAAATTGCGTTTTTTGTCTTACTGAGGGGGTCTAACATTTTAAATTTGGAATGATAATTACTTCAAAGATGCAAATGCTTTCTAAGAATTGTCGAAAGACAATTTCAAATTTAAAAGGATGAAGTGAGCGAAAAGCGTTCTATAAGCGTTCTAAATTACGATTTTTATGAAATCGTATGAAATACGAAACCGATTTCAAATATAATGGATGCAAATTGATGGGGATAGAACCTGCTCAAACATAAGCTATATTTTATGTCGAGGGTTGCAGAAGCAAAAAGCTTTCTAAATTGCAATTTCTGCGGTACTGAAGAGGTATAAACTTTAAATATACCACGGTAGTTACTTATAAAATATAAATATCCTCTAAGAACAATCAAAAATAAATTCGAAATTAAAAAGGGGTGAAGCAAAGGGAAGGAGCGAAAAGCATTCTAAAAGAGTCCTAAATTACCATTTCTATGGAAACTCAGCAAATAATAAACCAATTACAGAAGTTATTGGTTGTGAATCACAAGTGATAGTCCTTGATCCTATACGGGCTATATTTTATGCCGGTATTACTACCACCTGGTTGGCATTAACAACAAGAAAGCCTTTAAAAACATCTAAATTCCTTTTTCTATGGAATATTAGGAAATACCAACCGATTTCAAGGATAATGTTGGAAAATTAATGGTGACAGTCTCTGTTTCAACGTTTTTCGAGTCATTCTATTTCAACTCTGTTTCGGCATTTTACGTTCGTGCCACTAACACCAGAGAGGAGGTAGACTGCTAGACAAGAAGCTTGGAATTTGACATGATGGTTAATTTTAAGATGTAAATGTGTTAAGATGATTTCTAAAAAATTCAAATCTTTAAAGGAATACTGAAATGAATGTATGAAATGGGCATAAAAGTCTCAAAATACTTTCTAAATTATCATTTAATTGGAATTAGTTTTCGTTCTGCTTATTAATTAAAATCTCATTTCTGTCTATTGCACTTTTATAATGAAGTTTAGTCAAACTGTAGCTTAATTTGTAGTTTTTGAATTATTTGAAAAAGTGTTCTAATAAAAAATAGTCATGCAAATATTACTTGGCATATTTCAACTATTACGCGAGCAAAGCCGCGGGGTTTGGTAGTCATCTATACTCCTATTATAAAGAGGAAAAAAATGTTTATTTTTCGGAGGTAATCTCTAGAACTACCGAACCGATTCCAAAAGTAATGGTATCAAAATGATGGTGTTAGTCCAACTTAGAACATAGGATATATCTTATGTCCGTGCCACCGGCCAAAAGGGGGTGCAGGAGCAAAAAACATTCCAAAAATGCGATTTTTGCGTTACTGAAGGGCCTAGAATCATGAAATTTGTAATATTAGTTACATATTAGATATAAAAGATTTCCAAGAACAGTTCTTAAAAAATTCGAAATTTAAAAGGGTGAAAATGCGCGAAAAGCGTTCTAAAAAACGTTCGAAATGGTGGTTTCTGCACAATCTCAGGAAATACCAAACCAATTTAAAAAATAATGGTGTCAAAATAATGGTGACAACCCTTGCTCTAACATAGGCTATGTTTTATGTCGGTGCCACTACCCCAAAGGAGGTGCAGGAGCAAAAAACGTTCTAAAAATGCGATTTATACGTTCCGAAGGGCCCAGAAATATGAAATTTGAAATATTAGTTACGTATTAGATATAAAGGATTTCTAAGAACAGTACTTAAAAAATTCGAAATGTAAAAGGGGTGAAAATGCGTGAAAAGCGTTCTAGAACACATTCTAAAAGGTGGTTTCTGCGCAATCTCAGGAAATACCAAACCGATTTAAAAAATAATGGTGTCAGAATGATGTTGACAACCGTTGCTCCACGATAGGCTATATTTTATGTCGGTGCCACAACCCCAAAGGGGGTGCAGGAGCAAAAAGTGTTCTAAAAATGCGATTTATACATTACTGAACGGCCTAGAAATATTAAATTTGAAATAAGTATTACTTATTACATATAAAGGATTTCTAAGAACAGTTCTTAAAAAATTCGAAATTTAAATGGGATGAAAATGCGCGAAAAGCGTTCTAAAAATTGTTCTAAATGAGGATTTCTACACAATCTCAGGAAATACCAAACCGATTTAAAAAATAATGGTGTCAAAATGATGGTGACAACCCTTGCTCCAAGATAGGCTATATTTTATGTCGATGCCACTACCCCAACGGGGGTGCAGGAGCAAAAAAAGATCTAAAAATGCGATTCTTGCGTTACTGAAGTGCGTAGTTGACGAATCTTTTTATAACCGCGTGCCATTCCCCCGCACGCACCCCCCCCCCCCCCAAAAAAAAAAAAAAAAAAAAAAAAAAAAATTATATGAACTTGACGTGCCAACTGATGAAAAAGTTTAGTGGATTGAAAAACCATGAATAAAAGTTACACATTAAGATTTTTAAAACATTTGCAACATACATGTAGGTATTACACTGTAGTGATCGTAAAAACAAATATATTTTAGAAATTAATAAAAAAAATATGTGATTAGTTTTTTTATTGCATCTTAGATGAAAAATAATTAATTTCAGATTTATACTTATTAGTTAATTTCAACAGAATGCAAACTGAACTGGATTTATCTGACAGATGCTTTTTTTATTGTTTTTTTCGTATAATTGATTTGCGAAAATAATGACCTTGCGGACATAAATATAAGAAAAAAAAAATATAAAAGAGCAAACGCCATTTTCTTTGAATAGCTTCGAAATTAATTTCCAAATTGCTGCAATTTTACTATTGGTATTTTGACTATCTATATGCGGTTATTTACGGTATTTTAAAAAGCAGCAATTAAAATTCTTTAATTTCTAATTAATCGAATTTAGAAAAAGATCAGATTTTATTTAGTAATCATATTTTCATCATAAGTTCGTGTCTTTTATGCAATATTACCGTATACTGAATTAGAACCACAAGCAACACCGTGCAAAATTATTCTTTCGCGTGCCACTTTTGGCACGCGTGCCATAAGTTCGCCGTCCCTAGCCTAGAATCATGAAATTTGGAATGGTTGTTACTTATGAGATATTAATGATCTCTAAGAACATTTCCTAAAAAAATCAAAATTTAAAAGGGGTGAAAATGCGCGAAAAGCATTGTAAAAAACTTTCTAAATTGAGATTTCTATGTAATCTCAGGAAGTACTGAACCGATTTCAAATATAATGGTATAAAAATGATAGTGATAGCTCTTGCTCAAAGATAGGCTAAATTTTTGTCTATTTCCACCACCCCAGAAGAAATGCAGGACCAAAAAATGTTCTAAAAATGCGATTTTTGAATTATGGGAGGGCCTAGATTCATGAAATTTTGCATGGTATATATTTATTAGACATATATGATCTCTAAGAACATTTCTTTAAAAATTTGAAATTTAATAGGGGTGAATATGCGCGAAAAACATTCTAAATGCCGATTTGTGAGCCATCTCAGGAATAATCAAACTGATTTCAAGAGTAATGGTAGGAAATTGATGCTGACAGCCTCTGCTCTAACATAGACGCTATTTCATGTCGGTGTCACTATCACCTGGAGGTTGCAGAAGCAAAAAACATTCTAAATTTCGATTTTTGTGATCGGTAGGGGCTAGCAACTTGAAATTAGCAAGGTACATATTTATTAGATATAAATTATCTTTAAGAACAGTTTCGAAAGAATTGGAAATTTAAAAGGGGTGAAAATGGCCGAAAAGAGTTCTAAAACTTTCTAAATTGCGATTTCTACTCAATCTCAGGAAATACCAAACCTATTTCAAAAGTAATGGTTGCAAATTGATTGTGTCAGTCCCTGCTCCAACAAAGGCTATATTTTATGTTGCTGTCACTACCATCTAGGGGTTGCAAGAGCAAAACATGTTCTAAATTGCGTTTTTTGCACAACTGAGGGGTCAAACATTTTGAAATATGGCATAGTATTTACTTATAAGATGCAACTGCTTTCTAAGAACAGTCGAAAGAAAATTCCAAATTTAAAAGGATGAAGTGAGCGAAAAGCGTTCTAAAAACGTTCAAAATTACAATTTTTGAGCAATCTTAACAAATACTAAACCGATTTAAAAAATAATGGCGACGAATTGTTGGTGATAGAGCCTGCTGAAACATAAGCTATATTTTATGTCTGTGCCACTACCACTAGAGAGTTACAGGAGCAAAAAACTTTCTAAGTTGCGATGTGATACTGAAGAGGCTAACACAGAAGAAACTTTAAATATGGCATGGTAGTTACTTATAAAATATAAATGCCCTCGAAGGACTGTCGAAAATAAATTCGAACTAAAAAGGGGTAAAGCGAAGAGGAGGAATGAAAAGCGTTCTAAAAAAGTCCTAAATTACGATTTCTATGCAATTTCAGGGAAAATAAACCGATTATAAAAGTAATAGTTGCGAATCAGTGGCAACAGTCTCTGATCCTACACAGGCTATATTTTATTCCAATGATTCTACCACCAGGGTGCACAGGAACAACAAACGTTCTGAAAAAGGCCTTTAAAAGCTATCTAAATTACGTTTATGTGGAATATTAGGAAATAACAAACCGATTTAAAAATTAATGTTGACAAATTAATAATGACAGTTCCTATTTCAACATAGCCCTTTATGTTGAGAGAGGTGGTAGGACTTGGAATTTGACATGATGGTTAATTTTAAGATGTAAGAAGATGGTTTCTAAATAATTCAAAACTTCAAATGAATACTGAAATGAGCGTATTAATGGAGCATAAAAGTTTCAAAATATTTTCTAAATTATCATTTATTTAGTTTTAGTTCTTTTTATTAATTTAAGTCTCATTTCTGCCTAATGCAGTGTAATAATGAAGTTTAGTCAAACTGTATTTTAAATAGTAATTTTTGAATTATTCCTAAAAGTATATTTTCTTTTAATAAAACATTAGACATATAAATATCACTTGGCATATTTAAAATATTACGCGAGCAAAGCCGCGGGGTTTGCTAGTATATTATAAAGCAGTAAGATCTAAAAGTTCCGTCCGAATGTTTTCAAGAACTACCCGGTGGATTTTTTTGCAAATAGTGTCATCCGATAGAGAATATTCACGTGGTGGTTTATGAGTAAAATATACAGGGATAACTATGATTTTTGGTAATAAATTTCGCATTTTATTGTTATTTTGAAGTAAAAGGTTGTCAGAGGTTATTTTTTGGCGACAAATGAATTGAAATCGCTGTATCCGTTAGAAAATAAATGAAAAAATAATTACTGATATTTAATTGTAAAACAAAGAAAGAAAAATCCATTTAAATGAGGGATTATGTTAAAAAACGAATATATTTAATTTAAACCTAAAAGAAATATTTTTAATTTAATTTAAACCTGAAAGAAATATTTGTAAGGCCTAAAAATTAATTTAATGAGAAATATTACAATTGATACGCAATATTTGGCTCATTATCGCTTGCGTTAGATTATAGAAATGAATCTGATGAATCTGAAAATTTGATTAGATGAATTTCTAATGACTTTTTTTTTTGTTGTTGTTCTTTTATTTTTATGTAATTGCCCCATCACGTAACTTATAGAAAAAAAAGCAGATGTAATTGTGAGTCACATGTGTAATTATTATTTATTTCTTTACGATTTTTTATTTTACTTTTGGTCGCCAAACAATGTGATTTTAAGTCAAAAATGCATGTGTGACACTAGCTTGAGGATATTCTCATAAATGGTGTTTTTTCAAGTGAACGAGATCTTTTTTTGAGTACATTTTTATATTCAATTTTAACTTAGATAGACATCAGTTAATATTTTAAAAATGGAATCAAATACTTAAATTTTAGTGTGAATTTTTGCCACACATACATATTGTAAAATAATTTCATATTTTTTATAATGTGCTTTTCACCGTAATTCCGAAAGCATGTGATATTTATAAACTCGAACTCAGATCAATGACTATTATCCATTTTTTTAAAGCAAATATTATCTATTGTTTCTTTCATTTTTTCTTAAGACATATCGCCAATATAATTTATAGGAAAATTCACACCTTCGAAATATAGGAAATGAAGATAGTTTTTAAGGAAATTTATACAATTATGCGTTATTATTATCGAAAATTTCAACATTTTGAAATAAAAAAAATTCAAGAATTTTGTAATTTGTCATTTCTTCTTCGTCTTTTTTCGTAATTTATCCTGTGTTATGTAATATTTCAAACGATATTGGACTAATTTTCGATCATCGAGTCACCGCCAAATGGCATATCTATATAGTATCGCTAAGAAAGGATTTTCTAAAGTATCACCCCTAACGGCGTTTTTGCAAGGGGGGGGGGGAAGTTCCTTACAAATCTGATATTATAATTATGCGTCAGATGATAGGATAATTTAATGTATTTTTGTATGCTGAATCGATTGGTGCCAAGTAAATTCTTATAATTCCAACAGTTCATGACTTTTTTCATTTTTTTTTTTTTTAATTTGGCGGTGTCTTTGGCATCTAAACCTCAAAATATCTAACATTACATCCGTTACTGTAGCAGCGAAAAAAATTCAAATTAACTCTTTTGGATAAAGAATAAAAACGGCTCTATGAGTTTGAAAAAAAAACGAACATCTTAATAATAAAAAAAAAAACATGGTACTACTTAGTTATCCCGTTGACCAATTTCGCCAAATTTTATAAATCGCCAATCCACTCGCCAAATTACATTAATTGACATAAGTTGCATTTTAATAATGAAAGAACAAATAAATTAGCATAATTTTAATAAAAATACAAATAAAACGTCGAAATAAAAATAATTTGATGACGTAAGCACGTGTAACTTCATTGAAGTCAAGTGAATGTGACATTTACGATCAACCGTTATTGGCATTTAATCTTATAATTTAGCGATAGATTTTTGGTCGACGGGATAACTAAGTAGTACCCCCCCCCCCTAAAAAAAATAGTTATTTTATGCAAAATAAAAGGAACAATTTTACTAAGCAATTAGCGTTATAGAACGAAAGGATACTACTTAGATATTCCGTCGACCAAAAAGTTATCGCCAAACTATAGAATTAAATGCCAATAATGGTTGATCGTAAATGTCAAATTCACCTGACTTTAAGCAAGTTACACGTGTTTACATCACAAAGTGATTTTTATTTCGACGTTTTATTTGTATTTTTATTAATGTTATAATAATTTATTTGTTCTTTCGTTATTTAAAATAAAAATTATGTCAATTTGTATAATTTGGCAAAATTGGTCGATGGGAGTAGTACCAACGAAAATATTTAAATATGAAAGCAATGTTTGTAATGACTTAAAAATTATTTTCAAAGAAAAAATTGGAATTGGAATAGTATTTGGCGATTTATAATTTGCTCCTCGATAAGAAGAAAAAATGGGTACATTTATAACAGCCGTGCGCAGATCTTGCCAATAGCATTTTTAAAATTGCCAGTAGCAGTAGTTACATTTTGCGTATGTAAATTAAAAATAATTCTTTATTTTTAATTATGGAATTATTTCCTGTTATTTCAGTTTTTTAAATGAAATTAGTGTAAGGCATGCATTTTAAATGAAATGAGTGAAAGGTTTGTATCTTAAATGAATATAATTAATATTAGAATATGGTATGAACACAATCTTTGTTGATTTATTACCCGCGCCCGGCTAACATAAAAGTATCACAAAAGCCACATATTCACTTGGTACAGATGTCATATTCGCCCCATATTGGCAGTATTTTTTTTCGGTTGCCAATTTGGCGAAAACATCAACAGCATAAACAACATAATCCGGGTTACCACATCAAGCAAAATAACGACACTTTGGCGCAAGTTAAGTACCTGTTGCCTATATGATATTAGGTGGCACAGATGTAATATACAGATGTCATTGGTGGTACAGATGTCATTGGCGCGATTTTTTACCGACGCCAATTTGGCGAAAGCATAAACAGCATTAACAACAACTTTCGGGTTACCATATCAAGCAAAATAACGACACTTTGGCGCCAGTTAAGTATTGTTGCGTATTGCAATGTTTCTGACATTGGCGTCAAAAAAAAAAAAAAAAAAAAAAAAAAAAAAAAAAAAAAAAAATCGCGCCTATATGGGGCATGTATGACATCTGTGCCCAAGTGGTTATATAATAATTTTGGAAAGGTTTTAGTGTAGACGTATTGTTCAACGCTACTTAGTCATAGAGCAAAAAAAAAAGTTAAAAAATTAAGTGAACCTGATTATGAAAGTTTAGCCTTTTTTTTAAATCTACAGAACGTATTTTGATACAAGTGGCACTGTTACATAACGTTTCAGGAATGGTGTTAGTATACAACATTTCATTATATGTTGATTAGTTATAGAACTATTAATTCCTGTTGTATTAACGGTCTCATTACACTACCAAAAGTGCATTGTTAGTAATCAACTAAAAGAATTACTTCTTAATAGCTAAATATTGACCAACGCTTTAGGTAATATTATATCACGATGGCGTTCGCATCGTTTTCAGCAATGAGTAAGGTCCACCTGAATGTCCATATTGTTTAAAATGCAAATTCAAGTTCACCAATGTTCATTTGGAAAAATTGACCAGCGCAGCGGGCATAGCCTGCTAGTTCAGTATATAAATTGATTATAACATTCCCTTCTTTCTTATAGTAAAAATTATAAAATGAATTTGAAAAACTCAATTTAAAAACAGTGCAACAAGCATTTTGTATTTAAGTTATTTGTAAATAAAAATGTAGCATATATTAAATTTCAGAAGTAATTTTAAATCGCTTTAATAGTTCAAATCCTTTTATTTTGGTTAATTTTCCATGATAATTTAATCAGCAGATTTGTTATAATATAAATACCACGTTTGCTCGTTAGTAAAAAGGAATATTTGGAAATTTATTCTAATTAGTTATGTGTCCTAAAATTTTACGAAATTAAACAAGTTCTGAAAAAAAAATACTGTATGTTCTGTCATTATATATTTAAAGATAATTAAAAAAAAATAAATAAACGTCAATATTTTATATTATAAAAACATGAATTATCTTCGTGATTTACAAATTACTTATTCAGTATATAAATTGATTATCATATTCTTTTATTAAAATTTAAAAAACAAATTTTTAAAATTCAAATTAAAAACAAGGCAACAAGCATTTTTTAGCACCCGGTACGGTATGCTATTTCTTTCTCCCAGCTTATTTTGTGTTGTCTCCAAAAAAGCCAGCTGTAAAACAAAGCAGTACGATTAAATACTCTATAGCAATTTTTAGGTAGCTTTCATTACAAAAAGTCCTTCCGGCCAGTGCCGGGAGGATTTAGCGAAATTAGTCAGCTTTATCCAAGCAGCTTTTATTTAAAATAATTTATATTTGGTTGCCAAATTCGGCGATACATTGAAATGCCTGCCATTTTAAGACAACAAGGTGGATGAGGCTAAACAGTGAACTTGGTCGAGACCTTAGTGATTCCTGTGCACATGCTCACTCACATCGGAATCGTTTGATATATACGAGTGCTGTTGCAGGCAAAAAATCAGATTTTTAAAAATGTCACCGGCATTAGAAATTCAAACTGCTATATCTGAGCCATTTTTTTTAGATAAATTCAAAACAATAAATGCGCTGGAATCCTTATATCAAGGTCAAATACTTAAGAAAGAAACCTTTTTCAATTTCTAATTTTTTTTTTTTGCACCTTACTTTAAATATTTTTTTTTAATTTACTGGCCGCCACTTTGAAACAAGATGGCTGATAAAGCTGGCCAGCGAACTTGGGCAAGACATTGCTATATACTATCCAGATGCCTTCTTACATCGAAATAGGTTAATAAATACACGTGTTATCGCATGACAAATATCAGATCGTTTCAAAATGTCAGTCAGCTAGAAATTCAAAGTGCTATAATTTAACCATTTTTTAAGAAATAGACGAAACAAAAACTGCTGCGGAATCTTTGTATCAAGTTCACGTACATAAAAAAAAAAAAAAAAAAAAAAAAAAAAATCTTTTTCATTTTCCAATTTTTTGATACTTCATTTTAAATTTTAAGTTTTAAATTGTTTATTTAATGGTAGCACTTTTCAAACAAGATGGCGAATGAAGCTGGCCAACGAACTCGATTCAGACATTGGTATGTACTATATACACACCAAGTTACATCCAAATCGGTTAATAAATACGACTGCTATTGCGTGACAAAAATCAGGTCGATTCAAAATGTCAGCCACAATAGAAATTCAAAATGCTATAACTCAGCCATTTTTCTAGATATAGACGAAACAAAATCTGTTCCAGAATCTTTGTATTAAGGTCAAGCACATGCAAAAAAATCTTTTTCATTTTCCAATTATTTGATACCTCATTTTAAATTTATTTATTTTTATTTTTTTTTTAATGACAGCCTTTTTGAAACAAGATGGCGAATGAAGCTGGCCAACGAACTCCGTCGAGACATTAGTATGTACAATGTATACACCAAGGTACACCCAAATCTGTTCATAAATACGCCTGTTATCGCGTGACAAAAAACAGGTCATTTCAAAATGTCAGCCAAGCTAGAAATTCAAAGTGCTATAACTCAGCCATGAAGCTGGCAAACGAACTCGGTCGAGACAATGGTACGCAATACGTATATACGAAATTTTATTCAAATCGGTTCATAAATACGAAAGTTACAGTGTGAAAAAGATCAGATATCTATATATATATACATATATATATATATATATATATATATATATATATATATATATTATATATATATATATATATATATATATATATATATATATATATATATATATATATATATATATATATATATATATATATATATATATATATATATATATATATAACCATTAATTAAACATAACCTTCCACCGTCAAATATTATGAATTAAAGCTGTAAGTATTAAAAAAAAAAAAAAAAAAAAATTAATATAAGAATTATTATGGAAGAAAAAGAAAAAAGTGGACACCGACAAAAATTGAAAAGCTTATACATTGAATTACGTTATCAATGGCACAGAATTCAATGATATAAGCAAAATGGTTGTTTTCTGTGGGAAATATAAGCTAAAGCTAAAAGTTATTTTCCCCTGTGCCCAAACAACCATAAAATCAAGTGAATTGATTAAAAATGAAAGCAGAATAGAAACAAATAATATGAAATGGAAGAATCAATAAAACGTATTTAAATATTTATAGGATATAAAATATAAATAATAAACACCATACCGATTAATATTTCAGTATTTTACAAAAATCCACACGCACATGGCTGCCAGTATATCAAAAAGAATAAGGTGAATAAAACAGTTAAGAAATCTCAGTAAATGATACCAAAAGATGCAGTTAATACATTTTGAAATAAAATTTGAAATACCTTGTTAAACACATTTAATCTAATATAAAATAAATAGATATTAATTACATTATTTAAAATGCACTATTAATTTAATTAATAACAGTTTAACAATATCGTCAAAATTTAGCTAAAAATACCCCCTGGTGTATTAAATTATAACTGAAATGGAGCTAGAAAAATTAACAATTAGAGCTATCTTAAAGAGACAAATTTAGTGCTGCCATCTAGTATTACTTCTATTAAACAACTAACGCAAGATAAATATTTGTAAGCACTTGAATGTAAATAATTGTATAAATAATTGTAAGCATTTGAATGTAAATAACTGTATAAACAGCAAAACCAAACATATCCTTATATATAGAGAATTATAAACCGAATATAAACCACACAATGTATTTAAAAACTATTGTAAATAAAATTTAAAAGCATACAATATATTCTATTAGCTAACTTATTTAAACTAAACTAAGAAATAAATAATTCTAGAACATTGATAATATATAGCATATAGCTATATGCTATAAAACAAAATAAAATTCAGTAATAATTAATATAAATAATTATTAAAGATAAAAATTATTTTTTATGAATTATATATCAGATATTTATAAAATGAACAGGAAATAAAAAACATGTGGAAGTAAATAGAAGGTTAAATGATACTTAAATACCCATTACTTAAAAAGCACAAATATAGAGTGTGGATTATCTTCAGACATCCATAAAAAACCATAAAGTATGAATGTGGGACATTCAAAAATATTAATCCGATAATAAATATTAAAAAGAATAGAGTAATAATAATAAAAATAATTACCCAATTTTAATGCATACAGTATAACTATATTTATATTATACATACTTATATGTATATTATTCACTATAAGAATGGCATACTATTAGTAATTAATATGATATTGTCCTGAGTAAATTTAAAATTTAATAACAAATAATTGTAAATTAGATTAATCAATAATTAGGCTAATTATAATATTAATGAAATTCTCCAATTACATATAAAATATCAAATCAACATCCATATAAAAATACGTAACAAAAATATAGTAATAATACAAGAGCCCATTTTTTTTTTTTTTTTAAATTATATATAATTAACCATTGCGTATTATCCAGACAACACCACCCTCCTCCGTACTCTAACATCTACCCACCCAACCATCCTATAATATTTTTTTATATTATTTTACAATTTTTAATTTTTTATAGATTTTTTTTTTAATAATTTTTTTGTAATTTTGTTTACGCATGTGTTAATTTGTTTTAATAGATCATGTAAGAAAAGTACTAATTGTATATTAATGAATATATGAATTTTTTTGGAAAACCATGATTTAATGCATCATAAATTAGTTTTTTAATATTATTGTTAATTAGAGGAGAAGAACATAAACATTTTATTCTATATAAATGATTAAGTATTATATTCCGAAATACAGAATGATGTAGACAAGATTTAAAATTTGTAAATGTATTAACTTTGAATTTAAATTCTTTACGTTTGTCATATAAATCTGTGATTGTTTTATTGTTTTTGATTGTAATTTTAAGATCTAAGAAGTTAATTGTATTGTTAGATAAAAGGTTTTCCGTTAATTCCAAATTAGTGGGATAATCAACTGGAAATCGAGTAATTGCAGATTGATCAGTATCAATTAAAATGATGTCATCAATATAACGATATAAATGTAGATTATTATTAGTAAAATTACGTTCATAATGATATAAGTATAAGTCAGAGAGTAAACTGGAAGTACAACCGCCTTGTGGTATACCGACATGCTGTAAATATAAAGTATTATCTTGCAATATATAATTATTATAGATAATGAAGTTAGTTAAAGATTTAAAATATGCAATATCTATATTAGATGGTAATTCCAGTTTTTTATAATATTTTTTTAAATAATGCATTTATAATTTTATGTAAATCTAATAGGTCTATATTATTAACCACTTCACCGGCTGCCCCGAGATAACTCGGGGGTAAAAGCACTGTTTCCCCATACCCTTCGCCGGTGAAGTGGTTAAAAAGATCTTTGAAGTCATATGTCGTTTGCTTTTTACGATATTTTTAAATATCTTTTCATTTTGAATGTCAACAATTCATTTTGATGTATTTTTTCCTTATGGTATCTTATATATATATATATATATATATATATATATATATATATATATATATATATATATATATATATATATATACTAGGGGGCTGCCCCCTACGAGCTACGCTCGCCAACCCCCGTTCAGGGACACCAAAATCCAAAAAGAACGCTAATTTGATCGGCTTTAAAAATATTGAATTAAAAAAAAAAAAAAAAAAAAAAAAAAAAAAAAAAAACACTAGCAATCTCTCTGTAAACGGGTTTCCATTCGTTTTTCTTGGATTGGGGATTTTTAAGTCCATATCTGCTGCTGTTAAAAGATACAATGGCTGTTTTCGTATTTAATTTAAAAAATTAGTTAAACATTCGAAAATAAGCTAATGTAAAATGAATTAAGTAAACAGCGTCATTGTCTCCCGGTATTTTTTAACAGCGCTATAAGATAGTTCTTTTAAATAATTCATTTTAAATGTATCGTTTTAAATCTGAAGTAATTTACACCAAAGTTTTATTTCTCTTATTAATATTCACGTGAAAATACTTTTGTTGTTAGAAGGAAAAATTATTTGCGATGTTTTCGAATTCAAATTAATAGTTGAAAAGATTATCTCAAAATATCTCGCGCAAATATATTTTTTAATTTAAATTGTTTTGCCATATTTTTTGGGCATTTTAAATATGACTAATTTCCTCCATTTACAAGTTTTAACGCATAGGAATGATTTTTTTATTTTAAGATTTTGTTTCTCTTTTAAAATTCCAGTGTAAATATGGTTCTTATGACGCAATTTTCCTGCTTTTAACATGTAATAATTTAATTCTAATTGTAAATTTTTTTTTTCTGTTTACAATAGTCCCGTGTAAATAAATTTTTAATTTGAAGTAAACATTGTTGTTTGCGCTGTTTATAAAGTTGGCAACAGTTTAAATTAATAACATTTTTTAAATTTGTAAAAAAATATATCTCGAAATACTGAAAATTTGAATTTAAAATAGAAATAAAACCTCAAAAAATAGTCAAATAAAAAAAAAAAAAATGCAATCTGCACACCGGGAACTTATAACCTATAAAATGATCTAAAAATGATTAAATACTCATGTATAGTTTTTGCTCCAATAAAACTTTTTTAATGGAACGATTTTGTCCAACTTTAGCATTAAATATCTGTGAAAGTAATTCTTAGATTTGAAAATTGTCTGCATCAGCGTGTTTATCAAATATTTCTTTAGAATACCACCGATTTCCATATTTTTGTATACGACAGTTTTTTTAATATTAACGAAGAAAGGCCATGCTCAAGGCATACTTGGATACTACTACAGGCAGAATGATTTGCGTTTAATGTATGAAGTCGCTCGCCAGAGGACTCTGATATCCCGCCCAAAATTGAAATTTGACTCTGACCGTAACTGAAACAACCTGGGAAGGGTAGATATGTAAACAAACACCAAAATTACGTCATGTCGCCATGGTTACGGTTACAGTTCTGCTGACATTCCAATCAAGCTTAGAAATGACAGCTAATTCGAATACAGCTGTTAAGGGTTATTATAAACTGTCCATATCAATGTAAATGTAAAGTTCTATTTATTTAAGTGACTAATATAATGTGTTTCTCTTTAAAACTGTTAAACCAACACACATAAAAATATATAAATAAAAAAACACATGCTTAGTCTAAAACATCAATGTCACAAATTTATTTGGTACCACTTAGTTATCCCGTCGACCAATTTCGCCAAATTATATAAATCGCCAAAACACTCGCCAAATTATGCAAATTGACATAATTTTTATTTTAAATAACGAAAGAACAAATAAATTAGTATAACATTAATAAATATACAAATAAAACGTCGAAATAAAAATCACTTGATGACATAAACACGTGTAACTTGCTTACAGTCAAGTGAATGTGACAGTTACGATCAAGCATTATTGGCATTTAATCTTATAGTTTGGCGATAGATTTTTGATCGACGGGATAACTAAGTACCACTTATTTACTATTTTCACTGCTGAAACAATATAACTGATGGAATTTTTTTTAATATATTAAAATACTCATAAAATTCCTTGTAATAATTAATAAATGTAATTTATTAAGTAACAAATACCCTTACATGATTTAATCAAAATTGCTTGGATAACATAGAATATTGCAACGATATTTAAATCCATGATCACCATTTCTTTCTCTGATTAAAAATAAGAATATTTAATGTTTAAGGAAGATCGGCTTTTTTTTTCTTCTTCTTCTTGGTTCGGGCGATATTAAAAACAAATATTTTACCGGTAACAGTAAATTAATAAAAAATAGCTGCTTCAAGTCAGTTATGAGAATTGTAGTTTGATAAAAATCAAATTTTAATTTTAAAACGTGTATATGATACCAAGCTATTTTTATATAAATACGGGACATTCAAAAAAGAATAACAGAACCGGCATTTTTCATGAATGGACCAAACGATCAAGGTAGACAATAAATAATTTAACTAATCTTAAAAGTATGTGTAACACTAAAATGCTACAATTTGTGTAAAATAGCCTTTTAAATCGAAGGAAATTGAAGAATATAAATATTTAATTTATTACATGAAAATGATTCTGAAACCTCGACGATGAGAAACAAGCTTCTATCTGTGCAGGGTGTAAATGTAAACAAAGAGCACGTTGTGAAGTTTTGGTTCAGGGTTTGAAGTTGGATCCGACTTCACTTTTTCGGCGAAATGCGCGGGCCGTTATATATCATAGTAGGCTATGGTCATGCTTAAGCCAAGACTTTACTATTATATCATAAAACTTATCATAAAAGCCCTTATCATAAAACAGACTTGACAATCCGCAGAAAGTCTATGGGTGAAAATGTCCCCGATAATTGCCAACTTATTAGCTGACTTTGTCCCGTAAGTTACGCCACCAGGTGTATACACCTGGTAATACTCCATAAACAAATGCATAGTAAAAAATTGAAAATGTTGTGTTATTGGCAAAATTGTATAAAATATTTTTCGAATTCCAGTAAAATAAAGGCGTAAAAAAAATATTTCGCACAATTATGTTCCGGCTTTAAAAAATGAAACATATCAAAAATGAAGATTTAAATATAAGATTTATTGATATTTTTTCAGGGTACTTGTTAGTTATCCCGTCGACCAATTTCGCCAAATTATATAAATCGCCAAACTACTCGCCAAGTTCTACAAATTGACACAATTTTTTATTTTAAATAACGAAAAAACAAATAAATTAGTATAACATTAATAAAAATACAAATAAAACGTCGAAATATTGGTTTTATTGGCCATTATTGGCATTTAATCTTAAAATTAATTAATTTATGGCAAACCATTATTGGCATTTAATCTTACAATTTGGCGAAAGTAATTTGGTCGACGGGATAACTAACAAGTACCATTTTCAGTATATAGGACTTTGCGGGTTATTTGTTTTTTAAATCTTGGCACAATTTGGGCTTCGGAAAGAGCGATTTGTTGCGGATTGATATAAACAGTTATGAAAACAAAACTTATGAACTGTCAGCTTGTTTTATAAGAATCTACGGCACAGATGTCATATACGCCCCATATTGGCGCGATTTTTTTCCGATGCCAGTTTTGCGAAAACCTCGTTACCATATCATCTATATCCGGATAACCATATCAAGCAAAATAACGACACTTTGGTGCCAGTTAAGTATCCGGTGCGTATATGACATTGGCGCCAGAAAAAAATCGCGCCAATATGACATCTGTGCCGAATTTACATGTATAAATTTAGTTTCTAGATATTATTATTGTTTTTTATGTTCGATTTGTTTATATTTGTATATAAAATACATAAATGCCTTCTTTATATTAAATAAATTGTACAAATATTGGAAAATATTGCTTCTTTATGTGAAACAGTGAATATGCTTCCAGAAATTACGTTGCCAAATTTTCTTCGGAACAGATGTCATATTCGCCCCATATTGGCGCGATTTTTTTCGGTTGCCAATTCGGCGAAAACATCAACAGCATAAACAACCTAATCTGGGTTACCACATCAAGCCCTTTAGCGCAAGTTAAGTACCCGTTGCCTATATCATATTGGCGACAGAAAAAAATTGCGCCAATATGGGGCGAATATGACATCTGTTCCTTTTCTTCTCTCGCCAAGGTCCCTATACTTGAAAAATACCGATTTATTATTATATAATGTAGTATTAGCTAATGTTCTGTAATCTGTTCCACAGTCAAAGTTGACTGCAAAAACGCGATGCTGGAATAATGTGGTATCAAGTATACGGTTTAAAAATAAAATTAATTTTGCGCCAAACTACACTTACGCCAATTGGCTCTAGGTCTGATTAAGGAAGAATACTCAAATTAAGATTTACAAACACCAAAATCGTAGCATGACAAGAATACGGTATTTGCGGAAAGTTGAGGGACATGTATAAATTTAAGTGATTATTAAACTTTATTTTTCCAATTCTTGAAGTGTTTATGACTTCAGTCTGTTTTTTTGTGTATCTATGCGTGTTTTAACTTTCCTAAAATACTTTGATACATTTTAGTAAAACTTACATAACATAGGTGAGTTAAAACAAGGAAATTAATTACGCACCAAACTATGCCTGCCAAGATATGCCGATTGGCTGTGGAGTCAATTATGAAACTTTCCATAGATTAATACATACAAACTTTATATGAAAAAACAGTGAAGCTTTCATCTAAAGTATGTTAAACTGAAATGATCCCCCATACCTTCAAAAATAAAACAAATGATAGGCCAATAAATAAATAAATGAGACTGTGCATTGAAACAAATTGAAGGAGCGATGTTAAATTAATACTGTAAGGTGAAATTAATTGTGAAAAGAAAAGAAATAGCAGAAATAAAATAAATCACACATTTGAAAATATAAAAGAGAAAATGAAATATTTTACATTTTCCGGATATAGATGTTATCCATTTATTTCAATAACTTATATCACTGAGAAATTCATGGTAAAATAATTTTCTTTCCTGATTATTATTATTATTATTATCATCATTTATTTACATAACGGAATACAGCAGTAAACATTTTTTGTTTAACAGTAAAATAAGTTCATTTTTTAAATAAAATGTCTAGAACATATGAAAATTTTAAGATTAACAACTATCATTTGCAAACTACAAAGCACATCGTAAAGAAAATGGTAAAAGACAAATGGTTAACAAATTAAAAAATATTTCTGTTTCTCACGTTAGATGGCGTCACGGGAAATCATGTGGTTCCTAACCACGTGTACAGCGGACAAAGTAAACTTAGCGATTGCGAGGCCTGTTATTTCGATAAGGAGGCCTTGGCTTAAGCATTTAAATTGGATGAGTTCTACCCGGAATATCTACGCAGATGTTCATTGGTCCATTTCCAAATCAAAACTTTTTTATATATAGAAGGATATATATATATATATATATATACGGATATATATATATATATCAACTTTTGAATGGAGGGTGGTTTCGGGGTCTGGGGGTCATGATCGATGAAAATATACCAACATTTTTTGAAATCGCTTTCCTCCGAACGGCTGCAATAGGTAGCTTTTTGTAATGAAAGCTACCTAAAAGCTACCTATTGCAGCCATTCGGAGGAAAGCCATTTCAAAAAATTTTGGCATATTTTCATCGATCATGACCCCCAGACCCTAAAACCACCCTCCGTTCAAAAGTTGATATATATATATATATATATATATATATATGTCTGATTTTTGTCACACTGTAACACTCGTATTTATGAACCGATTTGGATGAAACTCGGTGTCTCGACCGAGTTCGTTGGCCAGCTTCATCCGCCATCTTGTTTCAAAACGGCGGCCGTTTAAAATTTTTTAAAAATCTTTAAATTTGAAATGTGGTACCAAAAAATTTAAAATTGAAAAATATTTTTTTCTTATGTGCTTGACCTTGATACAAAGATTCCGGAGCAGTTTTTGTTTCGTCTATATCTTTAAAAATGTCTGAGTTATAGCACTTTGAATTTCTACCGTGGCTGACATTTTGAAAGGTCCTGATTTTGTCACGCGATAACAGGCGTATTCATGAACCGATATGGATGTATCTTGGTATGTACAAAGTACATGCCAATGTCTCGACCGAGTTCGTTGGCCAGCTTCATCCGCCATCTTGTTTCAAAATGGCGGCCATTTAAAAATTTAAAAAAAATTAAAATTTAAAATGAGGTATAAAAAATTAGAAAATGAAAAAGATTTATTTCTTATGTGTTTGACCTTAATACAAAGATTCCGGAACAGTTTTTGTTTCGTCTAGGTCTAAAAAAATGGCTGAGTTATAGCATTTTGAATTTCTGTTGTGGCTGACATTTTGAAACGGCCTGATTTTTGTCATGCGATAACAGGTGTATTTATGAACCGATTCGGATGTAACTTGGTGTGTACATAGTACATACCAATGCCTCAACCGAGTTTGTAGGCAAGCTTCATTCACCATCATGTTTCAAAAGGGAACATTTAAAAAAATTTAAATTTTATATTCTTTTTAAATAAAAATTTAGTAAAAAAAAAAGAAATGTCAGGAATAAATTAAAATATTTTGATAATTCACATCTTTTTAATTTCGTTATTTTTCCATGATAATTTAATCAGCATTTGTCTTTCAAAAAGAATGCTATAGTTGCTCGTTAATAAAAATGAAAAGGCTGAATTTTATATTTTAAAAACATGAATTGTTTTCTTCATTTACAAATTACTTATTCAGTATATAAATTGATTATAAACTTCCTTTATTTTTCTTCTATTAAAATTATAAAATGAAGCGGTACATTTCTTTTGATGTAAACGACTGTAAAGATCAAATGGAATATATTAGAATAGAAATACTTATTAAATGTATAATTAAACGATGTTAGTTTTAAATAATAAATTGCTGCAAGTTTTGTGCGTCTTGAAAGATTAATTAAGCTTCTTTAAAGTAACTATATATCAATTAAATTATTTCAATTTTAAATATCGAGAGTGATTCAATGCATGTAAGCCTACATTTTAGTAAAATTAAATGGAACGATAAAGAAAATCTTAAATTAATGATTGTGCGTTAGTGAAAATTAATTTCTCAAATTAATTTCTATTTAAGTGATATGTGAAGTTTTCTTGGAATAAACAAGAACTGGATGAAAATATTCGAGTTTTAATAAATCTAGATTAGGATTTATTTAAAGCTATTTTCGTAATGAAAAATAGGCCATCTCCTTTTTTCTAGATCAGGGGTGGACAACTGTGGCCCGCCGGACACCACTAAAATTTTATAGTAATCATTTTCTTATCTAAACATCGAAACTCTTCCATTCAAGAAGTCGGCTGTTTCTTTAAAAAAATTAGTGGTATGCGGCATGCCACAGTTGACCACCCCAGTTCTAGATTAAGTTCATAAACACCTTTCATTATTCGCAAATACTTTATTTCGTTTATTAATTCATTATAAACTTAATTTTTCTCAGTCATTTTGAAAAGGTAAATGTACAATAAATTAGAAATTTAAGCTAAATGACAAAGTATTTATTGGGATATGTTAGCAGAAAAGTTTAGCTATAACGATGTATTAGACAATTAGATGCAATTTATCATAAGTTTAATATAACAATATAAATTTAAGTATTAAACTTTACTCAGTTTTATGTGTTCGAAATAAATAAATCGCACTTAATTAAGTTAAAAAACTAAACACCAAATTTCTCATACGGTGAAATTTGAAATTAAATGGACATACGTAATTTTATTTTATTTAATTTAAATTTGACTAAGCGCTAAAATTAAATGTGAAATCAATGTTCATCGATTAAAATATATTTATTCTTATTTTTATAAATGGTGAATAATCACAAGAATATACAAATTAAGAAAATAAAATTTTATCAACGTTAAAGATTTTGTTAAACTACTTTTTTCTGTAAATGGTTTAATTGCTGTCCTTTTTATATTATGTATTTTAAATGCATTTACCTTTAAAAAAATTCATACCAAGTCTTTAAAAATGTTATACCATTATTTCTTAATTTGAATTTTAGACAAGCGAATAAAATAAATCACCGGCCATTTCAGAGAAAAGGCAGAAACGATGTAATAAGATAAATAAATAGAAATTTTGTTATAAAATGTAATACCATTGATAAATGTCCGCAGCCACTACTTGCTATCACATTAAATTCTTTTGATATCCGGACACTGCGACAAAACCCTACTCAACACATGGGAAAGGGGCCAGAAGAGGTCGAGTCCTGTGGCAGAGAAAACGTCATATCCTAGAAACGTCACAAGAAACTTCAAAGGAAGACCCGCTTAACCCGGCAGTAGTCGCGTGTCGGCCTTTTTGATAACCAAATAAATTATCCTCACCAAAATCATATCCCCACAATGGAGAATACATTGAGTTGAGTTGATTTTTGACGGCCAATTATCTACACGAGGGATATAGGCCCGGGGGGAGTGCCCTCCGTGGGGGTCTTTCTAAGGGAACCTAATCCGTATTAACGCATGGAAGATAAACGGCTCGAAGAAAACCACGAAAACTCCGAACGATTAGGCCGACGGGCGCGATTGGGATCGAACCCAGCACCTCCCGTCTACCAGCTTCGAGAGCAGAACCTCTCGGCCACTGGTGGGGCCGGAGAATACATTGAAGAAATACTGTGTAGCTGACTTTAAATGTTTCTCTACCAGTGTCTATACTGAAGTAACAAGACATCTCTGATTTTCCTTCAGATACATTTTTACAGGCAAAGTTGAAATTGGTGGAAATGTCTGCAAAACTATCCCTCATATCAGTCCATTTTTACTTTTTTCTCATTATTCCAAATCTCAAGAATAACACGCATAATTTAAGTAAAATGCAAATTTATTACTTCATTGAAATGTAATTTTCGTATATTAAGTGAAAAAAATTTGTTATTTTACACTTTCTGTTTGCGGGGAGCAGACGGCAACAAGACCGAGCATGACTAATAACGTTCTGAAATAAACAATTAAATTTAAAAAATAAAAAAAACCCGACTGCGTAAAAAGGGAACTAGTTAATTATGTCTCATCAATATGAATTTTTTTTTTTCAATTCCTACTATTAGCTCACACTCTCACTATATATACCTTGTTCAAACTTTTAATCATTAATAAAATTATTATTTATCCAATCAAGCTCAAAT
Source organism: Maratus speciosus (assembly GCA_963932465.1). NCBI lineage: Eukaryota > Metazoa > Arthropoda > Arachnida > Araneae > Salticidae > Maratus > Maratus speciosus. Next base: position 153,371,298 of record OZ010794.1, on the reverse strand, counting down.
AATTTTTTTTAAACTTGTAGTGGATGACACTTGATGTTAATCCAGTTTTTTTTTAATATTAATGCATTAATTAAATTAAATTAATTAATTTTCAATAATCCAGAGAGCCCTCTTCTTGATCAAGGTAATTTAAGACCGAGAGAGCCCTCTTCTTGATCAAGGTATTTTAAGACTGAGAGAGCCTTCTTCTGACCAAGGCATTTTAAGCACCACTCAGGAGGAAAGAAGAATGGAAGAAAAAAAGGCTTATATTGACCTAAGTGGGAATTGACTTAAAATGTTTTTTATATGACTTGTTTATATATATTTATATGACTTGTTTATATTTTATATGACTTGTTTATATACCTATTTTTTTTTTTTTTTGTATTTACTTGTATTGATGACTTTTAAGTTGTGTTTAATTGTTTGTTCCTATATATAAACACTGTTTTGATGAGGTCTATAGATGTCTATGATGGTTAAAGTTGCAATAAAGCTAGAGATCCACAATACATACACAACTTACAACTTGTATAATATTTTAACGGAGCTTCTGACTGTAAAATAGTCAATGAAACGTCGTCTTCATTTTGAAAGACCTATCCAATGACATGCCACTCAATAGGTTGCGTAATTTTTTTTCGTCTCTACCGCCATTTTGTATTTTACGGCCACCATTTTGAATTTATAAAAACAAAACATAGCCTATAACCATCGAGCCGTTAAGACGAATCAATAGAGACCACATTCATTAAAATCCGTCCAGCCTTTGGGATGTTTCGAGGGTATAAAGAAATCCACATACACAGATACGCGTGAAACACATAACCCTTCTTTTCAGACTGGTAAAAAGACACGACTAATCTCGGGTTAACACTGGAACGTCCGGAAATTTTATCCAATCTTAATAAAAACATTTTAACATCAGAATTTTTATTTAAAACAATTTCACTTATTTATTCCACCGAGTTTTATCTAGTTACAATTTAATTAATTTTACAAAAAAATTGTGGTTCGAATCGACATTTAGTCATTTGATCTGGACGTTCTAGTGTTAAGGAGAGTAGTGAGGAACTTCCTCGACTTTGTCTCTAATATTTAAGAAATGTTGTTTCATAGTAAGTCTCCTGTCAAGTGTAATACTGAGATAATTAGTATGATTTGTCCGGGGAATAGTAGCATTGTTAATAATAATACAGTTAAAATGTGGTAATTTACTAGAGAAATATATTTCAGCAGTTTTCGGCTCGTTAAGTTTAACACGCCATTCAATACAACATGTACTGAAATCATGTAGGTTTTTTTGAAGAATTTTGTAAAGAGTGTAAAAAGAGTGTGGTGATGTGTAAACTCGTTAATTGCCGTGTCGTTCTTGTACAGAACCAAAAAATCACCAGGATGCTAGGAATATCGCTAAAAAATATGTTCAATAAGGTTGTGTTAAGGAGCCTTGTGGAACGACAGTGAGGTTACAGTATAGCATACATAGTATTTTATTCATACTTTGCACTGAAATTGCATTCGCTAAGTTAAGAAAGTATGATGTGAATGAGGCCGGCATGATTATCAATCTTAAGTAATTTTAACCCGTGAGGACGCGCATCGGGTCTGATAGACCCGGAGTGCATACGGTTTTTAAAATCGTCACTATTATATTTTTAAAAGTAGTCTTCAACTCCTTTTATCTCAAAATTGTGTCTGATTAAATAAGGTGACGATTATTATTTGTATTTACTGGTGACAAAGTAAAAACCATTCATACACTGGGTATGCGCGCGTTCTCCCGGGTTAAAATAATGCTCTCGTGTCAGGCTTTTCAAAAGCTTTAGCGATGGGAAGAAAAACAGCAGAAGCTTGAACATTCATGTTGAGATTTTCACTAAGGAATCCCGCAATACGAAAACGTTTATTAAAGGTACATATATATGAAGACAGACCTGAACACAATTAATACAATAACCCAACAGGGGTGAAAAATTATCCAGTGCCAGGACTCCAACCTGGGTCCACATCGTTCCGTTCTGTTGCTCTAACCATTGAGCTAACCTGGCCGATGCCGCACCCGGAAATTTTGCACTTATAAACCATGTTGGGAAAAAAGTTAATGTAGAATGATTAGCTCTGAAGCCAAATTTCTCAGTGTTGAATATGAATATGTTGTTTTCGTTATATATGTCCTGGAGCTGGGACCTAATGACGCGCTGAAAAACTTTGGTAATAGAGGGTAAGACAGAAGTAGGACGAAAATTAAAGGGATCCTGTAAATTACATTGAGTTTAGGAATGGGAAAAACAACAGAAGAAAAATAGAAGTAGAATAACATTTGTAAGATATGTAATGGAATTAAAAATTAAGATTTTTAAAGCAGTGTCAGTGATATTATGAAATCCAGCGGCATTTGTTTCCAGATTTTGATGACAATAGACATAATAAGGGTCTCAATTTCAGGGAGGTGATTGCTAGGAACGGTAGGTAAGAAATATTTAACAGAGTGGTGAACTTTAAAATAATATTCAGGGTTAGTACGATCCGGATTAGGGATAGCTTCTGTATTTACGTTTTAGCAAAAAATCGTGGTTATATAATCATTTGCACACTTTAATGGTATGTAATAGTGTGTTTTCCTGCTCCAAGTCCGCCATGTTTTCATACCTTTGGGTACAAGAAAACGCAATGGTAAACCTACGAGTCGACCGGTAAAATCGGTTTTTTAGGTGTTTTCCAACAAGGTATGACGTGGCAGACCGATTTCGTTTTAATATGGGAATCGAGTTTTAGATAATTCTGGAATTCCAGCCTCCAACTGTATGAGGTGGTTGTCTGTGCTGCCATCTCCCAGTCTATAACAGTTAAATTCAAATAAAGTATAAAGAACCATATCAAAGCAATGCCGTGTATTCAGGTAGATTATGTACCATGTATCCTGTCAGTTCAAGTGTATCGGGTACGTATCCAACTGAATACACAGCATTTCTTTGACATGGTTCATTATACTTTATTTGATTTTAACTGTTAGTAATTATTAACACCTTGAGGGGCACCGGTATATATTATATACCACCTACGATTAATAAAGTTTTACACCAGAAAATTTTTATTAAATTTTACTTTTCTAAATTTGATGGAAAAAAGCCGTAAAATTGCTTTTACTTATTCTGAAATGGAATTTTTCAAAGATTCCGCTGGGAATTCAGCATTTCGCAAACGTAGTTGCTTGCCCTTCAAGGGGTTAACTCAGGGATGCAAGTGCTGCGCCACAAATGGCTGATTGATACCATTAAATTTTTCTAGTATTCCTCATTATTTTTAATGACATAATTTCTGAAATTTAAAGAGGCGAAGAATACTATTAAAATTTAGTGGTGAGAATCAGCCATTTGTGACGCAGCGCTTGCATCCCTGGGTTAACTGTATACATGATTGCTGGTTATTTGAACTTTATTGCACTGATGAGGAGCTAAACTTTATCTCGGAAATGTTTGGGTTTTTATTTGAATATGTATTTAAGTAATTTTTACCCGTATGTCAGATGAATTGTAATATATATATATATATATATTTATACAATTACAATATATATACAATATATATATATATATATATATATATATATATATATATTGTACACATGTTTATTATATATATTAATTTTGTGTATCAGGCGTTAAATAAGGTTTAGTTATTTTTATAATAAACATATTTTCTCACCCTGTTATTGTCCTTCATTTCTTGTGTTTTGTGTAATCACTAACGCCCCAGAAAAGCATTTACCACCATGCATTGCTATATGATTTCCCATCTTCTAGGTGTACTCTGTATCTCCATGAAACTTTGTAACTGTTGTGATGAAACACCTTGTATATCAAGATATTTTCCATTAAAGTTAAAAATGATCTATCAACATTAAAATTTAGTTTTAAAAAACCACGATATAATTTTAATTAAATTATATTAGATTAACTGAAAAAAATTACAAGACTGAAGAAAACAGATTTGAGGTATAAAATAAACAAGAAATGCTATGGAAATATTTATTCAATCTTCCAGACTGTATATAATAAATAGCGTCCATAAAATATTAACTATTATATGCTAAGATAAAAAATATATACGTGTAATAGTTTTCATATGTTTATTTCTTGCAACATTTAAAAATATCCTTTCTTACAAGTAAATATAATGTATAATTTACATTATAACATAAAAATGCTTTTGATACATAGCGATAAAGAAATAATATTTGTCGTTTTTAATTTACCTCGTAAAACAGAAAATTCCAAAAGAATTTACTGAAAATTTAATCAACTCCAAATGCGTTATTTTGTTTGATATATTCCTTATTTATATTATTGATAGATTTGATATTTTCGAACGTAAATTATTCTTATAATATTTGGGATTTTAAAAATTTGAATAAAAACATCTAAACTTATATAAATTCGTCAGACTAAAATAACTAAATAAAGAGTTTCTTAATTGAATGTTTTATTATTGTTTTCCCTCAAATGGATTTGTCTCTATTTATTCAGTATGTAAATTGAATAAAATATTAATTTCGTTTTTTCTTTAATGTCAAAGAATGAATTTAAAAATTTCATAAGACATTTAATAATTTATATAAGTAAACCTAAATGGTTTAGGAGAATACATTTTTACAGTGATTTCATTTTTTAAACCATATGTTTCAGTAATGTTTCGTGATAATTTAAAAAACACTTATTTCTTTTAAGATATAAATTATTATTTTACTATTAATACAAATACAAATAATTAGATTTTAATCTATAGAGCTAAATATCCAGACATTTCACGAGAAGAAATGCGAATTAAATAGACAATTTTACTTATGGGGTTTTTGTCATTATTCATTTATAGCTATATTCATAAGAAGACTGAAATGATACTTTTTGATTTATGTATCTGCACTTAATTCGTTGGGTACTTACTCTATATTCACCGACTAAATTATTTAGTATAATCATTTCTTTGCTTTAATGCCGGATAATTAATTAAAGTTTATCAGATATTAGAATAAACTAACCTGAAATATGTATTGAGATATACGGGGTAAGTCAAAATGAATATAGCGATTGCAAACGGCTATAAGTATTTAATGGAAAAGAATTTATTGTAAGATTAACACAGAATGTAGACGGAACTTCAAAATTTCTTTACGTAAGGCGCAAGTGCAGTGAAGCGGAAGCCTACGCATGCGCAAGTTGAAACTTCGCAACGACAAGAAACCTGTTCATTGCAGGCGTCTCATTAGTAAAATTGGCCAGTCCCGTGCAGAAAACATTCTGCGTGTTGGGATTTAACAAATGTCATTCTGTTATCACAGTGCAGCAAGATTGAGCACCCCCACACTGGAGTACCGAGGTTTGCGCACTTTTAAACCAACATCTTCCAAAGTGTTGGATCGGTCGAAGTGGAGATGCCGACGATGTCACCTGCTCTTGGCCACCAATATCTCCGAATTTTACACCCTGTGATTCAGTGCATCTCATGCCCAAAACAGTTGAAGAACTCAAAATACGCATTTGTAATGTGCTTGTGTCGGTGACTGAACAAATGCTTCAGAATGTATGGCGTGAAATTGACTATCGCCTAAATGTTTTCCGTGTGACCAAGCTATGTCACATAGAATATCTATGACGTATGTATACAAAATTTTGAAGTTCCGTCTACATTCCGTGTTAATCTTATCGATAAATTATTTTCCATTAAATAGTTATAGCCGTTTGCAGTCGCTATATTCATTTTGACTTACCCTCTATTTAGAAAAAGTAATTAATGAATGAAAGATAAAATGAAAAGCTTTAAGACATTAGGCAATCTTGAACTGCTTTATGTGCATGTATTATGTAACACACTGTTCAAGCAACAAATTACAACAGTTCATAAATTAACATTTTCACAAGCGAGTCTGAAAACATTTTCACTATTTTCATTGCGTACCGGTTGTACCATAAATCTGTTTACATTTAAAAATTCATAAAAACGTAAGGAATTTGTTTATTTAAATCTGGTTTTAAACAAAATTATTCTCAATTTATTGGATTTTGTTTTGTAAAGATAAAAGTTTTGGTGAATCTTTTTTGCCAGCACAGGTAGCTTTAGCATTCAAATCACAAAATTCTGTGGAAAATAACACTTATTTTTATGCCAATATTTACATGCTCATAGTATTAAATGCTCTATGTGTTTACCAACACAAGGAATTATATCTTACAAGCGAGTGAGAATAGCGTTAACTGAGACATGTAGCATATCTGGATACGATTTGCTTGTTTTTTCGGAACGTTGAAAGATATATAGCAGTTCGACAGGAGTAATTGAAATCAGAGTAAAACTTCGATCACCGTTTCCCGGCAAAGGTAAAACAGCTTTATCAGTAGTACTTTATCCACCAACGTCAACATCTCATTGGAAGATGTACAGTCGTGGAAAAAAAAAGTAAACACCCCCTACTAACTCCTCAACAAATTATCGTAGACGAAAGTTACTGGTACCGGACGATTGGAAATAAAATCTACTTTTAAAGGGTGTGTATAAAATTTGCTTAGGGCGCCATATACATATTAAAACTAATCCAAACTTCATTTTTTTTCAATGGCAGTACCCAAATTTAACAAGATATTTCAAATCTTCTGTTCAAAATATGCCTAGAAACCAAATTTCAAGTCATTCGAATGATTCGTTTTTGAATTATAGACATTCAAAATTTAGTACTTCTAATGTTAAATTACATTTTCATATTTTGTTTATATCTCCTGAAATTATGCTCCTAATGAGCTAATTTTTTGTGTAACAATAAAACTAATATACCCAAATACAAATACGCTGAATTTGAAATTTTTTATAATTTTATGATATGAATTATGAATTATGAAATTAATATTCGAAAAAATTATGAATTGCAACATACAATTTTTTTGATGGATTTAGATTTATTAAGTCCTGCGTTATGGAAATCCAAAATTTCACATTTTTCTTCCAAGTAGTTTTCAAATTATGCTTAAAAAACGGCAAAATGATGGTTTAAGGGACCGTCTATGATAGAAATGAGTAAATTTTTGAAATTTATTCTGTTATCCTGTAATCAAACAGGTTTCATAGACGCTTACACGTGCCTTGATCAAGAAGGCGGCTCTCTCGGGTAACATTCGAGTTCGGAACTTCAATTTGGATACAGCCCTTAAAATACGCTCGTTTTAAAAAAATTAATTTCTCGGAAACTTATAGCACGGATTGCATAAAAATTTGTTTATAGGCTAATTGAAAGGTGTAGAGTTCATTTATGCTGTCAGAATTGTAAAAACATTTATTTATTTAAAAAAACAAAGTTATGGTTCGTTTTAATATGTAGATGGCCCCTTAAACAAATTTTAAATGCATCACTTAAAAGTAGACTTTATTTCCAATCGTTCGGTACCAGTAACTTTCTTCTACGATAATTTGTTGAGAAGTTAGTAGGGGGTGTTTACTTTTTTTTCCACGACTGTACATATGAACTAATAACAGGGTTATTTGAAATAAGCTGTAGTGTAGAACTTTCACATTTTATTGGAGTATACTTTGCATTTTTCCTGTAATTAGAATTGATAACTAATATTGTTAAGAAAATTTCTCTATTTTTATTTTATTTTATTTTATTTTTTACTAAAAACAATCCACATGCATGGGAATAATTTTATCGCAAATCCATTTAACCCTTTCAGGAGCAAAGCAATTTCATCGCTAAAGCGTTGAAATTAATGAATGACACTGGGATTTGAAAACAAATTTATTTCTAAATATGAAAAAAGACTATATTTCGCATTTATAATAAACCGACATTTTTTTTTACTAAAACTCTGGTGCAATTGTGTCATCTTGGAATTAAAATTAAGTGGTTTCATAAAAATACCAGCGCCCCTCAAGATTTGAAAAAACCAATTCCTTCCCAGTTTATGAATTTTTAAAATGTTAACAAATTTATGGAACATCCGATATTGCATAGGCGGGGCGGTAAATTTAAAGGAATTTGATCGCTCCTATGTTTTAGAAAATTTGTATAAAATTCTAATATGCATTTAACAGGTAAACTAACTTCGCTCGACCGAGAGAAAAGTGACAAAACTCAAAACACTAGTGAAGCAAATGAAGATTGGCATTTTTACACTGTAACTAAAAACCACTGCACTTAGCTCTGCATGCATCTGTAAAAGCGTGCATAAAAGTGTAAAACCTAAGCCGTAGCAGAGATAAGGAATATTGGATAAAGTTATCCCTCACCACACGCTGCCATCTTTTGTGATGTTTAAGTAACACATAGCGTAGTAATCAAAACCGTCTTCGGGATAAGAAAACTTATGACACTTTATAGTAGCCAGATGTATCTAAAGCGCTGTACAAAGTTATCCCTTTAGCGCAGCACTTCCCACTCTTTATTTCTTTCACGTATCTCTTACTTGGGATTTTCATTTCGGAGTACCCCCATTTTTCAAAAACACACCCCGCTTCTCCCCTACACTGAACTAGATAACGTAAACAATTTTTTTTTTTTTTCATCAGTGATCTTCCTATCACAACCATATAATAAATCCATGCAAATTACATTGATATTTCTAAAATTTTTGTGACAGCTTCTAACCATTTTTGTGATTTCCGTCATAACCGACATTATTTTCACGTACCCCCAGGAGTACGCATACACCAGGTTGGTAACCAGTGCTTTAGCTGGAAGAGGTTCAGGCGCTTGATGTCGTAGGATATCTCAAGAGTGAGAAAGGGGGTTGCATTTTGATATCGTTATGCTTTTTGGTCCAACCAGAATTTTCTTTTTGTTGTAATTTTTTCCTTACTTCAAATAACCTGAGATATTTTTTCTTAGTCTATTTTCTATCTTTACGAAAATATAAAGTTATTATTAAAATAGTTTTATTAAAAGATATGGAATATCAGAACGTCCTGCATTCCCTTCCATATGCTCATTATAATGCGATGTTAGAGAAACCATTTTCGCGATCACTCTTGTTATGTTTACTAGTTCCAAAAATGAGGTAGATTGTAGGGCATCAGTTTTCTTGATAAAGGAGTACTGATTACCCCTTCCCCACGCAAGTGCAGAAAAACGATGTTATTGTTGAATGCTTTATGCAACAAAAAGCTATTAGTATTTAATTTTTAATCGTATTTCCATAAAGGGATGTTTGATATAAAGTTATGTCATATATAATAGTGATAATTTATGTATTTATCTTCATTTGAACCAGTCAAACATGCGAATAATAAATGTATATCAGTTTAAGGGTGTCCGGGACACAAAAATCTTCAAATTTCGCAAAAAACATTTTATTTCATTAGCAATTTCTCTGTTTTTTCCAGCTTGAAATGACATTTAAATCATCTTTCTATCTGAATTAGAACAAAAAATATTATTTTTTTTTCGTTTTGGTTTGTGTTCAAAATCTAGCTTTCCAGCAATGGCTCTCATACGGAAACGACTTCTTGTAAAAATGCGTTTTCTTCATGATAGATTTTTTCACCATTTCACGTATTCAAATTCTTATAACTCGAAAACCGTTAGAGATAAAGTGTTCAAACTTGGAACATATATTTTTCAATTGTTTTACTTTAATTTTGATTCAGTATATTTGGAAAAAAAATTACTTTCGAAAATAGGATTAAAAAAAATGCACCACTTTTTTTAAATACTTTTCGTTAAATATATTTAATTATTTTATAAATTAATATTTTTAAAAATGCCGATTCAAAATTAAAACTTATATATTTCTGTTTATTTAAATGAAAAAAAAAATTAATTCTATAAATAATATTTCGACTTATAAGGATTTTAAATTGCCCCACTTTTTTAATAAATTTTAACTTTAAATAAAAAAAAAATTATGAGTAATCTTACCATGTGATTTTGTTTACAAATAACAAGGTTAACATCACAAAAAAATCAGAATTTTAACTCAATAAATAAAAAATATTTTTAAATGTTCCCCGGACCCCCTTAAACGTATAAAAAGAAAAACAAATAAAGTAAAAATAAAAATAATTTTTAGACACTGATAACGTAATCAAAAGAAGAGGGTGGGGGGGGGTCTCGAAAAATGATAACGTATGATATTGTAATGACGAGGGGGTAGTATGTACAACCTCCAAGCCAGAGCGGAGGTTCTTTTCCTTTTCACGGTAATTTTTCTTTCTTTTGGAAGCCTACCGCTTTCTCTCTAACACTGACCACTACACCGAAAAATATCGAAAGTAAATTTCATTAAGTTAAAGACATCGAAAAGCGGGAGGGTAAGGGTATGGGGTTCTGAAGCTTTTGGTTTTTTTATAATTGGAAATAACTGAATAAAATATAAGAGGTCGTCTAAGAAATGTTTCAATTGATGCAATTATATGGCGTTAATTGGAAATTATGTGGTGATATTAAAAATAAAACACTTGAAGCAGCACAAAGAGCTGAAATATGATTTACTGTATTATAGTACATACATATAATTACAAGTTGTAAAGAATTTGTTCATACAAATTTTAATTTTCAAGAGTATAGGAATACAGTTTATAAATAGTGTTAAAATGGCACCGCTTTTAAGGCACCGCTAATAACACATAAAGAAGGTTGAAATTGGTGGTCTGGGGCTAGTGCACCGTATTTAAAATTTTACACTAAAAATAGAAAATTGGCTCAAATTTTACTGTGAAAATGTAAATGAAGAAAAGTAAAATATACTGATGTGTCATTCGGAGATATTTAATATGTTTAATGTGATATTTTAATATAGCTTTTTTTTTTCGAATTTCCCATATAGTACTGTGCTTATATTATTAACAAAGTTTTTAATTGAAATTTTAGCTTTATTTAATAGTAGAAAAATATTACAAACTAGCTGTTTAACCCGTTCTACGTACGGGAGTACATGAATTTAATTTTAAAACCAAAATTAAAAATAAAATTTTGCCAAATTATCATGTTGCTATAGCAGCAGGCGTTTAAACGGTTTTAGAATAAGGGAGTAAATAAAATAAAAAGTTTTGTTGGTGATTGTGATAAAATATTTTTCTTTATTTATTTTTTAAGGTAATAATTAAGCGCAATTAAATAATCTCTAAGTATTTGCATGTGAGGTAAAAGAATTGTCGTAATACCTGCTACAGATTCTTAGGATTGCAGCGTGGCTTACGTAATATGCATATTTCGCATTGCAGTAAACATTTAGAACTGGTTAGAACTCGCGCGATTGCGAGTTGAACATAAAAAAAGGAAACAATTCGTCAAAAACATATATATATATTTAACATTTTCAATATTTTGGCCCCAATCGTTCCTAGGCCCCTACCAGCAACCCGTGTGTCTAAGTTCTTAGCTCTGCGTCTTATTAGTCCAAGAGCTGTTAAACATTTTAGGGAAGGTATTTGAGGCACCCTGAAAATTTGTGCAACACTTCTTTTGTAATGGCTGAATACAAAATCGAAAGTCTGGCTGAAGGTTCGTGGCCCAAAAACTGTGCCAGACACATGTCAAGTATCATTTTATGTCTACCCAAAAGGTATTTGAGGCACGCTGAGATTGATACAGAATAATATTTATACTTAGGAAAAAAATATTTTGAAAATGACAGACACTTTATTCGGCACAAAAATTGTGCCAGACACGTGTCAAGTGCCATTTTGCCAAAAATGGCACTTGGCACGTGTCTGGCACAGTTTTTGGGCCGACTAAAGTGTCTGTCGTTTACAAAATATTTTTTCTAAGTATAAATATTATTCTGTCTCAATCTCAGCGTGCCTCAAATACCTTTTTTGGGTAGTCAAAAATGGCACTTGACACATGTCTGGGACAGGTTTTGGGCCACGATCCTTCAGCCAGACATTCGATTTTGAATTCAGCCATTACAAAAGAAGTGTTGCACAAATTTTCAGTATGCCTCAAATACCTACTCAAAAATGTTCAACAGCTCTCCTACTATATGGTTTCTCATTTTTTGATGTTACATAGATACACGCACGGATTTTAATAGGGTAGATTATGTAAATAAATGTGGGTTGTTACGAAGTTTACAAAATGAAATTGTTGCAGTTATGTCACTTTTCTTGCGGTAGTGTTTCTATGTTCTGTTTTTAAAATGCATAAGTACAACTTGTCTTCTGTGGTCTTTAGAAACAAATTAGAATCCAAATTCGAATTTTGTATAAACTATTATTTAAGCAGATATATACAGAAATTTAAAATGATTTAGCTTAAAGTAGTACTTAATCTTTTTAAAAACATTTACATTTATGATAGAACTACACTGTTAAAAATTTCGTGAGAGCTTGGACCAATTTTTGGTGCTCAAGTAACTGCAATGATAAGATGGTGAAAACTTGATCCAAAAATTGAGGTCAGGTTCAACCGGAGATCATAATATTTGCGTGAGATTTCACCATTTAATAATAGTTGGTTGAAGCTAATATAGCACCAAACAGCTGGTTCAACCTACTACAAAATTTTTAACAATGAAAGCGGATTTTTTGTGAAAAATAGCTTTATTAAATGAGATTATGTAAAGAGAAATATTAAATAAATGAGTTTGTTTTTGATTATGAATATGTCACATCGTATGTGTCAGACATTTCCTTTATGGTCATACGAGCGATAAGATTGCCATTATTATATGAGTAACAACGTTTGTGCACAAAATAACAGTAATCACAACTCAAACTTTGGTAAAGGTCTACATGCATTCATACTTGATTATAGTGAAATATATTACTTTAAATTTTGATTCAGTTTTGAATGAGGTACCCTGTATATTCACCTAAATCAATCACGGTATCTTTTGTCCGTTTTCATATGTCCGACATTCGCGTTTTGTTTTCCCCTTAATTAGAACCACCTTATACAGTGTGTCCACATATAACCTGACCTACCTTTATTTTCGCAACTTCCAATTACAAAAATGGTCAAAATTAGGTGCAGGGTTAAGATAAAAAAAAATTGAAGCGAAAAAGCAATTTACTGAAGAATTACAGAATATAAATTTTTATACGGTCCCCCCGTCCTATAAATTATATTTAGTACTATTTCCCTGTTACACTGGCAAGTAAGGCAAAAAAAGTCCCGTTATTCTACGATTAAAATTGACCGAGTAATAGCTGTTTAAAGTTGGAGTATATTTTTTACTGCATATTAGGGGTCATTCACAAATTTAGTAGAAATATAATTTCGTCAGATATATTAAAGAAATGGTTGAGAGTAAAACTAACATTTCAATATAAATTTGAAATCTTTAATAATTCTGATATATTACTGGAAAATGTAGTACAATTTGTATTGAACATTATAAGAGGATAAAAATAACAGATTTTTTGTTAAATAAAAGAATGAAAAACAACAGCCTCAATTCATTACAACATGATAAGTATTGTAAAATGTTGTTTAGATTACACTGTCTTTCAAATTTTGGGTTGTGGCATGTTTTTTAGCTTTTGAAAATTGATTATTACGTAATTTTTAGTACTGAATCCGAAAATGACCTTCATTTTAAACCATCACGTCAGGAATTTTCTCACTAATAAATTGTTGAATTAAATAAAATTAAACTGAATAAAATCTCTTACATCTATTTTATAGTATCAGATTTTTCGCTATTTTTTAACCTTGAAATTTACGATTTGCGAGAACTCTTGACATGATGGTTAAAAGTGAAGGTAATTTTTTTGATTCAGCGTTAAAAAATAAATAAAATGTAATTATAAAAGTTAAAAAACACAACCATCGCAGGTTTATGTTATCTAATCTAAAACTCTTTCTTAAACTTCTTTCCGATTTTTTTTTTGTGTTATCCTCTATTATAAATATGTATAAGATGCTAAGAGTCGAAAATCATAATAATATTGCATTATCATCGGATTTAAGTCAGTATTTAAAATTTAACTTCCATCAGACATTTGAAAGTTCCGTAATTTCGGGTGTATAGCCCGCAGATCAAACAATTCATTTTGGACCCAGAAATTTTATTTATTTTTTGAACACCAATATTTACCGTGATCTAAAAAGTTACATTTTATTTTTGAAAATTTCTGGGTTGAAACACGATTGTTTGAACCGCGGTCTATACACGGGAAATTACGGTAAGTTTAAGTTCGAGTACAAATTTTAATCTGGAAAGGCGATCATTGCAAGTTCAATAAAACTTTATGAAAATAACATAATTTTACTTAAAAGAAATCATAACCCCAAACCCTTACAAAATAAAACATATGTTAAAATACAATTATTTTAACTAATCTGAAACATAACTAATAAAGTTAACTCAATCGTAATAATGGTACGATTTCTTTCAAACCGCAGATACCTTGAAATAAGTTTAAGTACTTTATACACGACCTCTGAAAGCATGGTCGAAATCTCTGTTTTGATATTCAAAAAAGTTGTATAAGTCATGCATTTCAAAGTTTCATAGCTCAGTCAATTTTAATGTTAGATGAATGGGACTTTTTTTTTTGTCTTACTTGTTAGTGTCACAGTAAACTTTTAGTAAGTATCACTTATAGGACCGGTGGACCATATAAAAATTTAAATTACGTAATTTTTAAGTAAGTGTTTTTCTTGACCCAAGTCGCTTTAAAAATAATTCTTTACCTTATTTAAACCATTTTTGTAATTGGAAGTATGCATCTAGGACCAACTGTTGCGAAAATAAAGGTCGTTCAAGTTATACGTGGATACACTGTATAACAACAGTTATGACAAGCGTAGTTGTTTCAAACTGCCTTTCACTGTTATGTTATAATCTATAATGATTAAAACTAAAACTTTTAGTCAATGTTTTATGTATAACACCTGACACATTTACATCTTTTTGCAATTAATTATTTTTATTTTATGTAAGGAATGTGTGAACGAGTTATTTTATTCAAAGGAAAAGTTCTATGTAATTTCGTTGATTAAATTTTAGATTCAAGAAGCCGCCCTCATTAAAATGTTAATGAAATTTCGAAGTCTATTGTTATAAATTATACTGTGATTCCTAACTTGAAATAGAGTTAAAATGAAATTGTCGCAAAGAATATATAGAGGTATGAAAATAAATGTTACTATATTTAATAACTATATAATATTCCAATCTTAGTTAAGTATACTTCTGTCAAAGGTAAATTCCATTTTTTCACTCGTGATAATTTATCATTTTAATTATGAACTGATTTAAATAATAAAGTGCTGTATTGATTTACATTTCGATTAATTATCGAATTTCAAAGCAGAAGAATATGAAATTTCTTTTTATATATTTTGTCTATGTCCGTTCGCGTTTTACAGTTTAATGGATGGTTCAATTTTCATAGTTTTTAGGTGCGCTCTTAATTTTATATAAATATGTAGCTCGTTTATACAAATACGTAGCACCTATAGTCGTCGTCTGGCCCGACCGTCTGTCTGTCTATCTGCCCGCATATAGTAGCGAAAAACTAGCCAACCGAAAGGTCTGAAATTATGTATATATATAACCGCGGCAGAGTTTTGCCGAGTCATGTTAAATTTATTAAAATCCAATCGAAATTAAAAAAAAAGATATTATTAAAGGCTTTCTTCATTCTATTAGATCATATCATACGTAATTAATTCAGTGGTAGTCCATGATAGGATGTGAATCTAGGTTGCCACGATGATTACGCCCCATTTAAGTAGGAGTCATATTATTTCCCTATTACCGAATTTAATACATAAAATCGAAAGAAATTTTGTTTTCATGCATTTTTGCACAAGAGTACAACATCTATTGCACCAAGATCTGAGTATTTATAAAGCTAGTTTTAGTACGAGCGTATCTCATATGCCACGTACAATTTTTGGCATGTATTTCATTGTGAAGTTCACATTTTATTGGAATCTAAAAATGATTATTATAGTATTTTTTTTTCTCTTAATGTGTATTTTTTTTTTATTTATGGGTTTTATTTTTCGCAAAATGTGATACATGGTCAAGGAAGTTTAATGTGGAGTTAAGACACACAAAGCAACACTATGTTTTGAAAATTGTCGCCTTATCGCGTATTATTTTTTACAAGGACGTCTGAAACTTTGTACTTTATCATCGTCTACTTTGCGTCAAACTTAGCGATATTGACAGCAAAAAGTTTGGTTCGGTTCATTATTGAAGGGCTGAATATCGACTCGAGTGATATAGCACGAGGAGGAAGTGCCAACGTGGGGGGGTCTTTCTAAAGGAACTTAACCCGTATTTACGCATGGAAATCAAAGGTTCGAAGAAAACCAAGAAAATTCTAACGATTAGGCCGACGGGAGCGATTGGTTTCAAACGCAGCACCTCCCGTCTACCAGCTTCGAGAGCAGAACCTCTCGGCCACTGATGGGCAAACGGCAAAGAGAATAAATGTAGATGAAGGGAAATTTTGCTTTTTTCATTTAAAAAAATCCATTTTTCATTTTATAATCCCCCCCCCCCTAGTCTGTAGATTATCTCTGTAAAACGAATTTTTCTTTCGAGATTATTTAGTGCTTTAAGCAACGCAACCGTAAGCTTAACCCTTTATCTACTGGCGGTACTTATAAGTACGATTAAAATAATTTCTTATAAAATTAATTTAATACATCGATTAGTTGTAATACAGTTTAGAATGTATTAAGGATACATTACTTTATCTTGTTCTAAAAGCATTATTGGTTACACAAAACAATGATATTTTTAAAAGGATGATTTCTTTTGCCTTTGCATCTTTTCAGCTTTCTTGGCGTAGGGGGGGGGGGGGGATTGAAATTTTTCAATTCGGAAATATTTCTATATTTCTATTGTAAGAACATTATATTTGCACATTTTCTAATTCTACAAATTACTAAGAAAAAGATTTAAAATAAAAGATTTGAGTGGGTTTATAAATATTGCACAAAATCCCTATAAATTCAAATTTAATTAATCCTTCTAAATCCTTCAATCCTTCTAAAATTATTAAATGATTATGTAAATATTTTAATGGAGTTTAAACAATTCACGAAAAATGCTTTAGAAGATGAAATTTCCATGAATTCCTAAATCAGTACATATAGGGTTAAAGTGTTTTGAAGCACTATAAAGGCATTTTACACAGAATGAATCCAATCTCGTCGGGATCAGAACGCAAAAACTATTAAACCCTTTTTGCTATTTTTTTAAAAGTAAAGGTGATATAATTTATTGGAGCTTGGACAACTTTCAGCAATTTATATAAAAAACAACCATTTTTAGACAAACCCCAAATTGCTAACATGAGTCAGAAATGGACACTTTTTTAAAATGGCTGCCACTTTGTTGATTTTCATATTTTCTTAAATCTGAACGTGGTTGAACCTCCAGACAATATTAACTGTTTTTATAATACTTAACGGAAATTGATAGCAAACAACTCTGATGATTTATCGGATTCTGCCTGAAATGTAGTGCGCGGCGCGAGTGCTATCTACCCATGCAAAAAATACACATAATCAAAGTGTTTATTAAAAAAATTTCTTAAAGTTCCTCAAATGATAACAAATAAGAATCAGGAGCTAAAATCTTTATTCCTGTTACAGAAAAAAAGTTGCTGAAAAACGTCCTTTTTCAGCCTTCTAAAGGCAAGAACCCACTTAAAGTTGCTCTTCAGGGCGGTAGCCCTATTAACGCGATTTTGGTCGGAATGGGTTGATTGTAGATTTTTTGGCTTCGAATTGGTTTTTAATTTTTGCTCATTCTATTTGGTAAGCCGTTTCTGATGAAAAGCATATCAACAGTATATGTAGATATATGTTACGGTCAATTTATAAATGCGGTTATTATTAATAATAACCGGTTATTATTAATAATTACCCCGATTTTTGTTAAATTTGATAAATATTGAATATTAAACATATTTACCGGTTATTATTAATAATTACCAATGAAGTTCGATTAATATGATTAATAAAGCATAGTAACGAAATATGTCCTTTATTGGAATATGTATTATCAATACTGTATGAAGTAATTAGCATAAATAATTGTTGGGTGACAATAATACTTAATTAAAAGACGAGTCCTATTTCTAGAACACCAGGGCCGAAGAGGTTAAAGATAATTATTTTTATAATTACTGAATCAATTAGATAAAAATTTTAAACAATGAAACAATGAAAGAATGAATAATACAGCTTTAAAATGCATAATTTTACCAAAGATTATTAAGAAAAATTTAGTGTAAGTAGAAAATTTTGAATGTTGGCTTCTAATAAATTAATTTTTAAAATATTATAAATATATTAAAGGAATTATTGACGAAATAAGGTAATTTTTAGAAACATCTCATAGAATAAAAAACAAGAAAGAAAAATCATGCATCAAGCGTAAATTATGAAAAATCTTCCAAAATTTCCAAAATACTTTTAAAAAATTTCGCCGTTTAATAATGTAAATAGGAGACCGAAGAAAAAAATTTAGAAAACGCAACACATTTCAAAACTACACCCTCAAAACAATCAGAGGAGCTCATGGTTTTAACGAAATTACGCAAATATTTACACCGATAAGTAACGTAAAATAAAACATCCATAATTTAAAGTGTTGTAGAAAAAATATAATGAAAACTTCACATGTAAATTAAAGTTTATGACGTCAAAAACTAGAAAAAGGAGATAAGTGCAGAAATCGCGATTTTGCAGAAACGTCTGTTTCATTCCCTCAGTTGTAAAATTCAATTGATCAGCTTCTGTTTTGAGAACAGGTGGCTTAAAAATGTCACAACAACAAGATTTACCCCAATCCATGGCTTGGCGTGTTATCGGGACAGTTGAATTTGAGGAAACACAACGAAGTGTAGTGAACGCTGTTGGAGTCGCAAGAAGTGTCCATGAAAGGCTGTGGAATCGATTCCATGACACATGAAATTGTAGTCATCGACAAGTGCAAGGTCGAAATTGTGCTAAGACAGAAACTGATGACCGATATATCCTGTTAACAGCTCGTCGAGACGGAACGGGCAATGCTACTCAGCTGCAGACACAGTTGCTCTTGGCCCCAGGACGAATGATTTCCAGCCAAATAGTCCGAAATAGGCTTCATAAGGGTGGTCTCTATGCACGTAAGACAATGTCTGTATTCCGTTGACCTGAAGCCACTGTGTGGTTCAAAGAAGGTGGGGTACTGAGCGTCGAGTTTTGATACAAGTAATTGGAGTCAAGTTCTGTTTACAGACGAGTCCCGATTCAGTCTGGATGTGACATCTGATGTGTTTTGACATGGAGAGAAAGAGGCACTCAAAATGATCCCACATTCGTTCGTGAAAGATCACATTACAGACGAGGTGGGTTGATGCTATTGGCTGGAATCAGTATAGGTGGACGTACGGGCCTGCATATCATTCGGAATGGTACTTTGACGGTCCGAAGTTATACAGACAAGATACTGAGACCTCATCTCGTATTTTATGTTGCAGCAATTAGTGATTTCTTTTTTCCCATCCTGATAATGCCAGACTTCATACAGTTCTTCTTGTGGAAAACATGCTTGAATCTAAAACAATACAGCGTATAGAATGACAAGCATGCTCTCCCGACCTAAATCCGATCAAGCATGTTTGGGCCATACTCAGACGACGCATTGCTGCTAGAACGAGTCTTCCTTTTACTATCCGGGACTTGGAGATTGCAATTCTTGAGCAGTGGAACAATATTCCCCAAAGTGTTATCGATATCCTCATTGCATCCATGGAAAACAAGTGTGCAGCAGTCTTGGCTGTTCGAGGAGACCACACGCCATATTAAAAATCTTGCATCATTTCTAAACAATACTTTTTTTTATCATTTACATGAAGCCAAATTGTTGCCCTAAACCATCTTTTCATGTTCTTTTCATCTTTTCAAGGAATAAAAGCTCCCTTACAATTTTTGTGTGTCTTTTTTCTGCATTGCGCATTGATACACGTATACTATACATTTTATGCCCATACTTATGTCCTGCACTATTCTCTTCGCTTTTTTGCTTGCTCCCCTAGTTTTTTATAGCAGTGTAGATTTCAGCAATTACTGCTGATAGCCGGAAAATTACACTAGTTGTTTTATGCAGCCTGTTTATGATCTATAGGTTTCCACATATTCTACATATTAATGCTAATATTTAGTGTAGTAAGAAAATTTATAACACAGTTAAAAATCCACATTCAACAATTTATACCGATAAATGGAAACGTACTTGAATTTATGGATGGTACTTTGACGGTCCGAAGTTATACAGACAAGATACTGAGACCTCATCTCGTATTTTATGTTGCAGCAATTAGTGATTTCTTTTTTCCCATCCTCATAATGACAGACTTCGTACCTCACACACATTAAGTAGAAATTTAATTCAGATAATAACACTCTTAAGACTACTGAAATCATACTTCAAAAATGAACATTCATAGGCGCCAATGTATCCAATTGTTTGCACTATCCTGCCCTGTATATAATTTTATTTTATTCTGCAAGCATCTTTTAAAATACAAAAACTAGTTAAGGTTGAAAATGCATGTATCAAAATAAAAAAAAACACCTTTAAGCAGTCTAAACTCATTCTCAGTATTGCTTATGAATATTTTTCTGTAGCCCTCTGTATTTTCTATAAAATTTATACTCACCAGGTAGCACGCAAAAATTTAGTTAAACTTAAAAATGCATTGTATAATTGAAGCGAATTTCAGCAGTCCTCTCTAACAGATAATAATTCGGGTACAGCATTGTATTTGAAATTTGTATGTGTCCCTGTAAATGAACGATAATGCGATGCACATCATATGCACATCTACTGCAAGCACCTTGTAGTAAACATCACCAATGTGTATCAATTTGACCATATTTGAGATAGAACAACACAATTTAAGGTGAATTGATTTCCTTTAAGACCAGTACATAAAAGAATGCTTTTATCTGACCCTGTAAAATTATGTTTAAAACAGTGTAACACTATTAAAATAAACCACAATTGATTTTCTCCATAGAACATAATGCAATGGAGTACTTTGAGTGCCGCTGTAAATGAAGTATAAGTGCTATACAATATTTTCAATATAGAACATGCCAGGGTAATTCTCAATAACTTATAACAATTACATGACAATCCAAGTGTATTTGCGCGCGTTAGAGCTCGGACAGACAGACGGTCAGAAAAACCAAATTCCTAAACACTTTTATCAATGTTCGAAAGTGTTAAAAAGAAAAATATATAGGTCTCATGTCATTCACCGGCCCAGAAATGCCAAATTGGCAGGCCATCGAAGAGCTAATATAAATGTACGCGTGTGTAATTGAAATCTCAAGCTAAACTAGTTAAAATTTATTAAGTTGACCTAACATGGTTGGTAATTATTAATAATAACCGGTTAATTTGATAAATTCTCATAAATTAATCCTATTAACCGGTTTGTTTCGATATTATTTGGTAATTATTAATAATAACCGGTTATTATTAATAATTACCGATTTATCAAATTGACCGTAACATACATATACACTATGACGCAAAAGTTTAGACAATGACGTCATTCAGCTTTAAAATGTAGAATTATGACGTCAGAATTACAAAAACCTGTCAATATATTCAAAAACTGATTTAAAATGCTATGCACAAAAGACAGTCGTTTTATTTGCTATAATACTAATTTTTTTCATAAAAATTCAAATGTGCTTGTCGCAAAAGTTTAGACACTATTCTAAATTTCTTTGAATATTCGCTGGCATATGCAAATTTAGAATCGATGATGTCACAAATTTGGAGTACTTAAGTTCTGCAAACGATTGCGCTTCATAGTCGACATTCCGAGAGCTAAAGAAATTCAAGTGAATGAGTTTTCAAGGATTTGGCAGTTGAAAGGTGAAGGGAAGAGCGTTTCTGAAATTTCTGCTATTATTAATAGGTCAAAAAAATCTATTTATCGAGTTTTATCGAGTGGTTCCGAATATAAAGCAAAATGTCGGTCTGGGAGGCCACGTGTGACAAATGTACGAGAGGATCGCCTGATACAAAGACTAGCGAGTACTCAACAAATGAGCGTACGTGGAGTTCAAAGCTCATCGGGACTCTCTGTATCAAAGGATACGATTCGTAGACGAATTTTAGAAAAAGGAACAATCGTTTATAGCAAAATGCAGAAGAAACCAGCTCTGAAACCACATCATAAGTTACAAAGACTTATGTGGGCTCGAAAGCATATGTCATATGGAGAGAAATGGCAGTCAGTCATATTTAGCGATGAAAAAAAGTGGAATCTGGATGGTCCAGATGGTTGCTTATCGTATTGGCATGACTTGCGGAAGGAACCTCGACGTTTTTTTAGTCGCAGACAAGGAGGGGGCTCGGTGATGGTTTGGGCAGCCTTTTGCTATAATGGACAAGTATCTCTGACCTTCACCAGTGGTCGTCAAACTTCACAGCATTATACACAGACATTAGAAGAAAACCTACTGCCATTTGCTGAGCTTCTAGGGGGTCCTCAGTGGGAATTTCAGCAAGACAATGCTTCAATTCACACTGCAAAACATTCAAAATCTTGGTTTAATTCCCATAATATAAGAGTTCTCGACTGGCCAGCATGTAGCCCAGATCTTAACCCTATAGAAAACCTTTGGAGCATCATGTGTCGCAAAGTTTATAGCAACGCTAGACAATACTCTTCTGAAAAGGAACTTAAGACATCTATTGAGAATGCATGGTACGATATCGATCCACAAACTATGCAAGATTTAGTTTCTTCCATGCAATCTCGTGTATATGACGTAATACATAAGCATGGATGCGCAACCAGGTTTTAAAAATTGTTTATTTCGATTTTATTTAATTTGTGTCTAAACTTTTGAGACAGCAGTTTATTTTTGTTAACATTTAATTTATTGCAATATGCACAATTCCACTTTTCTTTGTTATAAATATTGTTTATATGTACAGCACATTAATTTCAAGCAGTGATTTGAAAATTGAATAAATATTTTTCAAAGTATGTAAGAATTTCTTCATTGTCTAAACTTTTGCGTCATAGTGTACATATACGCTCATTTTAATTTATATTACTTTTTTTTCATTATACTAGGGGGCTCGGCCCCCTACGAGCTACGCTCGCCAACCCCCGTCCAGACACCGCAGACTCTAAATGCACGCTAATTTGATCGGCTTTAAAAAGATTTCGAAAGATTGAATTATAATTTAAAAAACAGTGGCGATCTCCCTATAAACGAATTTCTATTCATTTCTCTTTGATTGGGGAATTTTAACGCCAAATCCGCTGCGGTACTACTTGATTATCCTGTCGACTCATTTTGCCAAATTATATAAATCGCCAAACCACTCGCCAAATTATACAAATTGATATAATTTTTATTTTAAATAACGAAAGAACAAATAAATTCGTACAACATTAATAAAAACACAAATAAAACGTCGAAATAAAATTAACTTGATGACGTATACACGTGTAACAATATTTCAAAATAAGCTAATATAAAAGGATTTAAGTAAAGAGAGTCTTTGTCTCGTGGTATTTTTTAACAAAGCGAAAAGAAAGTTCTTTTAAATGAGACATTTTAAATTAATTCTCAAAATAGCAAATAAATGTCTAGCGCAATTTCTAAATTTAAACTTTTTTGCAATATTATTTTGTGTTCATTTTATGTAATAACTATAATGTGACGTAAATATGACGTAATTTCTCCCAAGACTTCTAACGCATGTTAATGAATTTATTATTTTACAATATCCTTTCTCTTTTAAAATTCACGTGTATTCTTTTTATGACGTAATTTTTAATAAGTTCCTGCTTTTTATACGTAATTATTTAATTCTAATTTGAAAGTTTTTTTCCTGTTTATAATAGTCACGTGTAAATAAATTTTTAATTTGAAGCAAACATTATTGCTTGCGCTTTTTATACAGTTGGCAACAGTTTAAATTAGTACAATTTTCTGAAATCTGTAAAAAATATCTCTAGAAATGCTGAAAATTTGAATTTAAAATAGAAATAAAACCTGAAAAAATAAGTCAAAATAAAAAAAATTAATGCAATCTGCACTCCGGCAAATTCTAACGCATAAAATGATCTAAAAATGATTACACTGCAATGTATAGTTTTTGCTGCTATAAAACTTATTTAGTGAAACGATTTTGTCCAACTTTAGCATTAAATAACTCTTAAAATAATTCTTCGATTTGAAAACTGTCTGCATCAGCGTGTTTATCAAACATTTCTGTATAAAACCACCGATTTTCATATTTTTGTATGCATTATTTTTGTTAATATTAACGAAGAAAGGCCTCCGGTCACAAAAAAATCAAAACCGGCGGCGGCGGCGGTGACAGCGGTAGTTACTTTTTTTTTAGAATAGAGAGATTGAAAAAATATCGATAAGAATGAAAACAAATGTATTTTCATAATACTATAAAAATGTGGATTAATGTATTAAATTTAGCATGTTTAATACATCAGCCATTGTGTCAACAAATAAATGTAATAACTATTGTTGGAGTTTCCGTAGTTCTGATTCAACTAAAAATTAAAATATCTGTAGATTGATGTTAAAGTTGAAAGCACTGAATGTTCATTTCAAGTGAGTATCAGATTAAAGCGAATCACCAATGTACTACTTGCGAATCCATCAATGATGTTTTTTTAGGTAGCTTTCTTTACAAAAAAGCTACCTATTGCAGCCGTTCGGAGGAAAGCGATTTCAAAAAAATTTGGTATATTTTCATCGATCATGACTCCCAGACCCCGAAACCACCCTCCGTTCAAAATTGATATATATATATATATCTGACCTATGTCACACTGTAACTCTCGTATTTATGAACCGATTTGGATGTAATTCGGTGTGTACATAGTACATACCAATGTCTCGACCGAGATCGTTGGCCAGCTTCATCCGCCATTTTGCTTCAAAATGGCGGCCATTTAAAAATTAAAAAAAAAATTTAAAATTTGAAATGGGGTACCAAAAAAATTGAATATGGAAAAATATTTTTTTCTTATGTATTTGACCTTTATAGAAAGACTCCGTAGCAGTTTTTGCTTCGTCTATATCTTAAAAAATGGCTGAGTCATAGCATTTTGAATTTCTAGCGAAGCTGACATTTTGAAACGTCCTGAATTTTGTCACGCGATAAAAGGCGTATTTATAAACCGATTTGGATGTAACTTCGTTTATACATAGTACAGACCAATGTCTCGACCGAGTTCGTTGGCCAGCTTCATCCGCCATTTTGTTTAAAAATGGCGGCCATTTAAAATTTTAAGAAAAACTTAAATTTGAAATGTGGTACCAAAAAATTGAAAATTGAAAAAAATATTTTTTTCTAATGTGTTTTACCTCGATAAAAAGATTCGGGAGCAGTTTTTGTTTCGTCTATATCTTAAAAAATGGCTGAGTTATAGCATTTTGAATTTCTAGTGTGGCTGACATTTTGAAACGCTCTGATATTTGCCACGTGATAACAGACGTATTTATGAACCGATTTGGATGTACCTTGGTGCGTACATAGTACATACAAATAACTCAACCGAGTTCGTTGGCCAGCTTCATCCGCCATCTTGTTTCAAAATGGCGGCCATTTAAAAAAATTAAAAAAAAATTAAATTTAAAATGAGATACCAAAAAATTGGAAAATGAAAAAGAGTTTTTTCGTATGTGTTTGACCTTAATACAAAGATTCCGGAACAGGTTTTGTTTCGTCTATATCTATAAAAATGGCTGAGTTATAACATTTTGAATTTCTATTGTGGCTGACATTTTAAAACGACCTGATTTTTGTCACGCTATAACAGGCGTATTTATGAACCGATTTGAATGTAACTTGGTCTGTACATAGTACATACCAATGTCTCGACCGAGTTCGTTGGCCAACTTCATTCGCCATCTTCTTTCGAAAGGGTTGCCATTTTTTTAAAAAAATGTAATTTAAAATTTAAAATGAGGTATTAAAAAATTAGAAAATGAAAAAGATTTTTTTTATGTGTTTGGCCTTGATACAAAGATTCTGGAGCAGTTTTTGTTTCTGAAAATTTGTTTTTTTGTTTATATCTTAAAAAGTGGTTGAATTATAGCACTTTGAATTTCTATCATGGTTAACACTTTGAAACGATCTTGTATTTGTCTCGCGATACCACACGTATTCGCCTATTTCGATGGAAGAAGGTATGTGAATAGTATACATCAATATCTCGACCAAGTTCGCTGGCCAGCTTCATCAGCAATCTTGTTTCAAAATGGCGGCCATTAAATTAATATATATATATATTTAAAGTGAGGTGTAAAAAAAATAGAAATTGAAAAAGGTTTCTTTCTTAAGTATTTGACCTTGATATAAGGATTCGGGAGCATTTTTTGTTTGTCTTTATCTTAAAAAATGGCTCAGATATAGCAGTTTCAATTTCTAACGTGGGTGACATTTTGAAAAATCTGATTTTTTGCCTGCGACAGCACTCGTATATATCAACCGATTCTGATGTGAGTAAGCATGTGCAGAGCAATTACTAAGGTCTCGACCAAGTTCACTGGTTAGCCTCATCCACCATGTTGTCTTAAAATGGCAGGCACTTTAAGAAATCGCCGAATTTGGCAGCCAAATATAAGTTACTTTAAATAAAAGCAGCTTGGATAAAGCT
Source organism: Maratus speciosus (assembly GCA_963932465.1). Lineage (NCBI taxonomy): Eukaryota > Metazoa > Arthropoda > Arachnida > Araneae > Salticidae > Maratus > Maratus speciosus. The sequence continues at coordinate 153,344,700 of OZ010794.1, read as the reverse complement.
GACTAATTTCGCGAAATTCTCATTCATAATGATTTAGTATTGATAGAAATTAGTATTGAATCTCCTACATTCGATTTCCACTTAATTGAGCTTCGTGTGTTTGAATAATATAAGTTGGCTTTTTTTAAAATAAGGAATATGAAAGCTACCTCTTCCTCCCGGCACTGGCCGGAAGGACTTTTTTTAAAATATCTTGTCATCATACCATTTTGGTTTTTAATGTACTGTTTGTTTATGAGTGATTATTTTAACTATAAACAGTACTGTATTTTTAGCGATTGAAAGCACTAAACAAACTGTGTCTATGAATGTGTTGACATGTCGACATGGGTTGACACATGTCGATATGTGTCAGTGTGTCGATGGAGACGATCTGTGTCAAACAAAATGTGTGAACTCCTCGATCAATGTTAAAATACCTAAAATCTGTCACAAATAATGGACAATTATAAGAACGTCAAACCTAAAAATAGTTCTTGTAGTAATTTTTTTTTTCAGTTTCTGGCAATTGTATTTTTTCTTTTAAAGTAGTAAGTTATACATAATTATTAATATTTAATTATCGATAATTCAGCTTATAAATGTCAAATGGGTGTTTTTAAAAGCAATTTAAAAGCAATATTTACTGTTCTAATCTGTATAACATTATGTTTTTATTTAATTATGACATATTTAACATTAAGTTTATCACAATTAATTTCAAAGAATATTTTTCAGTTAATTTTCTAATGAAAATAATCAGGCAGACTTTGACGTAGTTCCTAAAGTTTAAAATATTTCAGAGCGTAATAATAATAATAATAATATTAATAAACTATGTCGTTGCAAAATATTCGAAGATACACATATCAGAAATATAAGAGAATGTTTATTGTTTAAAACATATAAGCTAATTAAAATTAAACTTCTGGAATAGCAAAAAATATTGTGAATGTATGACACGCAATATCTCAAATGCTTTTCAAAATAATGTAACAATGATATTTATCTAACTTCTAAGTTTACAAAATAAAATATTGTTGTGTCTTTTTTCTATTTTTTTATGATTTGTAATGCACTTTCAAAAATGGACATTTCATAAACTCCTGCTCAAAAATAAAAAGTCGAAGTTATTGTTATGTGTATGTATTTTGTTATCTTTTTTGTGAAAAGAAAAGTTTTGTTTTCCTCGATTAATGTTAAAATCCCTAAAACCTGCAACAAATAATGTACAACCTAAAAAATATTCTTCTTGTAGTATTTTTTCTGCTTCTGGCAATTATATATTTTTCTTTTTTTAAGTAATAAATTATTCATAAGCGAATCACCATAATGTATCCAGTTTCTCAGCTTATAAATTCCAAATGACTTTTTTAAAAGCGATTTATATTTACTGATCTAATCTGTAAACATTAAATAAGAGGATTAGACATTATTTTTTATCAAATTTTTAACATATTCAAAAAGATAATTTTATCCACAGATAATACTTTTTTTTTTTCAACTGCGTATATTTTCTTTATTTAAGCTTAGGTTTGTTTAAGAATTTTTGTTTAAAAAAAATGATAAGCTATTTTAAGGAACACATTGTATAAAATATTTAAAGATTTTTTCTAAAAAAATTCTTTTAATTCTCATAAACAATAAATATTTTTGTTTCATTCAAGTCCATACTTCAACTACGTCTTGTTATAGATTGTTATTCAATATTTGGCAGTGGGAAATTCCATTTGACATCCGCCATAATCTAGATCGGAATGCACAATTAGTAGTTTGAAAAATGTTCATAAATTATACACCTGTATCTATATAACTTATTTACATACATTTTCACTTATATATATATTTTTACATGCATGTTACTTACACAGCAACTTTCAACACCATGCTTAAAAAAATCAACAATTTTTTCAACAAATGAACGTAATAATGACTATTGGTGTAGCTTACATAGATCTGAAACAAATTAAAATGAATACATCTGTTAGTCTAATATTAAAGTTGAAAGAAATGAATTTTTATATAAAGTTAATATTTTACTGGACGTATCGACAGTGTATTCTCTTAGGCAATCCATCAATGATTTCTTTTTTTATTGTACTATCATATCATAATACCATTTTATTTCTTAATGCGATCTTTATTTATGGCTGTTTTTTTTAGTATATAGAGCATTGCGTTGTTCCAGATACTGAAAGCTCTAAACAAACTGTCATTAATTATGAAATATTTTAAGTAAAATTCATTATTTATCACAGTTACCTTCAAAGAATATTTTTCAGTTATTTTTCTAATGTAAATAATCTCGTACACTTTGTAAAAAGATATATATTTAGCATATTATTACAATAAAATATTCGTAATTATAAAAACTTTTCAAAATAACAGACATTACATTACACTACATTAAAAGATAAAAATACTAAAAACAATTTAAAAGGATGTTTCGGATTCATTCTGAATCCCTCATCAGCTAATTCTTAACGTAAAAGTCATACTAGGTTTTTAAAGTTCAACAAATAGAAAAACATTACATCAAGTTGTCAAAATATTATAGTTAAAACAAAACTGAATATTCTATTGGTAGAGATGCAGCCTCGTTAATTGCTAAATCAGCAGTTCTCATGTACCAAGCTATGTAATACAAGTAAGCACTGTGTAAGCACACTAGTAATGTTTGTATACTTGTTGAACTTTAAAACCTAGTATGACTTTTACGTTAAGAATTAGCTGATGAGGGATTCAGAATGAATCCGAAACGTCCTTTTAAATTGTTTTTTGTGTTTTTATCTGTTAAATTAGTGTAATGCAATGTCTGTTATTTTGAAAAGTTTTTATAATTATGAATGAATTTAGACGAAGTCCTTTTGTTTATATCAAGAAAATATATTCGTAGTTTCTAAAGTTGAAGTGTTTTCAGTGTGTAATTATAAAACAGTGAAACTCCGATTTAACGTAACACGGTTTTAACGATTTCCCGTATATACATCATTTCTAGTTCGTCCCAATTAATTCCCTATACAAGTAATGTTAAATAATCCCACATTTAACATTTTAATTTTGAAATATTTCCCGCAATTGACGTTTTTTCAAGGGTAAACACACAATGAAATTTTCTTAAATTGTGTTTAAAAAAATTCTTCAGCATGAGAGATCCGTGAGGAAATGTATCTTAAGTTCTTTATCATAAGATGATTTCCAGAGTAAAGATGTGATGAATTTCAGTGCGAAGAAATTGAAAATGGAGATTCTAATAGTAGATTGGTGAGTTCTTTTTTTGCTCAGGCATAGATCGATAGAATTAACAAGCTTGCGATTCAAATGATGTGACATCAGAATTTCGACTTTAAAGGATTTATATTAGAATGCAGTTGTCTCTCTGTTTAACTCCACTCTACTTAACGACGATCTCTTTTTAAGGACGATATTTTGCAGTCCCGGTTTCTTTAAGTAAAAAAATCTCCATTTAAAGACGAAATTGTTTCTATTTAACGACGTTTTTCACATTTTTTCCGATCCCTTTAAGCATGTTAGGTGACGGAAGATAGATCCTCTGATAGAAAAACAAGTTTTCTTGCAATTCAGATGAGACCAGATAAAGGAGAAGGATGTAATTATTGGAATGTGGTGGTTCGTTTTCTCAAGCAATCGCAGAAGTAAGTTGCAGCCATTACACCTGGGGATCATTGGTAGTGTAAAAGCATATTACCGTAAATCCTTAATTAGGAAACTATTAAAAAAAATTCCGACAAAAAAGAAATTAAAAAATTTGATGCAGAAGATGGTGATGAAGCTGGCGATGTAGAAAGCAAGACACCACCTGCTTCTTACTCAGATGCGAATTCTGCCCTGGATATTCTTCACCAGTACATTTTTTCATCAAATATGGAAAATGACTCATTCAATCTTCTTGAGAAACTTCAAGCAAGGGTACTAGAAACTAGACCACCACTCAAACAATCTACACTTTTCTTTTTTAAAACTTAATTTGTTTAATTAAATGTCTTATAAATATTTTTATTGCACTGTAAGTAACATTATATGCTGTAATGTTGTTCTTGTATGCAGTATAATTAATGCAATTTGTATTTGAGCAATAAAAAATACGGTATTATATCTGTATCAATAAAAAAAGAAAGAAATAAAATATAAAATAAATGTAAATAAATATGTAAAACATTTCTGAACACGCCAATATATTGAGAAATATATTGACTGTCCTAAGCCTGTAAAGTGTGAAGGAAAATGTTTTTCAAACATTATTTTTCCACAAATTCTGTTTAAGAATGATCTCTATTCGAGGATGATTTTTCGAGATTTCTTGAAAGTCGTTAAAGAGAGAGCAGGCTGTACTTTTTTTAAAAAGACATTCAATTATTAAATAAATTATAATACCACTGTTATTCTAAGTAGTTTTTTAGACTCAGAATCGGGTAGTTTGGATAATGATGAAGCTGTTGGTGAAGAACAGAAATTCCTTAATGAAAAAAATGGCCTACAAACTCTGACATCAGTGAACGTATTTCTTTGAAATAGTGCAGACCAAGAGAAAACCTTTCACAAACTCACATACGTTGATAACAGTGTTGCCAGATTAGGGACTTTTTTAATTCAGATTATTTGTCTTTCACCACTTTTTCAAAATAGTATTATTCGCCTTAGTTTTCAGAATTGAATGAAATTTGTTGAGCTGCTAAAAAATGACGCAAAGTAACATAACTGGTTTCTTTACAGCATAATTTGAAAAACGAATGTGTAAATCATTATAAATGAAGGAATAAAAGTTATTTTACCGAAGTAAGTCTTTATTTCATGCTCAATGTTTTTTGTCCTTCCGCGATTTAACGTTTTCCCGCATTTAGAGTTATTTCTTTATGGTCTTTTGAACAACTTTAAATTGAGGTTTCACTGTAATGGTAATAAACCCTATCCTTGCAAAATATTCGAAGATACTTATACCATAAATATAAGAGAATGTTTATTGTTTAAAACACGTAAGCTAATAATTTAAACTTTTAGAACATGAAAAATATTTGGAATGGAAAATAATTTATCTCACGCAATATCTCAAATGCTTTTAAAAATAATGTGTAATGGTATTTATCTAATTTCTAAGTTTACAAAGTGAAATATTGTTGTTTCAGATATTTGTTTTTTTTTTAAATAATAATAATGTTTTTTAATTTGTTTTTTTTTTAATTTTTTTTTGTAATAAATTTACAAAAGTAGAAATTTTATAAGTTCCTGCCGGAAAATAAAAAGTCTCAAGCTTCTTGTTGTGGAGGAAAACGTATTTTGTTATTATTTTGATGAAAACAAAAGTTTTATTATCCTCGATCAATGTTAAAATACCTAAAACCTGTCACAAATAATGTACAATTATAAGAACGTCTAATCTAAAAATAGTCTTCTTGTAGTATTTTTTTTCTTTTTCTTGCAATGGTATTTTTTTGTAAGTAATAAATAAATCATGAGCACATCACCAAAATTTATTCAGTTTCTCAGTTTAAAAACCTTAAATGATTGTTTTTAATACCGATTTTTAGTGGTCTAATCTGTAAACATTAGCTAACAGCATAAAAATTTATTTTTTATCAAATTTGTAACGTATTCAAAAAAATAATCTTAGCCACAGAAAACACTTTTTTCTTACAGTGTGTATATTTTCTGTTTTTAAGAATGGCTTTGTTTAAAAGTTTTTGTTTAAAAACATGTGATCAGCAATTTTAAGAAACACATAATAGATAATAGTTGAACAATTTGTCTAATAAAATAATTTAATTCTCATTTTTCTCAACTATGCATATCAATTTCTTAATTTTGAAATAGGAGCTTTTTTTGGCAATATAAAGGAATTTATCTGACACAACACCTCAAATACTTTTCAAAATAACGTATAGTTATAGGAACGTCTAACAGGAAAATAGTCTTTTTGCAATTTCTTCTTCTTTTTTTCTGGTATATTTTTCTCTTTTTTCAAGTAATAAATTATTCATGAGCTAATCAAAAAAAATTATTCAGATTCTCAGCTTATAAACTTCAAATGATTGTTTTTAAAACCGATTTTTATTTAGTGATCTAATCTGTAAACATTAACTAGGAGCATAAAAGTAACTATTTTTCTTTTCAATCAAATTTGCAATGTATTCACGAAAATATTCTTATCCATAGATAACACTTTTTTTCCATACAGTGTGTATTTTTTCTGTTTTTAAGAATGGGCTTTGTTTAAAAATTTTTGTTAAAAAATGTGATTAGCTATTTTAAGGAACACATGGTAGGTAATAGTTGAATAAAGTGTCTAATAAAATAATTTAATTCTCATTTCTCTCAACTATGCATATTAATTCCTTAATTTTGGGATTGGAAAAAAAATTGGCAAAGGAATTTATCGCACGAAACACCTCAAAGGCATTTCAAAATAATGTGCCAATGATATTCATCTAACGTCTAAGTTTTCTAAATGAAATATTTTTGTTTCTCATATTTGTTTTTTATGGTTTTTTTTTTTTTTTTTTTTTTTTTTTTTTTTTTTTAATATACTCTCGAACGTACAAATTTTAAAAATTCCCTCTGTAAAAGAAAAAGTCTTGTGCTACTTCTTATGTGTGAAAAATAACTTTGTTATTATTTTTGTGAAAAAAAGAATATATATGTATATCTCTAAAATCTGCCACAAATAATGTATATTCATAAGAATGTCTAACGTAAAAATAGTTTTTTTTCTTGTAGTAATTTTTTTATTTATCTTTTCCTGGTATTTTATTTTAAAGTAATAAATTATTCATGACCGACTCACCATAATTTACTCAGTTTCTCCGCTTATAAACGTCAAACGATTATTTTAAAATCGATTTACATTTACTCATCTAATCTGTAACTAAGAGTATTAGAGTTTCTTTTTATCAAATTTATAATTTATTAACAAAAATAATCTTATCCACAGATAACGCTTTTTTCTTAAAAGTATTTTTTTTTCTCTTTTTAAGCATTGTCTTTATTTAAGAATTTATGCTTAGAAAAAAGTGATAATCTACTTTAGTTAGCCCATAGCAGAAGATATTTAACGATTTGCTTAGTAATATAATTTAATACTCATTAACTATGCATATTTTTAATTCGATAATTTTATTAAAAAATCTACTTATACTAACATTGCAAAAACATAATATTTTATGAAGAGTTTTTTTTTCTTTTTTACGTCACAAACAGAAACGAAATTGTACGTCAAACGTGGCAAATGAGGTGCGTTTGTACTGTAAATAGTTTTACAAATATCCAGACCTGTTAGAAATACTAATCTCTTCAGAAATAGATAAAATTTATCAAATCTCAAGTTAATTGCTTTTCAAAAACACTTAATGTCTGCAATAAGTATAACTGATTACATCATCCATCCATCCTGTTACGAAATTAGAACATTACTTCCTGTTTCATCTTTTGAACTGCCAATCAAATTTTATAAACACTTGCATAATAGAGTTGCAGTACTGACATTATAAAGAACTATACCTACAATTTATTGACTTTAAATGAATATATGTGTTTTATTAATGAACATAACCTTGAATTTATTTATGTAATTAATCAAGTATAAATAATGTTTTGTATTATTATCTTTCAGAGTCTGTAAATGTGTTAACCCCTTAGAAGGGCAAGCAATTACGTTTGTGAAATGCTGAATTCCCACCGGAATCTTTGAAAAATTCTATTTCAAAATAAGTAAAAGCAATTTTACGGCTTTATTTCACCAAAGTTGGAAAGTAAAATTTAATAAAATTTTTCTGGTGTAAAACTTCATTAATCGTAGGCGGTATATAATATATACCGGTGCCCCTCAATGGGTTAACGGAGAAAGGAGCAAAAAATTAATGCTCCAATGTATCTTTAGATACATAAAAATTTACTTTAAAACAATAAGTGTTTCAAAATTACTGGGATACAAATAATAGGAAAAATACACAAATTTACAAGCTCTTTATAGATGAAACCACTACGCATAATTTACATAATTAATGAATTAATCTAAGTTTACCTGGATAAGCATAAAATTACCGTGGACGATCCTGAAGAAGAAGGTAAGTTGACTTCCCTTACCTTTATTATATGATTTAAATGTGATTCTTTTTTTTTTATCACAGTAGTCTCCGTTCAAGTAATCATCTAACAAGATCTTGGTGCAATAGCTGTTGCACTCTTTTGCAAAAATGCATGAATTCAAAATTTATTACTATTATATAAATATGATGTATAAAATTATATAAATGATGATATATAAAATTCGGTAATATGGACATAATATGACTCCATCATTAATAGGACATAATCATCCTGGCAACCTAGAATCATTACCTATCATGAAATATCATGACGATATTAATTTTCAAGGAAATATTTTCATGTTCAACAAAATATTATTTCATACAAACATGATATATTAACAATATTGGCATTAACATTAAAATTAATATTATTTTGTTACAGTAAATTGCATAAGTTGAATCACGTAACTGAAAATGTTTAACTAAGAAGTGATTGCATGTTAAAACCAACATTTCTCTTTGAGAAAACTAATTAGAATATTATAAAAAATACTCGGGAACATTTCTAACAATTACTGACAGAAAAATAAATGTTTTTTTCCTATAAGGGGTTCTTTAAATCTGGAAAATATATAATTTGCTTTGTTTTCTAAAGCTAACGCATGCTTTACGGAATCCTGGATAAACATGGAATATCATTGATTATTTTCTATCGTGGATACATTTCATTTTTTATGTATTCAGAAACATTTGTCTTTTTTTACATTTCATATACGGGGTGGTTATAATTAAACTTCTTTGATAAACAGCATCCTACAGCGCAAACGGGTGAACGGAATTCAACGAAATTTGGTATATACACTATACACGAGATGCGCGCACGGAATTTCGGAAAAAAAATTATTAGTTCCAAAATATTCCAGAAGAGGGCGACTTTCTTGAAAAACATTAAATTTAACACAATAAACAGCCAAAGCAGAATCCAGAAACAACATTAACATTTATTGACTATTTTCTGATCACCTTGTCATCGAACCACATTAAGTAAAGGTAAGTAAAAAATAACAGTACGCTGTTTGAGAAAAAAAGACGTTCAGTTTGCTGATACAAGAACAGATTAGGGCGAAACAGCAGAAGGGGAGCAGTTTTTAATCAAGTCCAGGACGATGTAGGGAACGATTCTCCGTTGACCAACCTCATTCACCTGCAAAATTTCAAGACGATGGACAGCGTGTTCAAAAGCAGATCGTAACTGATCAGTTGTGATGCTTCGCACATGAATTGTTATGGAGGTCATTCAATGTCGCAACACCTCCATGATACACCAGACTTTTAAAGTGGCCCCATAACCAGAAATCACACGGATTTAGATCCGGCGAACATAATGGCCATGGATTACGAAAGGAGCAACTAATAACATGTTTTCTGTGAAGTGTTGGAGCAATAGTGCTAACACGCAGTCATAGATATGTGAGAGCGCACCATCCTGCATGAAAATGGCACATGTAAGGACCCGTCTTTGCTGTAGATGCGGCACAACAAACATCTGCAGCATGTCATGGTACCGACGGCCCGTAACGGAGCATGTGACAGGACAAAGTGCAGTTATTTCCTCAAAAAAGAATGGCCCAAGGATGAATTTATCTGTAAATCGACGCCAGACAGTCACCTTTGGAGAATTTAGGGAATTTAATGTGCATCCGCGGATTCTCCTGAGCCCAAATGCGGCAAATATGTGTGTTCACTGTCCTAGTTAGGTATACATGAGCCTCGTCGCTCCACAGAATATTCCAAGGCCATGACAGATCAACAGTCATTATGTAGAGAAAACTGACTGCGAATGAGAGGCGTTGTGGCTTGTCTTTATATTCAGCTCTTGGGTATTGGGGATTTTGTATGGGAAGTAGTACATTATGTTACTGAGAACTTTTCGGATGGTACTGTAAGGATAGCCTGTCTGTAGAGAAACTGCACGTGCACTACTGCCCCAAACTTTGATATCTGTGACTGTGCGGCAATAGCTGTCTTGACGGCATCAACAAGTATCGGTGTTACAGGTTTACGGCCTCTTCCAGTTTTAACTCCTAATTTTCTCGTCTCTTCAAAATCTCTTAATAATGGCCCGGATACATTTAGTAGACATTGGTTCACGCAGTAGATTGTTTATACGACGAATTTCTCAAACTGAAGCAGAAGCTACCCTTGTTTTTGTAAAACAGCTTCACCAATAACACATATTCAACAAAATATACACCCGTCATTACAGCCGGAAACATCGACATAAAACATGACAACGTCTGCAAACGTTTATACCCTAACCTGTTTTGCATAAAGCTTCGCCTTCCTTGTAAGTACGCAAATCTGGACATTTTTACCTCTAGAACTAACAGCTTTTCCCGGTTTTACATTTTATTACTCATAATTCTTGATTTGGATTGTTAATATTGTTTATGTATTTCGTTTTGGTCGTTTATTGTGTTAAATTTAATGTTTTTACTTACTTTTTACATTTCGCCGACTTGAAAAATCTATAAACTCGAAAAAAAAGCCTTCATTTAATTAAATAAATATCCATCTTATGCTGTCATCTTTCGGCAACAGATAAAGACATTTATAGATAATTATTCAATTCAAATTTTATGTTATAAAGATGAAGAAAATTATGCACATTTATTAAAATTTGAAACGTCGAAAAATGGGACGCTAGCATAAATGGGTTAATTAGTAATAAAATATTCAATAAGTAATTACTATATTAAGGCATCCTTTGGGCTCTTATGCTTGGCTTACGAAATCAAAAATAATCAAAATTGTTTTTTGTTTAGACACAATTATAAGATTCCCCCATATGAAATCTTAACATAAAGTCATTTTCACAGTCTGCAAATTTCCATATGTACCTCTCATATCCATATTCATCATTTAAAATACATATTAACCCGCAATAAGTTATTAATAAATGTATTTCCGTACTTGAAGTCGCGTTTGTATGCTAAAACTTTACGTGTTAACATTCGCTCTCATGAGTTGAGGTTCTAATATCAGTAACGACGAGTAAGAATTCCGGAAATGTATGTCTTTTAGAAGCGTTCATTTTAAAATATTAGTTTAACCCCTTCGAGACGAGAGCCTTTTATGAAATTTTTAATCTTTTCCCACCGTTTTTAAAAAACAGAAATCTGTGTCTTCTTGAATCGAGAAAATGCGCTGATTAAATACGGCAAATTTTACAGTAAAATTTTACTGGTGAGAAAAAACCACGATTCTGAGTGTTTCATGCGGCACGTATACGTGTCGCTCGTCCCCAAGGGGTTAAACAAAGAAGAAGATAGTTTTCCTTTAAATATGACATAATTTTCACTCATCGAAGCATTTGATCTTAGCAGCTGAGTATCAGCGGAATAAACAATATTTAAATGCTTTATGTGGAAACACGCGTGTTTTTAAAATGCACTGTAAAAAATTTTGGTCAAAAATTACGGTACATATACTGGCAACTTTGTGACCAGCACATATACCGTAATTTAACTGGACGGTATATGTACCGTAAAATATTTAAAGTATATGTACTGTAAAAAAATATTCATACAGCATATATACCGTATGTTAAATACACAGTATATGTACCGTAAAAAACATTTATACAGCATATATACCATAGGTTAAATATACAGTATATGTACCGTAAAAATATTTATACAGCATATATACAGTATATATACTGTAAATTAAATGTGTGGTATATGTACCGTAAAAGCATTTATAATCAGTATATGTACCGTAAATGAAATATATGGTATATATACCGTAAAAGTACAGGATGACCCAAAAAAGCTCCCACATTTGACAGGATAAAAAAATGGACTGCAGAGAGAAATTTGTTTGTTCAAAAATATAGAATAGGTACGACGAGAGTATAAAATGACTATCTTTCAGAAATGATGTCTGGTAAGTGTTGTCCATTGCGAGTAATACACAATTCAAGGTGATCTCTGGAATCTATCACCACAGACGCCTGGTCTTGTGGAATACCTGCTACTTCCACCTGAATATTAGTCTCTTGGGGTCAGAGAAAATGTAGGTCTTATGCCTCAAGAGTAATTCAAGCAGAGGTAGCAGCTTCCACAAGACATGATATGTCAGATGATGATAGATTTCAGGCATCGTCTTGAATTGTGTATTGCTCGCAATGGACAACACTTACCAAACATCAGTTAAAAAACATAGTCATTTTAATCTCTTGTCATGCCTATTGTATATTTTAAAACAAACATAGTTTCGCTCTCCAATCCTTTTTGTTTTATATTATCCTGTCAAATGTGGGAGATTCTTATGGGTTATTCTGTAATCAAAATCGACGGATATACAGGGAAAGCACAAAGTCTTATCCTTATTATAAAAATTTATCATGGAGAAAATTATTATTAGATATGTATGGATACATTTAAATACTTTTATAAAGTTTTTAATAAGACCATTTGTAGGTTATCAATTTGTATAACGATGTAATGAAAAATACCTTTTAGTAAAATTAAATTTACTCTGGATTAATAAATGGCCATTGTTTATATAATGAAGAGCAAACAATGTAGCATATGAAAAGTATACAAAATCCATTTTATTTTTATTTTCAAACATATTAAATTTTCTGTACTTGTTTCAAAAGGAATTTTATCTGTCATCAATTGTTGAAATAAAAGAAAATGTTTAAAAACAATGTTTTATGGTTTAAAATGTAACTAAGAACAATGAAGTGCACAATTACACTTACATAGCTGCCAACTACTACACCTTTTTATACTTATTTTATAACACTATTTTAAAACAGTTGTTGTTGTCATACTCTAGGTTTAAATATATGACGAAAATTACTATTTCAAAATAGCAATATAAAAATAATATAAAAGGTACAGTAGGTGGCAGCTATGCACTTAGAGGATTAAAAAAAAAAAAAACAATAGAAATTCACAAAAAAATAGTGCCCACATTTGTGGACATTATGACAATTAATGGTAATTTATGAGTGAAATGATTTCTTATAAAATAAAAAAACTAACATTAAATTTTTTCTTACATTTCTATAAGTTCTTTAAACTTAATATACTTAATAGATTTGATATTTTTATCAAATATTAACGATTTGTTCAAATAATTTAACAACACTGACTGCCAAAAAATTACTTCACATTTTTTTTTTATTATTATTATTAAACTGTACATTGATGCAGCCAAACCATAAAATTTTTACTTCTCTTTTTGAGGGATTCTGTAGTGAATCAGTTACCAAATTTTTGTCCCTTTTATTATTTGACTAATTATATTTACAAAAACTAAACATCCACATATGTCGCCAAGGGCTTGAAGAGGATAAAAATTACAGTTTCAACGAATAAAGAAAAATTAGTAATTGGCCAAAATTTTATAATTTCTTCTGAGATTTTTGTTACGTACTTGGAAATTAGATTTTTTTTTTTTTTTTTTTTTTTTTTTTTCTCAACATACAAATCTAAATTTTCTTACTTTCAGTTAAATGTTTAAAACTGCCACTGTCAAGCAAATCGCCACTTATGTAATTTTTTTATTTTTTTTATGGCAAAATGGGTGTTTCATTATTCTTTCAAAACTTAATATACAGTTTAAAACTTAGAATATTAATAATAGACATTAATTAGGTTTTAGAATAATTTTTTAGCTGAATGAGTTATTAATATTTAGATTTCTGGTTGATATAGAAAAATACACAAATCATATCAAGATTTTTTAAACAAAGCTCTACCCGATAAAAAATTTCTAAATACCTAAAAGTTCAAAAACTCACTTCGTGTCATTTGTTTCTTTTAACAAACAATACACCTGTATAAAAATTAAACAATTTCTAAATATTCACATTTTATTCTATAAATGACACAATTAGTTGTAGTACAACCATTTATTATTTAAAAACTGTTCAAATTCTGCTGTTTTTAATAGCTTTTCCCTCCCGAAATTTTGAAATCAATCTACTGAAAATCCTAAAGGTAATGTTACTTTAAATTTAGAAAAGTAGTTTGTAAGAAAAAAATGTCAAAAGTGTATCGGATATCCATAGGAAAATGAAAGATGTAATGAGTATATCATAAATATTTTGGATTTCTTTAAGTATACTCCAACTTTAAATATTTATTTAAAAAAATTAACAGTTTTAGAAATTTAAGAAATGTATTTAATTTTTGTTTCTGCATTTTTATTGAGAATGAAACATTGATGTTCTTTAATGCAGATGTCCATAACTTCTGCAATATAAATTTATTATCGATCAGAATTTTTTTTGTTTTAACCCTTCGTACTTCTATGTCGAGTCTGACTCGACATGATCTTTCTTAAGCTAAATGATGCGATAAAAAGTGATAAAATATCTTTATTTAGATTGACGAACATTTCATCGCACAAATGGCAACATTTTCAAAATCATTCATGATAAAAAATATTTTCACAAAAAATTTAAAAACAATAACTTGGTAAACAATGTCATGAGACATCATGCATATGCAAACATAAAATTAAATACGATTTTTTTATGTTTGCACTGATTTTCATTATGCATGATGTCTCGTGACATTGTTAACCAAGTTATTGTTTTAAAATTTTGTGAAAATATTTCTATCATGAATGATTTTGAAAATGGAGGTTTAAAGGTCAAAAACTGTTAAATAAAATACAATTTTCTATAGCAAAAATAAATAAATAAAAACTTATATTTCTTAAAATCACCAAAGAATATATTTCTTTTATTAAAATAGTTTTTAAAAGGCAGTAAAATTATCACTGCATATTTATTTAGAAAAAAAAAAAAAAAAATCATTTAAAGCTGTCGTTAAATTCAAAAGAGCTAATTTCTGACACATTTTTTTAATCAATTTTCGTTCAGAAGTGCATGAAATTTCCAATGTACAATTTTTTTAATTCAGAAACTATAATTGAAAGACATTTTTTTTTTTTTTTTTGGTAAATGCATAACATCTTTCAGAAAATACTATTAAAATACACCTTTCAGCCGAATTCTCCACGCAGGTCAAGAAAAGTAAAGAAAATTGGTTGTCATGAGCAAAATTGCTTTCAACTCAAAAGATAATTTATCAAAAAATGGAAAATTTATTTTCATTCCAAATCACTAAATAGTCAGGGTTGCCAACTTTATACCTTCATGTTTAAAAATGAGTTTAAAATTGTGTCAAAGTTTTATGTTATTAAGCAGGGTATTTGAGAACCATATTAAAGTTCAAGCATAAATATTTTAGAACATTTAGAAAATAAATTAATTTCCTTATGATTTACAAATATTTAAAACAAGCAATTAAAATATAGAAAGAAATTTATTACAATGATTAAATTACATTAATGTACACAGTTCTAATATTTATGTATACAATGTTTTCTTTTCCATTTACTAATTACAAATTCCAGTAGTTTTGGCCATCTTACAGCATTATGTTATCTCTGTCATTTGATTTGCTCTGTAGTTTATTCCACACACAGGATTGATCAACTTAAGTACCTTAAAGAAAAAGAGTGGTTCATTCAACATGGATGTAAGCACTAAAATAAATTTTCGAAGAAAATACAAAAGTGACTTGTAGAAAAGGTTACATAAAATCATCTTAAAAGGATATTTCAGTCACACCAAGAAAAAAAAGGTTAATGTTAATCTTACGGGGGTGTTATTTTCAAATTTCTCGCTTTGATTTTAATATTTCAAAATGATTTTTTATTTATTTATTTAGTATTTAGTATAGATGAGGGTGATCTACAACCGAGCTGGCTTTTATTTTTCTGATTTTGGTCATAGTTTTTAAATATTAGGATAGTTTCAAATTCAGAAGCGGTTTTGAAAATTAAAAAAAAAAAAAAAAAATGAAAAAAAAAAAAATTGAAAAAGTAAAAATTATCCCAGTTGTAGATCGTCTTCAGCTATCCTATGCAAAAAATCATTTAAAAATATTAAAATTCAAACGAGATATTTGAAAATAATGCTCCCATAGACTTAACATTAGCGTTTTTGCTTTTCCACATGACTAGTGTGGACTCTTAAGAGCCTACGCCAGTCACGCGGATAAATGCAAACATTAATGTTAAACCTATGGGAAAAATCTTTACAGATTTCTTACTTGTATTTCAATACTTTTATATTAGTTTTTTGCATGCAATACCTGTTATTGTTGTGTATGTACTTTTTCAACTTTTGTAGCAATTTCTGTATACGAGAATAGTTTCACTTTCAAAACCACTTCCGAAAGTAGAAATATCCGCATATCAAAAAACTGTAAAAAACATTGAAAAAGTAGAAATGCACAATAAATGTTAACCTCAGGTACCCTGTCGCCCCCCCCCCCCCCCCCAAAAAAAAAAGAGAGAGAGAGAGAATCATTTAAAAATATTAAAATAGGAACAAGAAATCTGTAAAGAAGGCTGCCATAGGATTAACATTAGCTTGAACATTTCTTTTTGTGCATAGTTTAGGCTTGTAAGGCTTAATTATTTTGCATGCGATACCTGAAGTCAAAACCTGTTGCTGTGTGTATGTACTTTTTCAATTTTCATAGCAATTTCTGTATACGAGAATAATTTCACTTGCAGAACCACTTCCAAAAGTAGAAGTATCCACATATTAAAAAAACTAAGAAACATCGAAAAAGTAGAAATGCACAATAAATGTTAACTTCAGATACCCTGTGTTTCAACCCCCCCCCCCCCCGCAACACACACAAAAAAAGAAAGAATCATTTAAAAATATTAAAATGGAAACAAGAAATCTGTAAAGAATAGTGCCATAGCATTAACATTAGCTTGAACATTTCTTTCTGTGCCTAGTTTAAACTCTTAAGGCTATGTGTTTAAACAAAAATGGAAATGTCAGAGCTGAAATCATTAATTTTATACATTCTCTCAACAAAGCACACTTCTTTTTACTATTTATACAACTTTTATAGAGTAATTTCAAATCATTGCAATAGTTAATGATTTCTTTTTCACTCACTCCATCTTATAATTTATAAACCATAATGATTATTACAAGATGGTATGCTGCCATAACTGTCTGGTCCAAAACATCATCTCAGAGTTTCTTTAAGGCTCTTTTCAAATCTAACAGAGCTTATTTCTAATGTATTCTTGTAATTCTTTTTTTTTTTCCAAAAAGGCATGAAACAGGCAGGTGTTTTTATTCAAAAGCTATGCGATCAAAAGATGTTTTCCCTTTTTTGGTAAAGGCAGAAAATAATTCAGAAATACTGTCAAAGTTGCCTTTAGAGGAGAATTTCCAGGCTTGGTACTGCACGAGAGAAAAAAGAAAAAGCAGTTGTCATTTATAACTGGATAAGTAATTTGTTTATAAAAAAAATGGAAAACTCATTTCAATTCCAAATCACCTCAATAGTCCAGCCTGCCAATTTTATACCTTTACGCTTAAAAATGAACTACAAAATGTGCCGGAAAGTTTTGTGTTGTTGAGCAGGCGCCAAAAGCAACAAGAAAAGAAGTTCGGGAAAACTTTCTGTATTTTGAAGCAGCCATATCAGATTTTAAAATATACATATAAGGACAAAAATACCCATTTATTTTGGGTACTTTCCTGGTCCTAGTTGGGCTATTTGTTTTAAAAGTATTAATATTTATTATTTTAAAGAAATATATTGTGAATGCTGATTTTGTGAGTCCTTCTCAGAAGTCTGCATCCACAATCTCCAATTGAAAATTACAAAAAATTATCCTCTTATTCCTGAAGTGTTTTTCCATTTCCAGCGATATCTAGAGCTAAATATATTTACTATTTAAAGTATATATATATATATATATTTTCTAGAAGCCCTCTGACAAATTAAATAGATTCCCCCCCCCCCCAGTACAATTTCAGATGTAATTTTGTGTTGAATTACAAACACCTTGAAAACTTTTTATATTTGATTAATTGGTGCCCCGGTAGCAGAAAGTTCAAGACAGGAGGAGACAGTCATCACAGACTTTTTCTTTCCTTTTTTGTAGATTTTTTTTCCACTGAACATTTTGCTTTATTACTTAATACACAAAAACTTAAAATTATTACTAATAAAAATGAATAAGCACATAAAGACATTACAGGTAACAGATTGATTAATTAACACTTCAGTTGTAAAATATTTTACCTGCAAATTATTTTCTTCCCTTGAAGTACTGTTGCAGGCATTAATTACTTCAAAACTAACATAAGTATTTTATAAATTGATTGAAGAACAGTTATACCATTAATTTTTCAATTGAGTTAATGAATTAATTTTGAAAAAGTAATTAAAAAATATTACAAAAATTTCCAGTTATATATTTATACATATACAACTTTAAAAAAATCTTCAACATTAAAAATTAGTAGGAGTGAGAATTAGGCAAAAAATTCTTTGATAGAAGAAATCGCCTATTAGCTTGTTAAATGATTAAGAATTAGAAAAATCCTTAATAGCTTTTAAAGGAAACCGACTATTGAATTGATTAGCATAAAAGTTATTGGTTTTATGATTACCTAGTAATATTTTAAAAATTTGACAAATTGGAAGAAAAAAAGGGGTGGGGGTATTTTATTTAGTTCAAAATATCCTGTAAATTCTGATTTTTTAAACTGATCTGCCTGTTGGTTTATATTTTCAGACTCAGATTAAAATACATTAGAAAGGGTTATATTTAACCTAGGCAGTTATCCTTATAGTAGCAGAAACTCTCCCTTTTTACTAATAACTCAAAAATGTGCATCCTAACAGATTTAGATATTTTTTAATAGAGAAATTTAATTTAACATTAATCTTTTAATAATTTTTAGCTTAAATTTACCATCTTTAACTGAGTATATAATTTTAAGATGAAACATTGAAATAAAAAACTTCCCCCTCCCATACAATACACAGTACTAAAATATGCAATATATATTTTTGATACACTATTATACTTATTACAACATATTTTGACTTAAATTTTAAATATTTTTTATAAAAAAAAAAAAAAATCAGCAAGAACTTTGTAAAAATAAAATTAAGTTATTTAAATCATGTTGCTAAAAAAACAAAGCTAAACACATTTTTAGCAAAATTTCAAACGCTAATAAAGTGGAAAATATGTTACAAATTGACAACACTATTGATTAGAAAAAAATAAAAAAGCTATATGTCATCTTGTGAAATTATTTGCATTCTGATATCCCCCTCCTCCTCCTGCAGAGAAAGGTGGATTTCTCTAAGGAAGGGAACACCACCAAAGGCCTATGAAGAAAGCAATTATATAATTCATTCTCTAATACCTTACTCAGTTGTACTGGGAATTTATAAATTACTATTAAAAATTATTCAAACAACTCAAACAGTTAAAGTCCTATGAGGAGTATAGGTGCAGATTCCCAAAATCAGTAAGGTGCTAGTGGCTGCTAACCCCCCCCCCCACCCCCCCCCCCCCCCAAAAAAAAAAAAAAAAAAAATCCAGTCGCCACATTGTGAAACAAACACATACATACAACAGTATTTATATACAGAAAACTAAACAAAAAAAACTCAGGAATTAAAAAAAATGAAAAATAATTGAACAACACACGTACAATAACACACAGACTAATTACTTCAAATGTGTATATTTAATTAAGCAGAAAATTCTGGAAATTTGTATATTAAGTATAATATAAATCTTAAACTACGTACTGTCAGAAGATAAAGTTGAGCAAGATATGTAGAAAATAAGCAAAAATGATAGTAGGAAATATCAGGAAAACAATATTTCTTATTTTGATTTTGTCATACAAAAAATTGAGAATGTGTCCGATTATTTAACACTATAAAAATCAAAATTTTCAGTCATTTGTTCTGCTATAAGGAGAGATTATCTTACAAAAAAAATATAAATATATATGGCGACTTATACAGGCCAAATTAACACTAGCCACCGGCCACCTTATGGTCACTTTCCTACAAGGACAGACTAAAATTTTTTTGCATTTTATTATGGATTGTACTTTTCTTGTTTGCATTATGTTTATATTAACATATTTATATGGGCTATTTAATTTTAGCTTAATAAATTTTAACAAAAGTTTACTGCTTAGTACTTTTATATAAAAAAGTGGCGACTTATAAATCTCTTATTACTGGCTACTAATGAAATTTCAATTTCTCAGTTCTACCGTTTAGCGACTTAGACGGTGAAAGTTAGGGGTCACAGCAAACAGTTTAGTCGCCTTGTGACATCTGGTGACTGTGAATCTGCACTTATGAGGAGCAGGGAATCATGATTTTTTTCTTTATATATATTATATATATATATAAAAGGATTATTCAGGGGGGAGGGGTTAAAAAGTTTTTTAAAAATTTCTAACTGGAAAGAAATAAAAAGTACATTTAACAATGATAATAATGAACCCCTTATTTTATCTAAATTATATGTGAATTAAATGCATCTACAGATAAAATTATACTATTAGTAATAAGCAAAAGCCATTATTTTATTATTAGCATTATGGTGTTTGAAATATTACACTGAATAAATCAAGCTGTTAATTAAAAAAAAAGTGATAAAATATCAATTTTAATTTGTGTTAAATTTTATTTATTTATGAAAATTTAAAAAAAGAAATTATGATCAGTGTATGTGTAATTAAAAAAAAAAAAAATTCATATTCAGTCAAATCCACTATTTATATAACCATGTAGCGAGTTCGGTAGCAAAAAGTTCAAGAATGGAGACTAGCGTCACAAATTTTCTTTTCTCTTTTGCAGATTATTTTTCCATCAAACCATTATTTTGCTTTGTATTATATTTAACTTAATGCAAAAACTTAAGTTTCTCTTTAATAAATGTGAATAAAACACATAAAAACGTTACAGGTAGGTGTTTAATTAACACTGCAATTGCAAAAAATTTACCTGCAGATTATTTTCTGTCTCTGTAGTTACTCCTGCAGACACTTTGAGAATTTTCTGCTACTGGGATAGCGAATGCATATGATAGTTCAGGTCTATTCCTCCACCATACTTCAAAGATAAAATTGGGTAGCCATATTCCTCCTCCATTCCAAATTTTCTGTTATTGGAAATTAAATACATATTATTAAGGACTGAAATATACCAAATGAAAAAAAAAAGGCTTTATACAAGCCATTTTATCCCTAAATATTAATATTTTTTCTGGATTGCTTCTCAAAAGCTATGAAAATATTATGTTTTTAACTCCTAAAGATTTTAAAGAGTTTGGACGATAATGACAATTTTTTAACCAGAAGACCCCTCCCTTTTCCAGCATATTTCAAAATTACTCATTAACGAAAAGGAAAACATGCAAAAAGGAAAATACAAAACATCATCATCATTTGCTTCATTCTCTAAATAATAAGTTTGAAAACACAGTTATTAAGATTTTAGAGCACAAAATTACGCAGTCATTGTGATTTCAAAGATCTCGAACAGATGACAATTACAACTTACTCTTCCCATAAAACTTCCAATATTGAGAAAATATGAAATTATGGATTGAAAGGAAAACCTCTTTGGTCACCCCAGTGGCTTTTATTGGTTTTAACTGGCTTTTTTTTTTTTTTTTTTTTTTTTTTTTTTGGCCATAATTGGCTTTTATACAGCAAAGCATTTTAACACACTAGAAAATAAGATACAGCTATATTATTCATTGCAAAAAGCATAGGAATAATATATATTCTGTAACTGGGTCCAAAGCCAAAAGTTAGCATCAAATTTGAGCGTTTCATGCAAAAGTGTGGTTAAAGTTTATGAGAGTTACACAAGATTGAAGACACTCTTAATGCTCCAAACACGCTCTTAGATCCTTCAAAAACTCAAGAGGGAAAAGAAAGAGAAAAAAAATGGAAATTTTATTATTTCAATCCTGACATGTAAGATTTGTGCTTAGAAAAATATAGAAAGTATTTTCAGATATTAAAATATTAAACGAGAAGTTATTAATCCTGATAGTAAATCTAAGATTGGAAGATCCCCCCCCCCCTTTCTCCATTACTTGGACATTTTCAAAAAACTGATTTCAGACAGAAAACCCTGCACCCTTGACTACATTCTGGATATTTTTATTTATTGGATATTTTCCATTAAACCAATGCCATTATCGCCAAGTAATATAGTTGGTACCAATCGGGGAAAATTTGAAAAAAAAAAAAAAAAAAAAAAAAAAAAAAAAAAGTAACATTGTTAAGGTAAAAAGTGATCACTTAAACATAACATTTGAAAATTATACACTTTCACAATCTGTTTTATTATATTAATCAAAATTATACACTTTTAAAACAAAAGAACAAATAAACATTATACAAAAATTAAAAATAAAGCACATTTAAAAATCAAGAATTAAACTATAAATTTCTCTTAATATTGCAGTAAACATTTAATTTTTGGAATAAAAACATCTCCATATTGCTGTGATAAGACTGTAAATAATGATTAATAGTTGTTTTAGTATACACCATTTTGTGATACCCCCATAATCTCTAAACAGAAACTATCTAACATATCTTCAGTTTGGGGTCAATAAAATTATACAGTAAAACCTCCACTTAATTTTTTCTTTTTTTAAAAAATAATCTGGTATACTGACTCATAACTTACTTTAAAAAATTGTCTGCACAATGTAAATAATTCTGTGTATTATTTTTTAAATAACCTAATTTTATGATCTGATTTCCTATACTTAGATGGTAAATTTAATTGAAGCTTACTTTTGTTCCTTTTTTTTTTTTTTAATAAATTCACATAAAAAACAGAACTAAATAAATAATTCATATAAGCAGCATAAAAATTCATCATGTTTGTCAGTACCATGCAGGGTTGGCATGGTTTAAACCAAATGGGTTTTTTAGAACAAATCTAATGTAATATTTTCTTTTTTTTGTAATTTAAGTGTTTTAAATTATTGATAGAAATAATTTCTACTTTTAATACTTTATCTAAGCAGTCTACATGAGACATAATGAATTTAGGTCATGTTTGTGTGAATGTAGGATAAAAATTAGAATGAGTTGATGTACTAAGAGAGTTATCTTAAACCACGTCAATATTAACAGAGATAAAACATATTCAGTATTCAGCATAAAATATTATCAATTAAAAAAATACAGATTATTTATGGCAGTTAATAACATAACACAATGACCTTTAAGATTTTGGCCAAGTAGTAAAAGAAAATTTTCTCAGTTGGGGAGATTATCCTTTAAGAATTTAAAAAAGAATTTCAAGATATGAAGTTGAATGAGACGACATGCAAAAATTATATGTCAGTTATAGCATTCAATAATATCAATCTTTTTTGTTACAGAATTTAATGGCCAAAAATGTTAAAAGAAAATAACCAGCAGTATTCGAATATATATAAAAAAATTTCTTTAGCAACCACAGATACTGATATTTATATAAAAAAGTTAACCATTTGAAGATACTACCTTCAAAATATTTTTTTATAGTTAAATTAATGATTAGGTGAAGAAGAAAATATTAAAATGTTCAGTGAACTAGTTTAGACTTCAATAAGATTTTTAATACAGTCGAACCTCGTTAACGCGAACACTCAAGGGGAAACTTTTTATGTTCGTGTTATCAGAACTTAACTACATTACATACAGCTGGACGAGGCAACAGGAAACAGTTCGTGCTAAAAGTAATTCGCGTTAAGCGTGTTTGTGTTAATGAGGTTTGACTGTATCAAGGTAGAAAAAATGTTCATAAAATAGTATATCTATAATTAATCAAAAAATTCGTCTTAAGATTTTCAAGATATCAAAGCTACACTGTGTAGAGCAGTTTATTCTTTCAACATAAGACATACTAGGTTACTAATGTTTAAAATGGAAATGAATTAAATTTTCTACATAACAGACTAATTATTTAATCAGGATATTTTCAAATGAAGTTATATTAAATAATATATAACAATGTTTATTTTTATCAACAAATATGCATCTACATGTATTAGGAAATGATATTTAAAAAAAAAAAAAAACCTGGTTTAAACCAAATAAACAGTTGTTTTTTTTTTAATATTTTTTTTTTTTTTTTTTTTTTTTTTTTTTTTGTTAACCCTGCTTATGTGTTGTCCTGGCAGCATAATTTTTTTTTCCAAGTGAGTTTGTCGTTCCGAACCGAAGCTCGCAATCTTATTGGTTGCTCAGTATCCAGTATGTTGTTCAACCAGATTTGGCGGTTTTGCACTAGTTTTGAGAAAGTACGTTACAGACAAATAAAGCAAAAATCGTTTTTTACAAAATAATGGGTAATCTGATCAATGTTATTAAATGCATTTTGTATAATTATAAATAATGATTTAGTAATATCTCTTCAATACTTTTTAAATTAATTTTTTGAACGCTATATTTTTATATCCAAGTATACTTAATACTAATTTTTATTTATTAAATAAAGACCAATGAAAGGTTGATTCTTTCTTAGTAGCATTAATTAGGTAAGTCTACAAAAAGTTTTGTTTCCTTATTTCAATTTAAAATATTTTTTTTTCATAAGTTAGGCTGAAGTTGGTAGATGGGGCATTTGTGAACAGAACATATGGGGGCATATGTGAACAGTTCACAAGTGTATTTTTTAAGTCTGTGAATGCATTTTTTTTTTAAGTTTAAAATTTAATTACCCTTGTCAAATATTGAGCTATATATTCAATGTTTTTAGGATTGCTTCACAGTTTTAATTTACTGGAAGTTAGATAACAATTAAAAGTGACTCAAAAGGAGTAAGCATGTGTTCAATTTTACGAATAATTTCTTGTATCTATGTTGAAACATTTATTGATTTATTCACACAACTAGAGAGAGGGCATCTAATTAGTTTTTATCACAGTTTTTATTCACAAAAAAATATTTGTCTTATTTATGCATGTGTTCACATGTGCCCCAGGTATGTTCACAACTACCCCTCCACCGGGACACATGTGAACAAATTTAGACAATTTTTAGAATGATGATATAAGTTAGAAATTCTTGATAAATGCATCCAAAAGCTTGAGCAAAAGAGCAAACAAATTCTAAATATTCATATAAATCAATTTTTTGTTCAATAGCTCATAACAATTTTGAGAAATAGTCAAAAATATAAAAATTGTTCACATGTGCCTCCCTCTCCCCTACTGTTTTTCAAATACTACATAAATAATGCCAGTGTAAAAGAAATCTTATATTACTTAAAAACTGGCATTTTACAATATTACATCCCCCCACCTCCCTTAAAATTATAATCTTCATTTACTGTGTATTTAGTTTTAGTACAGCTTTCCAGTGTAAACCCAGCTATGTTTTAGTTTAAGATTATTAATATTGAAAGTGGTAATTTTTTTTTATGAAAGCTTTAAAACAGGTGAATTTTTTCATGTGTTTAAAAATTGTTTTCAACTAAGTTTTTCACAGAAAATTTACTTACATTTTTTGCAAAGTTTGTTTGTATAAATTTATATTTTTAAAAATACAGTTAGATAACTCTAAGAATCTATATTTTAGGAAAAGAAAGAAAAGAATAAATAATTTCAACTGCATATTATTATGAAAAGAATTTTTCCTAATAATAGTGATAAATTACAGCTATGTGAATAAAAATAAATATATGTTTCAAATTTTATATTAAATTTCCACCTGACCATTTTTATTAATTGGTATATCTATTGAAATAATTTTGGAATGAATTTTCATTTTTAAGAAGAGAATTTGCATTTAATTATTTTACCAATGATTTGCTTGGATTTTTTTTTCTCACACGATCCTGATTTTGCAAAATTGTGAACATTTGTAGGTACTTGTAAAAAATGCAATCAGAATTTTGTGAATTAGAAATGATATCTCAGTTCTTATTTAGACATTATTGAGAAGGTCTTTAACATATATATACAGCTAAATAACAGATTCATTGGTGATTTCAACTATTATGCAACAGGTTTTTTAAATTCTAAAATCATTACATTTGGGAAGGACTCAATTTCTAGATGAAAAATTTTCTGAAATGTCTATTTTTAAGAGAAAGAATTTTGTTAAGGCTGCTCAAATCCAAAAGGGCAACTTTCTGACATAAGTTTTAATTTATTTTTAGTCGGAAATGCATGAAACTAGCTGGAATTGTTGTTCACAAACTATGTAATTGAGCTGCTTTTTCCATTTTTTGCAAACGTAATAGATCTTTCAGAAAATAGTATCAAAGTTGACGTTTTGAACCTAAGTTCCCGAAAAAAGCAGAAAAACCGGTCAGCGAAGGGAGAAAACATCTTTGTCACATGATCAAAATCACTTATAACCCAATAGGTAATTTATGGATAAAAAAATGGAAAACACAGTTCGATTCTAAATCACTTCCATAGTCAGGCCTTCCAATTTTATATCTTTGTTTTAAAAAATAAATCTGTAAATGTGCAAAACGTTTTGCGCTTGTTGAGCAGATCTGTTGAGAACAGCCTTAAGGGTTACATGTTTTAAGGTGGAAAAATTGTAAATAATCCTTTAAGGGACTCGAGTTCTTTCTAAACAGATCCCTGCTTACAGATAAGAATTTACATGTTAATGTTTTCATGTAGGACATTAAACATGAAAATATATAAATAAAAGTATCAGAATGTAGCTATTATAAAATACTACATTTTATACATGAAATTTTAATTTTTCCAATTTGGAAAAATAGGCCTTCGGAGGAAAACTGGTTTGCTTCCTAAAATTTCCAGATTTTTTCTCAATTGTTCCCATACTTGTTACATAATTGTACTAAAATTGTAAAAATAACACTAATGTTACTTCTTACCACACAAATATTTAGAAGAAAAATAAATACCTTTGAATAATGCTAGTGCTAATTTGGTAGAGTAATTGTTCGGTTGGAGTCTCATACTCTTAGTTTCAGATTTCACTTATGTGCTACCACATACTTGGGCAATGATGAGTTGGTCCTAGCTGGGAGACCAGATATCTCTGTCTCTATCTATAATTTTAAATAAAAATAAGAAATATATACAAAAAAAAAGAAAAAAGAAAGTTTTGTATAGAATAGAACTCGGTGCCATGTTTAAATTGAGGCAACTGGAAAGTTTCAAAATGTGACTAATAAATAATTAAATATATTTCTTTTCTACAGCCGGTAGTTTTTGAAAGACAAAATTGAAAATTCAGTCACCCTGTCAAAAAATTATTACTTGGCAGTGAATAGTGGAAGTAGAATGATGTAATTCCCCACCCCTGTAATGCATAGGTATATATTGAAAGCAAAACATTGCTGACATCATTTGAAGGTTATATTCCAGCAGATTACACTTTCTAAATTATTTAAAAAATTAATTTGAGAGATTATTTCAAATGTTGGGTATCTTCCATTATAGAAAAAAATGATAATATGTCAACTGTACTCCCATAAAAATTTCACTATTTAAATTCTAAACAAAAAATAGAAAATTGTGGCACAAACAACCACTAATACGATTGAAACAACATAGCACCACTTCAAACGCTTTTTGTTGTTATACGATCAACAAAATAATTTTGGCTTATATTCTGAGTCTTTGCATTTGGATTAACTCCCCTGCCCCCCCCCCCCTCCCTTACAGTGTAATTTAATTTTTCTAATATCTTCCTTCTACACTCTATATATATATATGAATGTGACATATGTACAGGTACACAAATATAGAAATTAAATCCTAACCCCACCCCTTAGAATCAAATTTTCAGTTTTTACTCTTTTTTTGTAACATAACAAATTCCAAGAAATCCTCTTCAAAACATAAATATTTTTTTATCAAATGAATTTTACAATCTGATTTTTTATATTTAAAAGCTAAATTTAATAGAAATAACAGGAGTTCATGGGGCAGACACTCCCCCCCAACAATGCAACAAATTTTAAAAAATCAAACCTTTGTTTATAAATATTTTTTAGTTAATTTCCAATTGTTTTTGTAAGATAATGTGCTTAAAAATGAATTTTTGAATTCTCAATCAACAAAGAAATTGCATTTTCCTATGTGGCGATCACTTTCAAAACTTGAAAGCATTAACATATTCGCATTGCCTGTACAATCATTTTTTTTAAATGTATATTTTAGAAAAAAAAATATTTGTACATAAAATTTATTAATCATGATGAAAAAAATTATGATGAACAGTGGGTTATGGCATAGAAATACTTAATTTAAATTTTACCTTTAACATATAAAAAAAAACAATGATTTTAGAGAGTTGCATCCTTTGAGTTGGGTTGATTTTTGACGGCCAATTATCTACACGAGGGATATAGGCCCGGGGGGGGAGTGCCCTCCGTGGGGGTCTTTCTAAGGGAACCTAATCCGTATTAACGCATGGAAGATCCACGGCTCGAAGAAAACCATGAAAACTCCGAACGATTAGGCCGACGGGCGCGATTGGGATGTTGCATGCTTTGAATACCCCTACAATAAACATTTGTTATAGATCTGGGAACTCATGCATTACTTGCAACATGGCAATGGCAACTAAGCGAAAAAATATTTGTCTGCTAAATAAAATATAACCAGTTTATATACATATTATAGGGTAGATGTGCCAGTAATGGACACCCCTTGATGTTTTTGGTTCATAAAAATATAACTAATAAATATTTAGCTTTAATTTTTTTTTTTTTTTTTTTTTTTTTTTTTTTTTTTTTTTTTTTTTTATAACTCCCCTTTGCATGTTTTATAAAACTGGGTTATTGTTGACACTTTTAATCAAACCAATCAGGAAGCAGAAAATAATGTTTCAAAGTTTCGCTGTTTTTCTGTGAAAATCTTAATGACGAGGCTAAGAGTTGGCTTCGTTTAATTAATTTATGTATTATTTATCTTGCAAAATTTGAATGTTTTTGTTTGAGTAGCAATAGAAAACTTTGAATTTTATATACAAATGGCCATTTACAAAATTTCATTTATTTTTAAGGTTTTAATAGGGGGTGTCCATTACTGGGATGATTAATTAGTCATTTTCCAGTAATGGACTGGACACCCCATGTAGACATTGCTAACAATTTCAATTTCAGTAATGTTTATAGTGCATAAAATACTTTGGCTTAACTGCAAACCTAAATAATCAAATTTAATTTTTAAATTATACTTACCAAAATGTAATAACACCAAAACTTTTATAAAAAGCTGCTTTTAAGTTATTTTATGTGATTAATAAAATTTCAATATTTTATTTATTATTATTATTATTTTTAATGTAGTACATACATAATGTAGTACCTTGCATATTTTATAATCTGGCAATCAAACCAGCCAGGAAGCAGAAAATATTGTCAAAGAGGGGCTCATAGGGCTTAATTCCTCTCCGTTTAAATAAAAATAATTAAGTTACAGAAGCTATTAAAAATCTATTTTCTGCCTTAAATGTTTCCTTATTTAAAAAAAAAAAATGTACACTATTAATGAAAGTTAGGTAATATTCATGAAACTAGTAAATCTGCAGATCAGTGGCTTCAAACATCAGTTCTACAGTTTTATTTTGAAGTTATTTTATTTAGTATTCAAAATATTCAACTCACAATATCATTTATTTCATATTTGTAATATTAATTATTATAAATGATATATCAAGTAGTCTTTGAAAGATTGTTAAAAATAGTGAGACAAAACTTAACATTAATATTCCAAAAAAAAAAAAAAAAAAAAAAAAAAAATTACCTGGGAGAACTTGCTAGTGAGAATGCCCAATTGCTTTTCTTTTACTTTACATTCATATATCAACTTTTTTTGGTTGGCTTAGTACTTTTATTCACAAAATAGGTAAAATAATTGAAATAACATTTTGAAATTTTAATTAAAATGAAAAATGGTTTAAATAAGAGTTTTAAAAAAGTATGACGGTGAGAGAAAATCTCATGCAGCGAGTTCTCCCGGGTTAATTACCCTTTAAACACCCCCCCCCCCACCACCACCACCACCACTGTTTCAATAATTTGATAGCTGTAATTGCTTGATATTTAGTATTTCAAACTATCCATCTAAAATAATTAAAACACCGATCTTCTGATAATTACAATAATTGATGCAAACAGTAAATGATTATCGCAAATATTTTATTAATTACTGGTATCCTAATTGTTAAATGTATTTGAAAATAACTATTTCTTTTTCATTAGTATGTATTCATTAAATTCTGGTTCTATCTAAATACAGCCATAAAAATAATTATATTTATTGCTTTTTATGGGGTGTCCATTACTGGAACAGAAAGTGTCCACTACTGGGCGTTTGATTATTTCTGTAAAAATTTATTGATTATTTCTTTAAAATTAAATTTCTATTCATATTGGGAAATGAGGCTAGAATGGTTAAATATTGTTGATAGATTAATATTGAAAAAGCTTATTAATAAAAAAATAATTTTTAAAGAAATTTCTTAAGGGTGTCCATTACTAGCACATCTACCCTATATTATATATTAGATACTACTTTAAAACATTTAATTGTAAATTAATTTAACAATAATTAAGACTAAGAATGAATGAAGACCACTAAGCTAAAAAAAATCCAAATGCTTTCTTGGCTACTAAATAGAAAATTTAATTTTCAGGCCCAATTCATTTAAAATAATGATAATACAATACTAATTCAGTGACAAATTTTACTTTAAAAAAATAACATTTAATTTTGATTTGAAAGATCTATATATATAAACATTTTAGAAAATACAATTTGACAAATTTTAATTCAAAGAAATTAAATGAAATTTTGGTTTGAAAGATATGAACAAATGACAGAATAAAATTTGGGTAGGTACTTTTCGGTTAGCCGGACGCCAGTGTTACATACATATATGTATGTCTATGTAGTATATATATGTGGATATTTGTATATATGTGTATATATGCAATATATGTACATCAGGGATCTGTTTAGGAAGAAATTGGGTCCTTTAAAGGACCCTTCACAAAACTTTTCGGCTTAAAAATAATCCTTTTACAAAAATTTTCCATCTTTAGACTAAACTTTTCACAAATTTAATCATTTAAAAGTAAAATCTGACCTGTCACTTTTACATATAGTATAAAGAAAATATATGTATTTTACATACATATATCTTCTAAAAAATATATAAAAAAGAACCTTAATATAACAATCATTTTAAATTCACAAAATTAGGACTAGATTTTTCACAAAATGTTAAAAAGCTGTTCACAATTTCACAAAAACAGGCCCCTGTATGTATATATACTGAAAAGTACCAAAATTTGTTTTAACATGTTTTGTTATTATTATATAGTATGTAAATATTACTTTATGCAATCTAAATTTTTGGGGTCTTTTTAGTATGATACACTATATTTATATGACTGATGGCTAAAAATACTAATAAATGATGATCCTTTATCTATAAAAGTGTTTATTTATAAAAACAATAACTTTTAGCAAAATTCTGTATTAATTAGAAACATTAAAATTTATTTATCTTAAAATTAAAATTTTTCTCCAACACCAATCTTGAATATTTAAAAAAAATTTGGCTTTACTATAAATATTTGGTGCTATATGAAAATTTACTTACACATAGAAAAGGTTCTCACAGTTTTAAAGTGAATTTACAGTTAGTAATACATTAAATACACCAGTGTTGAATTCAGACACTTTTCGACCATTAAAAACAAAATATCAAATCTTCGCGTGGTGGGGGGGGGGGGGGTACTCATTGCTCCTGCTGGAGAGTATCCCCCCCCCCACCTTGAATTCAACACCGATATACACAAAATTACTCGGAAAATGACATGCGAAGAAACAAAATACATGTTTATGCAATAGGCCTAATGCATAATGTCTGCAATTAGGAACCTCTTTTTGTCTTTGTGTCTTAATAGTAATTAAAAATGAACGCGCATGTAGCGTTGTTTCTCCCGCCCCTCTCTTCACACATATACTGGGTGCAAGCCAACTTAATAATTTAATCTCCTTATAATAAAATACTTTATTACATATAAGATATGTTATTATCGTTAGGCCTGCGATTAAACTCATATGAAATAAACGACACACAATTTTTAATCAGAGTTGCAAAAAACATAGCTTATTTATTTTTAGAAAGTATGTATTAAATTAATAAATCTTATTATATTTTTGTTAATTAACTTAATATACAAGTAATATCAGTTTAAATACCTATAAATCAGTGTAAAAGGCTGTCATCATATAATATTATATAGCAACATATTTAAAAGTTACTTCAATAGATTACTTTTTATCTGTATTCCCCACTAAGAACACATTTTTTAGACAATTTTTTTTCGCCATAAAAAAGCTAGTTAATCAAAGACGCTGACTACACTGATATTGACCCCCCCCCCCTCATAATATTAGCATGCTTTTAAAAGACTTAAGCAAATTATTTCTTTTTGACTTTGTCACATTTGGCAGTAGGCTCAGAATATGCTTTAATAGGATAGTGTAACTCTTTAAACACAAAGGTTAACACGAGTAATATAAAAGTTACTGATAATTAAATAATAATTTCATGGATTGTAAAATACCCAATAAAACCCACCCAGGTTTTTTGGGGGGTAGGTTGGTTTTTTGCAACCCTGATTTGAGTAGATAAAAAACACATATCTATAAAAAGAAAATTGTCTTACCTTGAAACGCGAAAATCATTTTTAAAATCAGGGTCCTTGAAATCTTTCACAACAAGACTGTCCCACCAGTCTGATGGTCGCACTTTGGCCCACAATCGGCGATCGCGGAATCCAGGCATTAGTATTCCTTGAAGATTTTGCAAGAATCGGGTGTGAAAAAGACATTAAAAAAAGTTTGCATGGTCAGCAATTTTAATTCTCAAAAGGAAATGTAAAGCACAACGATTTACGCGCCACAACGATTGCAGGCGAAGGCGTATTCTGTTTATGATTACACCGGAAGTCTGTACGACGGCAGTTCACTAATCAGCCAATCATAATTCAGAAGGGAAAATTACGCAGCTTCCGGATTTTTGGAGCTGATAGGTTTTATCTCTGGTTTTATGCTTGCGTTTGTAAATGGGTACAAAATGAAAGCAGGCTCGATAGTAATAGAACCAGTAGAGATCTTCACGGGCCGGGCTCGGGCCCAGTGTTGAATTCAGATACTTTTCTCCGGGAGGGATTTCTGTGGCTCTTGGGGGGGGGGATGTCACGCCCTGAAATCAACACTGCTCGGGCCTATGTTCATTTGCGGCACTCGGGCCGGGCCCGGGCCATGTTTTTTTTCTGAAGGCTTGGGCCGGGCCTAGTAACTACTCTTTACGGACCGGATCGGTTCGGGTCTTACCTTTTTCCGGAAGAATCGGGCCGGGACTGGTTTCTTTTCTATTCTTCACAGCCCAATTTTCAGTCCTAATTTTGAGCCAGCCCGCATGAAAATCATTGTCTCGGCGTGACCTGTCCGTTCAAAGGTTAGTAAAATTAAGCCTGGCCAGTGGTGTAATCGTAAAAAAAAACAGAGGGTATACGTTCTAAGCAGAGGGTATACGCTCAAGGCAGAGGGTATACCCTAGTATATATATACTATAGCTTTCTTGAGAAACAGAAGGTATACGGTGTCCCTTAAAAAAATCCAGAGGGTATACGGCGTATACCCCCGTATACCCTCCACTACATCCCTGAGCCTGGCCCAAAGATTTTTGCAAAATATGCATACATTTTTGAATCGCCATTATTCTACAATTAAACATTAACATTTATTCTTTTTGGAGAGTAGTAAATTTCTACACTAGTTAAAATACTGCTAAATTAAAATATAGTAAAACGTGTGAAAAGAAACCTGCCTATTACGGAATCCTGTTTTAAACTGATAAACGTGTTGATACGTGCAAAGTGGATATACTAATACGTAAGAAAAGAATATATAATGAATTTACATTTGCTAAAAAGGAAACTTATCTTTAACGCATTTTTTTTTCTATGTAATTGAGTCTTAGAAGATTTTACTGTATAGCATTTTTCAGATTTTTAACAATTCAATGCATGCAAAGGGCTGTGCATATATAACGTTATCACTTTAGGGGGGGAGGGGGGGTCTGGCACTTGATATCGTAAGATATCGCTGGGGAAAAGGAGGGGGGGTTGCTTTTTGATATCGATATCATTTTTGATCCAACCAAACTTTTCTTTTTTCAGTAACCCTTTTTTTTTTTTTTTTTTTTTTTTTTTTTACATCCTAATAGTCTGTTACCTTTTTTATTATTACTATTTTAATATGTTTTTATGAAAATACAAAGCTGTTGTTAAAGCCGTTACATTTTTATAAAATCATTTCATTCCAAAATTTGGAATACTTCAACGTTTGCATTGCTGTTATTCTGCTTTATGCACATATAATTCGCTGTTAGAGAAATCAGGAGCATAATTATGTAGGAAGTGATACTTGCGTTTAGCAGTAAAGAAAGACAAAGAGTGTTGTCCACTGTTTTGTTGATAAGTTCTGCCAGGGCAGGGGGCAAGTGCTAGAAGACAACATCACTTTTGAATGCATTATGTAACAATAAGCTGTTATTAAGTACCTTTAAATAGTAACTAACTTTTTTAGATATTATTTGATATAAATTTATATCATGTATTGATATTTTATTGTCTTCTTGAATCCGTAAAGTATGCGACTAATAAATGTATAATTATATACGTGTATCATGTGTCGCAGCGTATAAAAAGAAAGGGAAAAATGTTAGACATTGATAACGATAACATCTTAAGGTGGGGGGGGATGGGTTGGACGAATGATAACTTATGATATCGTAAGGGGGGCAGGGGGTCTAAAATTAGCAAAATGTTGATAACGTTATAT
The DNA here is from genome assembly GCA_963932465.1 of Maratus speciosus. Taxonomy (NCBI): domain Eukaryota; kingdom Metazoa; phylum Arthropoda; class Arachnida; order Araneae; family Salticidae; genus Maratus; species Maratus speciosus. The sequence continues at coordinate 153,309,895 of OZ010794.1, read as the reverse complement.
ATGCATAGCCCCGAATATGGATTAACAATATTAATGATAACTGAAATATTTACATAGAAGTTTAAAAACATGAAAAAAAAGTTAAGAAAAATATTTTTTGTCAGGATTCCTCGTAAGAGTCAAATTTTTAACCAAATCGACGTAAAAATCAATGTTTCGTAGCAATTCACTCGGACCGGGCAGGGCTGAAGCCAAACTTTTAGTTGTTATACCGGGCCGGGCCAAACTTTTAACTTTTCTACGGGCCGGGCCGAAATTTTTTTTATGAGTCGGGCCGAGCCCGGGCCTGGAAATTTCGGCCCGTGCAGACTTCTAAGAACCAGTTTGATTCCTCTGTACTCTGTAAACGCTGCTTGAGACTTCAAGGTCGTTTATACTCTTGAAAACAGAGAGATATTATCCTCGACCTCGGGCTCAGGGCGTCTCGCCACTCCTCGGTCTCGCCGTAGAGGAGCTTTTCCATTTCAGAAGTGTTGAATTCAGACACTTTTCTCCGGGAGGGATTTCTGTGGCTCCGAAGGGGGACAGTGTAGACCCCTCGGGAGAAATTGCAATTTTTGACTATTGAAAACACAAAATCTCAAATCTGCCGGGGGGGATGTTCCCCCCCGGGCCACCCCCTGAATTCAACACTGCGTTTCAGTTTCTCGCTAGCGCTTAGCGCTAGACTCAATATTTCCGGTAATTCTAGGAAAAGTCAGTCTTCTCACAAAATGAAAATTTTTAGGCAAATAAAGAAAAATTCACAGAATAGCGCCAGTTAATTTCAGGACATATTTTTACAGTGTTCGAATGTCATAATTCTTGAATGAAGATTAAAGATCGGTTTGACATAATTCAACATGTTAGACTGGAAGTTCCAACTAGTATTAAAGGCCGCCGAGAGTCGTGACGGGTCCAGGATGAACCACACAACCCTCCCCCTCCCCCACACACACAAACACACTCTCGAGAAACATAAAAAGCATGTGAATCTTTAATAATACCTAGCCGACTTCGGCGACCACTTGTTTCGTCTCTCATAAATTATATTATTTATTTTCCAGCATTTAAGGGTAATAATTAGACATTTATACTGCTTTACAAAAGTAAAATAAATTAGACATTTTTTCTTTGTTTTAAATTATGGTATACATAGAAAATAAATATAGAAAAAAGAAAAAAGAAAAGTCTTCATTTAAATACTGACAGCATTGAGTTCACAGGCTATTCACAATATATGTATATTATACTCTTATTTATGTCTATATTCATAAAATATAACTCACTCTTTTTGAGAAAAACGGTAAATAATCAGGGAAGCGCCATATCAGAATAAACATTTATCGAAATAAAGGGGGGGGGGAATGAGCCCCCTTCCTCCCCTATATACTTAACCAATGAACCTCCTAATCTAATCAGGGAAGCGCCTTATCAAAATAAACCGGTATGCAAATTTGAAGAAAATCAGATAATTCTGCATGAAAAAACCATTTATCTAAATTAAGAGGGATCCCCCCCCCGTTGCTCCCCTTTTATACTTAACCAATGAACCTCTAAATCTAATCAGGGAAGCGCCTTATCAGAATAAACCGGTATGGAAATTTGAAGAAAATCAGATAATTCAGCATGAAAAACACATTTATCTAAATTAAGGGGGGAATTAGCCACTCATTGCTCCCCTTTTATATTTAACCAATGAACCTCCAAATCTAATCAGGGAAGCGCCTTATCAGAATAAACCGGTATACCAAATTTGAATAAAATCGGATAATCCTGCAAGAAAAACCTATTTATCTAAATTAAAGGGGGGGGGGGAATTAGCACCCCGTTCTCCCCTTTTATACTTAATCAATGAACCTCCAAATTTTATTAGGGAAGTGCCTTATCAGAATAAACCGGTATACCAAATTTGAAGCGAATCGGATAATTCTGCATGAAAAACACATTTATCTAAATTAAGGGGGGATTAGCCACCCGTTGCTCCCCTTTTATACCTAACCAATGAACCTCCAAATCTAATCAGGGAAGTGCCTTATCAGAATAAACCGGTATACCAAATTTGAAGAGAATCGGATAATTCTGCATGAAAAACACATTTATCTAAATTAAGGGGGGATTAGCCACCCGTTGCTCCCCTTTTATACCTAACCAATGAACCTCCAAATCTAATCAGCGAAGCGCCTTATCAGAATAAACCGGTATACCAAATTTGAATAAAATCGGATAATTCTGCAAGAAAAAGCCATTTATCTAAATTAAAGGGAGGAGGATTAGCACCCATTCCTCCCCTTTTATACTTAATCAATGAACCTCCAAATCTTATCAGGGAATCGCCTTATCAGAATAAACCGGTATACCAAATTTAAATAAAATCTGATAATTCTGCATGAAAAACCCATTTATCTAAATTAAGGCAGGGATTAGCTCCCCTTCCTCCCTTTCATACTTAACCAATGAACCTCCAAATCTAATCAGGGAAGCGCCTTATCAGAATAAACTGGTATACCAAATTTGAAAGAAAATCGGATAATTTTGCATGAAAAACACATTTATCTAAATTAAGGGGGGGGGATAACCCCCGTTCCTACCCTTTTATACTTAATCAATGTACTTCCAAATCTAATTAAGGAAGCGTTATATCAGAATAAACCGGTATACCAAATTTGAATAAAGTCGGATAATTCTGCATGAAAACTAAGGGGGATTAGCTCCCGTTCCACCCCCTCCCCCATTTATACTTTATCAATGAACCCCCAAAACCAATGAGGGAAGCGCCTTATCGGAATGAAATTGGAAATTTTTTTAAGCAAATCGGATATTTCTATCAAGAGTTATCGCGCTACGTACATACATACTTACATACATACAGAACTTGCGGGCACATTAGCTCTCAGGCTTTGATAGCCCGTAAGCTAAAAAATATTATATACAGTGTGTATTTTAAGAGCTGTGCCCCTTTGAGCTCTTTGGGCCTTGAAACAATGTACCGGCTGCACCTCCCCTCTCCTCAGTGATACACGCATTACGAAACAAGAGCAAGAGCATCAATTCAGGGGTTTTACGATACACCGAGGCCGGGCTACCAGGTTTTTTCTTGCTGGAAAATAATCATTTTACGGTATAAATACCGAGTTTGTGCTGAAAAACAATCATTTTACGGTATAAATACCGTTTATAATCGAAATGGCATATATACCATTTTTTTACGCTTAATATACCTTAGAATTACGGTACTCATACCATAAAGAGTGAAAACGGTACAAGTACCGTAAAATTTACGGTACATCTACCGAAATTTTACGAAAATTTTTTACAGTGTGTGACGACATTTTCTGTTATTTTTTTAAAATCATTTTTATTTATAATGGTAAATGGCATCAATAATGATATAATGAATAAAGATAAATAAATTGTATTACTTCTATTTTCTCTACACCAATGAAAGTAATCCGATTGCCACCATTTTGAAATATCTTTTTTTTTTAACTCTCTCACTCATCCAAATCAGGATTATAATACTTTCCTTGCACTATTTGTTTGGAACGTAAACAAGAAAACCGTATTGCATCGATCAGTTTACATCCATTTACTAATTTTTTAGCATCTTTACAAAGTATCGCACTTATAATTTAAGGGATTTAGTCGATTTTTGCGAATTCAATTTTTATAATTACTATGTTTGTTAATATGAAGTCAAGCCAGAAGCAGCTACAATCTATCATAAAGCCATCATGAATATCACACAACTTCCATAAAAATGTAAAATATTCTGATGTATGTGTTGTTGTGGCTTTACACTGTTAAATTTATACGCTGTAACATCATTACGTGAATATGCTCTTAGTGACCAGTGCACTATTCGTACTAGGAATCATTCGATATATACAGTGTTATTTAAAAACAAAAGTTTAAAAAATGACATGGCAAATCAGGCATACAACAAGGATAAAAAATCACATAGGAACATAGCGTCCAAAACCACTTATTTACTCACAATTACAGGGTGTTTCATCGCTTCTGAACCCGGGTTGACAGTGATAACTTTCAGAGAACTGAAGTATATTATAATGAAACATTTAACAGACATTCTCACCTTCGTTGTAAATGTGGTAACACTAAAGAAAAGTCGCAGAAGTTTATATTATTCACGTCAGCAGTATGTACTTGACGCTCCACATTTTGGACAGTGATAATCAATTTATACGGTACCATCGATTGCTTGAACAACATGTTTTTCCAGATCTTTTCTTGATGATATCACATCACAAAACAAGGTACATATCGTCGCATTTCCACTACAATGTTTTTTTTATTTTTCCTGAAATTATTACCGTTTGCCCGGATTCCGTTAGGATGAAACATACCGTATTTGTGACTAAATAAGTGGTTGCGATCCTATGTTCTTATGTGATTTTTTTTATCCTTGTTGTATGCCAGATTTGCCATATCCTTTTGTAAACGTTTTTTTAATGACCCTGTATAATAAAATCTAGATACGAAAATTAGAATATTTAAAAACATAGTTAGGCACATCTATAAATGGAGAGCTTTCATTAAAAATATAATTAGCAAAATTGGTTCAGTGGACAGCCCAGGGCAGAAGACTAAGAAAATAGCCTTGTTTTTCAAATATATAAATAGGTAAGACATTACAATTATTTGATAAAGAGATCTTTATAATTTATATAGAAACTTCATTTCTTTCTTTAATATAAATACTTCCGTAGGAAAATATTTGACTCTTGGAAACTAATTTCTGGCGACATTCATAAACCAAATTGATTTATATCGATTTCATGTTAATCGTGCTTTTTAGGTAAATATTTCCGAAACTTTTCGCTGATGGAATAGTTCTGATGAGATTACCGGGTCTTCAATAAATTGATGCTTTCTGTTTTACTTCCACTTTAGTATGGATTTCGCAGTTTTATTGCAGTTCTAAGAAAAGTTGGAATTCTCATTTCTTAAAGAAAATGTTCCGCTAATATTTGGTAACATAAAAAATTAGAAATAGACAAAATTTCAAATTAAAATAAATAAAAAATCTAAAGTATGATGTTTAAAAGAATCTAAACCATACAATGGCAAAATTGTGCTATTACGTGTCAATAATATTAAAAATTAATAATGAAATACAAAGGCAAGTTTTATAAAATGTATTACAGATAAACTACCAATGCATTTTTCGCTTTAATAATATTTTAAATTTATCATGAAATATAACGCGAAGTAGTTTATAAATTATGTATTACACAATTAATTTTACGTCTTTTAAATTAAGTAATTCGGTTGTCATTCTTTAACACGTTCTCGACGGCGCGGTGGGTCACACTCGAATGTCTCAGATCTGCAAAGTCTCCGGCTTTTTGTATACCAGTATTTTAATACAGAAAATGTTATTTTATCTAATGAGAACAATTGGGTTATTTAAAGGAACAACATTTTCTCTAAAATTATAATGGTGTGAAAAAAAGCCGGAGACTTGCCAACTCTGAGACAGTCGAGTGTGACCCAACGCGCCGGCGTGAACGTGTTAAACATTTGTTTTATTCACATTTTTATACGATTTTATCACGTAATTTCTTTTTCTTTCAACAGAGTTTAGAGTTTGCGAATTTTTAATTTTTTTTAAATAATTCTCTTAATCCTGTTGTGAAAGTGATGTGTAAGTAATTTGTTATTTTAAAATGTCTAAGACTCTCCCAAAATAGAACTGTTTTATAAAAAAAAAATTTACATTATCAATTTGATGATTCATTATGATTATAACCTTTCCGATTGGGAGTTTTCCAAAACCGAAAATAGCATTGAAAGGTACCGTGTTCACACACTCACGCAAATCATGATTGTAATATTTTCCTTAAACTATCTGTTTGGAAAGTAAAAAGTATTGCATTATTAGTTTGTATCCATGTACTAAATTTTTAGCATATTTACAAAACACCGTTGTTATAAGTTAATGAATTTAGTCAATTTTCACGGATTCAATTTGTGTAAGATTGATGTGTCTTCAGATGGAGGCAAGACAGAAGCAGCTACGCTGTAAAAAACGACATTTTTACAGTACAAAGTACTGTTCATCTCGCGCACAAACTCGATCACAGTGTATGTGCTGTATATTTCTTTGGTTTCCTGACTATATTAACATGGGAAATACAGTAGTTGCGTAAAATTAACAACGCAATGTGCTGGTAATTTGGACGCCAGCAGTTTGTGCAGTAAAAAAATGCGTCCAAATTGCCAGCACATTGTGCTGTTAATTTTACGCAACTACTGTATTTTCCATGTTAATATAGCCAGGAAACCAAAGAAAGATACAGCACATTCACTGTGATCGTGTTTGTTCTGACAAATCTACAGTGGTTTTTTTACAGTGTACCATCTATCATAAAGGCATCGTAAAATATAGCACAGCAACTATCTTAAAGATGTGAAGCATTCTGATGTATTTGTTGTTACGGCTTTACAGTGTTAAATGTATACGCTGCAACATCATTACGTGAATATGCTGTTAGTGGTAATTGCATTATTCCTATTACGGCATTTTCGATGTATAGGAATTTAGATTATTTATCAAAGCAATAAATGGAAATTTCAGAAATTTTCAGGAAAGGGTTGTTGTTGCATTGATAAATTTAATATGGTTATTTATTAAACATCTTTTAAGCTTCAATTTTTACAAAATATAGACTGTTAGCTACGCCTGCGTCAGGAATGCCATTATAGTGCAGTACATAAATGTACTTCTAAAAAAAACTCAAGAACTAATTGCAAACCAGTTTTGTTAACAAGAAGATTACAATCGTCAGTTCAAAATAATAATGAAATATTATATTTATAGATCAAACATTTCTACAACACGTTTTAATAGAATTTTTAGAATGAAGTAATCGCCGAAAAATAGTACCAAGTCTGCTATTAAACAAACCTATTGAAAATTCTTAGATTTGCTTATTAAAAAATTTCATTAATATTGGCGACACTAGACCGAAGAAAGCATTTTATTGACCAATTATTTATTAAATATCTTTTAAGATTCAATTAAAAAAAATGTAGACTGTTTCCTATGCCTGTATCACGAATGTCATCATATTGCAGTACATATGAGAAAAACTTAAGATCTAATTGTAAACCAGTTTTGTTAAAAGAAAATTACCACGGTCTGTCTGAAGTAATAATGAAATATTATATTCATAGACCAAACAGTTCTACCACAATTTTTATTTTTTTTTTACATGAAGTAATCGCCGAAAAGTAGTACGAAGCCTGAGATTAAACAAACCTATTAAAAATTCTTACAAATGTATTAAAAAGAAAATTAATCATTAATATTGGCGACTACTCGTAATTTTCAAGAGTGTACGCACCTTGTTTATATAATACATAGTAGATAGAAGAAAGAATTTTATTGACCAATAGGTTAGTAGGAAGTAAATGGGAAATGTTGCTCACTAAGTAAGATATCATTAAGATTTATAACAACACTTTTTCATCTATTGAAATTACCATAAATTAAATGTAAAGACTGTTTAAGGAAATTAATTTTCTGCTATAAATGTGCTTAATTTAGACATATATTTACATGCAGAAAATATATCTGTCATTTTTATTAGCAATATTTAATATTTATCAAGTCATATTGATTTATTGATTTGAAGATCTTAAAAGTCATCGAAACAGCTTTATGTAATTTTATCCTTCTTTGCAGTATATATATATTTTTTTACAATAAAAGACAATTGAAATCCTGCGATGACCTTTGATTTAAAATTTAGAAAAAAGTACTGCAGAATTTTGTTAAACAATGTAACGTCGGTAGACTTATATTAGAATTTGTTCCATTTAAATAAAAAGATCATTTTTTTGCTAATAGCTACAAAGATTTAATTTAAAAGAAATCCGAAAATCAAACTTTATTTATGCTACATTAAAATATTTATTTATATTTTGAAAATATTCTAAAAAATTCAATATATAAAAAAAAATGCATTTTTTAACGCATAAAACTCGGAATTACTTTTCTTTTTTTAAATGGAAATACAGTAGACTCTCGATTTTACGAGCTCCAGCAGACTCCTATAATGTGTACCTAAAATCGAAAGTTCGTAAATGAGAGGCTACAAGAAATAAATAAAGAAATATGCAATAACACACCTTTATTCTTTTATGTTAAAGAACTCAGTTATTTTGTTTGTTTCATTGAAAAACTATTATAAATATATGATTCAAGGCTATTGATGTCGTAAATCATCTTAATATTGTCATCTGATTCGAAATAACGACTGATTACTAAGAGACATTCAGTAGCTTCTGTAAGACAACAGCAGGGGATGATTTCCTCATGTTTCTCACCCTTCTTCCACACACGATTGTTCTCCACTGTTATTGCCCAATATTTCAATCATGATTTTATCGTCTGAAACGTCTTGAATGCAGGCTACTTTTTCGTCTACAGCCAAAAAATCTTTTAAAGTTCTGTCTTCAGTGTCTTGAGGATACCTGGTTCAAAAATTTTGCATCAATAATTCATCTGAGGAGACATCAGTGTGGTATCCGGTTTCTCAATTGTTTCTTCTTTCTTGAAACTTCATGCCGAAATGTGTTTGCAATTGTTTTTTGTGAAACATCGTTCCATACGGTTGCTTATACACATATGGTAGCATCGTATCGACTACATCAACGTCATAATGTTTTTATAGTTCTAAATTAAATATGATTCTATTAAAAGGAATTAATTACTCTTTAATTCATAGGCTTTAAAACGGAGGTGACATTTGGTGTAAGGAATACTACTTTGATCACCTGGAGCATAAGAACGTCAATGTGCGCAGTACAGCTGTCTACTATCAGAAACTTTATGCTGGTTCAGTTCTTTCCGCCAGTTCTCAAACATTTCGCCAGTCATCCATGCTTTCTTGTTGGAAAAAGTACGTTGTTAGGATGATTTTAGCATTCTTGAAGCATCGATGAATTTTTCCATTCGATTTCCAATTTTTCCATCGATGAACGCATTTCCCGATGAATAGAAGCGGAATTTTCTCCAAGTAATTCATATTAGCACCAGGGGATATCGTTAGTCTTTGTTTTGCTCTTTTCGTACAATTGTATACGTCATCTTTAAAAGCTAATGTTTTTTTTTTTTTTTTTTTTTTTTTTTTTCACGAAGTTTGAAAAACGATCCAACTTCGTTCGCATTGAAAAAAAAAAAAAATTGGTGCATATTATGCGATCAAAGGATTTCCTTCTTTCCAATCATTTGTGATTATTGTATCCACGACTGCACTTACACCGCATAATTTTCGGAAACTCAAGATGTTTGAAAAAAACCATCTGAACACTTAAAATCCTACATCCTTGGAGGCAAATATATTAGCTTGGTCATTCAAAAAGTTTCCGTCAATGGGAATATGGGAATGTTCTTGTTTCTCATCTTTCGAAGTCAAGCAGAAAGAGCCTTCTCAAGATCAGGAAATTTTGCCTTCTGAAAACTTTTGCAGTAAGATTAAACTCCATTAGAAGCATTTCTTATGGCATCTCCTTGCTGAGAGTACGCGATGTACTTTTTGGTATTCTGTAATTTTTAGTAATTTGGGTATTTGGTAGAGTTCTCGAATCCACATTATACAAGATTGTTTTCTTTACATCAAAAGTCAAGAACGTTCGCTTTCGTTTGGATGACATATTCAAGAAATCTGAAATGATGTATGATCAACATACATGAGAATGATAAAATAGGCCCCGTGAAAATCCCGCACCTGTACGTGAGAATGTTCTTTCTAGTTATCCTCCCTTTCTTGTTATCAGTCACTAACCATCTCACCCCCTCCACTCTCCCGAGCCTACTTTTAGAAGAAATAAAAAAGAGAAATTGAAAACGAGCCATATAATAAAGTTTCTAAAAAATAGAGATCGTGTGATTTTAGTTCGTAAAATAGAGTGGATATTAAGACTAGTACAATGTTATGCTGGTCGGAACCAGTACATTGGTTCGTAAGAAGAAGAAATCTTAAAAATGAGGTTCGTAAAATAGAGAGTACACTGTATTTCATGTCACACCACTTTTTAAGAATAGAAATTTTGACTTATTTTATCGTTCATTTTTTGGTCGTCGAAGAAAGATAATATTTCTCTTCACAATTACTGGTGTGTAAACAACAAACGTATTAGTAGATATGCTGTTACCCCGAGACATCGATAAGCTAATATATATTAAGACATATGCGATTAAAAATTCCATTTTAATAATGAAACTATAAAAGAATAATCAATAACATAAACAATACAATGTGTGAGCTGAACAATAATAAAGTCCAAATATATATTTTTCATTATCCTTCTATACATAAAAAAAGTAACGATTTAGAAATGGACCAATGGAAATCTGCGTAGGTACTGCGAAACGCATTTAATTGGTCAGAGCTTTCTGACGGTATAAGGGGGTTATCAAGAGGGGCGGATCTGTCGCCAAACTTCGTCAAGTTTGACGTCAACTTGGCGATATATCGCCAAATTTAGCGATCAAAATTAGTCGCCAAAAGTGAAGCCAACCGGGAGCTATTTCCAGTATTTCACCATATTTCCACATATTCCCATTGAAATCCAATAGGCTTTACTTGCTTGCAGAAAATCACCAAATTGAGATATTTCAATCCAACAAAAACTAATATTAGCTTATGAATAGAGCTTAATTGAACTATTTACATTATTTTTAAGCACAAATACTAACTATTTACAATACTCGTAACACTATATATATATATATAATTTTATATTTAATAATTCTTATAATTATGAAACTCTGTAAGCTCTAAAGCTTATATGCATGAAGATAAGGAAATAAAGTTGTCAGGATTTGGGGAAGAGCCCGTTTTACCAAGTGGAATCTAAAACTTGAATATCATAGAAAATAAGGGATCGCGAAGCGATCTTGAATAGAAACGCGAAACAATTGCATCTAGGGTTGGCTAGAAAATAGGGATTGCTTCGCGATACCAAATGGTATCGCGAAGCGATTACACGGATGCTTAGCGAGCGTAGCGAAGGAAATAAAATTGTCAGGAGGATAAAACATATGTAACTTGTAAAATATGTAACTAGTATCATATGAAAGATATTTCAGCTAAAACCGAATAATGTAATGCGGTGTGTGATTAACAACAAAAAACATCATAAGTATGAAAAATATAATACGATCAATTCAACCTTTATTTTAGAAGATGACACATATTGAGGTCCGCTATTTGTACAAGTTTCCAGCTTTTTAGGTGCGTTCGTAATTATATAAATACGTAGCACCTATAGTCGTCGTTCAGTCCGTCTGTCCGTCTGTCCGTCCGTCCGCATGTAACAGAGCAAAAACTACCCAACCGAATCGGCTGAAATTTTAAATATATGATTGTTGCAAAATTTTGTCGAGCCATTTCAAATTTTATGAAAATCGGATGCATAGTTTAATTACAGGGACAGTCAAAAGTTTTTCTTTACATTACGACCAATGGGAAAAATTATTGCAAATGTATTTTAATGATGTTACAGACTTCCGAATGGTCTTAAATTTTAAATATATAATTGTTGCAATATTTTGTCGAGCCATTTCCTATTTTATGAAAATCGGATGTGTAGTTTAATTACAGGGACAGTCAAAAGTTTTCCGTTACATGACAGGGAATGGGTAAAAATTATTGCAAGTGCATTTTAATGATGTTACAGACTATGCACTTATGAAGTGCAAACAAATATACATTCAGTTTAATATGGGGTGCAAAAAATAATTATAAAACTAGTTATAGTACGAACGCACCTCATTTGCCACGTTTAACGAGCAATTTCCAACTTTTTTAAAATTCAGATATCTTAATTGTCACAACTGTTTAGGTGCGTTCGTAATTATATAAATACGTAATACTTATAGTCGTCGTCTGGTGCGTCCGTCTGCCTGTCCGTGTGTCCGCATATAACCTAACAAAAATTACCCATCCGAATTGTTTGAAATTTAATATATATGTTCGTTGCATAATTTTGTCACATCATTTGAAATTTTATAAAAATCGAATCAAAATATAAAAAGTTATTATTAAAAGATTTCTTCATTCTATAGAATTCTGTCATACGTAATTATAATTACGTATTACTATTATAATTATTATACGTAATATTGAATTATAATTCAATAATATCCCATGATAGGTAACTATTATAGGTTACCCTGGTGATTAATTTATTAAATCCTACCATGCGTAATTAATTCAATAATATCCCATGATGCGTAATGATTCTAGGTTGACATGGTGATCACGTGCTATTTAAGATAGAGTGATATTATTCCCGTATTGCTGAATTTAATATGTATATAATCATCATAAATTTTGTATCCATCATTTTTATATAAGAGTGCAACAACTACTGCACAAGGATTTGAATATTTATAAAATTAGTTATCGTGGAAACGCACCCCATTTGCCACATTTTATGCGCAATTTTCAACTTGTTTAAAATAGTATTATTCACATTTCTTTCCATTTACTATCCGTCATTAAATCAACAAATATTTCTACATAAAAAATGGTAGCAATCGTGAAATCTGTATTAAAAAAAAAAAAAAAAAAAAAAAAAAAACAGCGAACTGGCAAAATTGCCACACAATGTTTAATTTATAATATTAAGCTTCTTTGAATATTAACCCCATAGTAATAAAGTTTTAAATTTATTTGCTATAAATATTCATTTCAATTCAAAGTGCGTTTCTAGATTATTGGAAGTCTACAATTAAATATAATAAATTTCTATCATACAACGCAGAAGTAAAATTGATTTTAAAGCCATTTGTGCGTATCTGATAATTTATCGTAACAGCGATTTTCAAATGGATTTTATCTGTTGCGTAAAACCAGTTTTAAATGTAATATAACTTAGGAACACAAAGAACAAAGGTTAATGCGGAGTGAAGATTTTCACAGAATTTCGTTTAAAATTTAGTAAATATCTGAGAAAATTTTGAATGTTTTGTATATAACGCATATATATATTTTTTCATAAGCGAATGATATAATAACCCGTATTTTAAATAAAAATATGTTATAATATGGAATGTTAGGCATACATTAATTCCATATATCTCTTTTTACCCGACTGAAAAGAAGGGTTGTGTGATTCAGGCGTATGTGGATATTTTATACCTTCGAAACATCCCAACGGCTGGATGGATTTTAATGAATGAGGTCTCTATCAATTCGTCTTAACCGTCCGATGGTTATAGGCTAGATTTTGTTTTTTAAATTCAGAATGGTGGCCGTAAAATACAAAACGGTGGTAGAAACGAAAAAAACATTGACGCATCCTATTGAGTGGCATATCATTGGATAGGTGAAGGGTGATAGGTTCAAAATGAAGACGATGTTTCATTGATTATTTTACAGTCAAAATCTCCGTTTAAATATTACACAACATGGAAGTTGTGTAGGTAGGATCTCTAGCTTTACTGCAACTCTAACCATTCTAGACATCTATAGGCCTCATCAAAACAGTGTTTATAGATAGGAACTAACAATTAAACACAACTTAAAATCATCAATACAAGTAAATAAAAAAAAAGGTATGCAAAAAAAAAAAAAAGTTTCACATTGATGAGAAATAATTAATTAGTTCGCTTTTTACGCAGACGGGTGTTTTGATTTTTCAAATTTATTTTTTATTTGCTTAATATTTTTCAGTGAATGTTTGGTACGCATTGTTTCCAATATGAACGCATAAGTAAAATAAATGGATAGAACTTCTTGCCAATATGATGATAGACAAATTGGCGATATTGTAAAAATAATAATAATAATTGTAGACAGCTGAAAGCTATTTCAGAATTTCTAAACCCATTTCTCCAGTGCAAGGTTAAAAACATTAAAAATAAATACATGGGTGTGTGAATAATGGAAGGTACGGAATTAACGTAGTAATTACGGTCAAAGTCAGAATGGCGAAGAACGAGAAAACCAAGCAGATGTATAAATACTATAATAAATATATATAATAATTGTTCTATAATAAATAATGCGTGATTCTCCATCCAAAGAGTGTTAAAAATTTGAATCCCTTAAACGTGAAACAAAGCTGAAATCAAAGATTCGATCTCAGTGATATCTGCGGGATATTTTTAAATTTCAATGTAAACATCGTATTACTACAGAATCTAGACCTAATCTAATCTAATCGCCCACCCTGGGAACCTGCTTGTGGCTGATGGTTGGCTCAAGCCCCTAGCACAGGGCGGGATGTTCCTACCACATTTGAGGCTCCGCAACACAGGGAACGTTAGTTAGTATATTGATTTGAATATAAACTAACAAGGGAACCACTTTTGGTGTTGCTCGCACCTAGCATCGAGACCTGGACGTTTTTTAGCCCTATACATAAAAGGTAGAGAACCGAAAAAATTTCTCTGTTAAAATCATATTTTATATACTTTTTTATACTTTTAATTTTTTATTATTGCATATTTATTTGTTTACTTCACGCCAAGAGTGAGTTAAGTCGCCAAATATGGCACTACAATTTTTCGACCCGCTTATCCAAAGAGAAAATATACAGAATATATTACTAGACTTATATCAGATTGCGATTTTTTTTAGAATTGATAGAATAAGAAACATATATTAGGTTTTTATTTTTTTTCTATGCAGACGATAAATATATAAGTAATAGATATAATTCTATAAAAGCTTCGAAGATCATTGAAAACTATTTGTTAGTGAAATACAAAATAAGCAAACTATTTTCTTTTGAAATCGAATGGAATAAAGTTTCGAATGTTTAAAATGAAATGTTGCTGTATTAAATGGGCCTTCGGTAAAAGTAATCATAAAGTAAATTAATATTTTTACACAATTTAGAAAAATTACTGTGGCGAAATATGTCTGACATTGCAATTTCTAGCTGTTACAAATTCAACTGTGACATTTGGCTACGGTTGCCAGAAAGCTCTACTTTTGGAAATAAACGCCAACTGTTTCCCCGCCAAAAATATGACTATAAAGTTGCAATTTTTCAAAATCAAATTCATTGGGTATTGAAGGAATTTTCAAACTTTTTTCAATATTTTATACTTATTATTAATTAATTTTTATTTTTAAATGCTTTTCTTGTCAATGTTAATAGTCCGATAAGTGGTCTCGAAAATTGGATTTTCAGAAAGTTATGCTGCTGTACAATCAAGAAACATTATTTTAACAAAAAAATTTTATCGATTCTCAAACTTCCTAATATAGGGCTTTAAAATGCACCAGGTCTCAATGCTAGGTGCGAACAACACCAAAAGTGGTTCCCTTGTAAATATTTTCAGATAATAATTACTAAAATTAAGAACACTTAAGATATTATGCAATTACAGTAGTTACCAGGTTATATGCATGTTTCAGTACAATTTTTAAGATATTACACAATATGATACGATTTACTACAATTACAATAATTACTAAGTTATTTACATTATTTACAGGGTCAATCCATTTCAAGTGGTCCAGAAAATGTCATATTCGTTGATCGACCATTTTTAAAAAATCTGAAATTTATTACAACAACCCTAACATGATGGAAGTTCAAAATAACTATTATTTTTATTTTATCAATTTTTGTTTGTGCATGGCGGACATCTTTGTTTCATCGTCTGCAGCAATTTTCTCACAAGAAGGGCTTACGGAATTGTAAATAGTTCATCGTTTATTTATCCAATTCAACTGCGTATTAAAGCAATTTGTACAGAATACATTGGGCTAAAAATATGGTAATGGAGTAGTTTCCGAAACTAACTGCTTATTGGTAAAATTTAAGCATAAAGTTTCAGTTTTTTCCAAAATTTGTCCGTTTCCAAGAGGAAATTTTTCTAGCAAGGAAAACTGTCAACATGACATAATTTTTTTACAAATAGGCCAAAAGTACTTGTACTCACACGCCGAGTTCCAGATCTGGGACTTGCTTTCTCTTCGCTAAAAAAAATCCCAAATTTTTCAAAAATGACAAAAATCGCACTTTTCAGGCTTTGGTATCTCTGGTGGGGCACGAGATAAAAATCTGATTTTTTTTTATAAGAGTATTGTATGGTAGTGTTATACGCAAAATTTTTTAGGATGGAGATTTGACTACAAGCTGAGATATTGCAAGGTGCAACATGTCAAAACAATACTGCCAAACTATTGTTTTGTTGTAGTCACAGCTAAGTATTTATCTCAGAGTAAAATTTAAATTTTTTTTTAGGTTATCTTTAAATAATAGTAACAGAAAAGAAAGCCTTTTGCAATTAATTTAAAAAGTAATTATGACTAAGACCTACATTTTGTATGGTTTCAGTAACTTTTGTTGTAATTTTATTAACTAAAAGAAACCTCAGCACTTTTACACATATATATATATATGTATATATATATATATATATATATATATATATATATATATATATATATATATATATATATATATATATATATATATACAAGACCTGAGACAAAAACAGAATAGGGTACGAGGAAAGCTGTTAATGTTGGCATACTTGTTGAGACATGATCAAACGTGTCAAAACACATTCCTGCTTGTTGGTTTAAAAACAACAATTTTAATGCTGCTTGCTAGTCCCTGAAACTTGTTCCTACCATAAGTATGTTCCTGTAAATGAAACATTATGCGATGTTACCATGCATCAGCCTCAAGTAATTTTCAGAAAGTAAAGATACCTAAAGCCTTTTCAAAATTTATACTGCAGAAAAATCACATTTTTTCATAAGAAGTAAGTTAGGAATTATTAATGAATTGAGACTCTGCACATAGTGATTTCAAAGTATATTTCTATGAGACAGCAGGGCCAAGATCTTCAATCAAGTTATCAAGAGATGATAAGACTTGGTTCCTACAAATAAAATTTTGAGAAAGATCAAAATTGTGGTTTTTGAACCAACAAGGAAGAACACGTTTGATCACGTCTCAACAAGTATGACAACATTAACAGCTTTTCTTTTTCCCTATATTGTTTTTGTCTCAGGTCTTGTATAAAAATATTTATTTTTTCTTTATGTAAAAGTGCTGAGGTTTCTGTTAGTTACTAAAATTACTTTCAACAAAAATTACTGAAACCATACAAAATGTATGGCCTTAGGCATAATTATTTTTTTAATTAATTGCTAAGCTTTGTAAAGGGCATTATTTTCTGTTACTATTATTTAAAGATAATCAAAAACATAAATTTAAACGACACTCTGAGATAAATACTTAGCTGTGACTACAACAAAACAATAGTTTGGCATTATTGTTTTGACATGTTGCCCTTGCCATATCTCAGCTTGTAGTCAAATCTCCATCTTGAAATTTCTTGTGCATAACACTACCATACAATACTCTTATAAAAAAATTTTCACATTTTTATCTCGTGCCCCACCAGAGATATCAAAGCCTGAAAAGTGCGATTTTTGTCGTTTTTGAAAAATTTGGGATTTTTTTAGCGAAAAGAAAGCAAGTCCCAGATCTGGAACTCGGCGTGTGAGTACAAGTACTTTCGGCCTATTTGTAAAAAAAAAAAAAAAAAAAAAAAAAAAAAAAAAAAAAAAAAATGTGTCATGTTGTCAGTTTTCCTTGCTAGAAAAAGTTCCTCTTGTAAACGGACAAATTTTGGAAAGAAACCGAAACTTTATGCTTAAATTTTACCAGTAAGCAGTTAGTTTCGGAAACTACTCCATTACCATATTTTTAGCCCTGTGTACAAATTGCTTTAATCCGCAGTTGAATTGGATAAATAAACGAAGAATTATTTACAATTCCCCTTCAACAAACAACCCTTCTTGTGAGATAATTGCTGCAGACGATAAAACAAAGATGGCCGCCATGCACAAACTAAAATTGATAAAATTAAAATAATAGTCATTTTGAACTTCCATCATGTTCGGGTTGTTGTACAAAAAAATTCAGATTTTAAAAAAATGGTCGAGCAACCAGTGCTGGACCACTTGAAATGGATTGATCCTACAACAATTTTCTAAATTAGTTTTAACCTCAAAATATCACTACAGGTCACAATGCAGAATGACACACTGTTTAGTAATCATAAGGTTTAAAATAATCAATTTAGTTACAATTTATGAGAAACAGATTGCAATACTAATGCTGCAATGACCAAATTATTTATATTATTTTCAACACAATTAATTGAAGCATTATTTTACTTTTTTAAATTTTTTTAGTAGATTGCAAAATGATGTCCAAAGAACTTCACCAATCACTCACTCATTTAACACAACTGTGCTATAATCGTAAAACTTAAATTAATCAATATAGTTACAAATTATGACAAACAGGTTTCAATACAAATTCAGCAGTGATCAGATTATTTACATTATTTACAACACTTTTGCAATTCAATTAATTTTTTCAATATTTTACTATTTTCAATATGTCTAGTACAATGCAATACGATACTAAAAGAACTACACCAATCACGAGTCACGCCTTTCCATTATAATTCCATTTCCGCATCCCACACCATTGTCAGGCCACAGGTACAAATCATACTAGCATGAATTTATAATTAATGAACGAGTATTTTTCATTAAGAATATTATAATTTTGGTAAAGCTGACTGAGGGACTGTTTGTTACTTCAAATTTATAATATGTCATCTAGCAGTTGTGGATGTTTTCTAGTAAATTTGTATTTCATAAACTTACATTTTTCTTAAAGGTAGTGTACTGGATCTCCACGCCGACCACATGGACAGAAATTGTCTTTTTTAAAAATTTATACGGTGTAAAATGTTCGGAAAACTGGCGCAGCCTGTCAAGAAGTAAACTGAAGCCCTGTCCTTGCATAATAATGAAAGTTGAACCTTTGGTACAATTGCATAGGTGAATCTGCCTCCCTCTTAGTTATCCCAGCTGTACTGCCACCTATCCAATAAAAATGTTCTTAGACTCTTATACAAAAACGACCTGGGAAGTTATACTTCCATGCAAATTGGTAGGTTGCAGTACTGGGCGGCATCATTCGCCAGCTTGTCCGCCAGTTCATTACCAAAATTTCCTGCGTGTACTTTAATCCATGTTAGGCATATTAATTTATTTTTATGTTCTGTGATTAGTTTAAATAAATTTAAAATCGTGAGATTGTTTGGGAATAAATTAGAGAGTGATAATACTGTTGATAAGCTATCTGAAAAGATTTGGAATTTAGTGTATTTAGACGACAGGGCCCATTCCACCGCCTGCAGCTCCGCCTAAACGGCAACAAGAAAAATTCGTGTAACAGACGCTGTTACAGGAATTTTTGTTGTTGCCGTTACATAAATAGTTCTAGGAATCCCAGTTTCCTAGAAAAACTTTCGTAACTTTACATTTTTTTAGAGTGTATAAAGCAATCTTCCGTAATATTTTTAAAATGCAAAAAATCCTCGTACTTTTAGGTAGCTTTCATTACAAAAAGCTACCTGTTGCAGCCGTTCGGAGGAAAGCGATTTCAAAAAATTTTGGTATATTTTCATCGATCAAGACCCCCAGACCCCGAAACCACCCTCCGTTCAAAACTGACATATATATATATATATATATATACGAGGGTCACTCTGAAATTTTTGAGATACAACTAAGTTTTTAAATTTACACTTACAAAATTTTAGGTGTGTTCAAAGTAGTCTCCTCCAGCATCAGTGCACTTTTGTAGACGAATTTTCCACAGATTAAATGGCTCAATCCATTCATTTCTTGGAATAGATGAAAAAATGCCTTTATAGCCACATCAATCTCTTCTTCTGAATGAGAACAACGTCCACGTAAGTTCTTTTTCAGATTAAAGAATAACCAGAAGTCACACATAGCTAGATCAGGTGAATACGGTGGATGTTCTATCACTTTAATTCGTTTTTGTTTAAGAAACTCAACTGTTAATCCGGCTGTATGTGAAGATGCATTGTCATGGTGAAGCATTAGTCCCCTAACATTCACTTCTTGTAGAATTTCTGGAAGACATTTAGTGGTATACCAGTTTGCTGTTACTGTCTTCTGTCCTTCCAACTTGATGTGTTTGACCAATCCCGTACTTCTGAAGAAAACGGCATACATTACTTTTTTTCAGTGCGCGTTGTCTTTTCACCATTGTCGGCGTGGAATCATCTTCAAAGACCCATAATTTGCTTTCTTTACGTGTTGGAACGTTCAAAAACGGTATGTACGTTTCATCGCCCGTTATAATTTTAGAAATGATGCGGTGGCTACCATCATTTAGCAATTTAAGAGTTTCTTTACTGATTCTGACACGCTCCTCTGTTTGGTTCTCAGTTAGATTATGTGGAACCCAACGGCAAACTACTTTCTTCATATGCAATTCTTCATGAATAATTTGGTGTATGACTGCGGATCCAATATTAAGTTCCTTCTGTATCGCTTGATAGGTACTGAGATTATCATCCATTACCATTTTTCGTATGGCAGACACACTATCCGGTATTACTGCCGACGGCTGCCTGCCTGTGTGTTCTTCATCCTGAAGAAAATTGCGACCTCTCCTAAATTCTTTAAACTATCTGAATACAGTAGCACAACCTGGAGAATTATCACCAAATGCTAATTTAACCGTTGATCGCATTCTTCTTGATTTAATCCTGTTTTAAAATCGTAGAAAATCATAGCGCGAAAATGTTCTCGCGTCAACTCCATTTTATCTTTTGTGTAAAATTTATTCTACGCTAAACAAGTTGAAGTAAGTCAGTAAAAAATCGTCTGCTGTGTTAAAATATTTTGTATTTTAAAATTAAACCGTTATTTTTATTTTGTAAATTCTCGTCTGCGCGTATCTCAATAATTTCAGAGTAACCCTCGTATATATATCTGACTTTTGTCACACTGTAACTCTCGTATTTATGAACCGATTTGGATGTAATTCGCTGTGTACATAGTACATACCAATGTCTAGACCGAGTTCGTTGGCCAGCTTCATCCGCCATTTTGTCTCAAAATGGCGGATTTAAATTTTCTTTCATTTAAATTTTCATCATTTCATCATTTAAATTTTCTTTAAAAATTTTAAATTTGAAATGTGGTACCAAAAAATTAAAAATGAAAAAATATTTTTTTTTCTTATGTATTTGATCTTTATACAAAGATTCCGGAGCAGTTTTCGTTTCGTCTATATCTTAAAAAACGGCTGAGTTATAGCATTTTGAATTTCCAGCGCGGCTCACATTTTGAAACGTCCTGAATTTTGTCCCGTGATAAAAGGCGTATTTATGAACCGATTTGGATGTAGCTTCGTTTATAAATAGTACATACCAATGTCTCGACCGAGTTCGTTGGCCAGCTCCATCCGCCATCTTGTTTTAAAATGGCGGGCTTTTAAATTTTTAAGAAAAATTTAAATTTGAAATGTGGTACCAAAAAATTGAAATTTGAAAAAATATTTTTTTCTTATGTGTTTGACCATGATAAAAAATTTCGGGAGCAATTTTTGTTTCGTCTATACCTTAAAAAATGGCTGAGTTATAGCATTTTGAATTTCTAGTGTGGCTGACATTTTGAAACGTCCTGATTTTTGTCAGGCGATAACGGGCGTATTTATGAACCGATTTGTATGTACCTTGGTGTGTACATAGTACGTAGAAATATCTCGACCGAATTCGTTGTCCAGCTTCATCCGCCATCTTGTTTCAAAATGGCGGCTATTTAAAAAAAATTAAATTTAAAATGAGATACCAAAAAATTGGAAAATGAAAAAGATTTTTTTCGTATGTGTTTGACCTTAATACAAAGATTCCGGAACAGTTTTTGTTTCGTCTATATCTAAAAAAATTGCTGAGTTATAGCATTTTGAATTTCTATTGTGGCTGACATTTTAGAACGACCTGATTTTTGTCACGCGATAACAGGCGTATTTATGAACCGATTTGGATGTAACTTGGTCTGTACATAGTACATACGAATCTCTCGACCGAGTTCGTTGGCCAGCTTCATTCGCCAGCTTCATCAGATTCATTCGCCATGTTGTTTCAAAAGGGTTGACATTTAAAAAAAATAATAAAAATTTAAAATGAGGTATTAAAAATTTGGAAAATGAAAAAGATTTTTAGAAGCAGTTTTTGTTTCTGAAAATTTGTTCTTTTGTTTATATCTTTAAAAAATGGTTGAATTATAGCACTTTGAATTTCTAGCATGGCTAACATTTTGAAACGATCTTGTATTTGTCACACGATAACACACGTATTCGCCTATTTCGATGTAAGAAGGCATATGGATAGTATACATCAATATCCCGATCAAGTTCGCTTGCCAGCTTCATCAGCCATCTTGTTTCAAAATGGCGGTCATTAACTTTAAAAAAAAAAATTATATTTAAAGTGAGGTGCAAAAAAAAAAAAAAAATAGAAATTGTAAAAGGTTTCTTTCTTAAGTATTTGACATTGATATAAGGATTCAGGAGCATTTTTGTTTGTCTTTATCTTAAAAAATGGCTCATATGTAGCAATTTCAATGTCTAATGTGGGTGACATTTTGAAAAATCAGATTTTTTGCCTGCGAAAGCACTCGTATATATCAATCGATTCCGATGTGATTGAACATGTTACTAAATGATTTACATGTATTGAGCAATTACTAAGGTCTCGACCAAGTTCACTGGTTAGCCTCATCCACCATGTTGTCAAAATATGTCAGGCACTTTAAGAAATCGCCGAATTTGGCAGCCAAATATATGTTACTGTAAATAAAAGCAGCTTGGACAAAGCTGACTAATTTCGCGAAATTCTCATTCATAAGGATTTAGTATTGATAAAAATTAGTATTGAATCTCCTATATTCGATTTCCACTAATATAAATTGAGCTTCGTGTGTTTGAATAATATAAGTTGGCTTTTTCAAAATAAGGAATATGAAAGCTTCCTTTTCCTCCCGGCACTGGCCGGAAGGACTTTTAAAGTCTGAAGTTTTGTTGCCAAGAGTATTTCCTTGGGGAAAGAGCGACCAGGTTTAGATTAGTAAATAATAAAGTAATTACAGTATGGTTTGCTCAATTACTTAAAGGGGTCCCAGGACTCTTAAAGCTTCAAAAATTTAATTGTTTAGGATATTAAGCTACTATATTTCTGAACGATTTGAAGTAATTATTTCCTTGAAATTCCCGTTAGAACAGAAGTTATGGCTTTTACAATTATATTCACTCAATTGCTGAAGCGGCGTTACCTAAATTTTGAAGTCCTTTTTCTCCAAATGACGTTTTTGCTCATAATGCACAGAATATCTCAAAAATATCCAAATATTTTTCAATGAAATTTTCCAAAACATATGTTTCATGTTACTGTGTATAAACGAAACCTAAAGTTTTCCTTTTTATCATTCAAAAAAATGTTTCTTTAGGTGATTATACTATTGAAGTTTTCAGAATTTTGCATTAGCTAAATACAACTTTGTATTAAAAATATAAAATTGCCCCAAATACGAATTTAATTAGGTTCATGGTAGTTAATGTAATCTGAAGTATAAGTAGTTACCCAAATTTCCATTCTAGTTGCAAATTTTATTTTGTAATCCAGTGCTCAATCGGATAAACAAATCGTCAAATGCTCGTCAAATGTCTGTCAGTTTGGAGACCCACATAAATGCTAATTCTGCATCTGGAACTTTTTTCAAATACACGAAATGAACGAACATACATATATCTTTTATTCCGCCTCCCCAAAAAAATTTGTTTTTAAATCATATACAATTTAACACATTGAGTGTTGAAAATAGTATTTTTTATAATTTTTTTTTCCAATTGTAAGAGTCCTGATACCCTTAAAAAAATACAACTGCATTTTAGAAAAATACCATTTTACTTCGGTTTAGGTGAAAATTAACTTCGTTTTAATAGCAGATATTAGTAATTACAATTTAAATACTTCTCCTATACTTTTTCTTCATTCCTTTATCTTTTCTATAGTGCAGAAAAAAAAATTAAATTAAAAACTAGATAACATTTTGTGATTGAATTTATAGTATTTTTATTATGAATTTTGCTTATGTTTTTTTTAAGACGTTTCACTCGATATCATTACTTTGCATGATTTAATAATTAATTGAAAAATTTACTGGCGCTAAATGGCTTCGGAATTTTTTTTACTTTAAGCCCACGAGACCCACAAATTGTTATCTGAAAGGAACACAGTTTTCTCAAAATACGTTTTTTTTTTGCAGGTTACATTATTTAAAATTCTTTTTGCTAACAGTACAATTTGTGTGATACTTTTATAGACTTTAAAGTACGGTTTTTAAAAATATATAAAAAAATACGTATAATATATTTTTTTTCTTTTGCATTAACCCCTTGAAGGATAAACAATTATATTTCTCTAACGTTGAATTCACACCGTAAATTTTGAAAAAAATAATTTTAAATATGGAAAAGTGTTGTTTCAAATTTTTACCACCAAATTTGTAAAAGTAAAATTTGTTTAAATTTGTCTGGTGTAAATCTGATTTAAAATGTAATTGGATATAATATATCCCACCACCCCTCAAGGGACTAAACTATATAATATACGAAACATTTATTAACTAAACTGTGATTAGCTAATAAAACCTTTCGATGTGCCAAACATTAAGAATTAAGTAAATTTGCAAAACAATTATAAGTAGAAATGTCCGAAAATGTGCTGACATTTTGCTCATAACAAATTGGTATATTCACTTAATTTCTTTTGTAAATGTAGTGATAATTTATCTTATGAGTTTGATGAATTAATAATTTTCTTAAAGTAATTTTTACTCCTTAATTTGCACTTACGAAGTTTAAATTCGAAATACTAAATACGAGGCAAAATATACATGTACACTGTAAAATACTACTAACATTTCTTACTTTTTTAAGATAGTTTACGAATATATAATGTAATCTCTAATGAGTTAATCACGATGCAGGAAATCATTCCCTTATCTTATAAGCCACAGAAACCGGAAATGTTTACTCCGGAAATGTACATAAGTAGATTTTGCAGAGCATTCATTAGTTTTTCAACGCGGAATATCCGTTTTTAGATGTTATGAATTCTCAAGTAAGCATATTCAGCTGCGTACCAGAATTTATACTTGAATATAATAACAAAATTATGTTAATTTTATTGTTAATTATAAATATGTTAATTTAACATGTTTTTATGTTGAATACGATATGTTTGCTTAAAAGGAAAACATTTTTTTTTAATTAATAGCATCCCTAAACCATATACTGCTCCAGTTGAAGTATTTTCCTTAAACACTGTAAAACTAATGAGAAAAGTGCCCGAAGATTACGGGCAACAGAAGAGGCTTTTGTTTCAGAATGCTTCTATAAATATCTCTCTCTCTTTTTTTTTTTTTTTTGTTATTTCTGAGTTTTCTAAGAATAAAGAATCGGTTATCATAAAAATGAATAACTCGAAACAGAATGAATTATATTTTCTTAAAACTTGTTGCTACAATATATCTGTATCTATCTATCTCTCTCTCTATATATATATATTCAGGTGTAGATAAAGTATTTTCATTTAGCACATGTTAAAGCGTATTTTAGACCAGGGTTTCTTAAACTTTTGTTCTCGTACCAGTTCTGGTACGTAAATTTTCAGATACTGGTAAGACAAATTTATATGGGGACAAGGGATCTTTAAAATCATTTTTATTTGTATTATTTGTAAATTTCACTTTAAATGTTATTCAAGAGTACAATATATGCATTATGTGCTACATTTATAAAAAAATAATAATAATAAAAAGAAATTCTTTTGAGGAGGAAAAAAGTAATTTTCCTTAATTTTTATATGTTGCGGAGAACTTTTCAAAATTCCTCATGCACATTCCACATCAATGGAAATTCCCAATACATTTTATACAAGTTTGGTTTATATGCAGTAAAAACTCCCTAAAGCGACCATAAAACGTAATAAAAATTGTTCCAATAAACCGTTCCAATAAAAATTGATCGCTCCAAGAGGTGGTCTGTTAATGGAGGTAATGTTTAAATCTAGATTTTAATCGTTGAAAAAAGGGTAACAATTAATGATACTAAATTTTATTTTTCACATTAGGAAAAAATATTGAAATTTAAGTATCAAAACAAAAGTTAATTACATAGTAAGTTAATTACTGCAAAGTTTAGAAAATGAATACATTGACGTTTGCTTTGATTTTACTGTTTTATTTTTTAAAACTTTTATTTTGCAGTTGTTTCGAAGTTCAGCAAATAAATGCAATTTTTATGGACGGGAACAAATAATAACGATTTCATTAATTTATCTATTTCTTTGAGAGTTTCCGGGCAGAATAGGGCAGGGGAACTGTCATTCTTAATTTGTCATCAGAGTTAAATTCATTGCCTAAAAAGGCACAAAGGGGTTTAAACACTTAAAATTTACCAGGATAAAAAAAAATGAAACTTAGTTTAGAAGTTTGATGAATAATGCGCTCTCCGGAATTATTTTTCTAATAAAACCTTTTTCAAGCGACCAGGAAAAAACGGAATTTTCTTCAAAGATATTGGTCGCTCATGGAGGGAGTTCATCTGGGATGGTCTCTGAATGGAGGTAAAATTAGTATTGAGCCTATTGGAATAAATTTCGTTCCATGAAAACATGGTCGTTCAGGGATGTGGTCGCTTAATGGAGGT
Organism: Maratus speciosus; assembly: GCA_963932465.1. Taxonomy (NCBI): domain Eukaryota; kingdom Metazoa; phylum Arthropoda; class Arachnida; order Araneae; family Salticidae; genus Maratus; species Maratus speciosus. The sequence continues at coordinate 153,283,288 of OZ010794.1, read as the reverse complement.
GGTCGCACATGGAGGTTTCAGTGTATATAAATAAAACTGTGCATCGAATTTTATACATTTGAATATAAAGGTAAGAAAAAAGTTATTTTCTAAATTTTTTGAAGTGTGGAGCATTTTTGCAGCTCAAACATTCGGATAATTTTCCTACTGTAGATGAGTACAGCTGAAATTGGGTTTTGAAATGCGTTATGCGTTTCCATATAGTTGAATTAGACGTAATATTTTAATTTTTTAAACCATGCAGTTTTGTTACATTATTCTGAATGTGTTGGAAAGTGTTTCATAATCTATGCTGAACGCATGATTTTTTCTTTCTTGTTAATTTTAGCATTACCTTTATTAAAAGTATTACGGCATAACTATGAATTACCATTTATTGGTAAGCCAATCCAAAAGTTTTTGAAGCGTTGTTTTAGATTAACTTTCCAAGAAGAATTGATAAACACTAAGATATGTTTTGGCTAGCAATTTTGTATTAGCAGAAAAGATTCATTTGATTGAATCAAGAATACATACATTTTTAGATTATTCATTGTCACATAATGTTAGGAAAAAAATAAATACCTTATTTCTGTAGTGAACGTAAACCTAAGAGTACCTAGGAATTTTTTAATATGTGTATAAGTGTGTGGAATTTACGAGGTTATAAAAAAAAGATAATTGTAACTATGTAGATAAAAGCGTAAAGAATTCAGTCACTCAATATTCATGATTTTTTTAAAGAATATTCTTCTATAATACTATGTTAAATTGACCCCCGTATGCACCGAAACTGATTATGATATATTCACCCATAGCTGCCAATTTTCACTTACTTAATCACCGAAATCTGCAATTTAAATGAAGCAAAAATTTCTATTAAATTTTAGTGGTAAGAAAAAAGCATAAAAGTTGGCAGCCATGCTCACCGCTTTTATTTTTTCAAGCATTGTAGAAAGCAGGGATTACACGTGTTATGTGATAAAAAAATTATCTATCATTATTAGACAAAATTGAGTATCTATTTTTTATTAATTAAAAGTATATTTCTTTAAAAAAATACTCTGTACTCTCTATCTTTTATTTCTATTTTCGTCTATAAAATTTATTATTTAAAAATAGAATTACCGCGTTTCTTGTATACCTAGAAATACCAGTGTGTGTCATCTGACCCTTGGCCTTCAGATATATTATTTTTGTTTTGTATGGGAGATAAAGACTCTCAATAAGGACTAATCAGTTAATTCAATTATTTTTCATTAATGATGAATACAAGTTAGCTTCTAAACTATGAGATAATATGAAATTTTGTGAATAGATACAACAAAAGAAATTTATAATTTGAGAATATATGCTTCGAGATTTTGACTTCTCGTTTAATATATATATATATATATATATATATATATATATATATATATATATATATATATATATATATATATATACATATTATTTATAGATTTAAATTCTGTAATAATGTACCAACAGGTTAATAAGATACTAAAATACAAAAGAAAATAATTATAAAATTTTTCATCCAATCAATTTACCTAAAATGACTTGCTCTTTGTTTATTTTATTTGGTATGCATAATGCGCACACAAGTGAGATGTTAGTGTAAACAGTGTCCACATATAGTATTAGTTTTATTGTCTTAGCATTGCTTAATCTGACAATATTTTTGTTTGCTTGAAACGTCTGTGCTGGTCCTTTGACGGATAATTGCAAGTATGTTTGCAATGTATTTATCACTAATAATCTCTTCTGCTTTTATTAGAACATGTTGTATCTTAACTGCTTCCCAAAATTACCCAACAATTTATGACCGCTAATTTTCTACCGGTAGATCTTGAACCGCTGAATTTTTCATAGATCATCGACCAGGAGATATTGAACACTGCAGCTCTATCTTCAATATAATTCCTTTTTCTGCTTCTTCCGAATCACTTTGAAGGGTAATTTATTTTCTATAATTCTCGTCTTTTTAAATTCTTCCTTTATTTTGTATTCTCTACAAACATTTTCGATTTATTGTTGTTTTATGACTTTCTCAACAACATCTGCGTGTCTATTTTTATTTAGTTTACTGTCACTTGAACTGGATTTGAACGAGGAGATTTTATAGGCATTTCCACAAAAATTTGTTTTGTCATTTATGTGAAGATTGTCATCATCATCAGACGTAATTTCGTCGCTAAAATCTTTTTATGAAATTTTACTTCACAATTTAAAAATGTCTTCATTCAAAAGACTTCCGTCGCAATGCCATCATTATAAATGTGTTTTAACACGAAAAACTGTGTTTAAAACATACTTTCACCATGTAAATCTAATAGTTATAGCTGGGATGAATGAAACTAGCGTTGCAGTTCGCAGCCATGTCCAACAAATAAGAGTGAATTATGTCAGCCAGGTTGGTCCGAATATCTTAACAGGTAAAGCATTGGCACAGCACGACAAGTACCCAGGTTCGATTCCTGGTCTGGACATTTTTCGCGACCCTTTAACGAGTTTCATTAATGTTTTATTATCGAATTTAATTGCCTAAATGTTTAATGTATTCGTTAACTCAGAAAACAAATTTAAATGTTTCAACAGTACACTGTAAAGAAAAAAAAAAAGACTAAGAAGCGGAGATTCTTCTGGCAATCTAGACTCCAGTACTATATTCGTATTTTTACGAAAATCCCCCCCCCCCCATAAATTACTGAAAATTGTCCGTTTTCCTGATTAAAAATGGAAATTTTCCTGTAATTTATGGGGAAATAATTCCGTAAAAATACGGAAATAGTACTCGTGTTTAGATTGCCAGTAGAATCTCTATTTTTTAGTACGGGCCTTTTTTTTCAGTGCATATTATTCAGGGAAAATGCAAAACATAAAATTTATAAAAAAATCAAGTGATATATGTTTTCTTTTTCTGAAATTTGGTAGCTGTGGAGCAAACATTCAAACCATGCTTTCTCCTTTAGATACAAATTTTCAAAAAACACAAAAAACTGATAAATTAGAAAATAACTGGTATTTAATTCTAATTTTTATTGTGTATTTTTTTTTTTACTGGATATTAGAAAGAATTGCAAGCATACATAAGATATTAAACATAAAACAAATTAATAAAATGCATTTAATATTTCGAAAAATCACGTTTTGACCGAATTCAGAGGAGGAAACATGTTTTGATTGTTTGACAAGCGAATAAACCACTTTTTGAATGAAATAAGTTCTAACTCACAAATAATACAAAAGCATTATTTTATTTGAGTAAATACCGAACTTCAGTTGATTATTGATAAAATTAAATGACAGATTATGGTACCTAGTAGTATTCATTAATTATTTACTAAATAAACTCTCAGAAATCTACTTCAAATTTTAAAACCAATATCTTCATCTAGACAGTCACACACATCCCTCTCTTCTTCACTGCAAGTTGGTAAACCATGGATAATGTTGTTGTACCATTTGAAGACATAATCAGGTTGATTTTGCCACTGTTCACCATACATTACCTTCAAAAGTTTTTCAACATCTTTTTTTCTTTTCAACTGATATGGCGTGGCTAAGAGGAAGTGATTCTAAAACAACCCTTTGAACATGGGCAACAGTAACTCCCTTTTTAAGAAGATTTACATCATATTCTTCACTTAGATCTTGAAATCTATAATTTTGGAAGCCTTTAACCTTAAAAGTTCTCTTATTTTTCGCTTAAAAAATCCATTTCAATTGTGATATGTATGGTAGGTTTTGAAAGTACACATGAAGTGACAACTGTGATTGGCAGACTGGAGAAATCACTGTTTGACTGAATGCAGGCTTTGGAGGAAAAACTCTTTGATAGAAACGTCAAGTTTTAAAAGTCTTATAATCGTAGTTTTATAATCGTAGAAAAATGTTTTTTGGTTAAAAATGCCGTTTATTTCTGTGCAATTTAATACATAGTTCATAAAAATAACAGTAACTCATTTTTTTTAATTTTTTTGTGAGAAAACACGGTTTCAATGTTTGCTCTTCAGTTCTGTTTTGACTTGATAAATTCGTTAACTATATTTATCGAACTCAGAACGGATGAATTTGTCCGTTATTCGTAGCTTTCCACAATTCACAGATAAAAATATATAGCTATATCGATTAGGTGTTATAAATAAATGAGTTTGTTATGGTGATTTTGCTGTCGTTAGTCTGAAAAAAAAATCGATATGAAAATACATTGGGATATATATGATTTAGTTTAACCAAAAATCGTAGAATATATGAAAGGTATATTTAAATAGGAATAATGTACCTTTGAACAACACAATTTTTTTTTTATCCACTTTAAAGAAAAGCGTGGCAGTCCATAAACAGACAAATTGCAAGTCACAATAAATCTTACAAAGAGTTTAAAAGTATCATCAGAAAACCTTATGAATATTATCAGGAAGTTGCTGCAAATAATGCTGTGTTAGTAAAAAAAGATGATACAATGATTTGAATATATTTATTTTGAAGGATATTCGCCATTGGATATATTTCAGACAGTATTATAGTTAAAAGATAGAAATATAAACTGCTTAGAAATTTTATTAATTCAAAAATTTTGCCCTAATTTAAACACCTAAGTCCTATTTTTCTGGTAAATGAAAATAACCAAAATATAAGCAAAAACTTTCTAAATATGACTGCTCGGTAATCAGTGTTTCAAACCTGGCTGATTTTGCATTAAAAAATTACGATAAACCAGAGAATATGGAATAATAATTTTGTTTCATTGTAATCATGATATGTCAATTATTATATAAAGCAAAAATCTCTCTTATATTTTTTTGGTGATAATCCACAATTTCTGAATTCCATCAGATTTTCCAACACTATGGGTAGAATATAATGATTATTTCTGCAAAACGATAATTATAATTTTTAGAAAAAATATCTGTTATATATATATATATATATAATTTAATAATTACAATCCCTTTTATGTCTGTGCAAAAAAAGTATATTCGCAAGAGAAACGTACACCAATTATGTTTTAACCATAAAACAACTTTAGAGAGATAGTTTCTTATATTTCTCCAGAAACATTTCGTGTGACAATTTCTTCTAATAGATTTCTTTTAAGACAGTTAAACCTAAAAGAATAAAAAGCAGGCGATACATAAGCTTAGATTACATAATGTTTTGAAATGTTTTCGCCTTCAAATTTATTTGACTCTTATACTATAATAAATTAAAAACATATCAGGAACAATAATATTATTTATTACATTTAGCAGTTATATTATTTTTTTATTGCTGAAATGTTTTAATAATAAATTAGAATAATTTTTATTGCAAAAGATAAAATGTATAAATGTTCCATAAAAAGTATATATTCTTTAATTTATCTTTAGAATATGAAAATAGTTTTAAAAATATTTTAGACATAATATTTGATTTTAAACGTTTAATTACACATTTAATGAGGCGTTGCAGCCGGAATACGCTTATAATGTCAATTTTGTTTTAATGGTTTACATTACTTTAAGAAATTATAAGACCAAAATGATTTTGAAAATTACGAAGTAAATAAAAGTTCTAATTACAGTTTAAACACATGAGATATCAAAATAAAACTTATTTATTAAAATTCGTTTGCAATAATTTTGAATGGTGCAATAAATATGTATACAACAAAAATACAAGCAATGATAGAAAAATACACTGTTAAAGCAGTTGTCTAAAAACAAAAATAATATGTACGATTAGTATGTACGATATATATACGATACTGGTCCTCCATTTTTCTTCATAACCTCAAACACTCTGTTTTTCATAGAAGTGACCAGGTGATTAAGTAAAGACTCAGACATATTGTGCCTTTCTTTTACAATGGCTACTTCTAATTCAATGGCAGATAAAAATTGTTTATTATTAGCATAAACTTTGCGACTTAATACGCACCAAAGATTTTCCATAAGGCACAAATCTGGACTTCGACTTGATCATGATAAAACATGATTTTTTCTTTTTAAACTATCTGGATGGATTTAGACATATTTAGACAAGAAGCATTGTCTTGTTGAAAAATCCAGTTTGCACCACTTAAAAAAGGTCCAAATGGTATCAAATGGTCATATAGATTAGGTTGATATTGCGCAGAGTTCATGTTCATACGTCCCGAAATTCAGGTACTATCCTTCATGACTAAAAGCTCATTAAAACATTACTGATCCTCCCCCCCCCATTTGTCGACTGAAGAATTGTTATGGATCCTTCCTCAAATCACGCAAATAGTGTTTATAATCATCCGTCCGTCAATTTTTTTTTTCATTTGTAGATATCACTTGCTTCCATTTCTTGTCCCATGACATGGCATTTTTTTAAACTGTTTCATACATTTTGCCTTACTATTACTTCCAAACTGTTACGTGAAAGGTTTTTTTGCTGAAAGGGTTCGATATTTTCTGAGTTGAAGGACCATTTTGAGTTGATAATAATCGAAACATTTGTCTATCACCCCTTGCCTGTCAAAATCTTTTCGCTCCCAGATCGTTTAATTTTATTTGAATCCTTTTTTCTAATTATTTCATTGTGAACGGCAGTTTAAGAAAACTTCATTAACCGAGCTATTTCTCGTTCAGATTTAACAGCACCCTTAAAATACCAAATTTTTCTTACTTTGGTCGCAGAATACTCTTTATCCTGCGGCATCTTCAAATATATTGTAAATAACACTATCTAAACCTGCACTTCTGCTTCTCGGGAATACTTTCACGATTTACAAACTCATACGTTTTATTAATGATTATGATATGACCTATAATGTTCTAATTTCCTCAGGTGGTCTTATAAATTGTTAATAGTCGCCTCATTTACATTTAAAAAAATATTTTAATAAATTTAAACTTAATTTTTTATGTTGCAATTATAACAGAAAACGTTCTGATATCAATTTTAAATAAACGAGCTAAAAATGTGCATATTGTGTGTCTTCTTCTTCACAAGTGCACCAATAAACTATAGTTGTCTTATAATTTCTTAACAAACTGTATTTGTTTTAATGTTTTATTTCTTTTAATCTTGCAAACTAAAATAAATGAGCCCCGTTACCCCCCGGTAATTTCGCCCCGTTTTGTAAGTCACATATTTTTCAATATTGTGTTCAGTACATATATAGAGTCAGGAATCAATACAGTGCGTGTAAAAACTTTAAGGACAGCAAAAAATTGTAAACATTTTGATAAATTGAAAATGCGGCAAGTGAAATGGTAGTTTAATGTTGATCATAAAGTAGAAATACTAGTATAAAAGTCAACAGAATGTATGTGCGTCCTTTTTATTGCGAAAAAAATCATAATTATGCAAAAAAAACGTAAAAAGTTAAAGGACACCAGTATTTTTTTCATAGAAATGTTATATATAATTATTATTAAGGATCGACCGAAACAGTTTTGTAATGTCGAAACCAAAACCCAAACCGAATTTCGGAGATCATCCTATTTTCGGTCGAAAACGAAACCAATATGCCCAAAAACTATTTTAAAGTACTTAAATTGTATATATTAAAGTAATTAATACATAAATAAATTATTAATTAATTATACGTATTTATTAAATATGCGTAATAACTAATTAATTATGCGTATTTATGAAATATACATAATTATTAATTAATTATAGGTGTGGCCCAAAAAGAAAAACTCTCTGTGCCTTAGATCCAAAACATTTTTCTTTTCCTATAAAATAAAACGTAATTAATTCATCAACGGCACAGAAAGATTTTCTAATTATGCGAATTTCATTTAACAACAACAACAAAAAAAATAGTTTAGCTTTATGTAAATACACCTCGATTTATCTTTTATAAATAATTCTGTAAATGATCATACTAGAACTTTCTCAAAGAGTATTCGAAACTCTTCTGCGGTTTGAAACTGAAATTTTTCTATTACTTTTATGTCTGCAGCTTTTAATGAGCGCGTGAAAAAGTCAAGTTATATATGCATTGCTTGCATTATAATTTGCATTCAAGTCTTGCGTAAGTCATGACTGATAATTACAAACAACGAAATTCGCAGCAATAAATAGTATCATTTGAGCCGGCGATAAAGCTCAAATTGATGAGAAATGTTAAAATTTTTTTTAAATGCTGAGTTTCGGACCGAAACTATCAGTATTCCAAAATTCTTGTTTATTCCTTCTGAAATTTTAACATTTCTCATCGATTAATTAATATGTATATTTAATAAATACGCATAATTATTTAATTATTATGCATATTTAATAAATACGTATAATTAATTAATAATATATTTATGTACATATTAATTACTTTAATACATACAATTTAATTACTTAAAAAAACATTTTGGACATATTCGTTTTCGTTTTTGGCCGAAAATAAGAAGATTTCCGAAATTCGGTTTCGGTTTCGGTTTCGACATTAAAAAACTGTTTCGGTCGATCCTTAATAATAATTGTATTTTTAATAATTTAGTAATAATTGTAATTATGTATAGCAGTTCTACGACAAAAAATAATGGTGTCCTTAATGTTTTACACAGTCGAAAATAGCGTTTTTTTTGCATAATTATGATTTTTTCGCAATAAAAAGGACACAGATACATTCTGTTGACTTTTATATTAGTATTTCTACTTTATGATCCAAATTAAATTACCATTTCACTGGTCATATTTTCAATTTATCAAAATTTTTACAATTTTTTGCTGTCCTTAAAGTTTTTACACGAACTGTCTCTTATAATATCTAATAAAGGCGTACGCGAATCTCTATTAATGAGAGAGTTCAGTTGTGCTTAAGGCACAGATACTATCCGAATATGTATGAAATTGAGGGCTTAAGGAGCCACTTGAGCCTTAATTATCAATCATAAATTTTTGCAGGAAAAAAATTGGATATGAATACCTAAATATTTTAACTTTACTCCCAAGGGTGCTTACACAGCAAGCAATTGCAAAGTGAAAAATTCTTTGTTTTGGCTCTGTAGAACAATTAATCATTTGTATCTTACGCACTTATTGCTTACAGGGGCGGTATGTATCATATCTCTCTAAAGCAATTTGCTTTTTTTAAAGACATTAAAGATTTTACGACCTCTTTTAAAAGTCTGTTTATAAATAACAGTAAAATTGTAATTGTTTGAAATATTTGCGAAATGTAGACCTATTCTTTTAACATCTTATTTATTTTTTTATTTTAGTTGAAAAAAATATATAGTCTTTTAACATTTTATTTCTTTTTTTATTTTGATTTTATTATTATTATTATTATTATTTTTTTTATTTATTTATTTTTTTTTTTTTTAGTTGAAAAAAAAATTATAATATTTTAACATTGTATTTCTTTCTTTAATTCAATAACTTTTTACTTCTTTTTTTTATTTTAGTTGAAAAAAATTATAATCTTTTAACATTTTATCTATTTATTTCACTTAATTTCACGTAAGAGTACAATATTTTTTTTTGATTTTTTTTTGTAAAAAAATTGTTAAATAGATTGCAATATTTTTAAATATTCAGAAAGATGTCTTAGTTTTAATTTTTAGGAATTTTTATTTTGAAAAAGTGCTATTTTATAAAGATGTGAAAGTAAAATAAAAACATTGGAAATGACAAAAAATTAATGAATAAACAAATATTAAAAAGTTGTTGTTTTCTCTTATATTGAAACGCTCTCTATTTTCCTTTTAGTTATTCCCATCATACTTGGACATAATTTATTTTTTCTGTAAATCACTTGTTTATTTTTTTTTTCACAAACATAATTACGTATACATTAAAAATCACTGTGCTTTCTTCTAATTTTAAAATTTCTTATATCTAGAAAGAATCTTCGCAATGCAATGTAGAAGGTTTTCTATATGTATCCAAACATTTCTAATATATTTTATAATTTTTTTTAAATCTTTTCTTAGAAAGTAAAGATAATTTTTCGAGCTACTGAGAAAACATTGTTGTAGAATAATGTAAATCTTAGAAGGAAGATAGCATAACAAGACGTTTTGACCAAAAATGTGAAATAGCATATTTTATTCCGTTCACATTGGTTTATTTGTTAGCAATTTGATATGCTTTCGTTTTTTTTTTCTTTTCAGTTCTTTAGAAAAATACTGATAAATGTTATAACACTAGGATATCAGTTTTTGAATGTTTTCTTTTTCGTAAAGAATATCAGCATCATAATCTTTTTACGACACATAACTTTATATTTTTTCACTGTTAAATGTAGTAATGCTACACACAACGAAAACTATCAACACTTTATATGTGTGTGTAATGTATATATATATATATATATATATATATATATACATATACAGGGTGATTCATAATGAATGGGACAAAAATAATAGCGCAGTGTGACTGCCGTAATGGATTTATTCAACCGAAACAAATTTATTCTGCAACTACAATTATACAAGTTTTATTTGGCAACAGGGAAAAATCATCGAATGACGAATTCGCCGCTAGAGGCGCTGTTAAACAAAATGTCGTCCATGCAGAAGAAAGCGTACTGCGTTTTCGAATATGCCAAAACCTCCTCGGTATCTGTTGTGCAAAGACATTTTCGCACGAAATTTGTCTTTGCACAACAGATCTTTCCTCAAAACTTTTCAGTAAATTTCTGGAATAAAACACTCAACACCGTCAAACTTTAGCACCGTGAGTTACTTTTACATATCACTGAATTGTTCAAATTGTTCGCACAACCACCGCATCGGCATAACTTCAGCAGGTGGGTGAAGCAGTTCCAGGATACTGGCTACTTACGCAAGAACAAAAGCCCAGGACGAAAAGAAACAAAACCCGAAGTGGTTACAAGAATTCGTAAGCGCCCTGTCATTTTTATTCTCTTTGGTTTCGTTAACCCCTTGGAGACGAGCGACACGTATACGTGCCGCATGACGCGCTCAGAATCCTTATTTTCCATCACCAGTAAAATTTTACTGTAAAATTTGTCTTATTTAATCAGCGCATTTCTCGAAGAAGGCACAAATTTCTGTTTTTAAAAAACGGTGACAAAAGATTAAAAATTTCGTAAAAGGCTCCCGTCCCGAAGGGGTTAAATACAAGGTGTTTGTGCCTCCACTTCCTCAGGACTTAGAGGAACTGAAGCAGCGGATAACTGCAGTGTTGAACTCCATCACAGGGGATATGCTATCAGGAATGTGGCAGGAGCTTCATTACCGTGTAGACTTTTTTTGCAATTTTCTAGAACTACTGATTATGCTGCCCCTTGACGGACTGTTGGCAGGCTAGCTTCGCTCACGGTTTGTAAATTAATTTTAACTTGAATAATTTTTGTTTTTTATGTTTTGTAAAAGATAGGTACCTTCCCCTTTTGGCTGGGCCGGGTTTCTGCCTGACATCCCCTGCGTGACGGAGAGATCACCGGGTGAAGCATAAATATGTCTAAGCTGGATCTCTGATCAGGCGATCTTGCTCCACTCAAGCCGTCAAATCCTTAAAGATACGGACGCTTTGGATATACATAAAGAGAGGTGCGGCGTACCCTATACGCCAGCGGCTTTTACAGCCTGGATAATAACTTTTAATGATATATTTTTGTAATGCAATGCTCAGTTACTAATTCATATATTTATTTCATGGAACCTTCTGTACGCGAGTAATAGTCGCACTTGACCAGTGATTTTTGACACGTGCCGCGTTTATGATCTGATCAAATATAAAATGGATTTCCGAGTCAGTTTTCAAATTTTATTAAATGTATTTTTTAAATTCTTAAAATATTCATCAATAGATGGCGCTAAGCTTTAATAACGGGATCAATAATATATAAACTTTTTAATTTAAATTAATTTTCAAACTGCTTTATATTGCTATTCATAAACTACTTTATAAGAATATAATTACCAACATAGAGAATTTTATGATTACAACGTAAAAAGTTTTGATAATTTTTTTGTTGAAACGTAATCATGATTTAAAATGTTCGTAAATTAAAGTCAATAAAACTTTTTAATTAATTTAATATTTAGAAAATTTCATTACTAAACCTCTTTTCCTCTTATTTCTGATAATTAATTATTTCAAATGTTAAAACATGTGTTTAAGATTTACAAAATTAGATATAATATCAAAAGATGCTGATCTATGCATTGAGTGTAAAATAAATAAGCATACATTGATTGTAAACTATAAATATAAATTATCCTATGGAAATATTAAAAATATTTAATAAAAAAATCTATTATAAGTATAGTCCATAATGAAAGAATATACAGTTTATAAAGATTTATTATGCAAACGTTCCGTTAAATGTATTTTATTAAAACAAAATGAGGACCACATGTTTCCTAATTTAAATGCTCTTTTCGTATTTTTTTAATATAACGTGTGAAGTATTCCCTTCTTTTGACCGGCTGTATATACAATAAGTAACACTTCAGTGTTACAGCAAGATAATAATTCTTATTTTATTATTAAAAAAATAATTCAATATTTTTTATCAAAATCTCAAAAAAATAATAAAATTTAATGGTTTTAATGTATTTTTAAAAGTGCTTTCGTTGTAATTAAAATTCACAAGAGATTAAAAGGATTTAGAATTTTTTGCAATTCATTCGAATTTAATGGTTTTGTAAAAGTATGAAATTTGTAGATAATTACAATATAGTAGTAATTTAAAGATTTCATTTTGAATTTACTCAGAAAGAGATTTAAAAATGAAATCCTAAAATAAATTATTTATGTACCGTGACAAATAATCACAGTTAACGTATTACTAGTGAAAAAAGTTATATGGTTTTTAAACATATATTTAATATTTTTGACATCTCTACATGGCAATGTTTTATTGTTTATCATCGTTTTAAGAGCTACCTTTTAAGAAGATTACTGATAAAAGGAAGACTATATTAACTTTCTATCTTCAAAATATAGGTTTCAGGACCAATTATAAAATAAAATGAATTACGGAAAATGTTATTTGTAATTCTCTCTGTTCTGGTGATGTTACTAAATTTTTAGAAGCGTTTTTTGTTATCATCTGTTTAATACAAGATATTTTATTATATGATTCACCTGAACTAGCTGTCAGAACTACGAAAAAATATAATGCGTGCAAAGTTAAAAAATTTTTGTATAGGAGACAAAAGTCTCAGCCCAGGTATTCAATCAACCATGCAAGGTTGTTTAGAAATGGTTTTTCGAACAAACTGAGTTTGCTTTCTAGGAAATGTGACAACTTCATATCATTTGCTAATAATGCTGCACGTCTTTCGAAAAAAAAAATTCTTAAAACTAATATATATATATATATATAAAACTTCGAATAAAAATTTGCAATAATCTGCTCCGAATTACCCACGATTCCGAAGATCGCTTCTTATCTTTAGATATATTAAAAACCGATATATTTTCGAGATTTTTGGACGCATTTATGAAAACAAAGTTTCTTATGCTGCACTGTTTTTTGAAAAAAAAATTCTAGTTTCAATACAGAGAGTACCATACTTTGCTTCCTATGAAAATGGGACAAAGTTACAATACTTGCTAATAATACTGCACATTTTTCGAAAAGTAAAAACTGTGCACTTAAAGAAAATAGTAATAAATAAAATAAATAAATAAATAAATTTTTAATTTAAGAAAACATAATATGACCTCTAACGCAAATATAAAATAAACACTTCCATGTTACCCCCGTTTCCGAAAATGTCCTCTTATATTTAGAAATGTTAGAGAGCAATATACGGGTATTTTCGAGATTGGCAGAAGTTTTCATAAAAACAGAGTTTCTTCGAGTAGTTTTTATAGTGTATTAATTAGTTTTTACAAACCTAAACGTAGGTTTTTTGCATGCTAGAAATTTTCAACTAAACGTTTTTATGTTTAAAAAACGTGTTTTACAAATAGATATGATAAATTAACAGAATAAAAATAAAAATTAAAAGTTATATTCTTTTTTTTTTTTACTCTTGCATATATAAATTCAGTTACGCAACTGAAATTCATTAATTGGGAATTGGTATCATCTTGAAAACTGATATTCCGGTTAGACAAATTTGATTAATACGCTATTAAAAGTGCGCGAAAAGGTTTACTAAAGTCAGTGACAGCAAGAAAACTTTGTTTTTATGAAATATACTTTAAGGTGTTCCGGGGCAGTGTTGCCAAATTGGGGACTTTTTTTTATTCAGACTATCTGACTCCCACCACTTTTTTAAAATAGTATAATTCGTCTTGTTTTTCAGAATTTTTAATCTTTTTCGAAACAGGCCAAATGTTTCTATTTCGAACAAGTTGGAAATTGCTCGTCAAATGTGGCAAATGAGGTGCGTTCGTAATATAACTAGTTTTATAATTATTTTTTACACCCCACATTGTACTGAATGTATATTTTTTCGCACTTCATAAGTGCATAGTCTGTAACATCATTAAAATGCACTGCAATAATTTTTTCACATTCCCCGTAATGTAATTGAAAACTTTTGACTGCCCGGTAATTAAACTATAGATCCGATTTTCATAAAATTTGAAATGGCTCGACAAAATATTACATTAATCATATATTTAAAATTTCAGACCATTCAGAAGCATGTAACATCATTAAAATGCACTTGCAATAATTTTTCCCGTTGGCCGTAATGTAAAGAAAAAATTTGATTGTCCCTGTAATTAAACTATACATCCGATTTTCATACAATTTGAAATGGCTCGACAGAATTTTACAAGAAACATATATTTAAAATTTCCAACCTTTCGGTCGGGTAGTTTTTGCTCTGTTATATGCGGACGGACAGACGGACTGAACGACGACTATAGGTGCTACGTATTTATATAATTACGAACGCACCTAAAAAGCGGTGACAATCAACAGCCTGGGGACAAAAAAACCCCCAATCTTGCACCAGTGGTCCGGGTCTAAAAATTCTCAAAGAATGCAATTTGTTTTTATTTGTTTAAAAATATATACTTAGTATTTATTGTTAAATACCGCAAACCGCATGCTTTTATCTTCATTAGATCCAGAAATATAACACCTTTTGACTTGAGATGCGATGCACCAGCTGCCCTCTGAAGAGAACTTTAACTCCATTTATCTCAGAATGAAATTTTTCTTTAAAATAACTTTAACCCTCCGACTGTCTTGGAAAAGGGCAAATTTGTAATGTTGTTTTCTCCTCATTGTGTTTTAAATGCTAAAAAAAAAATATTCTTTGAACATTTTATAAAAAAAACTTAATAACGAATATGAATGCAATCCTTGGAAGTATCAATCATTGTTCAATGTATTAAAAATACATTAAATCAATAGAATTATATTACCGTAATTTCGGGTGTATAGCCCGCGGATCAAACAATTGTGTTTCGACCCAGAAAATTTTTAAAATAAAATGTAACCTTTTAGATCACGGTAAATATTTGTCTTCAAATGCTGAATAAAATTTCTGGGTCCAAACTGAATTGTTTGATCTGCGGGCTATACACCGGAAATTACGATACTTTAAATATTGCTTGTATTTATGTGAAAGCTGGAGCTTAGTGAACGTATTAACACGGGCTTGTCAGTGAGGGCGTTAAAAGAATATATCTAAAGTTCCTTGCAATATATATGTACGAAATTTTCAACAGAGATTTTATGCTAAATTTCCAAGAATAATCTTCAGGGTTTTTAATTTTGATTGATAATTGTGGAAATATGCTAATTAATGCAAAACTCACTCAAAAAATGTTTTTAATTAAATTTTTTTAATAAAATTCATAATCAATATTTTAAGAAATCGTGAAGATCGTGAAGTTAAAATGACACATTTTCTGTACATAAGAGCGTAAAAATTTTGTAAATTGAATAAGTACTTCCAGAGTTATATCAAAAATTAAATATGTTTTAAATTTTAAAATTATCATTTTTTAAATATTTAAAATTTTCAGATTTTTTTACATGCAAAATTTGTCCTATAGTAAAACATATTTCAGAAAAAGAAATTCATAACAAAATCTCTATAAATAAAATTTTGAGCCCCTGTCCCTATTAAATATACAACAAAATATGTTCGTTTCCAAGGTATCTAAAGGTATAGGAATGCTTTTTTGTAATCGGGGGGTAACCCCGAAGTTTTTTTTTTTTTTCATTCGTCGATATATTATACTTTAGTGTGTTAAGAAAGGTTTATCTTTTTTACTTTCTAGCTGGAACACTTTAATAGTAACAAAATAAGCTCCCAGTTTCAAAATGTTTGTTTTAGCTTACTTTTCAATATCTAAATAGACTGATGATTAAAGCTAAATGATATTTGTTCCATTCTTATACTTTGTAACACCTTGAGACAGGAATAGTCATCTTTCGATGATATGAAAAACTAAAAAACATAATAATCTGCTGCTAGAATAACATCAATTCCTCTTTCGTTTACCTTGTCTTGAGTTTTTCCAATATTATGACCAGTTTAACCCATTTATGCCTGAAATTTTGTTTTCTCAAAATTGTTGGTAAAATAACTTTAAAATGTTGCAAAATGAATTGGAAAAGTACAAAAAAAAAAAAAAAAATACGCTAAAATATTTTTGTATTTATTTGATAAAATGTATACGTACTAAATATGGGGATATCCATATATGGAAAATTGCACAATTATATCTTTTGTCTAAATTTATATAAATTAAGCTTTTAAATAGTGTATGATATACTATAATTAATATTTTGATGAACTATTAAAAAATATATTTATTTCTTTACAGGGACTAATAAAATTATAAGTATAATTAATAATAAATTAAGAATAATAGTATTTGAGACTATAAAACAATTTATTTAAAAATCATCTTGAAAAGGACTTTACATCAATAACTGCGCCTAAATGGCTAATAGAAATATGTACCCGTTTTCGACTAGCGCTCTATATTTTGTACGTTAGAAACATGCATAAAAAATAGGCTTGAACCGACAATTTCACAATAAAATAAAATAAATAAAATAAAATAAAATAAAATAAAAATAAAATAACGTATTTCAAAGAAGTCTGCAGGCTAAGATTATGAGTTATTTATTTGGATTCTTGATACAAAATATGCAAATAAACTTACTTTTTACATTTTGATTTTTTAAAAAATGAAAAAAAATTATAAACACCGAAAAAAGGCCTTCATTTAAACAAATAAATATCTATCTTATGCTGTCATCTCTCGCTAATAGATAAAGACATTTATAGGCAATTACTTCATACAATTTTCATGTTGTAAAGAAGAAGAAAATTAAAAAGAAATATTAAAATTTGAAACGTCCCAAAAATGGGACGCTAGGCATAAATGGGTTAAGACATCGTTTAAGTATACCTACATGTCATTTGTGAATGTCTTGTCTGAAAAAAAATCTTTGCATGTTTCAATAACAAGACTTTGAGTATAAATGCCGTAAGATAATATTCGAAAAAAATTACTTGCAAATTATATGATATATAATTTAATGGGGTCCGTGGTTCAAAATTCATTTTTTTTTAAATTTATTATTATTTACAGAGATTTTGTTATGAATTTTTTTTCTCTGAAATATGTTTTAATATAATAATAATATTGCATATAAAAAGAAAAATCTGAAAAATTTTAAATATTTTTTTTATTTAAATTTTAAAATTTTAAACATATTTAATTTTTGATATAAATCAGGAAGTACTTACTTGATTTACAAAATTTTTACCCTTTTATGTACGAAAAATGTGTCGTTTTAATTATTCTTCAGGATTTCTTAAAATACTGATTATGAATTTTATAAAAAATAACTTAAGTAAAAAAATGAACTTTTTTTATGAGTAAGTTTTGCATTAATTATCATATTTTCACAAATATCACTGAGAATTCAAAATCCCTGAAGAAAATTTGTTGGAAATATAACATAAAATCTCTGTTGAAAATTTCATACGTATATCTTGCAAAGAAAATTAGATATATTCTTTCAAATTTGACAAATCGTGAAAAAATTCATTCTGAGGTAAATGAAGTTCTCGTCAGAGGGTAACTGATGCATCGCATCTCAAGGGAAAATTCGTTATATCTTTGGATCTAATGAAGATAAAATCATGCGGTTTGTGGTACTCAACGCTAAAAATCCAGTATTTTATTTAAGCCCTAAAGAAAAAAAATCCATTTTTCCGGACCCTCTTAATAAACAGTATAAAGAAAACAAATTGAAAAAATGCTGCAGATTTTAGTTTTATTAATAAAAATGCTGTCTTATTATTTTTTTAAAAATACGAAGCTGATATTAAATGTTAAAATTTCGAAACTAAAGTTTGTAAATGCACATCAGACTCATATATGTATGTTCTATTACGAGGGTGAATCAAATATAAAACGGAATTTTTGTTTTTTAATTTATTGGTACAAGATACAAAACATAAAGTTACATATTATTTTTCTGTATAATTTCCAGATTTCAAAACCCATTTTTCCTAACTCATCGGAAGTTTTTTGATGCCGTCATCATAGAAAGATTAGGGGTGTGTCGACATCCAATTGCGCAAGAAGGCTTCAGCAGCAGTGTCATCGCCGAATCGTTCACTTCCTAATGCTTCTTTCAAAGGCCCAAACATGTGATAATCACAGGGGATTATAGGGAGGGTGTTCCAGTGATGATCAATGCATTTCCTCCAACGTTTCGCGAGTCAGGTTTGCTGTATGGGTACGGACACTGTCATGAAGCAAAATCACTTCTCTGATCGGAAATTCACGTCTTTTCCGCCGATGTGCACGTTTTGTTTCCTCCACCAGCTGACAGTAGTAGGCAGCACCCGTGCAGCAGCACAGAATGTCCCGAATGGGGCTAATGTTTTCCTCAGTCAAACTTGTTCAAGGGGTGGGGTGGGGTGGGGGGGTGAGGGTGTGTTTTCAACTTCTGTTCATACTTCCACAAACTTTCTGTGCCAGTCATACACTTGGGATTTCTGCAGGCATGTCTCCCCAAACTGTGCTTGAAGTCTTCGTAAGATTTCAGCCGGGCTTACGTCTTCATTTATGAGAAAATTAACGATAATGCGTTGCGCAACGTTGCGGTGAACATCTCCCTGATTCATCCTGGTGCCGACTGAGGAACGAAAAGGGTAGCACATATTGGCGCATAAATAGTCATATGACATCCCCACCTCCCATGCGCAGAGGTTTGAGCGCACTCGCAATGACTTTCAGGCCTCCGGGCAGAAATTCAGGTTCATATTTGATTCACCCTCGTAGAACAATATACGCTGTTAAAAAATTGCAGCATTCTGGCAGGTCATTTGGCCGTTTTTTCCGAAAACGGTTTCAACAACCGTAATTTAACACTATTCTGACCATATTATTGGCCATTTTATGGTCAGAATATAGTTAAATTATGGTTATGAAACCGTTTTTTCAGAAAACGGTCGAAAGACCTGCCAGAATGCTGCAAAATTTTTAAGTGTACTTTTTAGTAATTATGGTATTATCATTGAAGGAATCCTGCTTAGTGATACGCGTATTTCGGTAGTTTACTGTCATGTATGTCACTTTTTTCGTACATATAAACTCTTGCTTTTCCCGTTTTCCTCAGTCCATTAGCCAGTACGCTATACACTGTTAAAAATTTGCAGCATTCTGGCAGGTCATTTGACCATTTTTTCCGAAAACGGTTACAACAACCGTAATTTAACACTATTCTGACCATACTATTGGCCATTTTATGGTCAGAATATAGTTAAATTATGGTTATGAAACCGTTTTTTCAAAAAACGGTCGGATGACCTGCCAGAATGCTGCAAAAATTTTAACAGTGTTCTTTTTAATAATTATGGTATTATCATTGAAGGAATCCTACTTAGTGATACGCGTATTTCTAGTTTACTGTCATGTATGTCACTTTTTTCGTACATATAAACTCTTGCTTTTCCCGGTTTGCTCAGTCCATTAGCCAGTACGGTACACTGTTAAAAATTTGCAGCATTCTGGCAGGTCATTTGACCGTTTTTTCCGAAAACGGTTACAACAACCGTAATTTAACACTATTCTGACCATACTATTGGCCATTTTATGGTCAGAATATAGTTAAATTATGGTTATGAAACCGTTTTTTCAAAAAACGGTCGGATGACCTGCCAGAATGCTGCAAAATTTTTAACAGTGTTCTTTTTTATAATTATGGTATTATCATTGAAGGAATCCTACTTAGTGGTACGCGTATTTCTAGTTTACTGTCATGTATGTCACTTTTTTCGTACATATAAACTCTTGCTTTTCCCGGTTTGCTCAATCCATTAGCCAGTACGGTACACTGTTAAAAATTTGCAGCATTCTGGCAGGTCATTTGACCGTTTTTTTCCGAAAACGGTTACAACAACCGTAGTTTAACCCCTTGAGGGGCAAGCAATTGCGTTTGTGTAATGCTGAATTCCCACCGGAAAATTAGAAAAATTTTATATCAAAATAAGGAAAAGCAATTTTACGACATTTTTCCACCAAAGTTAGAAAAGTAAAATTTCATAAATTTTTTTCTGGTGCAAATATTCATTAATCGCAGGTGGGATATATTTTATCCCACCGCCCCTCAAGGGGTTAACACTATTTTGACCATATTATTGGCCATTTTATGGTCAGAATATAGTTAAATTATGGTTATGAACCCGTTTTTCAAAAAACAGTCGAATGACCTGTCAGAATGCTGCAAAATGTTTAACAGTGTACTTTTTAATAATTATGGTATTATCATTGAAGGAATCCTGCTTAGTGATACGCGTATTTTGGCAGTTTACTGTCATGTATGTCACTTTTTTCGTACATAAAACTCTTGCTTTTCCCAGTTTGCTCAGTCCATTAGCCAGTACGCTACACTGTTAAAAATTTGCAGAATACTGGCAGGTCATTTGACCGTTTTTTTCCGAAAACGGTTACAACAACCGTAATTTAACACTATTCTGACCATATTATTGGCCATTTTACGGTCATAATATAGTTAAATTATGGTTATGAAACCTTTTTTTCAAAAAACGATCGAATGGCCTTCCAGAATGCTGCAAAATTTGTAACAGTTTAGGACAGTGGTCGGCAAGTAATTTTAAACTGGTGCCGAATACTTTTGAAAAATTTTGTCAAGGTCCAGATAAAAATACACATAATTAATATAACTACTTATTACTTATAAATTGTTATTTTTACATACAGATACATATAATAGAAAATAGAAAATTCAGGTATTTAATCCGAAATATTACCACATACAAAAGTATACGTTCTGAAAATGTTTACGTACTACATACTCATAATTAAATAGAACATTCGTTGAAATGTTAATGTGAAAATTGTACTTGTGGTCTTGAACCAGTTTTTTATAGTTTGAGTCACGTGGTGAAATGCTAATGTAAAAAGTGTCTTCAAGATGGGCGTCCGTATATCTCGAACAATATTTTTTCTTGAAAAAAAGTATTTTGGAGAAAGTTCTTTCATGTACACATGTGGAGCCAGGTTAATATTTGGTTTTTTTGCAATTTTATTGCTTTTTGAAACATGTTTACCTCTAAATTCTTTCGGTGATGCAGTTTTTTACACTTTCAAAGAAATATCCTCTTGCAAGTCAAATATTTCCATTTGAAGTAAAGGAGTTTCAAGACAGAACAGCTTCGCAGTCCTATCAGTCCATTCTGCAGTTGGAGCAGTTGAGTTAAAGAATTTTGACAGTTTATCTGTCTCTGCAAAATCATGGAATCTTGTTTCAAATTTCTTCACACGATCTGACATAAAACTTAAGAACACTGCAGTGTGTATTCCGAAATTCGTCTTTTTAAATTCAAGAATTGTTGGAAAATGAATATATATGTATGTTGCAATATCATCTTCGGCGGTTCAGTATTCGGTCTTCCGCGGTCCGCCAGCTGCCGACCGTGGCTCTAGGCTATAGTGTGTGTGTGTGTGGGGGGGGGGACCCGTTTTAATGTTTAATTTTTAATACTTTTTATATTTTTTATTCTTAATTTTTGTTATTATTTTTTTTGCGTTTATTTTCAAATTGATAAAGGTAATCTGGGTATCCTTGAAAAAGCCGTATGCGGTTTAATGTCATGGAAGTGGGATTTGTGCGTTTTAACGTTGTAAATTTGTAGTTTGTGTTTTAAAAACCCGCAAAAATTGATTAGGTAGTGATTTATATGCAATACTTTTTTCAGACCGCCCTTTATACTTGTGTCAATATATTTTACGCCCCCCTCCCCTCATATCATGACATTAAAATAGTTTTAAAACTTTTTTCTTTTAACATTGAGATAAATTAAAATGAAATTACGCCTCCTTTCCGAAGAATGATGCCAAATTTATGTTTGATTAATAATTAAAATGAAATATTTTCCTGGATATGCTATCTTTAGGAAACATACATTTAATCATTTACAATTTATGATGCATTTAACATAATTGTTTCGTTTATGGAGCTGCATTAATTTATGGAACAAAATAATAGCTTCGAATAGAAAAATTAATTGCTATTATCTTAAAAAGGAAATTGCTTTATGCACATGGTTCTTATAATTAAAATACTTATTGACTTATTAAAATGCTTATTCACGATAAAAAATTGTTTTTCTGATAATAGAGTGATTTATAAATTATTAAATGATGTAATAAAAATTATTTACCTTTTTACTGAATAATACTGCAAAATTTTATTGCTGACAAAAACACTATATTTAAAAGTACGTAATTCATTGCTAAAATGTCAAACACAAGTCATGGGCAAGTCAAAAATTTGTAAATTTGTTGCGTAGTTAATAATTTATTGCGCAATGAAATGTTCTTAGTACTGGAAAATAATGTTACCTACTACATTAATATTTGGAAATTTTTCCAGAGAGAAATATTCGCCTTGCATACAATATTTCAAATGAAAATGAAATTTTCAAATTAATTGCTTAAAAGGCGCAAAGGCTAACCTAGTGAAAAAAATTCCATGCCAAGCCTCGAACCCGGGCCATCTGTATAGCGCACTGACGTTCTACCGACTAAACCACATGGAACGATACCCAGCCTCGAACTTCTCACTATTACAGGTTGGCAAGGCTACAAATGCAGGACAAGATGGAATACTTTCCGTGAGCCTCCGACATGGGGTAAACATGGACTCTTAATTAAATCCAGCATTGATGCTATGATATGTATATATATATATATATATATATATATGGGTTATGGTACTAAATATAGACTTCCATCTAAATTTAATGTTAAATCTATTATCAAACAGTTTACATATGATATTGATATTTTTATTTATAAAATTTCTATCTCTCATAATAAGCCTATTGAATATTTTAATCAATGGAAAATATTAGTAATTGAAAAATTAACTATGGCATTAAAAAATAATATTGCTGATTTGGTTTCTATTAATACAAAGCATTATTTCCAACAAATTACTAAATTACAAAAAAACTACGTTATTACATATGTAGACAAATCTCCTAACAATTATGCTATTATATGTAAATCATATTATCACCAACTTCTTACAAATTGTATTTCTTCTAATAAGTCATTTAAAAAAACTAATGAAAATGTAATTGTAAATAATCGTAAAATTCGAAGTTATTATAAACTATTAAATATTTTATGTACTAACTTTAATTATCCATATTTAGTTCTTATTCCCAAATTTCATAAAACTCCAATTAAATTTAGGACTGTTACTATTGGTTGCAATACATATAATAATAAAGCCAATACACTTCTCTTAAAAATTCTTAATCAATTATATGTACTTACTACAAACAATGATAATACATATTGTATAAAAAATAGCTATCAACTTGTCAATATTTTAAAAAATCTTCATTGTGTTTATAATATAACGACATATGACTTCAAAGATCTTTTTAATAATATAGACCTATTAGATTTACATAAAATTATAAATGCATTATTTAAAAAGTATTATAAAAAACTGGAATTACCATCTAATATAGATATTGCATATTTTAAATCTTTAACTAACTTCATTATCTATAATAATTATATATTGCAAGATAATACTTTATATTTACAGCATGTCGGTATACCACAAGGCGGTTGTACTTCCAGTTTACTCTCAGACTTATACTTATATTATTATGAACGTAATTTTACTAATAATAATCTACATTTATATCGTTACATTGATGACATCATTTTAATTGATACTGATCAATCTGCAATTACTCGATTTCCAGTTGATTATCCCACTAATTTGGAATTAACGGAAAACCTTTTATCTAACAATACAATTAACTTCTTAGATCTTAAAATTACAATAAAAGACAACAAAACAATCACAGATTTATATGACAAACGTAAAGAATTTAAATTCACAGTTAATACATTTACAAATTTTAAATCTTGTCTACATCATTCTGTATTTCGAAATATAATACTTAATCATTTATATAGTATAAAATGTTTTTGTTCTTCTCCTCTAATTAACAATAATATTAAAAAACGAATTTATGATACATTAAATCATGGTTTTCCAAAGAAATTCATATATTCATTAATATACAATTAGTACTTTTCTTACATGATCTTTTAAAACAAATTAACACATGCGTAAACAAAATTACAAAAAAATTATAAAAAAAATATCTATAAAAAATTAAAAATTGTAAAATAATATAAAAAAATTATTATAGGTTGGTTGGGTGGGTAGATGTTAGAGTACGGAGGAGGGTGGTGTTGTCTGGATAATACGCAATGGTTAATTATAAAAAAAATGGGGGCTTTTGTATTATTACTATATTTTTGATACGTATTTTATATGGCTGTTGATTTGATATTTTATATGTAATTGGAGAATTTCATTAATATTATAATTAGCTTAATTATTGATTAATCTAATTTACAATTATTTGTTATTAAATTTTAATTTACTAAGGACAATATCATATTAATTACTAATAGTATGCCATTTTTATAGTGATTAATATACATATAAGTATGTTTAATATAAATATAGTTATACTGTATGTATTAAAATTGGGTAATTATTTTTATTATTATTCCTCTATTCTTTTTAATATTTATTATCGGTTTAATGTTTTTGAATGTCCCACATTCATACTTTTTGGATTTTTATGGATGTATGAAAATAATCCACACTCTATATCTGTGCTTTTTAAGTAATGGGAATTTAGGTATCATTTAACCTTCTATATACTTCCACATGTTTTTTATTTCCTGTTCATTTTATAAATATCTTATATATATATTTGATTTAAAAAATAATTTTTATATTATTTTTAATAATTATTATATTAATTATTACTGAATTTATTTTGTTTTATAGCATATAGCTATATGCTATATATTATCAAAGTTCTAGAATTATTTAAATTCTTAGTTTAGTTTAAATAAGTTAGCTAATAGAATATTGTGTATGCTTTTAAATTTTATTAACAATAGTTTTTTTAAATACATTGTGTGGTTTATATTAGGTTTATAATTCTCTATATATAAGGAAATGTTTGGTTTTGCTGTTTAAAAAATTATTTACATTCAAATGCTTACAAATATTTATCTTGCGACAGTTGATTCATATAAGTAACACTAGATGGCAGCACCAAAATTTGTCTCTTTAAGATAGCTCTAAATTTTAATTTTTCTTGCTCCATTTCAGTTATAATTTAATACACCAGGGGGTATTTTTA
Organism: Maratus speciosus; assembly: GCA_963932465.1. Lineage (NCBI taxonomy): Eukaryota > Metazoa > Arthropoda > Arachnida > Araneae > Salticidae > Maratus > Maratus speciosus. Next base: position 153,257,696 of record OZ010794.1, on the reverse strand, counting down.
GCTAAATTTTGACGATATTGTTAAACAGTTATTAATTAATTTAATAGTGCATTTTAAATAATGTAATTACTATCTATTTATTTTATATTATATTAAATGTATTTAACAAGGTATTTCAAATTTTATTTCAAAATGTATTAACTGCATCCTTTGGTATCAATTACTGTGATTTCTTCATTGTTTTATTCACCTTAATCTTTATGATATTCTGGTAGACATGTGCGCGTGGTTATTTGTAAAATACTGAAATATTAATCGGTATGGTGTTTATTATTTATATTTTATATCCTATAAATATTTAAATACGTTTTATTGATTCTTCCATTTCATATTATTTGTTTCTATTCTGCTTTCATTTTTAATCAATTCACTTGATTTTAATGGTTGTTTGGGCACAGGGGAAAATAATTTTTAGCTTTAGCTTATTTTTCTCACAGAAAACAACCATTTTGCTTATATCATTGAATTCTGTGCCCTTGACAATGTAATTCAATATATAAGCTTTTCCATTTTTTGTCGGTGTCCACCTTTTTCTTTTTCTTCCATAATAATTCTTATAATACATTATTATTATTATTATTTTATACTTACAGCTTTAATTCATAATAATTGACGGTGGTAGGTTATGTTTAATTAATGGTTATATATATATATATATATACATAAATGAATCTAAATAGAAAAAAAATACTACATTCATTTATTCAACAACTGGTATGAAATAAGTAAAATTTACTGCCATAAAATAATTTATTTGACATTAAATATGTGACTGACCTTTGTTAAAAAAATAAATATTCCTTTCTAAGGTAATTCAGACAAAATTCATCATTCTTTTTCTCAATACCCTCACAACAATAACAACAAAAAAGATTGTGCAGACGATATTAGAAATTTAAAATTAAAAATGGGAAAACAAATTATTATGAGGATTACGGTATATTTGTTTTGCGAGAACTGCATATTTAATATAAATTAATGCCTAACATTTCAGATAATCTAATCAAATTTGGATAAATATAAGTTCGTACGTTTGCTCTTTTTAACTCAGTAGAAAGTTTGTTTACTTTCTAACAATGGCGACGTGAAAAGTGTGAAAGACCTGTTTTTATTGGCTCTTGTGGATAAAAACGTGCCAATCACATATAGCTTTACAAAACCTATTAAAAAAGAGTTCATTGTTCTTATTTTAATTATTAATAATTGTGCAACTTTCGGATCCAGAACGTTCGTGCTTTCTAAAGTTTTAAAGATCATTATAATAGTCATGCAAGAATTAAGTTGCCACCAAAATGTTGCAACGAAGTTGAACGATAATGTCTCATGTCGCATGGCCTATATTGCACGCTTCTTACCTGAGGGATAGGGACTGACGCACATTTGCGAAAACACCAAGCATTTCCCGAATATCGCCGGCAACAACCACAATCATGGCGACTAGATCCATATCAGTTTCAATGGGGCACTCGTAGCTTAGTCTTTTCATATGGCCCCACAGGGAAAAGTTCAAACACGAAAGATCCGGCGATCTTCGAGTTTTTTATCTCTTATCGCATATATTAAGTACTTTGTAATTTTCAGTTCATTTATATTGTACATAATTTCTAGCAGATTCATACTTACTAGAAATAATTACTAGAATTCATATTTTTTACTTATTTATTTATTTATTCATTTTCAATAGAGTTAAGTTAGATTTCATTTTTTTTTTTAAATTGGAAATGCTCAAGCAATGCAAAAAAAGAACTTTTTGAATAGCCTTATACGCGTTACATTCAATCCTCGATTAGTAACGGTATAAGTTTTTTCAAAAAGCAGATGCGCACTCTTGCACTCTCGTTAATAAATATCTTTGAAACGTCAGTAATGCCATCTATGGAATAGAAACTCTAAATCACTCAGGTGATAGGTATTCCAATAATAATCTAACCCATAAAGCCAAACAAAGTGAATTAGATTCGTAATCTCTATTATGATCCCGTTTTAAAAACAATAAATATTAGAACGAGAAGGTACAAATGACATTTTATCGTCTGAATCATCAAAAATTTCACGAAAATACGTTTTTCTTTTCAACATAATCTGATCATGTCATTACATCGTTTGCAACTGTAGCTAAATCAAAAACTCTGTTTTGGTATTAGATAACAGCTCTGCGCACTGTTGTACACCGCGCATTCATGCACTACCTTATCCTACCTCTCTCTGTATACGACTTTATTCCTAGGATTCTTGTAGCGAAGATCAAAAAGCAATGTTTTAAATCATTAAAACTTTTATCACCTAAAAGCAAAATCAAAATTCTAAAGCATTTAAATTTGCCCAATACGTCTGCGGTATACTCGCTTCATATGAAGAAATTGAGTTTTTACTGTGGAGGGATTTTTACGCCAATACAGGGCAGGCCAAATTTTTGAATGAAATATAATATCAAGTCATTCAAATAGCTTTTTTTTTGTTAACAATTTTATAATTATACGTAATACATTTAAATATTAAAATCAATTAGATATAAAATGGTCCAGGGGAATAGCCTCAAGGTTTGGAATGTAGGTTTTCCCTAATTCGGTCAAGAACTTCTGTATAATCACAGTACGCGCTCTTAATTGTTTGTTTCCAGTCTTATATAGTGATACACTACTATTTATAATGACAGGACATTGATAATGAGACAGAACGTTTGCTGAGTACTTTTATAACTCAGACGTGAACTCCTTTCCTACAAATTATAGGTTTTTCAGCCATGGAAAGCAAAAGATGATTTATTTTCAAATACTAAATCTTCTAAAATACGTTTATCTTTTTCGGTATATATATTTATGCTATTCGTATTAAAACTTCAATTTCAATAATATTTTAATCTTGGTAATTCCTTGTTATGAAAGCGCATGAAAATTTAAATTTTCTTTAAAAAGTACGTGTTCCTACACTTCAAATTTTGAATCAAAAATTAAATCTTTATATTTGAGTCTCGTAATATTTTAAAAAGATACAAGTAAAAAAATAATTATTATTAAATGTGACTGAATTTAAACCCCTTCTTGGAAATATTATCCAAATTTATTCAAGTGGAATCCTCTTTAAATATAAGTACTTACTAAAGTTTTCAATGGAGTAAAATTTTTGAAAACCGCTGAAAAGAACTCCAAACATGCATTCAAGAAATTACTTTATATTTTACGCCTGGGGATATTTTTGATTCCGCGACAACCATGTCAAAGTGTTTGATGTTTGTTAAAAGTTTTAAGCGGTAGAAATTCACATTGAGGATCTTTTTATAACAATAATAAAAAAATATACGCGTACAGTATTAAGAAATATAAGTAAATATTAATGAGGAACAAACACACAGAATTAATCAAAATACATATACATAAATATATAATTTCCTTTATTCTTATCTAAATATTCCCTTTTCGAATTTTATTTAATATTGAATTGGCCATCGTATGTGATAAATAATTTGAAAGGTGTGCTAATTCTTCACTAATCCATTAATTAAACATATTCCTTGAAGAAAATTTGTCGCATTGCTTCTCATTTGTTTGAGTAAAAAAAATATATATATATATATATATATATTGAATCATTTTAACGTGAAAACAAAGAGAAAAAAAATGTAAATATGCTCTTTGTACAGAATAATTCATTTATAATGGAATTTTAACAAGTGAAACACAAGGAGATAGATTGCTAATATTGGAAAATAAATAGGTTTTATCTTTAGAATAGCAAAATTATTTTAATTAAATATTAACACAATATTATTCTCTTGGATTACTCTTGTTTCAAATAATTAAATTAATACAAATGCTAATTTCCTTTGTTCTTCTCTAAATATCTGCTTCTCGAATTTTTGTTTAATATCGAATTGCTCATCGTATGAGATAAATAATTCAAAGATGTGATAATTCGTTGCTAATACGTTAAATAAACATATTCCTTGAAGAATTTTTTTCGCAATGCGTCTCATTTGTTTGTATAATAAAAATCTCTGAATCATTTTAACGTGAAAACAAACCGAAGAAAATAAAAAATACAAATATTCTCTTTAAACAGAATAATTCGTTTATAATGAAAGTAAAACAAGTGAAGCAATAGAAGATAAATTGCTAATATTGAAAATTTGAATGATAGGATTTATATTTGGAATAGGAAAAATATTTAAATTTAATATTAACACAGGATTACTCTATTGGATTACTATTGTGCAAATTATTAACTTAATATATCATAAATGCCAATTCCCACTATTCTTGTCTAAATATTTGCTTCTCCAATTTTATTTAATATCGAATTGCTATCACTTGAGTTAAATATCTTGATATGTTTAATAATTATTTGCTAATCCATTAATTAAACATCTTCCCCCGAGAAAATTTCTCGCTTGCTTTTCTTCTTTTTGTAATGAAGATTATTGAATAGTTTTAACGAAAAACTAAAAGAAGAAAAAAAATGAAATTAAACAGAATAATTCGTTTATAATGGAAGTAAAATGAGGAAAACTCAAAAGAATAAATTGTTAATATTGGAATTTTCAATAAATAGAATACGTCTTTTATAAACAAAAATCTTTAAATTAAATGATTTCTTAATCATTTAAAATAGCTTGTTTTCTAATTGAATAAATGTTTAATGGACAAAGAAGAATAACTTATGAATATATACACTGCTCAAAACAATTAAAGGATATTTGAAGTTTTATATAAAATAAAGATATAAACGAAATTTTTTTTGCCGAAAATAGAAGAAGAGAATCACAAATGCAAATTTTTCTGGTTTTCAAACTGTGGAGTATGCAAATTTTGAGTTCGACGTCAAAAACGTCGCTTCAGCGGCAGCGAATGAAATTTGACTTTCAACTGGATAAAAGAGAATGAAGAGAAGGGTGATCGGCATTCAGTGATTGCTTTGTTTCGATGAGTACGAAGTCTCAGCGAAGTCATTTGACAGATTCAGAAGCTTTGAGAATTGTTGGTAGGTTAGAAGGGGGCCAAACTCAAGCCGAAGTAGCGCAAGCCATTGGAGTGTCACAAAGTGTCATTTCCAGGATCTGGAACCGTTTTTTGGAGAGTGGATGTGCAGGCTGAAGACCAGGGCAAGGTCGTAGACAGGCAACAACGCTCAATGAAGATCGGTATTTAGCGTTAACAGCTCGGAGACACCGAACCATCAACGCTACTCTTCTCCAACAACACCTTCGCTCGGCTACAGGCACCACGATTTCAACTCAGACTGTCCGAAACCGGCTCCATGCTGTAGGTCTGTATGCTCGCCGACCGATGGTATGTGTTAGATTAACATCAAGGCATCGTCGCGACCGCAGGGAGTGGGCAACCGAGCATGTCAACTGGAGGAGAAATGAATGGAGCAATATTCTGTTTTCTGAGGAGTCCCGTTTTTCTGTGCATCCGGATAATAGGCGTATTTTCATCTGGAGGGACCGTGGCAGTAGGAATAATCCTGCGTTCGTGCACGAAAGTTTCAGATTTGGCGGTGGAGGAGTGTTGGTGTATGGTGGCATCTCCATTGACGGGCGCACTGACCTCTACATCATTCGAGATGGAGCTCTGACTGGTCGCCGATATAGGGATGAGATCCTCAGACCTATTGTAGTCCCTTACGCTGCAGCAATCGGAGATAACTTCATTTTAATGGACGATAACTGCAGGCCACATCGTGCAAACCTGGTGGAGGATTTCCTTTTCGAGGAAGGAATCGTTCGAATGGAATGGCCAGCGTGTTCTCCAGACATGAATCCAATCGAGCACATTTGGGACGCTCTAGGAAGACGAGTTTCTGGCCGCCAACAACCACCACAAACTCTCCAAGAACTGGAAAGAGCTCTTCTGGAAGAGTGGGGCAGAATACCCCAACTCGTCATTAATAGCCTCATTGAGTCCATGCCTCAAAGGTGTTCAACGTTGCTGGCCGCCCGTGGAAACCATACCCCCTACTGAAAATGATTTTCTTTGAAGAAAACACCTTTTCTTATTCTTTTTTTCTCATATACACAAATTGTGATTTTTTCCTTTAGTACACAAATGCGCAATAAAATGCATTTTTTTCTGCCAAACATGTGTAATTTATTCTCATATAACCTACTATGTCTGTCGACCATGTATCAATCAGCTAAACAGTTTACCAGATACAAAATCCACCTAAAACTGCAATATCCTTTAATTGCTTTGAGCAGTGTATTTATTACATATTTTGACGGTAAACATAATCTTATATATTTATGTATAGTAGTACTTATTTGTATACACTGTTATTTAAAAGAAATACGTTATTAATATAAATTTAGTAAGACTAATTCGAAAGATGTTTCAAACGAACCTGTTTAAAATTTAAAATTTAATTCACTGAAACATTCAATAATTTTTTTTTTTTACGGATAATTCTTATTTAATAACAGTTCCATCAATTACATGTAATATGAAATATTTTAAAACAAAAACATTTGTGCAATTTTTTTTATATATATAATTTTATGAAATTGGTATTTTCTAATTATGGAGAAATATCTGGTTATAATGAAATCAATCGGGAAACAAAATGTAAATTTACGAAATGTAAATATATTGTTAGAAAAATATAGGTACTCGAAAATAAAACAATAGTAAATTTTAATAAAAATTTGTGTTTTTTTTTTTTTTTTTTTTTTTTTTTTTTTTTTTTTTTTTTTTTTTTTTACATATTGTGAAATATTTGAGTTAATTTTGAAGATATTTTAAAAGTCTTAATTCCGTGCACGGGTAAGTGTAATAGTAGTATGTAGCACAAAATACATTGAATTATACTTAGTGGAATTGAGTGTATGGTGTCTCTCATAAGCATTGAATTTTGGTAAAATAAATGGACAAATAACACAATTTTTTAAAAGGTTATAAAATATATCGCTATAATTTTATGCGGTTTCATTATTCTGTATTACAACTCAACTAAAAATATACGTATTTGTCAAATTATCTTGTTAAGGGGACCGGGAAAGCCCTATATCCTCCATATTAAATTCACCAAATTAATGTACATTTTTCTCAGAAATGGTGAAAGATAGAGGTCTAGATTTTTTAGAATAGTTAGAATAACATAATTTACGTATTTTAACAAACAATTTTTTTTTCTAAGTGAAACTCAACATTAATTATTAATTATTTATTGAAAGTCATTTTAAAATTAGCATTTTTGTTAAGATTTCACTGCCTTAAGTATATAATTATCAACCAATAATTAAATCCCTCTGTTAAAGTATACAATATAACATATTATACGTATTAAATAAAATGCGAGTTCTTAAGTTTAATGCATATTGAAAAAAGGAACACAAACATGAAAAATCCAGGTTTTGAGAAAAAGTCACTTAAAGATTTAAATGGCCATTAAGCTGTGAAGTACTATTAGGAAGAATGAATAATTTCAACACTTATTTTTTTATATATAGATAAACATGTGTGACACATCGTTGGAAAGATAAAAGTTTAAACTATTTAATGATATAGAAAAGTAAAAATCGATTTTTTGGTTGAATTTTGCTTTCCCGGTCCCCTTAAAGAAAAAGCGGTCCGAAGGTAGAAATTAACCTTAAAAGGTTTGTAAGCTAAATATGTAGTTACTTAACAAAGTATACTAACAAAGTATCTATATTATAAAGGACAAACATATCTGTGCGTAACGCATACGTCATTTTGCGAATGGCAACACTTTGAAATTTGAAATAAAATTTTGGATTTGCAATTTTCTCTACTGCAAATTTTTAAACTTCTAAACATCGCACATTTTAAATTTTTACACCGTCGTATAAGGAAAAAGATGCTCTTTTAAATGCAATTTGTTTGAAAACTGTATCACAATTTATTTTTGAGATATTAATTTTTTTGTAGTTTTTGATACCATTTTTCTTATCGTGGCAACAAAAGTACCTCATTTCATTGAAAGTCATTGAAAGTAAACGGAAAATAGTCGAAAATAGGAGATACTGTATCTTCCTGTTGCCATTTTCTCATAAAACCTAAAAAAAAAAGTTGAAATTAAAATATGGGCTATGTCAAGAATATTGTCTGTTATTCTGTGATAATGACGTCATATGCACACTTTTCTATAGACAGACTTTTCTATAAACAATCAATTTTATAAATTACGTTATGATATTTGCAAAAAGGAATATAATCATTTACTTGAGGTGGACTGTCAGCATGAGCAACTATACAAGTTTTACAACTTTTGTCTTTTCATTTATAATATCTCATATTTTTATCTAGATATATATCGCAACATATTTATTCAAAAAATTTTTGTAAGCACTTAGGCTTAATATGCCAATAAACAACAAACAACAAAAAGAAACAAAGATATACACCAACATTCAAAGCCGTAATGAAACTGAATAAATATATATGCCAGAAGCACAATAATGCAGCTTATCCGAGTCACATATAGCAATATTTTATTTCAAAATTAATGAAAAATTACTGCATGAATGGCGCTACAGCAGCACATCTCAAATGCACTAAAACATATTACATCATTTCAAAATGCCTACAACCATAACTCCAAAAGGAAGGTGTATATCTGCAGATTTTTTTTAACTATAAAATACATAAAAGAACAAGGAAGACAGGTAAAAAAAAAAAAAAAAACAGTCTGTCTTTCATCAGTGGGAGGACAGACAAAAAACTAACTCCACCCCCACTTTTAAAATTTGCAGGTTTCTGAACACACGCCCACCCTGCATTCAATATTGAAAAAACTATTGTCATTTTATTAACCAAATTCCATAAAAAACTAAAATAACTCAAATTAAAACTAACAAACATAATGTTAACAATATAAAAATTATTATTTTTGTATGATAATTTTTATATTGTTAACATTATGTACCTGTCATTCTTGTTCTTTTATGTATTTTTTAGTTAAAAAATTTCTGCAGCTATGCATCTTCCTTTTGGAGTTATGGTTTTAGGCATTTTGAAATGATGTAATATATATATATATATATATTACATCAACAACATTCGGGACATTCCAATGGGGGGGAGTTGCAGTTCCATTTTGGCAAACATTTACTTACATATATATGAAAGAAATAATAATTTAAACAGTAACACATTATCCTACAGATATATAGATGATGTTTTGATAGTTAAATTAAACAATGATATTGAAAATGTTGATTTTACATATTATCCCACGTCTCTGAGACTGGAACCCTCATCCCAGAATTGTAAAAATATTAATTTTCTAGATGTGAACCTGAGCATAGAAAGTGAAAATTTGATATCTAAGATATTTGACAAGCGAAATGATTTCAACTTTAATACCTTAAAGCTGATATATTTTGATTCCAATGTGCATGTTTCGATTAAAAGAAATGTACTTAGAAATGGATTAATACGAATCGAAAGACTGAGTACTAGAGTTAAAGATATGTTTAGTGATATTTTAGAGTGGTGCCGCTTCGGATTCAAGCATGGTTATCCTCGCAATTTCATCAGGAGAATAACTTCTGATTTTATTAAGAGTAGCAGGTACGGAACTGAACTGAACTCAGTGATGGATGAGAATGGAGGTTTTGATGAGTTGATTGATCTAATGAGTTAGAGAGATATTTTGGTGGATGTTGTAGTTCTGTTTAGTTTTTCATAGTTTTTCATTTTTTCAATTTTGGTCTTGGCGAGTGAAGGGGGACGTAGCATGCGTAAAGTCTGACTTAACCCTGCAGTGTATGTCGTTAGCCATACCGCTCGCCTTCTGTTCTGTTCTGTTCTGTTATGTCTTGCAATTATATATATTTTCTTTAGTTTGGTTATTCAGTTTGATTTTAAGAGTTAAGTTTATGTTGGTTATTATAATATTTTTGATGTGAGTTTCAATGCAGCTATGGTGAGTGATGGATTTTGATATTTTGTTTGTGGTTTTAAATATATATATATATATATATATATGCGTATATATATATAAATTTTGAATGGAGGGTGGTTTCGGGGTCTGGGGGGTCATGATCGATGAAAATATACCAAACTTTTTTGAAATCGTTTTCCTCCGAACGGCTGCAATAGGTAGCTTTTTGTAAAGACAGCTACCTGAAATGGCTGAGTTATAGCATTTTGAATTTTTATTGCGGCTGACATTTTAAAGTGACCTGATTTTTGTCACGCGATATAAGGCGTATTTATGAACCGATTTCGATGTAACTTGGTCTGTACATAGTACATACCAATGTTTCGAGCGGGTTAGTTGGCCAGCTTCCTTCGCCATCTTGTTTCAAAAGGGTTGCCATTTAAAAAAAATAAATTTAAAATTTAAAATGAGGTATTAAAAAATTGGAAAATGAAAAATATTTTTTTTATGTGTTTGGCATTGATACAAAGATTCTCGAGCAGTTTTTGTTTCTGAAAATTTGCTCTTTTGTTTATATCTTAAAAAATGGTTGAATTATAGCACTTTGAATTTCTAGCATGGCTAACATTTTGAAACGATCTTGTATTTGTCACGCGATAACATACGTATTCGCCTATTTCGATGTAAGAAGGCCTGTGGGTAGTATACATCAATATCTCGACCAAGTTCGCTGGCCAGCTTCATCAGCCATCTTGTTTCAAAATGGCGGCCATTAAATAAAAAAAAAATATATTTATCTCGACCAAGTTCGCTGGCCAGCTTCATCAGCCATCTTGTTTCAAAACGGCGGACATTAAATTAAAAAAAATTATATTTAAAGCGAGGTGCAAAAAAATTAGAAATTAAAAAAGGTTTCTTTCTTAAGTATTTGACCTTGATATAAGTATTCAATAGCATTTTTTGTTTGTCTTTATATTAAAAAAATGACTCAGATATAGCAATTTCAATATCTAATGTGGTTGACGTTTTGAAAAATCTGATTTTTTGCCTGCGAAAGCACTCGTATATATCAATCGATTCCGATGTGAGTGAGCATGTGCACAGCAATTTCTAAGGTCTCGACCAAGTTCACTGGTTAGCCTCATCCACCATGTTGTCTTAAAATGGCAGGGACTTTAAAAAATCGCCGAATTTGGCAGCCAAATATAATTTACTTTAAATAAAAGCAGCTTGGATAAAGCTGACTAATTTCGCGAAATTCTCATTCATAATGATTTAGTATTGATAAAAATTAGTATTGAATCTCCTATATTCGGTTTCCACTAAATTGAGCTTCGTGTGTTTAAATAATATAAGTTGGCTTTCTTAAAATTAGGAATATGAAAGCTACCTCTTCCTCCCGGCACTGGCCGAAAGGACTTTTTTTAATTTGGACTCGATATGTAGAACGATGTAAAATACTTTTTCAATCAACACGAAAACACCCAACAATAACATAGAGCGATGAAGTCAAACTAACCAAGTAATGCGACTATAAGTCATACACACCGAACAACATAACTAAGCACGTTTACTGATGGATTTAAGGGGTCTCAGGACTTTTAAAGCTTCAAAATGTTCCAAATTTATTTTTTTAGATGCTAAACTTCTATTTCTTGTGAACATTTTGGTATGATTGTTGTCTTGAAATTCCCATTAGAACAGACGTTATGGCTATTAGAATCATTCCCACTCAATAGCTAAAGCGATATTTCCGAAACTTTTAAGTCATTTTTCTCCAAATGACGTTTTTGGGTTTAATGCGCCGGATATCTCAAAAACTTCCGAACATTTTTTCATGAAATTTTCAAAACATATGTTTCATGTTAGTCTGTGTAAACTGAACCTAAAATTTCATTTTTATTGTCGAAAAAATATTTTTTAGTGGATTATACTGTTGAAATTTTCAAAAGTTTGTAATAGATAAATACAACTTTGTATTAAAAATATAAAAATGCTTTAAATACTAATTTATTTAGGTTTAGGTTAATTATTGCAATCTGAAGTATAATTAGGATAAAAAAAATCATTCTGGTTGCAAAATTTATTTTGTAATCCTGCGCATAGGCTGTTATACCAATTTTCAGCTCAAAAAATGTCTGACAGTTTGTAACACCCTATAATTATTAATTCTATCTCTTACAATTTTTTAAATACATTAAATGAAAGAACATTCTTATATCTTTTTATCCCAATAAAAATTCTCTTTTTATGTGATATACATTTTAAGATATTAAATGTTGGAAATTGTCTTTTTTTTTTTCATTTTGTTTTTCAATTTTAAGACTCCTTAAGTGTTGACACAGTTTAAACGAAGGAAGTAATTACTTTGTGACAACCAACCTTTATGAAAATCCATAATTTCAAGAATTTCATATATATTTACATGAAAATTAAAAAGTGAAAATAATATATTAAAGTGTACTTTTTCTAGAAAGTAAATTCTTTTAAAATAGAGTTTAATAAAGAATGTTTAATATTTTTTCATTTGGAAGAGCGAATCAAATTATGATTATATCTAATTGAAGAATAACTGATATGAATATCACTTTTTAAAGAATATCTTTATGTGATATTTATTAACTTACATGGTTGCTAAAGATTATAGTTTCACTGCGTCTATTTAGGAATGGTAGTCTTCGATTTATTCAATAATGTGATTCTTTCATTAAATACTGATGCTGAAATTCAAAGACCGAAATAAAAAATATCGCAAATTAGTAAAAGTAAAATTTATATTATTTTAAAACTAAATCTATAACTCGTAAGGAATTTCTTAAAGTATTTATGTAAGACCTTTCATTTTAACGATGTAAAATTAACATAAAAATTGCATCGAATGGAATGTAATTATAGTAGAAAATTTATATTTTTAGTTGTATAAGAGAGCAAATAACAGGAAAAGAAAAGAGTTCTAAAATTAAATAAATATTTCGCGAAAACTGCGTGTAAATGTTTCATATAACAGAAATAAATGAGAATAAAAAAGAGAAAGTAAATAAAAGACAAAATAATAGAGGAGAATTAAAAGAAAATAAAAGAATTTCTATTTATATAAAGAGAAAAAAATAGAAAGTGAAGGTTGATTTTTTAAGTTTTGTTAAATATATTACAAAGAACTAAAGATAAAAAAAAAAAAAATAAAAAAATAAGTTGATTTGTGAAGGTTTCAGAGAATATTTTTATTATTTCTCCTTTCATTGGGAAAAATTAATCTAATTTCTCGTTATTTTGATATAAAAAGTATATTTTTCGCCATGTAGAATAGAAAATGAACAAGAAAATGGTTAAAAGATTTTAAATTACAATAATTGCGTTCAGAAAAGGTACATGTATCTAACATTTTTAAATTGTTAAGGAAGTTGTTTGGGAGTATTATAAAAAAAAAATCATTCATGGAAATTGTATCTAAATATTTAATTTAATTTCACTAAAAATGAATATATATAAAGCATGAGGATTTTAAAAGAAACATTGAAGAAAAAAAATTGACAGTACAAAACTTTCATTTTGTAACTCTCACATTTCATGCAGTGTTGCCAGATGGACTACATTTTTTTTTAAATTCAGATTCTTGACGGGCACCACTTTCTTGAAGTGATAAAATTCACCTTATTTAATGACACTTTAATTAAGGCGAAAACAAAGGTAATTTTACCGTTTCAAAAAAAGTGGTGGGAATCAAGAAATCTGAATTAAAAAAAGTAGCCCACTGACAACACTGATTACAAGATATAAGTAGAAATAAAAAAGGAAAACAAAAGTTTTGAAAATAATTATTTTCATATGAATTTTACTATTATTTTTTTTAAGAGTTAAACAAAAAAATGTGATAATAATTAATGATTTAGGGACAAAACGTGAATTTTAAATTTATTTAAACAAACAAATTTATTTATACATAATGAAATTTAGCATATTTCCTTAGTAGCAGTTACTGACATATTTGACGCTGTTTAATAAATCATGTATACAGCTATATCCATGAAGTACTCCTTCGGGATAATACTACTTCCAGTTCCTGAAGGATCAATGATTTCTTATATTTTTGTTTATTTATTTAATTATTTGGCAAAAATATGCATGGGAATTTAAATTTTCATGCGAGTTTATTATTATAATTTTTTTTTAAATACAATTAACATATTTTCATTGCTTTTGAGGCAATTCGTAGAAATAATGTACTCAGCGGTTTAAAAAATTACTCATTTTTTAGTTCTCTTATTGAGAAATACTCAACGTCAACAAAGTTTTATTTTTTAGCAATATTCGGATATGTCTTGGTGATACTTTATACATGCTTTCAAAAATCCTTATCTTTTTATTTAAATCTTGTTTAATTTTTTATATTCTTGTTTAAAAGAAAATATACATTGGTATGAAAAATGGCTTAAAATTTATTTTTATATCAACCTTTTTATCATTAACAACTTTAGAGGCAATTGTAAGAGATGATTTACCCAACTTATTGAAAAATCTCTGATTTTGGAGTAAACTTGCATGATAATGAAAATTTGTTTGAAAGTTATTTATTATATGTTTCTTATCATTTTCCAGTTTCATTTGAGAAGCACATGTGCTGGAATCCGCGGAAGGTTGCATTCCCGGAGTTATCATAATGCCAAAGCTCAAGCGCCGCCATGTGTATTTATTTTAAAGCCTGTGAATGATTTTAATCCCTTAAATGTTTCTTTTTTGAAACCGGCACCACTTTTTTTTACTAAAACATTTTTTGGCTTTGTACAATCGAAAAGGGTATGCCATTTAAGAAAGCAAAGATTATAGCTAAAATTAAGTGGTATCAAAAAGCTTTTAGTATCGATGATAGCAAACTCTTTTTGTCCAAGCGGAAGTCGGGCAAAACAGTTATACGGTTAAAGACTAATATGACAAATATGGTCAAGCCAGTTATCATTCTGGTGCGACTAAATAAATAATTAAATAATTAAATAAATAACTAATCATTTCTCTGTCGTCGGAAAGTTGTCTTTAACATAATTTAAAATTCAATAATTCAGTAACAAATAATAAATACATTGGAATGGAATTTTTCAGTGAATTTCAATCCTCAAAAACCTTATGGCTCCCCTTGTGTCTGTGAGATGCATGACGTAATTTCCATATTTATACAATTTATATGGCTATATTTCAAGGAAAATTTAGAAATGAACAAACATATATATATGACGCACTCACAACCATAGTAGACCAAGTACATTAAAAAAAAGTGATAATCCTCTCAGACGCTGCATGAAACTTGTTTTAATCACTTCTACAGTAAACCAAATACAGATGACAACAGATGAAAAAGTATGTGACATGAAAAAGTATGTGAAAAAAACGTCATTCAATGTGGGAGTGGATAAAGCAGATTTTATGCACACTCTAAATTGACCAACTCACCTTTTTTATCAAAATGGACTTGATGTACTATGGTTGTGATTCCCTCATATGTACTTTTCCTTTTAATCACAAATACATAATAAATGAACATAAATATGAGAAATTATGACTGGAAAAACACAAAATAAACTTACCTTAACCCATTTCTGCCTACTTTTTCCCCCCAAATTTGTTAGTAAAATCACTTTAAAATGTTCCAAAATGAACTGGAAAAATACTAAAAAGGTAACGATATTTTTTGTATTTATTTTATAAAATGTAAACTTACTAAATATGGGAATATATACAATTATTGTAATAGTACAATATGCATAATTATTTGTTTTGTCTAAAATTATAAAAAATAAGCTTTTAAATTGTATATTATATACACTTAATTAGTATTCATATGGAATACTAAAAAATATATTTATTTATTTCAGAGACTAATAACATTGTATGCATTAGTAATAATAAACGAAGAATAATAATATTTGAGGCTTAATTCAGTTTGTTTCATAATCATCTTGAAAAGGAATTTACAGAAATAACTGTCTCTTAAATGGCTTATAAAAATACGTACCCATTCGTGCCTAGCGCTTTATAATTTGTATGTTACAAAAATGCAATAAAAATAGGCTTGAACATATAATTTCACAATTAAAAAAATACGTATTTCAAAGAAGTCTACAAGCTAAGATTATGACATATTTATTTGTATGCTTGAAAAAAAATACAAATAAACTTACTTTTTACGTTTCGCCATCATGAAAAATGAAAAATCTACAAACACCGATAAATGCCTTCATTTACGCAAATAAATATCCATCTAATGCTGTCATCTCTCGGTAACAGATAAAGACAATTATAGATAATTATTTCTTACAGTTTTCATGTTATAAAAAAGAAGAACATTATAATAATTTATTAAAATTCGAAGCATCCCAAAAATGGGACGCTAGGCATAAATGTGTTAATATTGCGCCTAATATTTTTATCTTATATATACTAGAATGTTAATAGAATTTTAAATGGAAAATTACCAATGCAGCTACATAATACTTCAAATATTTTACTGCCATTATTTAATTAACATCGTAAACAAAGTAATTTTTACTCACACACAACATATGATGATGATTATTATTATTTTTATTAAATGCATGAATGTGTAAAATTGATTTTTTTCCCTTTTTAGACTGCATATGTTTAGAAACAATAAAATAATTTAATTGCAAATAACTTCTAATACAGTAGCCTTCCTCTTAACTGGCCTCCTCTTAACCGGACGATTTTTTCCCCAACATCAGGCAAAATTCAGAAAGGAAAATTTCAGTTCTCATTTCTTTATTGTTAATTAACTCAAATTTACATAATGTAGAATAATTTCAACTTTTTATAAAGGTATGTGACAAGATTGTGAACAATTTAATTTGTATTAAATACTGTTCATTATTTGTTATTTGTGATAATTTTTTATTTCAAATCAGTTAATTACAGCTAGTATTCATTTCACAAAATATAGAAAATATGTACTTTCTAAAACTACACAAATTAAAAAAAAATGTTAATTAAAACTAAATAAACAAATTAAAACTAAATGCATATTATGCATTTAATTAATTAAATATACAGTTACTTATTTTATTTTCTTCTCTTAACCGGCTAACCCTCCCGTTTAGGTGGTTAAGATGGAAGCTACTGTATTTTTATTATATAATTCTTAACAACTATTACCTTGCGAACATAAAAAAATACGCACCAGTTATTTCAACATAACTAACACAGGAAAATCAGTTCATAATACATAAAAGTATGTAGTCTCGTTTTACGAATTCCTTTGTTTCCCTAATATAATATATTATTTGTTCATTTTCTTTACGTTTCCTGACTAGAACTCCATTTGTCTTGATAAAAAGAATGAGAATGAAAATTATTGTTTTATGAGAAGATAATTACATGCATGACGAATAAACTCAAGGGTAGGCGCCTGGAAACATAAGAACAGTTAATGACTGAACTTTAGAAGAAAACGTTAGGATTTTTTCAGGAGCTGATGATGTAAACCAATTAATTTTTACTAACCTGGAAACATGCCTTAAAGAAATCTCTATTATTTTGATTAATGGTTCTATTTTATTCACATTAAATAGACTATTTTTTGTTCAATGTCTGCTCTTTGTCTACAAGCAAAGAAGTTAATTGATTTTTAATTATCTGACAATGGCGGTTTTTCATCTGTTGTCGCATTTTATTTTTCTGGTTACTTATTTGAATTATATCTACAGTAAATGTTCGAAAAAAAAAATAACATCTTGAAACAATGGTTACTTTCATGACTTTTCATTCCATTTTATTGTGTAAATATAAAAGTATAATACAACATGAAATTAATTCTTTGTCCTATTATAGTACAGACTTTTTTCATAATAATTGTTCTAAATAAAAATATAATAAAGTGTTTCTAAAAAACTATACGATTAAAAATTCGAACAAAAAATTATTTCATTGTTTTGTTTTCATACTTAATACGGTATTTCATAGTTAAGAGGTGCGATTGCGAAACGTTCATTTTTCTGCAAAGCAACGCCTTCACTTTTGCGTTAATTTAGCATAAAGCACCCTGTTAAGATAAATGTATCTTATTTAAAACGTGCTAAAATATATTGATTACATAATTAATTTTATCATGGAATGTAAGTATCATATTTATGATTTTTTATATATAAAGTGTATGTGTTTTATAATCCTTTTTTGCGCTGTCTTTGACTTTTAATGGTAAAGAAAAATTTATTTTTTTATATTTTTTCAACAATGTCGTTCTCGTTTCACTGTCTATAAGTTATGTAAATTGTTATATAATTATAGTAGTTATATAATTATAGTAGTTATATAATTATATTAGTTATATAATTATATTATAATTTGAAATTCTGGTAGCCAAAATGGTTATAATATTCGTTTGTCACGTTTCATTGTTAAGTCTGTTTTGATTAACGTTGCAATCGCTTTCATTTTTCTAAAATTAGTAGCTTAGTTCTGCATAGTGCTGTAATAATTATGATTTTCTCTCTGTATACTGAGATAAGCTAATTATGCTACTATCCTAAGGGTGTTAGTAAAATAAAATAACGTATAACTGAAAACAAAATATCACAGCCAGTAAAATATAACTGATAAAACGCATTAGAAAGCAAGAAAAAAGAAACATTTTTAATTGATCTGAATATTTTTCCTTGCGTCATTAAAAGCTCTAAATGTAGGCTATTGAATAGAACTGCCGTGCGTGAAGTTAATGAAAAAACTATTTTTTTTAGATATTTTACGGGCATATAATGCAATTAGTTTTTCTTTATCAAACATTTAATTTTATGTACTCACATGTACCCGAGAAAAAATGTTTAAAGTTATATGGTTCTGTGTTTGATACGGTCGATTATCTGCGAGAAGAATAGAGTAGATGGACGGGAAAATTGCGTCAATTTAGGGCGTTCATAAATGCACCCAAACTTCTTTCCTGAAGCTTGGCAAGGTTTGAAGAACACAACTTAAGGGATCTCAGGAATCTTAAAATTGAAAATAAAAACACCAATTTCAATAGTTTTCAGTAGTTTCAACATTTTATCTTAAAATGTATATAATTTAAAAACATATATATATTTTTTTTTTGGACGGGGGTTAAATACATAAGTATCTTCTTTCATTTCAAGTATTTAAAAAAATGAAGATGCGGAATTAGTATTTATAGGATGATGCAAACTGTCAGAGATTTGTTTGGTATACCAGCATACGCGAGGGATGACTTAATAAATTTTGGAACCCGAATGAAATATTTTGTGCCTAATTATATTTCAGACTATAACAATTACCCAGAATCTAAATAAATCTGTATTTAAAGCAACTTTATATTTTTTAATATAAAGTTATATGCAGACTAACATGAAACACATGATTTGAAAATTTCATGAAAAAATATTCAGAAGTTTTTTAGATATCCTGAGCTCTATGCCCTAAAACGTCATTTGGAGAAAAATGACATTAAAGTTTCGGAAACGCCGCTTGAGCTATTGAGCTGTTATAATTCTAAAATCCGTTACTCATGTTTTTATGTGACTTTCAAGGGAACAATTATATCAGAAAAAATAGGAGTTTAATGTCTAAAAAAATATTAATTTCCAAAATTTTTAAAAGTTCTGAGACCCCTAAAATCTTGGACATATTTAGGCCGACGAACCCGGTATGGTTTCGAAATCAGTATATTCCTCAGACCAGCTTTGAGAACAGAATATCTGAGCCACTTATTGTTGAAATAATAAAGTATAAATAATAAAATTTTAGCATTAAAAATACTTAAAAACATATACTAATAACTTATGAATATATACACTGCTCAAAACAATTAAAGGATATTTGAAGTTTTATATAAAATAAAGATATAAACGAAATTTTTTTTGCCGAAAATAGAAGAAGAGAATCACAAATGCAAATTTTTCTGGTTTTCAAACTGTGGAGTATGCAAATTTTGAGTTCGACGTCAAAAACGTCGCTTCAGCGGCAGCGAATGAAATTTGACTTTCAACTGGATAAAAGAGAATGAAGAGAAGGGTGATCGGCATTCAGTGATTGCTTTGTTTCGATGAGTACGAAGTCTCAGCGAAGTCATTTGACAGATTCAGAAGCTTTGAGAATTGTTGGTAGGTTAGAAGGGGGCCAAACTCAAGCCGAAGTAGCGCAAGCCATTGGAGTGTCACAAAGTGTCATTTCCAGGATCTGGAACCGTTTTTTGGAGAGTGGATGTGCAGGCTGAAGACCAGGGCAAGGTCGTAGACGGGCAACAACGCTCAATGAAGATCGGTATTTAGCGTTAACAGCTCGGAGACACCGAACCATCAACGCTACTCTTCTCCAACAACACCTTCGCTCGGCTACAGGCACCACGATTTCAACTCAGACTGTCCGAAACCGGCTCCATGCTGTAGGTCTGTATGCTCGCCGACCGATGGTATGTGTTAGATTAACATCAAGGCATCGTCGCGACCGCAGGGAGTGGGCAACCGAGCATGTCAACTGGAGGAGAAATGAATGGAGCAATATTCTGTTTTCTGAGGAGTCCCGTTTTTCTGTGCATCCGGATAATAGGCGTATTTTCATCTGGAGGGACCGTGGCAGTAGGAATAATCCTGCGTTCGTGCACGAAAGTTTCAGATTTGGCGGTGGAGGAGTGTTGGTGTATGGTGGCATCTCCATTGACGGGCGCACTGACCTCTACATCATTCGAGATGGAGCTCTGACTGGTCGCCGATATAGGGATGAGATCCTCAGACCTATTGTAGTCCCTTACGCTGCAGCAATCGGAGATAACTTCATTTTAATGGACGATAACTGCAGGCCACATCGTGCAAACCTGGTGGAGGATTTCCTTTTCGAGGAAGGAATCGTTCGAATGGAATGGCCAGCGTGTTCTCCAGACATGAATCCAATCGAGCACGTTTGGGACGCTCTAGGAAGACGAGTTTCTGGCCGCCAACAACCCCCACAAACTCTCCAAGAACTGGAAAGAGCTCTTCTGGAAGAGTGGGGCAGAATACCCCAACTCGTCATTAATAGCCTCATTGAGTCCATGCCTCAAAGGTGTTCAACGTTGCTGGCCGCCCGTGGAAACCATACCCCCTACTGAAAATGATTTTCTTTGAAGAAAACACCTTTTCTTATTCTTTTTTTCTCATATACACAAATTGTGATTTTTTCCTTTAGTACACAAATGCGCAATAAAATGCATTTTTTTCTGCCAAACATGTGTAATTTATTCTCATATAACCTACTATGTCTGTCGACCATGTATCAATCAGCTAAACAGTTTACCAGATACAAAATCCACCTAAAACTGCAATATCCTTTAATTGCTTTGAGCAGTGTATTTATTACATATTTTGACGGTAAACATAATCTTATATATTTATGTATAGTAGTACTTATTTGTATACACTGTTATTTAAAAGAAATACGTTATTAATATAAATTTAGTAAGACTAATTCGAAAGATGTTTCAAAGAACCTGTTTAAAATTTAAAATTTAATTCACTGAAACATTCAATAATTTTTTTTTTTTTTTACGGATAATTCTTATTTAATAACAGTTCCATCAATTACATGTAATATGAAATATTTTAAAACAAAAACATTTGTGCAATTTTTTTTATATATATAATTTTATGAAATTGGTATTTTCTAATTATGGAGAAATATCTGGTTATAATGAAATCAATCGGGAAACAAAATGTAAATTTACGAAATGTAAATATATTGTTAGAAAAATATAGGTACTCGAAAATAAAACAATAGTAAATTTTAATAAAAATTTGTGTTTTTTTTTTTTTTTTTTTTTTTTTTTTTTTTTTTTTTTTTTTACATATTGTGAAATATTTGAGTTAATTTTGAAGATATTTTAAAAGTCTTAATTCCGTGCACGGGTAAGTGTAATAGTAGTATGTAGCACAAAATACATTGAATTATACTTAGTGGAATTGAGTGTATGGTGTCTCTCATAAGCATTGAATTTTGGTAAAATAAATGGACAAATAACACAATTTTTTAAAAGGTTATAAAATATATCGCTATAATTTTATGCGGTTTCATTATTCTGTATTACAACTCAACTAAAAATATACGTATTTGTCAAATTATCTTGTTAAGGGGACCGGGAAAGCCCTATATCCTCCATATTAAATTCACCAAATTAATGTACATTTTTCTCAGAAATGGTGAAAGATAGAGGTCTAGATTTTTTAGAATAGTTAGAATAACATAATTTACGTATTTTAACAAACAATTTTTTTTTCTAAGTGAAACTCAACATTAATTATTAATTATTTATTGAAAGTCATTTTAAAATTAGCATTTTTGTTAAGATTTCACTGTCTTAAGTAAATAATTATCAACCAATAATTAAATCCCTCTGTTAAAGTATACAATATAACATATTATACGTATTAAATAAAATGCGAGTTCTTAAGTTTAATGCATATTGAAAAAAGGAACACAAACATGAAAAATCCAGGTTTTGAGAAAAAGTCACTTAAAGATTTAAATGGCCATTAAGCTGTGAAGTACTATTAGGAAGAATGAATAATTTCAACACTTATTTTTTTATATATAGATAAACATGTGTGACACATCGTTGGAAAGATAAAAGTTTAAACTATTTAATGATATAGAAAAGTAAAAATCGATTTTTTGGTTGAATTTTGCTTTCCCGGTCCCCTTAAAGAAAAAGCGGTCCGAAGGTAGAAATTAACCTTAAAAGGTTTGTAAGCTAAATATGTAGTTACTTAACAAAGTATACTAACAAAGTATCTATATTATAAAGGACAAACATATCTGTGCGTAACGCATACGTCATTTTGCGAATGGCAACACTTTGAAATTTGAAATAAAATTTTGGATTTGCAATTTTCTCTACTGCAAATTTTTAAACTTCTAAACATCGCACATTTTAAATTTTTACACCGTCGTATAAGGAAAAAGATGCTCTTTTAAATGCAATTTGTTTGAAAACTGTATCACAATTTATTTTTGAGATATTAATTTTTTTGTAGTTTTTGATACCATTTTTCTTATCGTGGCAACAAAAGTACCTCATTTCATTGAAAGTCATTGAAAGTAAACGGAAAATAGTCGAAAATAGGAGATACTGTATCTTCCTGTTGCCATTTTCTCATAAAACCTAAAAAAAAAGTTGAAATTAAAATATGGGCTATGTCAAGAATATTGTCTGTTATTCTGTGATAATGACGTCATATGCACACTTTTCTATAGACAGACTTTTCTATAAACAATCAATTTTATAAATTACGTTATGATATTTGCAAAAAGGAATATAATCATTTACTTGAGGTGGACTGTCAGCATGAGCAACTATACAAGTTTTACAACTTTTGTCTTTTCATTTATAATATCTCATATTTTTATCTAGATATATATCGCAACATATTTATTCAAAAAATTTTTGTAAGCATTTAGGCTTAATATGCCAATAAACAACAAACAACAAAAAGAAACAAAGATATACACCAACATTCAAAGCCGTAATGAAACTGAATAAATATATATGCCAGAAGCACAATAATGCAGCTTATCCGAGTCACATATAGCAATATTTTATTTCAAAATTAATGAAAAATTACTGCATGAATGGCGCTACAGCAGCACATCTCAAATGCACTAAAACATATTACATCATTTCAAAATGCCTACAACCATAACTCCAAAAGGAAGGTGTATATCTGCAGATTTTTTTTAACTATAAAATACATAAAAGAACAAGAAAGACAGGTAAAAAAAAAAAAAAACAGTCTGTCTTTCATCAGTGGGAGGACAGACAAAAAACTAACTCCACCCCCACTTTTAAAATTTGCAGGTTTCTGAACACACGCCCACCCTGCATTCAATATTGAAAAAACTATTGTCATTTTATTAACCAAATTCCATAAAAAACTAAAATAACTCAAATTAAAACTAACAAACATAATGTTAACAATATAAAAATTATTATTTTTGTATGATAATTTTTATATTGTTAACATTATGTACCTGTCATTCTTGTTCTTTTATGTATTTTTTAGTTAAAAAATTTCTGCAGCTATGCATCTTCCTTTTGGAGTTATGGTTTTAGGCATTTTGAAATGATGTAATATATATATATATATATTACATCAACAACATTCGGGACATTCCAATGGGGGGGAGTTGCAGTTCCATTTTGGCAAACATTTACTTACATATATATGAAAGAAATAATAATTTAAACAGTAACACATTATCCTACAGATATATAGATGATGTTTTGATAGTTAAATTAAACAATGATATTGAAAATGTTGATTTTACATATTATCCCACGTCTCTGAGACTGGAACCCTCATCCCAGAATTGTAAAAATATTAATTTTCTAGATGTGAACCTGAGCATAGAAAGTGAAAATTTGATATCTAAGATATTTGACAAGCGAAATGATTTCAACTTTAATACCTTAAAGCTGATATATTTTGATTCCAATGTGCATGTTTCGATTAAAAGAAATGTACTTAGAAATGGATTAATACGAATCGAAAGACTGAGTACTAGAGTTAAAGATATGTTTAGTGATATTTTAGAGTGGTGCCGCTTCGGATTCAAGCATGGTTATCCTCGCAATTTCATCAGGAGAATAACTTCTGATTTTATTAAGAGTATCAGGTACGGAACTGAACTGAACTCAGTGATGGATGAGAATGGAGGTTTTGATGAGTTGATTGATCTAATGAGTTAGAGAGATATTTTGGTGGATGTTGTAGTTCTGTTTAGTTTTTCATAGTTTTTCATTTTTTTCAATTTTGGTCTTGGCGAGTGAAGGGGGACGTAGCATGCGTAAAGTCTGACTTAACCCTGCAGTGTATGTCGTTAGCCATACCGCTCGCCTTCTGTTCTGTTCTGTTCTGTTATGTCTTGCAATTATATATATTTTCTTTAGTTTGGTTATTCAGTTTGATTTTAAGAGTTAAGTTTATGTTGGTTATTATAATATTTTTGATGTGAGTTTCAATGCAGCTATGGTGAGTGATGGATTTTGATATTTTGTTTGTGGTTTTAAATATATATATATATATATATATATATGCGTATATATATATAAATTTTGAACGGAGGGTGGTTTCGGGGTCTGGGGGGTCATGATCGATGAAAATATACCAAACTTTTTTGAAATCGTTTTCCTCCGAACGGCTGCAATAGGTAGCTTTTTGTAAAGACAGCTACCTGAAATGGCTGAGTTATAGCATTTTGAATTTTTATTGCGGCTGACATTTTAAAGTGACCTGATTTTTGTCACGCGATATAAGGCGTATTTATGAACCGATTTCGATGTAACTTGGTCTGTACATAGTACATACCAATGTTTCGAGCGGGTTAGTTGGCCAGCTTCCTTCGCCATCTTGTTTCAAAAGGGTTGCCATTTAAAAAAAATAAATTTAAAATTTAAAATGAGGTATTAAAAAATTGGAAAATGAAAAATATTTTTTTTATGTGTTTGGCATTGATACAAAGATTCTCGAGCAGTTTTTGTTTCTGAAAATTTGCTCTTTTGTTTATATCTTAAAAAATGGTTGAATTATAGCACTTTGAATTTCTAGCATGGCTAACATTTTGAAACGATCTTGCATTTGTCACGCGATAACATACGTATTCGCCTATTTCGATGTAAGAAGGCCTGTGGATAGTATACATCAATATCTCGACCAAGTTCGCTGGCCAGCTTCATCAGCCATCTTGTTTCAAAATGGCGGCCATTAAATAAAAAAAAATATATTTATCTCGACCAAGTTCGCTGGCCAGCTTCATCAGCCATCTTGTTTCAAAACGGCGGACATTAAATTAAAAAAAAATATATTTAAAGCGAGGTGCAAAAAAATTAGAAATTAAAAAAGGTTTCTTTCTTAAGTATTTGACCTTGATATAAGTATTCAATAGCATTTTTTGTTTGTCTTTATATTAAAAAAATGACTCAGATATAGCAATTTCAATATCTAATGTGGTTGACGTTTTGAAAAATCTGATTTTTTGCCTGCGAAAGCACTCGTATATATCAATCGATTCCGATGTGAGTGAGCATGTGCACAGCAATTACTAAGGTCTCGACCAAGTTCACTGGTTAGCCTCATCCACCATGTTGTCTTAAAATGGCAGGGACTTTAAAAAATCGCCGAATTTGGCAGCCAAATATAATTTACTTTAAATAAAAGCAGCTTGGATAAAGCTGACTAATTTCGCGAAATTCTCATTCATAATGATTTAGTATTGATAAAAATTAGTATTGAATCTCCTATATTCGGTTTCCACTAAATTGAGCTTCGTGTGTTTAAATAATATAAGTTGGCTTTCTTAAAATTAGGAATATGAAAGCTACCTCTTCCTCCCGGCACTGGCCGAAAGGACTTTTTTTAATTTGGACTCGATATGTAGAACGATGTAAAATACTTTTTCAATCAACACGAAAACACCCAACAATAACATAGAGCGATGAAGTCAAACTAACCAAGTAATGCGACTATAAGTCATACACACCGAACAACATAACTAAGCACGTTTACTGATGGATTTAAGGGGTCTCAGGACTTTTAAAGCTTCAAAATGTTCCAAATTTATTTTTTTAGATGCTAAACTTCTATTTCTTGTGAACATTTTGGTATGATTGTTGTCTTGAAATTCCCATTAGAACAGACGTTATGGCTATTAGAATCATTCCCACTCAATAGCTAAAGCGATATTTCCGAAACTTTTAAGTCATTTTTCTCCAAATGACGTTTTTGGGTTTAATGCGCCGGATATCTCAAAAACTTCCGA
The DNA here is from genome assembly GCA_963932465.1 of Maratus speciosus. Taxonomy (NCBI): domain Eukaryota; kingdom Metazoa; phylum Arthropoda; class Arachnida; order Araneae; family Salticidae; genus Maratus; species Maratus speciosus. The sequence goes on along the minus strand of OZ010794.1, from coordinate 153,231,059 downwards.
ACATTTTTTCATGAAATTTTCAAAACATATGTTTCATGTTAGTCTGTGTAAACTGAACCTAAAATTTCATTTTTATTGTCGAAAAAATATTTTTTAGTGGATTATACTGTTGAAATTTTCAAAAGTTTGTAATAGATAAATACAACTTTGTATTAAAAATATAAAAATGCTTTAAATACTAATTTATTTAGGTTTAGGTTAATTATTGCAATCTGAAGTATAATTAGGATAAAAAAAATCATTCTGGTTGCAAAATTTATTTTGTAATCCTGCGCATAGGCTGTTATACCAATTTTCAGCTCAAAAAATGTCTGACAGTTTGTAACACCCTATAATTATTAATTCTATCTCTTACAATTTTTTAAATACATTAAATGAAAGAACATTCTTATATCTTTTTATCCCAATAAAAATTCTCTTTTTATGTGATATACATTTTAAGATATTAAATGTTGGAAATTGTCTTTTTTTTTTTCATTTTGTTTTTCAATTTTAAGACTCCTTAAGTGTTGACACAGTTTAAACGAAGGAAGTAATTACTTTGTGACAACCAACCTTTATGAAAATCCATAATTTCAAGAATTTCATATATATTTACATGAAAATTAAAAAGTGAAAATAATATATTAAAGTGTACTTTTTCTAGAAAGTAAATTCTTTTAAAATAGAGTTTAATAAAGAATGTTTAATATTTTTTCATTTGGAAGAGCGAATCAAATTATGATTATATCTAATTGAAGAATAACTGATATGAATATCACTTTTTAAAGAATATTTTTATGTGATATTTATTAACTTACATGGTTGCTAAAGATTATAGTTTCACTGCGTCTATTTAGGAATGGTAGTCTTCGATTTATTCAATAATGTGATTCTTTCATTAAATACTGATGCTGAAATTCAAAGACCGAAATAAAAAATATCGCAAATTAGTAAAAGTAAAATTTATATTATTTTAAAACTAAATCTATAACTCGTAAGGAATTTCTTAAAGTATTTATGTAAGACCTTTCATTTTAACGATGTAAAATTAACATAAAAATTGCATCGAATGGAATGTAATTATAGTAGAAAATTTATATTTTTAGTTGTATAAAAGAGCAAATAACAGGAAAAGAAAAGAGTTCTAAAATTAAATAAATATTTCGCGAAAACTGCGTGTAAATGTTTCATATAACAGAAATAAATGAGAATAAAAAAGAGAAAGTAAATAAAAGACAAAATAATAGAGGAGAATTAAAAGAAAATAAAAGAATTTCTATTTATATAAAGAGAAAAAAATAGAAAGTGAAGGTTGATTTTTTAAGTTTTGTTAAATATATTACAAAGAACTAAAGATAAAAAAAAAAAAAAAAAAAAAAAAAAAAAAATAAGTTGATTTGTGAAGGTTTCAGAGAATATTTTTATTATTTCTCCTTTCATTGGGAAAAATTAATCTAATTTCTCGTTATTTTGATATAAAAAGTATATTTTTCGCCATGTAGAATAGAAAATGAACAAGAAAATGGTTAAAAGATTTTAAATTACAATAATTGCGTTCAGAAAAGGTACATGTATCTAACATTTTTAAATTGTTAAGGAAGTTGTTTGGGAGTATTATAAAAAAAAATCATTCATGGAAATTGTATCTAAATATTTAATTTAATTTCACTAAAAATGAATATATATAAAGCATGAGGATTTTAAAAGAAACATTGAAGAAAAAAAATTGACAGTACAAAACTTTCATTTTGTAACTCTCACATTTCATGCAGTGTTGCCAGATGGACTACATTTTTTTTTAAATTCAGATTCTTGACGGGCACCACTTTCTTGAAGTGATAAAATTCACCTTATTTAATGACACTTTAATTAAGGCGAAAACAAAGGTAATTTTACCGTTTCAAAAAAAGTGGTGGGAATCAAGAAATCTGAATTAAAAAAAGTAGCCCACTGACAACACTGATTTCAAGATATAAGTAGAAATAAAAAAGGAAAACAAAAGTTTTGAAAATAATTATTTTCATATGAATTTTACTATTATTTTTTTTAAGAGTTAAACAAAAAAATGTGATAATAATTAATGATTTAGGGACAAAACGTGAATTTTAAATTTATTTAAACAAACAAATTTATTTATACATAATGAAATTTAGCATATTTCCTTAGTAGCAGTTACTGACATATTTGACGCTGTTTAATAAATCATGTATACAGCTATATCCATGAAGTACTCCTTCGGGATAATACTACTTCCAGTTCCTGAAGGATCAATGATTTCTTATATTTTTGTTTATTTATTTAATTATTTGGCAAAAATATGCATGGGAATTTAAATTTTCATGCGAGTTTATTATTATATTTTTTTTTAAATACAATTAACATATTTTCATTGCTTTTGAGGCAATTCGTAGAAATAATGTACTCAGCGGTTTAAAAAATTACTCATTTTTTAGTTCTCTTATTGAGAAATACTCAACGTCAACAAAGTTTTATTTTTTAGCAATATTCGGATATGTCTTGGTGATACTTTATACATGCTTTCAAAAATCCTTATCTTTTTATTTAAATCTTGTTTAATTTTTTATATTCTTGTTTAAAAGAAAATATACATTGGTATGAAAAATGGCTTAAAATTTATTTTTATATCAACCTTTTTATCATTAACAACTTTAGAGGCAATTGTAAGAGATGATTTACCCAACTTATTGAAAAATCTCTGATTTTGGAGTAAACTTGCATGATAATGAAAATTTGTTTGAAAGTTATTTATTATATGTTTCTTATCATTTTCCAGTTTCATTTGAGAAGCACATGTGCTGGAATCCGCGGAAGGTTGCATTCCCGGAGTTATCATAATGCCAAAGCTCAAGCGCCGCCATGTGTATTTATTTTAAAGCCTGTGAATGATTTTAATCCCTTAAATGTTTCTTTTTTGAAACCGGCACCACTTTTTTTTACTAAAACATTTTTTGGCTTTGTACAATCGAAAAGGGTATGCCATTTAAGAAAGCAAAGATTATAGCTAAAATTAAGTGGTATCAAAAAGCTTTTAGTATCGATGATAGCAAACTCTTTTTGTCCAAGCGGAAGTCGGGCAAAACAGTTATACGGTTAAAGACTAATATGACAAATATGGTCAAGCCAGTTATCATTCTGGTGCGACTAAATAAATAATTAAATAATTAAATAAATAACTAATCATTTCTCTGTCGTCGGAAAGTTGTCTTTAACATAATTTAAAATTCAATAATTCAGTAACAAATAATAAATACATTGGAATGGAATTTTTCAGTGAATTTCAATCCTCAAAAACCTTATGGCTCCCCTTGTGTCTGTGAGATGCATGACGTAATTTCCATATTTATACAATTTATATGGCTATATTTCAAGGAAAATTTAGAAATGAACAAACATATATATATGACGCACTCACAACCATAGTAGACCAAGTACATTAAAAAAAAGTGATAATCCTCTCAGACGCTGCATGAAACTTGTTTTAATCACTTCTACAGTAAACCAAATACAGATGACAACAGATGAAAAAGTATGTGACATGAAAAAGTATGTGAAAAAAACGTCATTAATGTGGGAGTGGATAAAGCAGATTTTATGCACACTCTAAATTGACCAACTCACCTTTTTTATCAAAATGGACTTGATGTACTATGGTTGTGATTCCCTCATATGTACTTTTCCTTTTAATCACAAATACATAATAAATGAACATAAATATGAGAAATTATGACTGGAAAAACACAAAATAAACTTACCTTAACCCATTTCTGCCTACTTTTTCCCCCCAAATTTGTTAGTAAAATCACTTTAAAATGTTCCAAAATGAACTGGAAAAATACTAAAAAGGTAACGATATTTTTTGTATTTATTTTATAAAATGTAAACTTACTAAATATGGGAATATATACAATTATTGTAATAGTACAATATGCATAATTATTTGTTTTGTCTAAAATTATAAAAAATAAGCTTTTAAATTGTATATTATATACACTTAATTAGTATTCATATGGAATACTAAAAAATATATTTATTTATTTCAGAGACTAATAACATTGTAAGCATTAGTAATAATAAACGAAGAATAATAATATTTGAGGCTTAATTCAGTTTGTTTCATAATCATCTTGAAAAGGAATTTACAGAAATAACTGTCTCTTAAATGGCTTATAAAAATACGTACCCATTCGTGCCTAGCGCTTTATAATTTGTATGTTACAAAAATGCAATAAAAATAGGCTTGAACATATAATTTCACAATTAAAAAAATACGTATTTCAAAGAAGTCTACAAGCTAAGATTATGACATATTTATTTGTATGCTTGAAAAAAAAATACAAATAAACTTACTTTTTACGTTTCGCCATCACGAAAAATGAAAAATCTACAAACACCGAAAAATGCCTTCATTTACGCAAATAAATATCCATCTAATGCTGTCATCTCTCGGTAACAGATAAAGACAATTATAGATAATTATTTCTTACAGTTTTCATGTTATAAAAAAGAAGAAAATTATAATAATTTATTAAAATTCGAAGCATCCCAAAAATGGGACGCTAGGCATAAATGTGTTAATATTGCGCCTAATATTTTTATCTTATATATACTAGAATGTTAATAGAATTTTAAATGGAAAATTACCAATGCAGCTACATAATACTTCAAATATTTTACTGCCATTATTTAATTAACATCGTAAACAAAGTAATTTTTACTCACACACAACATATGATGATTATTATTATTATTTATATTAAATGCATGAATGTATAAAATTGATTTTTTTCCCTTTTTAGACTGCATATGTTTAGAAACAATAAAATAATTTAATTGCAAATAACTTCTAATACAGTAGCCTTCCTCTTAACTGGCCTCCTCTTAACCGGACGATTTTTTCCCCAACATCAGGCAAAATTCAGAAAGGAAAATTTCAGTTCTCATTTCTTTATTGTTAATTAACTCAAATTTACATAATGTAGAATAATTTCAACTTTTTATAAAGGTATGTGACAAGATTGTGAACAATTTAATTTGTATTAAATACTGTTTATTATTTGTTATTTGTGATAATTTTTTATTTCAAATCAGTTAATTATAGCTAGTATTCATTTCACAAAATATAGAAAATATGTACTTTCTAAAACTACACAAATTAAAAAAAAAGATGTTAATTAAAACTAAATAAACAAATTAAAACTAAATGCATATTACGCATTTAATTAATTAAATATACAGTTACTTACTTATTTTTTTTCTTCTCCGGTTTAACCGGGTTTTCTCTTAACCGGCTAACCCTCGGTCCCGTTTAGGTGGTTAAGATGGAGGTTACTGAATTTTTATTATATAATTCTTAACAACTATTACCTTGCGAACATAAAAAAATACGCACCAGTTATTTCAGCATAACTAACACAGGAAAATCAGTTCATAATGCATAAAAATATGTAGTCTCGTTTTACGAATTCCTTTATTTCCCTAATATAATATATATTATTTGTTCATTTTCTTTACGTTTCCTGACTGGAACTCCATTTGTCTTGATAAAAAGAATGAAAATGATTGTTTTATGAGAAGATAATTACATTGCATGACGAATAAAATCAAGGGTAGGCGCCTGGAAACATAAGGACAGTTAATGATTGAACTTTAGAACAAAACGTTAGGATTTTTTCAGGAGCTGATGATGTAAACCAATTAATTTTTACTAACCTGGAAACATGCCTTAAAGAAATATCTATTATTTTGATGAATGGTTCTATTTTATTCACATTAACCCTAGATCTACCGGGAATTTTATTCAAGTTTTAATAAAACGTTCTACACCAGAATTTTTATTTAAAACTATTTAACTTATTTATTTACCTTATTTTTGTCTGGTTTATATACTTAGTTTATTTTAAAGAAATTTCTGGTTTGAATGAATATTTTGTATGTACCTGTCGGGTCCAATGGACCCGTCTGGTAGACGGAGGGTTAAATAGACAGTATTTTTTGTTCAATGTCTGCTCTTTGTCTACAACAAAGAAGTTAATTGATTTTTAATTATCTGACATTGGCGGTTTTTCATCTGTTGTCGCATTTTATTTTTCTGGTTACTTATTTTAATTATATCTACAGTAAATGTTCGAAAAAAAATAACATCTTGAAACAATGGTTACTTTCATGACTTTTCATTCCATTTTATTGTGTAAATATGAAAGTATAATACAACTTGAAATTAATTCTTTGTCCTATTATAGTACAGACTTTTTTAATAATAATTGTTCTAGATAAAAATGTAATATAGTGTTTCTAAATAACTATACGATTAAAAATTCGAACAAAAAATCATTTCATTGTTTTGTTTTCATACTTAATACGGTATTTCATAGTTAAGAGGTGCGATTGCGAAACGTTCATTTTTCTGCAAAGCAACGCTTTCACTTTCGCGTGAATTTAGCATAAAGCACCCTGTTAAGATAAATGTATCTTATTTAAAACGAGCTAAAATATATTGATTACATAATTAATTTTATCATGGACTGTAAGTATCATATTTATAATTTTTTATATATAAAGTGTATGTGTTTTATAATCTTTTTTGCACTGTCTTTGACTTTTAATGGTAAAGAAAAATTTATTTTTTTATATTTTTTCAACAATGTCGTTCTCGTCTCAGTGTCTATGAGTTATATAAATTGTTATATAATTATAGTAGTTATATAATTATATTAGTTATATAATTATATTATAATCTGAAATTCTAGTAGCCAAAATGGTTATAATATTCGTTTGTCATGTTTCATTGTTAAGTCAGTTTTGATTAAAGTTGCTATCGCTTTCATTTTTCTAAAATTAGTAGCTTAGTTCTGCATAGTGCTGTAATAATTATGATTTTCTCTCTGTATACTGAGATAAGCTAAAAATGCTACTATCCTAAGGGTGTTAGTAAAATAAAATAACGTATAACTGAAAACAAAATATCACGGGCAGTAAAATATAACTGATAAAACGCATTAGAAAGCAAGAAAAAAGAAACATTTTTAATTGATCTGAATATTTTTCCTTGCGTCATTAAAAGCTCTAAATGTAGGCTATTGAATAGAACTGCCGTGAGTGAAGTTAATGAAAAAACTGTTTTTTTTAGATATTTTACGGGAATATAATGCAATTAGTTTTTCTTTATCAAACATTTAATTTTATTTACTCACATGTACCCAAGAAAAAATGTTTAAAGTTATATAGTTCTGTGTTTGATACGGTCAATTATCTGCGAGAAGAATGGAGTAGATGGAGTTGAAAATTGCGTCAATTTAGGGCGTTCATAAATGCACCCAAACTTCTTTCCTGAAGCTTGGCAAGGTTTGAAGAACACAACTTAAGGGATCTAAGGAATCTTAAATTTGGAAAAAAAAACACCAATTTCAATAGTTTTCAATAGTTTCAACATTTTATCTTAAAATGTATATAATTTAAAAACATATAATTTTTTTTTGGACGGGGGGGTTAAATACATAAGTATCTTATTTCATTTCAAGTATTTAAAAAAATTGAAAATGTGGAATTCGTATTTATAGGATGATGCAAACTGTCAGAGATTTGTTTGGTATACCAGCATACGCGCAGGATGACTTAATAAATTTTGGAACCCGAATGAAATATCTTGTGCCTAATTATATTTCAGACTATAACAATTACCCAGAATCTAAATAAATTTGCATTTAAAGCAATTTTACATTTTTTAATATAAAGTTATATGCAGACTAACATGAAACACATGATTTGAAAATTTCATGAAAAATATTCAGAAGTTTTTTAGATATCTTGAGCTCTATGCCCTAAAACGTCATTTGGAGAAAAATGACATTAAAGTTTCGGAAACGCAGCTTGAGCTATTGAGCTGTTATAATTCTAAAATCCGTTACTCATGTTTTTATGTGACTTTCAAGGGAACAATTATATCAGAAAAAATAGGAGTTTAATGTCTAAAAAAATATTCATTTCCAAAATTTTTAAAAGTTCTGAGACCCCTAAAATCTTGGACATATTTAGGCCGACGAACCCGGTATGGTTTCAAAATCAGTATATTCCTCAGACCAGCTTTGAGAACAGAATATCTGAGCCACTTATTGTTGAAATAATAAAGTATAAATAATAAAATTTTAGCATTAAAAATACTTCTAAAAAAGATTTCTTTAAATATTTTGCTACTAATATTTAAATAAATAAAGTAGCATCAGAAATGCATCACATTCGGTACTTTTCCTTTCTTTTAGAATTTAAAACAAACGAATTAAATAGAAAACAAATAAACTGAGGGGAACAGTATAAGATATATTCTTTTGTGTATTTTATCTGTAGGTCACGTAATGAATTTTATCTTCGAAAATTTGATCTTACAGCATTTGTTTACGAATGCCCGCTGAAATAGAAATTAGAAGAAAGATTTGTCTTTTCATCATATTTTAAATCTTCGTAAAATTGAAGACTAGAACTGAAGACAATTTACCTCATTCCAATTCTAATAACAAAGCTCTTTCCGCGTTTCTTTTAGCATTATTGAATAAAATAGGAATATATATATCGAAAAACTTTCCGGTACTCAGAAAAAAGTATTTAAAAAAAAAAAGAATTAAGAAATTGACTGGAACAGCAGAGAACATATTATCCTTTTAATATCGAGAGATTTTTTGTTAGAAAAGTTTTGGTTTTTTCTCCTAATTAATTGGTTCGTATTTTATTGGAAAAAAATATAAAAAAAATATCCATCATGCAAAGGAGGATTCATGTAATTATGTGGGTGAAGACTCGAAAATAAATCTCACAAAAAGATGAAAATGTTCTACCTTTTTCTTTACTATCACCTACACAATTGTGTAGGCAAGTTCTTAAAGCGTTAAAACAGATCAGTATAGACCAGTGTAATAGACCACTTCACGTGAATTTTTTTATATTGCGTAATTTTGTTTTATATCTTAATGCTTTTAGTACAGTCAGTGAAATACATCTAGTTATATGAATTAGGAAACACAAGGAATTATATGCAATTAATTTATTTTATTTATTTTACTGAATATTTTTACGTTATATTTATAGGTGTGAAATCATAAAGTTATTTATTACAGCTATTTCCGAATAAAAACTTCGCAAAATTAGTCGCGAATGTTTCGCATTAAATATATTGATTCGCGATGTCAAATATAACATAACTAGCTAACCCCGCGGCTTTGTTCGCGTAATATTTGAAATATGCCAAGTGATATTTATATGTCTAATTTTTATTAAGAGATATTATAATTTTAGGAATAATTCAAAAATTACTATTTAAAACATAGTTTGACTAAACTTTATTATTACACTGCTTAGGCAGAAATAGAACTTAAATTAATAAAAAGAAATAAAACTAAATAAATGATAATTTAGAAAATATTTTGAAACTTTTATGCTCAATTAATACGCTTATTTCAGTATTCATGTGAAGTTTTGAATTTTTTAGAAACCATCTGCTTACATTTTAAAATTAAACATCATGTCAAATTCCAAGTCCTACCACCTCTTTCAACATAAATGGCTATGTTTAAACAGGAACTGTCACCATTAATTTGCCAACATTAATTTTGAATTCGGTTTATTATTTCATAATATTCCACAGAAACGTAATTTAGAAAGCTTTTAAAGGTCTTTTTTAGAACGTTTGTTCTTCCTGTGAACCCCAGGCAGTAGAAACATCTGCATAAAATATAGCCTGCAAGGATCAGAGACTGTTACCATTGATTCGCAATTCTTACTTTTATAATTGGTTTATATTCCCTGAAATTGCATAGAAATCGTAATTTAGGACTTTACATTAGTTATATAATTATATTATAATCTGCAATTCTGGTAGCCAAAATGGTTATAATATTCGTTTGTCATGTTTCATTGTTAAGTCTGTTTTGATTAACGTTGCAATCTCTTTCATTTTTTCTAAAATTAGTAGCTTAGTTCTGCATAGTGCTGTAATAATTATGATTTTCTCTCTGTATACTGAGATAAGCTAATTATGCTTCTATCCTAAGGGTGTTTGTAAAATAAAATAACGTATAACTGAAAACAAAATATCACGGCCAGTAAAATATAACTGATAAAACGCATTAGAAAGCAAAAAAAAAAAAAAAGAAACATTTTTAATTGATCGGAATATTTTTCCTTCCGTCATTAAAAGCTCTAAATGTAGGCTATTGAATAGAACTGCCGAGCGTGAAGTTAATGAAAAAAATTGTTTTTTTTTTTTTTTAGATATTTTACGGGAATATAATGCAATTAGTTTTTCTTTATCAAACATTTAATTTTATTTACTCACATGTACCCAAGAAAAAAGGTTTAAAGTTATATGGTTCTGTGTTTGATACGGTCGATTATCTGCGAGAAGAATGGAGTAGATGGAGGGGAAAATTGCGTCAATTTAGGGCGTTCATAAATGCACCCAAACTTCTTTCCTGAAGCTTGGCAAGGTTTGAAGAACACAACTTAAGGGATCTCAGGAATCTTAAAATTGGAAAAAAACACCAATTTCAATAGTTTTCAATAGTTTCAACATTTTATCTTAAAATTTATATAATTTAAAAACATATATTTTTTTTTTTTTTTTGTACGGGGGGTTAAATACATAAGTATCTTCTTTCATTTCAAGTATTTAAAAAAATGAAGATGCGGAATTAGTATTTATAGGATGATGCAAAGTGTCACAGATTTGTTTGGTATACCAGCATACGCGAGGGATGACTTAATAAATTTTGGAACCCGAATGAAATATCTTGTGCCTAATTATATTTCAGACTATAACAATTACCCAGAATCTAAATAAACTTGCATTTAAAGCAATTTTATATTTTTTTAATATAAAGTTATATGCAGACTAACACGAAACACATGATTTGAAAATTTCATGAAAAAATATTCAGAAGTTTTTTAGATATCCTGAGCTCTATGCCCTAAAACGTCATTTGGAGAAAAATGACATTAAAGTTTCGGAAACGCCGCTTGAGCTATTGAGCTGTTATAATTCTAAAATCCGTTACTCATGTTTTTATGTGACTTTCAAGGGAACAATTATATCAGAAAAAATAGGAGTTTAATGTCTAAAAAAATTTTAATTTCCAAAAATTTTAAAAGTTCTGAGACCCCTAAAATCCTGGACATATTTAGGCCGACGAACCCGGTATGGTTTCGAAATCAGTATATTCCTCAGACCTGCTTTGAGAACAGAATATCTGAGCCACTTATTGTTGAAATAATAAAGTATAAATAATAAAATTTTAGCATTAAAAATACTTCTAAAAAAAGATTTCTTTAAATATTTTGCTACTAATGTTTAAATAAATAAAGTAGCATCAGAAATGCATCACATTCGGTACATTTCCGTTCTTTAAGAATTGAAAACAAACGAATTAAATAGAAAACAAATAAACTGAGGGGAACAGTATGAGATATATTCTTTTATGTATTTTAACTGTAGGTCACGTAATGAATTTTATCTTCGAAAATTTGATCTTACAGTATTTGTTTACGAATGCCCGCTGAAATAGAAATTAGAAGAAAGATTTGTCTTTTCATCAGATTTTAAATCTTCGTAAAATTAAAGACTAGAACTGAAGACAATTTACCTCATTCCAAATCTAATAACAAAGCTCTTTCCACGTTTCTTTTAGCATTATTAAATAAAATAGGAATATATATATCGAAAAACTTTCCTGTACTCAGAAAAAAGTATTAAAAAAAAGAATTAAGAAATTGACTGGAACAGCAGAGAACATATTATTTCATGTTTATAGCCTTTTAATACCGAGAGATTTTTTGTTAGAAAAGTTTTGGTTTTTTCTCCTAATTAATTGATTCGTATTTTATTGGAAAAATTATTAAAAAAATATCCATCATGCAAAGGGGGATTCATGGAATTATGTGGGTGGAGACTCGAAATTAAATCGCACAAAAAGATGAAAATGTTCTACTTTTTTCTTTACTATCACCTACACAATTGTGTAGGTCAGTTCTTAAAGCGTTAAAACAGATCAGTATAGAACAGTGTAATAGACCACTTCACGTGTTTTTTTTTTATATTGCGTAATTTTGTTTTATATCTTAATGCTTTTAGTACAGTCAGTGAAATACATCTAGTTACATGAATTAGGAAACACAAGGAATTATAAGCAATTAATTTTTATTTTTTATTTTACTGAATATTTTTACGTTGTATTTATAGGTGTGAAATCATAAAGTTATTTATTACAGCTATTTCCGAATAAAAACTTCGCAAAATTAGTCACGAATGTTTCGCATTAAATATATTGAGTCACGATGTTAAATATAACATAACTAGCTAACCCCGCGTCTTTGCTCGCGTAATATTTGAAATATGCCAAGTGATATTTATATGTCTAATTTTTATTAAAAGAAATTATAATTTTAGGAATAATTCAAAAATTACTATTTAAAACATAGTTTGACTAAACTTTATTATTACACTGCATTAGGCAGAAATAGGAGTTAAATTAATAAAAAGAAATAAAACTAAATAAATGATAATTTAGAAAATATTTTGAAACTTTTATGCTCAATTAATATGCTTATTTCAGTATTCATTTGAAGTTTTGAATTTTTTAGAAACCATCTGCTTACATCTTAAAGTTAAATATCAAGTCAAATTCCAAGCCCTACCACCTCTCTCAACATAAAGGGCTATGTTAAAACAGGAACTGTCACCATTAATTTGCCAACATTCATTTTGAAATCGGTTTATTATTTCATTATATTCCACAGAAACGTAATTTAGAAAGCTTTTAAAGGTCTATTTTAGAACGTTTGTTCTTCCTGTGAACCCCAGGCAGTAGAATCATCGCATAAAATATAGCCTGCAAGGATCAGAGACTGTTGCCATTGATTTGAAATTATTACTTTTATAATTGGTTTATATTCCCTGAAATTGCATAGAAATCGTAATTTAGGACTTTTTTTAGAGTTCTTTTCGCACCTCCCCTTCGCTTCAGCCCTTTTTAATTCGAATTTATTTTCGAGAGTCCTTCGAATGCATTTATATTTTATAAGTAACTACCATGTCATATTTAAAGTTTCTATCCTCTTCAGTATCACAGAAATCGCAATTTAGAAAGTTTTTTGCTCCTGCAATCCTCTGGTGGTAGTGGCGCAGACATAAAATACAACTTATGTTTGAGCAGGTTCTACCACCAAAAATTTCTCACCATTATTTTTTAAATCGGTTTGTTATTTGACAAGATTTGGTTGTAATTTAGAACTTTTTAGAACGCTTTTCGCTCACTTCATCCTTTTAAATTTGGAATTTTCTTTCGGCTGTTCGTAGAAAGCAGTTGCATCTTGTAAGTAAATACAATGCCATATTTCAAAATATTAGACCCATCAGTTGTGCAAAAAACACAAATTAGAACATGTTTTGCTCTTGCATCCCCAGATGGTAGTGACATCAACATAAAATAAAGCCTATGTTGTAGCAGGCTCTGTCACCATCAATATGCAACCTTTACTTTTGAAATATGTTTGGTATTTCCTGAGATTGAGTAGAAATTGCAATTAAGAACGTTTTTACAATGTTTTTAGAACGTTTTTCGCACATTTGCACCCCTTTTAAATTTCTATTTTTTTTTTTTTTCGAAAATGTTCGTAAAGATCATTTACATCTAATAAATATGTACCTTGCCTAATTTCAAGTTGCTATCCCCTACCGATAACAAAAATCGAAATTTAGAACGTTTTTTGTTCCTGTAACCTCCAGGTGATAGTGACACCGACATGAAATAGAGTCTATGTTACAGCAGAAGCGCTCAGCATCAATTTGCTTACCATTACTTTTGAAATCAGTTTTATTCTACCTGAGATTGCTCACAAATTGGCATTTAGAACGTTTTTAGGACGCTTTTTATACGATAGATCATCTGCATCTAATAAATATATACCATGCAAAATTTCATGAATCTAGGTTCTCCCATAATTCAATAATTGCATTTTTAGAGTGTTTTTAGTTCCTGCATCTCCTCTGCGGTAGTGAAAACAGACATAAAATATAGCCTATCATGGAGCAAGAGCTATCACCATCATTTTACATCATTATATTTGAAATCGTTTCAGTACTTCCTGAGGTTGCATAGAAATCGCAATTTAGAATGTTTTTTATAACGCTTTTTGCGCATTTTCACCATTTTTATATTTCGATTTTTTTTTTTTTTAGGAATTGTTCTTAGAGATCGTTGATGACTTATGAGAACTACCATTTCAAATTTCACGATTCTTGGCAATTCCATGACTCAAAACTGCAATTTAGAACGCTTTTTTTTCTCCTGCAAACCCAAGGTGGTAGTGATGGAAACATAAAAAAGAGCCATGATAGAGCAAAGTCTGTCACCATCAATTTACAACGATTACTTTTGAAATCGATTTTATACTTCCCAAAATTGAGTAGAAATCACCATTTAGATTGTTTTTTAAAACTATCTTCACGCATTATCACCCCTTTTAAATTTCGAATTTTTTAAGAACTGTTCTTGGAAATCCTTTATATCTAATAAGTAACTAATATTTCAAATTTCATATTTCTAGGCCCTTCAGTAACGCACAATTTGCATTTTTAGAACGTATTTTGCTCCTGAACCCCCTTAGGGGGTAGTGGCACCGACATGAAATATAGCCCATCTTGGAACAAGGGTTGTCACCATCATTTTGACACCATTATTTTCAAAATTGGTTTGGTATTTCCTGAGATTGGGTACAAACGAACATTTAGAACGTTTTTTAGAACGCTTTTTGTGCATTTTCACCCCTTTTAAATTTCGATTTTTTAAAGAACTGTTCTTAGAAAACCTTTATATCTAATAAGTAACAAATATTTCAATTTTCATATTTTCTTCACCCTTCAGTAACGCAAAAACGGTAATTTAGAACGTTTTTTGCTTCTGCAACCCCTTTGGGGTAGTGGCATCGACATAAAATATATCCTATCTTGGGGCAAGGCTTGTCACCATGATTTTGACACCATTATTTTATGTAATCGGTTTAGTATTTCCTAAGATTGTGTAGAAACCACCATTTCGAACGTTTTTTAGAACGCTTATTGTGCATTTTCACCCATTTTAAATTGCTAATTGTTTAGAAAATGTTCTTAGATATCCTTTATATTGTATAAGTAGCTACTATTCCAAATTTCATGATTTTAGGCCCTACCATAACACAAAAATTGCATTTTTAGAACGTTTTTTGCTCCTGCACCCCTTTTGGGGTAGAGACACCGATATAAAATATACCCTATGTTCTATGTTTTACTAACACCATCATTTTGATTCCATTACTTTTGAAATCGGTTCGGTAGCTCCAGAGATTACCCCAAACAAATACACAATTTTTACTTTTTTATAATATAACTATAGATTAGTATTAGTATTAGTATTAGTATAGATATAGACTATGTAATGCGAATACAACAACTATCCACTAAACAAATTTAGAAAATAATAGAAACAATTACTTTTTTTATAATTTGTAGGAATTTTACACAGACTTCTTTCTTTACAAAAATTTTCAGAATATTAATCTTTGTCTTATTATTAAATAAGACGAAGTTAAGCTTTCGAAACTTCTAGTACACAAATTTCGGAATTGTGCAAAGTCCCTGATTAATTTATTTTTTATTATTATTATTATTTTTAACGAAGTATTTTTTATTTACGTTTAAATCTTCACGACAAACAGACAAAGTTATTACAGCGACACCGACATATCTTTTAAATTCTAATTCAATATTGAAATTATTTTATTGTGATGAAATTATTTTATTGTTTTTAAATATTCTTTTTCAGTGATTGGATGCAAAATGTTAAAACGGTATGGTGCTTTTCTTGCGCGTGTGAAAAAAAAATGCAATTTAACAAATTGCAACGACCATTTGGAAAAAAATTTCAAAGACTAAAATTTAAGACATAAAAAATAGCACGGAGTTGATCATACATTACGTACGCCATGAATTAAACATTAATAGTGTTATTACACGTAAAAATTGCGAGCGACAGAAATCGCCTGCGACTCGTACGTATTATGGTGTTATTACACGAGGAGTCAAAGACGCTTCAAATTCCAGGCGTCTCAATGTTATTCTATGGCTCCAGGAGAGGCGCCCGGAAAGCAAGCGATTTTTTTCTGTTGGAGCGTTTTTGACGCCTGAAACGAGGCGAGTCGCCAGTATCAGCAAACCAAATGCTTGGAAATCTGTCAATGGAAAAGCCTTTTCTCGAACAGCCAATGAAATGCTTAGAAAACGAAAAAAAATTGGTACGGTTGCTATGGGAAACCTGACGAGTCCCAAGCGATTTTTGTCGCTTCGAATTGTACGTGTAATAACACTATTATCCACTTGAAACTTACGTATTATTTAGGCATTTCATTGGCTGTTCGGGAAAAGGCTTTTCCATCGTCAGATTTCCAAGAAATCTGACGGCCAATTTTGAATGAAATTTATTTCTTAATCTTCTTAACATCCCACAATATTATTTTTATGTCGTCGTATAGAGAAAAAAAATGTACTTTTAAATGCAATTTGTTTGAAAGCTGTATCCCAATTTTTTCTGAGTTATTAATATTTTTTTGCAGTTTTCATTACTTTTTGTCATAGTGGCAACACTCTGTTGTTCATCTCTGTTGAAAGTAAAGGGAAATACAGATTACTGTATAGACCAATCAGAAAACGAATAAAATGATGATTAAACCAATAAAAACCTTCAGATATGCTTTTTATTTCCTACCCTGACGAGGACAATAACCATTTTTCCAAATGGTTAATAAGATAAAAGTTGTTTTAATAGAAAGCATAAAGCAGAAGAAACACGAAACACAAATTGCAAAAACAAAGTTATCTCAACCTTTAAAAAATTTATGAAAAGCATAGCTGCCAACTTTTACGCCTTTTTCATATCACTAAAATTTTACAGTAAATTTTGCATTTTAAAATCGACAAATTTCGAGAAAATTAAGTAAAAAAATTCGATTAAATTTTAGTGATAGCAGAAAAGAGTAAAAGTTGGCAGCTATGGAAATGTATGATTAAGAAATATTGAATTACAATTTTAAAAATATGTCGGTGTCGCTGTAATAACTTTGTCTGTTTGTCGTGAAGTTTTAAACGTAAATAAAAAATACTTCGCTAAAAAAAATAAAAAATAAAAAAAAAATAAATAAATCAAGGATTTTACACACTTCCGAAATTTGTGTACTAGAAGTTTCGAAAACTTAACTTCGTATTATTTAATCACATGATTTTTGTGATTAAATAAGACAAAGAATAATATTCTAAACATTTTGCTAGTACAAAATACTCTCGCATATTTTGAGCATCTGTAATAAATTGCATTAAAAATTTTCAGAATATATCTATAAGAAAATAAACGATACATTTACACGCTAAAAGTGAATGCAATACACATAAATGAAATGCGTAAAAACCTTTTAAAAACAAACCTAACAATTTAGTACAAATCTTCGGTTAACAATCTATAGTTCTTCAATTATTAAATATATTATTACCGCTTAAAATTGAACTTCGAAACTGACAAACTTGTATCACAAGACTGTGTATGGTGCCGTTTATTTTCGTTATGTTGTAACGATAATAATTTACCATAAACGTCATTTAATTTAAATTATCTTTTTTAAGTTTACGAAGCATCTCACGACAAATATCAAGGTAAATGAAAAGAAATTGATTCATTGCATATATTTTTATTATTGCTATGACTAATTCGTATAGCATCCATAGATTCACAATCATCTGGCATATTCCATAGATGGCAATATCTCTTAATTATTCCGGAGTCTGATCCAAGACGAGCATATTTTATACAGGAAAATATTTTTAAGTATACGTGTCTCCTTTCTATAAACTTCATTTTCGATTTCATTTTGAAACTTTTAATTAAATAAAAGTTCCGCTTAAAAACATGTTCGTCTTGGATCAGACTAAGGAATAATTACGAGATGTTGGTATCTACCGGGTGTCCCAAACAGGACTGACTGATTTTAAAATTCAATAACTTGCAAACGGTGACATATATTAAAAAAAGTCTTGCAGGAGGGTTATGCATAAGGTCAAAAGTTTTATTACAGTGATTTTCAATTTTAGTTCGATTTACAAACAATAGATGGCGCTGTAAGCAATAGTCGCTAAATACAGGCTCAATTTTTGGTCTTTTATCTTGTTCCATGCAGAAAAAGGAGATGGAAATGTATTATCCGGGCCACGATGTACCAAAAATCGAGCCTGAATTTAGCGTCTATTGATCGCAGCGCCATCTATTGTTTGTAATTCGAACTAAAATTGAAAATCACTGTAAAAAAAACTTCTGACCTTATGCATAACCCTCCTGCAAGAATTTTTTAAATATCTGTCACCGTTTACAAGTTATTGAATTTTAAAATCAGTCAGTCCTTTTTAGGACACGCGGTATCTAGGGAATGACATTTGGTGCAAAATCAAATTAATGGTATAGACCGGAAGCCTTCAGCACAGACAAACACCTCGTCGAGTTGTAGGCTAAAATTCCAGAATTAGCTAAAACTCGATTCCCATATTAAAACGCAATCGGTCTGCCAAGTCATATATTGGTGAAAAACACATAAAAACCCGATTTTAGCTGTGAACTCGTAGGTTTACCATTGTTCTTTCCTGAACCCAAAGGTATGAAACATGTCGGACTGGGAGCAGTAAAACACAAGGGTAAACCTACAAGTCAACAGGTAAAATCAGGTTTTTAGATGTTTTCCACCTAGATATGACTTGACAGACTGATTGCGTTTTAATATGGGAATCGAGCTTTAGCTAATTCTGGAATTTCAGCCTCCAACTCGATGATGTAGTTGTCTCACGGTTTGTACACCTCCTTGAATTTTGCAGACTAGAAAACTTTTCCGCACCAGTATTATCTTACAGAAATCTCTTCTTAACCCTTGGGGACGCGGGACACGTATACGTGCCGGAAATAGGCCTAAGGATCCTCGTTTATCCTCACCAGTAAAATTTTACTGTAAAATTTGCCTTATTTAATCCGAGCATTTTCCCGATTTGAATAGGCACAAACTTCTGTTTTTTAAAACCGGTAGCAAAGTAATAAACATTTCGTAAAAGGCTCCCGTCGCGAAGGGGTTAAAAGAAGGCAAAATTTTGCGCGTTTAACCTAGATTCCGTTTTCTATAAAAATATTCTGGTACTTTCCTGGAGAAATAAAGGAATCCGTATGAGCCATGTGACTGTGCTACCGGCTCCCGGTCTAGTAGTAACGGTGGCAGTGTTGCCAGATTGGGGAATTTGTCCCCGTCTTGGGGGATTATGAACCTCTAGGGAAATTTTTTGGGGACAAGCAGTTTGTGGGGAGATTTTTTAGGACTATCAATATTTTTGGGAATAACTTGGGGAATTTTTCCCTATTTTACGTAAAATTTACTTTTAGTCATCTGCCAAAACTGCATCTGTTTCGAACTCGATTTTGATTTGAAAAATGAAAATACAATATATAAATCGGAAATATCGATCATTATTGTCTTGGATGTGGTTGTACTTGTTCTTTAGTACATTACTAATGTAATGATAAACCATCATTATTCATTGGCATTACTTTTTAAAACAAGCATAAAAGCACTTGTCAAATTTTCTTCATCTAGCTACCAAATATGCATGCTAAATTCTGGTGTTTGAGTTTAAATGTTTTTTTTTTTTTTTTTTTTTTGTAAATGGGGAATTCTTTCAGAAAAAGGCTTGATTTGTGAATTTTTTTTTAGCTTAAATTAGTTAAATATTTTTTAAAGTGGTAAATTGGATATTGAAAAATTACTATTTTGAGTAGAAACTGAATTGTGGACTTTTTCGGAAAAAAAATAATGTTTTGGTGAAAAATTCAAAAATATCAAGGAAATTGACTTTCAACTATCTGGCAGAACTGAACGGTGGTTGTTTTTTGTTTGTCTGTGGTAAAAAATTAATTACTTATTCAAACATTCACTTACGATGACCGGATCCTAGCTGATATGTTGCGCCAAACTTGGTTTTGGACATCACAACTTTCGTCAGAAATTATGCTAATATTGACGATTAACGTGTTTATGTTCATTTTAAATAGGCCATATAAACATCACACGCCAATGATAGATGTTGAAATAAATAAAAAGGCAGACATAAAGGCATGGATCGAATTGAGTATATTTGATATTAACAAGAACAATTACACAAACATACTGAAAGAAAACAGAAAATTTACAGGTATTTATAGATTTTGCAAGGCCCATGGCGGAGAATTGGCGGCCGTGAAAGAAAGCTACATTAAACAACCAATCACAATAAACATAGTTGTACAAAAATAAATTAATAAGAATTTAATGTAATGCCATGATTATTTTCAACAATAGACACATTCGATAAGGTGGAAAATTCCCTAATGGAGGCCACGGACAATATGTGTATTTTATCGAACGAATAATTAACTTTGATAAAAATAAGTCACTTATATGCTTTTAAAGCAGACTACTCCATTATCGGTTCTACAGTTGGTGTCGTAGTCTAACACAGTTTTATTGCTGTTATCATTGTTGTTAATTCCATGCACTGTTAATCGTATTTATGTTTGCATTGTTCATATTTGATACCAAAGTTTGACGTTGATTATGCAAGAACAGGCTTTTTTTCTTATAAAAAGCATTTATTTACATTTAAATCTGCTAACAAAGAAATGAGTGTATTGGACAGCAGTCTGACTGTATTTTTAACTCTCACCACTTTTTAAGTAAATTTTCGTAATCAGGCTCTCAGCTAACTAGTGTATTTTATTAATGGCGATTTCGCACATAATTAAATATATTTTAGTTACACATATTTTGTGTATCTGTGTGTAAAAATTTACAAAATATTCTTAATGAAGGTTAAAAATAAATTTAGTACAAACTTTCATTGAAATGAAGAAAAAAAATCTTTAACACATAGTTTTTAAACAATATACTTTCACATAAATGCGATTACAATTTAAGTTCTACGATTGGGTATCCCAAAGAATTACGTAGTATGGAGACTTAAATGTCTATAATATTATATATTTTATGTATTTAAATTTTGACACATTTATAGACAGATTTTAAATGTTTTCTTAAACTAAATTCCTTACTCTTTCAAAACATCAAGTGTTGTGGCACAGTTGTCACAAAATCAAAAATATTGGCAGGTGAAAAATACTAAGTATTTTCGTCTAAATTTTTATATTTATATTCAAGATTTTTAAAAGTAGTTTTCCTTTGAAAACTTTAAAGTACTCACACTTTAGAAGGACATCTTTTCAATAACACATCATGTGAAATTGGGAAACAATCTTCAACTGGAAAATTATGATATACATGATTTTTATATTATATTATTATGATTTTTTGTAATTTAAATTACTTCTAATGGAAAAGAGAAACAAAAACAATAATCTTGCCTAAGAATCTAAATATAATCTGGATTTAAATGTATAATATTTTATTTTAATTATAAACAAGCATCAATTTAAATTTTCTATCAAAAATATCAATTATGTTACAAAATAATATGAACATTTTGTAGATGCTTCGTTGGTCATTATTATCAATTATTTTGAGTTTTTAAACACACACACACACACATAAAAAAAAAAAAAAAACATTCCCTACGTACGTTTCGAATTGACTGTGATTCGATAGCTATAATTTAACAGCTCCCTCATCAGACATAGGATACGTGAAATACCCCAAAATTTAACAAAAGTACTGTTATATGGATTAGCTTTCAACAATCCGACCCCGTTGAAGGTAAAGCGGAGGCTAGTATGGAAGAGGACGATGTCAGAATCGGAACAGTATTATTTTTATAGAAAGACTTAGCAGACATTGTTTTGATATATTTGAATGAAGGAATTATGAATACTTCGTCATCAATTGGGCATAAATTTCAAAATTAGCATTTTTATGGTACATATCTATTTTTTTTTCTTTTTATAGTAGGAGCTTTTTTAAATATATCTGCTGAAATATTTTTTGTATAATATAATACAATAGATACTGTAAAAAATATAAGTCTTTCCATTTAAATCGTTGTACAAGAACGGAAAGCAGTGGAATGGCGGAAGTTACTTTTGCAAATTTCTTGTGATAAAAATGTCAGTAATGACTGTTCTAACTTTTTATTTGTGGTTTTAAAAAATATTTATTGATATCTTTGAAATTTTCATGAGTAACAAATATAATGTATAAAAAAAAATTAACACATTGTAATAATATATTATTTCTAATTGCAAAAAACGTGTATGATTAAAAAATTTAAAATAACAAAATAGTTTTATATCACTGTTGACTTATTTCAGCACTTCGCGAGTCATTTTCAAAGCAAATAAATAATGATATTCATAAATTGCTTGGTCTGTGATGCAATGAATGAAACGCCAGCATTAAGTTTATTTTTTATGTAACGCACGTTATTTTTTTTATTTTATTTTACTTGGATGTTTATTTTTATTTTCGAAACCATTGAGTAACACTAGCTACAATTTTGGCAAGTTCAATGGTGTATCGTTACATATGGAATTTTTACGTTTTAGTAACTCTATTGTTTCTTTTATAATGGATAATATTTGTTGGAGGGAAATATTTTCTTGCTTTCACTGAAATTCATGTGGATAATTACTTCTTGATGTAATCTTGTCAGGGATGTGGTTTTTGTATTGTATTTAATATCAACTACATGCTCCTTTTTTCTGTGTTTAAATTTCTTGCTAGTCATTCCAACATAGTAAATATCTAGTGAACCATCTGCTCTAATTAATGGTATTTCATATACTCCTGAATATATCTCAAAATTACAGGGCTGCCACATGCGACTATTTTTTCATTCTAACTGGCAACATTTTCTAAAAACAGAAGAAATACTTAACACACACATTAACAACATTTGCAAGAAAAACATACTTCAAAAATTATAGTAGAAGAATACTTGTGGGAACAAAATATAAAAATAGTCGCATGTGGTAGTCCTGAAATTAATTGGATCATTTTTTATGAAAATGATATGAAATTCTTCAATTTCGGAAGTGGTTTGGAAATTTAGCAGTTATTGAACAGCTTAAGACTGTATTTTAATTTCTAAAAAAAGCTTGGATACTATTGAACTTTATTCAATTCAATTCTCAAGCGTTATAAAAACGCTTAGTAGACGAAGTTGCAGTGATATTTTTCTCCAAATAAAAGATTAATTTATCAAAAAAATTGATTTTTTTTTTTTTGCTTTATCTTTTGATTGTGGATGAAATATAATGTATTTATTGGAGATTTTTCATGAAATATTTAGCGAATGTTATTAAAACGCGTATTAATTTGTTGGTTTTAAGTTGCAGCCATATTGTATCCTACTTCCAGAGCCACTGGGAAGAGATTTTATCCGATCAATGGAGTTATGAAAAAAGAGGTGGAGACATATATTGCACTGTCTACCTGTTGCGAGTGAAGTAACTGAGAAGGTTGTCTCAAGAGGGCGGCTGCTTTTTTTTTAATCGTATCTTCAGTTTTCATTATCGTCAGGGCAAACATCCCACCAGTAAAACTGAATAGAAAATGTCGTCTTTTTTAAGCGTCATATTCATGGGAATTTTTTTTTTTCTCGCACATGTGACCAAAATTTCTATTTGTTCTTACTGGTGTCAATTTCCTTTGTAAAACTGTCAGTTTGATTCCCTTGTTGTCACAAAATGACGGAAACGCATCGCGTGACTACCACCAAAGTAAACTGCTACGGGTAAAAATGAAAATCTGTTTTTACCAATATTTATAACATGAAATTTTGCAACAATAAGGCGATTAAATAAGCAGAAAATTTCTATATAAATTTACTGGTGGGAATTTCCACCGGTGCTAAACAACACCTGCTATAGCGGTTACAGTTGAGGCTTCACTATTTTACGGATATGTCAGTTCCTCTTTATTAATAGTTCCACGAGTGAGGCGTCTAACCATGAGGTCCTGGATTTAGATGGCTGAAATCACTGATTAATTTTTCTTATAAGAAATACCATTTCATATAGTATCTCTATTACATTAATATTTTTTATTAATTTCTACATAATATCTGTAGTAGATAAGTTAGACGTGCACTACAAAAATAAGTACTATAAAAATGAAATATCAGTTTTTACTTAAAGGAGAGAGGACTTTCCAAGACTTACCAACGATTTTTGGCTTACCCTTTCACTAACTGCAAATTTTATTCCAGTAAACTATTCTATCAAAATGTGAGTGTATTACGTGAAAATACCATTCAAAAGTATTTCATTTACATCATTCATCGTTGAGCATTTTGTATGTGCATAACAGAACATTAGCATCAGAAATAATATGTATTCTATTTGAGAAAAACATTTTATCTTTGATTCCCCGGAAGTGAGTAAATTTGTCATCGTCACGTCAAAAGTAAATCTTAAAAGAAAATATTGAATATTTGAAGAATATGTAGTAGACCATTTTCTGGCATACGTAGTATAAAATTTTGTTGGTTATTTCGTAGGCACTTTTTTTTTAGATAGGCCCAAAAACTTTATTCAATAAAGCAGAATTCTTAGGATATTACAATCTCTTGTATTTCCCATATTTCTCGGCATCGCATAAATTTTAAAAAAAGGAAATTTAGACGCTTCTTGCTAATAAAAAAATCGTATAATCTGTTTTTTTTAATTAAAATATTTTGGCATATCATTATCTGAGGCATTTTCAGATAATCTTAAATTTCAGGGTAAAAAAAAAAAAAAAAAAAAAAAAAAATCGCAAAATTAAACTTAATAAAATAAAATTTTAAACTTATAGAAGAATGCCTTAATGATTCATTATAAAGGAAAAATGGTCAGCAGCGAAGATTTTCAATAATATATATTTTTTTTAATCTAAAGAACAATGTTAAGCTCGGGAGTTTAATTCTCCTTACCGTATCCTTGGCATTTTATCGCTCTAACTTTTTATTTATTTTTCTAAATTTTTACTTATAATGAATTCGCATAGTACAAAAAGAACATGTAAATAAGAAATAATAACAATGTAATGTTTTTAGTACAAAATTTTGGTACAACATTGTCTTAAAGGCTGAAATTTAGCAGTTTATATTAATTTATGCTAAAATATTTTATTTTATTATCATTTTTTTGTAACACACATCGTCATGCTACTTTTATATATGTAGGGTAAATTGGGTGAAGATGCCGTAGTTTTTGACTTTATTGTTTTAAAAATCGCCTGTGGTGTTTATTTGTTATTCATTGATTTCTTGTTGAAGTTTGCACCCTTATGTATCATTTAAAACCTTATTTCATTTTACAGATATTATATAAAGCATCAAAAATTTTGTTTTTGTAAACACTTGCATTTCGGCAACTTACACATACCTATGGGTAAGATGGCCAACTATCTAGGTGTAAGACGCCTTGTGGAGTTTCAATGTAAACAATATTTTTTCTGAAACAGTATAAAACATAATGGGACGAATAAAAGTACCTTTAATATTTTAGCGATATTAAAATTTTTACCTTACTTAATTTTAGGAAATTACAAAAATATGAATGTAACAAACGTTGGCAATTTAATAAAAGGGCAAGCTAATATTTGAAAAAAAAAAAAAAAACTTATGTTCTACTTAACATTTAAAAGAGTTATGGCCCTTACGTATGCTTATTTTTAAACATTATAAAAGTTGAAATATGATAAAGCCGCTGTAATCATCTGCTTTAGAATGCAGATTTTTTGTTGGTGTTTTTCATATGCCCCTTTGTTCTTTTCAGCTATATCTCAGATCTGCAAGAGACTGCACATTTGTTTAAGCACTTTGAGCAATTTTTATATAACCAACAGTTTCACTGAATGCATTTGATCCAATCACATTTTTCACAGGTTTTATTGCACTCTGCTACATACACTTAACACTGATTCTCATTCACTTTATAAAAAAAAAAAATCTGCATCTTCGGAATCTTGGTAGGAAATTTAATCAGTTATATTTTCAAAGAGATCAAATTAGCGTATTTTTAGATTATATAGCGTAGTTTTAGTATTATAGCCTGCAGTGTCTTTATGAGTGCTGGGGAGCGTAGCTCGTAGGGTGCAGAAGACCCTAGTTATCTCAAATTATATTATATTCTACCAATATTTGCATTTATTAAAATTATTTACAACTGCATTTAATATCAAATTTTTAACAATGATTAAAATTAATAATTATTAAACAATTTTTTATAAGGTTAATAAAGTTTATTTATAAGGCAGAATACATATAGAAACCTTTCAAATTATGTTCATCTTAGATTTTAATATTTCTTTATGTCGTTTTAAACATTTAGAAAATTTATAATTTCTATATTGATTTTTTTAATCAGTTGATTATCATCACAATTTAATCACTGATTTAAATTATTTGATTTAAATTGTTGACAAGTTAGTTAATATACAAGAGTAGCTTATACAACGAAGAGACAACCAGGCATTTGACGCAACGGAAAATATCCGGCATCTTACCCAAAGGGGAAAAAACTGTATCTTACCCCCAAAAATTTTTCGTCGACTCACCCAAAAGTATAGGGTAAGACACCGGTGCCCCACACTGACGTGAGGAAGCGGGAACCGGTCTCCATATATGCTTTGTAAAAAGGCCAGTTACCAGTATTCTCTAAAAACATCAGATTTATTTCTCTGGTGTTTAATCTAAGATTTATATAGGCAAATAAAAAAGTCACGTAAAAGATTTTTGACACTTACCAAAGGTGTATTGACGAGTAGCAGTAAAATAGTACCATTTAATTTTTTTTAAAGAAAGCAAACGGAAATTAAAATAACCCTCTTCCTTACAACTAGGCGGCGTTTCCCTACAGCGCCTACGCATACCAAATGTACGTGATTTGGCATCTTGTACAACACGTCATCTCACCCCAAGTTACCCTATCTACAAAAGTTAAAAAATAAAGAAAGAAATTTTGTTATTTAAGATATTTTACTAAGACTTCATGGTCGCAGACATTTTTTGAACGGTAAGGCCCTGTAGCAAGAAATTACAGTTAAATATTTAGAACTTTGTTTCTCCAACTGGTGGTTGGAAACAGATAATGAGAGGCTGGAGTTAATGCGAAAAAATAAAATGCTTATGTACGTAAGATATCTGTTATTAAATAATAATAAAATATTGCATAATTGGTATTGATGACAATGTAGTCTGATAAGTAAACGCAAACATGTATTAATACACGGCTGCATTTATGTATCGCTTCAAAGATTTACTACATGTGAATTTCAATTTGAAATACACAGAAGTAAATTATTTTCAACTAATTTAGTATTTGATGCTACTATTTAAGAAAATGCTTTCCACATAGGTAAGAAAAAAAAAACATATAGGATCATTGTTTTTTTTACATAAGAATTATACAACTTCATTAAATTAAGTCTTCATTGATGCTATTTAAAAAATAAGTTTTAAAAAGATTTTTAAGAATTAAAGCCAATATTACACATATTTTTTTCTGTTTCAGTTACCATAACATTTAGTCTCATAAAGCTAATTTAATTTGTTAGAGTTATGTTGCACTATTTTAACAAGAAGATATAAAATTAATAAATTAATTCAAATATATAGAGACTTAAGTGTTCATGGGGGTATTTGAATTTGTGTACCACTGTTTTCGCAAACGGAAGTTTAGGCTTTATTCAATCGAATACACGTATGATCAAATAAAGTAAAGAATTATATTTGTAAAAAGGGCATTAAAATTGAACGAAACATAAAAAATACGGAATTATAAAATGAATTATTTTTAACTTATACTTTCAGTAGCCCAATACATACCTTATCCTACCAAAATGATATCTTATGATTTAATTTGTCTCGACCGATTAAAAAATTCTAAGAAAATGTAGTAAAACAAATTAAAGTAAATAATTTCCAATTACTATTATTTTCTTGGTTTAATTGTTTCACCTATTGTTTTTATTCAAATATCAAAGTTAAAAGTAATTATGTCTGATAGGACTGAATTCACTTAAATCTGAACTTTAGCATTTCACTTATTGATATTAATGCTCGCATTTCCTCTGCGAAATTGAATTAAATTTAATATCCTCTGCTAAATTAAGTAATACATTATTGAATATTAAGTAGTCAAAATACAATGCATCATTAGCATTAATCATCCATTAAATGTAATTACTTTTCGCTTGCTTCAAATAATTGATATCATTTGCATAAATGTCATAATAAGATAACAATGTCTGTAGCATAACTAAAAAAAAAAGATATCGCATAGTCTGTATGTGCCTATATAATAAATATATTGCATTTTTTTATTACTTAAGAGAAAATCAAGCACATAGATTAATCGACAATGAGTAAAATGCACTTATTAAACAGTGTTTTATAAAGTGATATATAATCGAATATGGCTTTTAATTTTTCTTGGCGAAATTTAATATTGCACATTTTGTAAAATGTAATTTACAAATTATGATAAATAAGATCTAGTCAGCTAACAGATTGCACTAAACTGAAAATATATTTTTACTCATAATTGATGCGAGTGAAACATAATAAACTTGCTCTTTATTGCAGAGCATTAGTTTAATTTATTATAAATTAATTTTGTAGTTTTAAATTGATTTTATATAAATTAATCTAATTCAAAAATGGGTCTAAAACCGTTTTTGGCCGAGATATAATACAAAGTAGATGTATATATAAACTAGCGGATTCTGCTACTTGCACCTTTCGAACCCCTTTTCGATGCCAAACCCCGGATTTCCTCTCACGCCTTGTAATTGCATCTATATCTCTGTCGCTCTAAAATATCTATCCCTATCTCTGGAACTCCATCTTTATATTTCTATCTTCCCATTTTTACCTCTCATTGCTATCTTTTTTTCTATATTTGTATCTTTCTATATCCTCACCTGTACCTCTTTTTAACTTATTATATCACGATAGCCTACTCTATATCATTGTATCGCTAATTACATATCTATTTCTATGGCGATTTCTCCATCTATAGCTACACTGGTAGAAATTGATTTAATAAAACTCTTTTTTTTTAAACAAAAACTTCCATAGTATTCATTAAAAATGAATCAAATTTCATGGGATATACATAGTATGTATAACAAATGAAGTGCAAAGATAAAATTTCATACATAATATTAAACATAAACAAAAAGTCAAAAATTAGATTTTCGTAATATGCAAACAGGGATATTGATTTATGAAATATCACATTAAATTGAAATTAATAGTTAGTAAAGTCGCATTTATTCATCAGCGTTTCTTTTATTTTAGATGGCATTGATAAAAGAAGGTTTTAAATGCATTTCTGAACAATTAATTTCCAATTTTGACAGATAACGTTACATGCAGAGTAGACATAAAAAGCGTTATATATTGGAAGCATTTCGATACAGTTATACTTCTCACGATGGGTAAACGAAAGATGTTGCCTGACGAAGAAAGAGCTAAAATCGTTGCAATTCTAGAATGTGGAAAGCCTAATAAAATTAATTAAAAGATCAGTTGTTGTGATATAGGGGAGAGTAGCCATATTTGGACCGCCGCTTTATTTGGACCGTTGCCATTCTGCCATTAATTACAGGAATTGACTCCATCTACCGCTGAAATCCTACTCATCAGAATGCCGTCACTCATGACTAGAAGAAGCAGCCATCTACCACGTGCTGTTTTCAGACAATTTAAAAAAACCTAAAGTTAGCTGTTTTGATCTAATTTTCCCCTACTAAACGTAAGTGAATATTTTAAAACTAAGGTAAGTTGTTTGTTTTCATATAAATATATGAATTCATCTGTTTATTGCGCATATTTTTCACGCGGATTTGTTTGATTTCGTTTTTGTTCTTAGTCCTGAAATTAACTGTTTTAATAAATGGCGCAGTTGCCGTAATTGGACCAATTTAAGTTGCTTAAATTGGACCAGACATGCGATCGTAAATTTAAAAGTAAGTAATGAATTTCGAGGACGGTACTGTGTGTGACGGTACTGTGTACACTATTTTTTTATATTTTATAATGGATTACTATCTCCATGCAAGTTTGTTTTTTTTTTGTATATCTGGATTAATTTTCTTTATGCAGTTTAGGCCTATACAAACATAAAAATATTTTTACATGTCTGTGCAATAACTTTTCTTTGCAATGTCTTTTATCTTGTATGTAATCGTATTTATTTTCTTTGAATTCTTTATTCCTACGACATATTTGATTTACAGAGTTGAATTTAAACATTTTCCTCCTGCAGGATATTTGTGATGGAACACTTTGTACAGTTCTGGAGGATGGAATTATACTTTTTTGCCATTAAAACGCATAAAATCTCAAACTTTGATGAAAATGTTGAAAAAGACATAGACAAACTGTCTGGAAGAAAAACACCCGTGTCAGCAAAAGCTGTTAAAGATATAGGAAACAAAAAGCAGACGGTAAGTTGTGAAGAAATTGATCTGCAACAAGAATGCAGCTACAAATCCTCCCCAAAAGCAAAAATATCATTAGAAATGTTATTTCCCTTGCTAAATTCATTTAAATCAAAGTACAGAGGGAGCCAAAAAATAATTATGTTAACATCATCGCCATATAAACTAAACCTTGAAATAAAAAAAAAAAAAAAAAAAAGATGACAAAAAGGAAGCTTTCACAGCACAAAAGCAATTGGAACATCGAGTTTTAAAAATAGGCGTAATGCAATTAGCAAGAAAATAATGGAAGAGAAGAACTACAAACATAATGTAAAGAAAATTTCTGTTGCAAAAAAAAAGTCTGATAATTCAGAATCTAAAAAGAAAAATTAAGACAGTGATGATTGTTTTTGCCTAATTTGTAAAAAAAATAAAATAGCAGAAATGATTCAGTGTTCATGAAACCAAATACGGTTCCATGTTGTGTGCGCTGGAAAACAAAAACAATAAACAAAATTCACGTATAAGCTTTGCATCATTCCTTACATGATATCCAAGTAACTGACAATTAGTTCCATAATTTCTATCCATAATTACTGATAACTTTGATTTATATTTTGAATACATTTTGGTTTTAAACAATTACTCTTATTTTAAGATATTGGATTTCATTATATTTCATTGCTGTTATTTTGTTTGATCGTTTTATTAATCGCAAACTTTGCTTTTAATAAAATTAGTTATATTCCCTAGTCATTAAAACAACCTGATATTATTTGGTCTAATTTAGGAGACTAGAGGTCCAACTTAGGCAATCAGTTGCTGAATTTGGATCACTTTTGACAATTTTTTCAAATTAAAATAAAATTTAAGATTTTCAAAAAGAAATTGATCTAAATATTTATTTAGTTAGTAGATAAATAGATTGACCCTGTGTAATGATATTTTGCAGATATTCCAAAAATTAAGTGAGATACACCTGAAAATTAGTGAAGTGGTCCAAATTAGACTACTCTCCCCTATAACTATAGCAAAGATTCAACAAATTATAAAATTAGAAAAAAAAAGTAATCCACGTTTAAAAAAGAGAGTGAAAAGGGATATACTTCAATTTGCATCGAGTTCCGGTCACAGTTCAAAGCAAATTTGTGCAGGTCTATCCCTCCCTATTATTTCTGGAAGAGCTAGCCAAATTTTACATTCTTCACGGAGTTTTAGACGGTCGAAAATGAAGTTTAGTTCTAAGTTACTTCTGCGTCACAAGCAGGTGCGTTTACAGCATTGCGGAAAGTACATGGCAATGTGTCACAATTATAAGAAAGTTATTTTCTCCGACGGAAAAAGCTTTAATTTGGATGGCTCGGATGGTTTCAAGTATTGTTGGAGGAATCACTGAAAAGAACCAAAATCTACATTCAACAGAAATTTTGGTGGCGA
This sequence comes from Maratus speciosus, assembly GCA_963932465.1. Taxonomy (NCBI): domain Eukaryota; kingdom Metazoa; phylum Arthropoda; class Arachnida; order Araneae; family Salticidae; genus Maratus; species Maratus speciosus. Next base: position 153,199,130 of record OZ010794.1, on the reverse strand, counting down.
AGTTTGATGGTTTGGGCAACGATCGCTTATTGTGTCAAAATTGTAATTGTATTTTTAAATGGTCGCCAGAATCCTTTTGATTACAGTTTTATTTTAGAAAATTCACTTCTTCCATTTGCATGGCAATATTATGGTTTAGATTACATCTTCATGGAAGACAATGCAACTATTCACATTTCAAATGCAATGAAATATTGGACTGACGAACAGAATATTGTTCTTTTTGATTATCTACCTATTAGTCCTGATCTGAACCCCATCGAAAACGTTTGTGGACAGCTTATTCGAATGGTTTATGCAAATGGAATGCTGTGCATTTCAATTGTAGAATTGAAAGCTTTAATCTGTCAAAACTGGAAATTAACTGATCAGAAATACATTCAGAGTCATTTAGAATAAAAGAAACTCTGATGAATAAATGTGGTTTTATTTAACTATTAATTTCAATTAACTGTGATATTTTACAAATATCAATTTATATGTTTCTTAATTGTTTCTTGTATGTTTTTATGTTGTCTAATTTTTCACTTTATGTTTTAGTTTATTAATATGTATGAAATTTCATTTTTTTAATTATATGTTTACATCGCACGTATAATGTATGAAATTAATGAATTTAATGAATATTATAGACGTATTTGTTAAAAACGTGTTTTTATAAATCAATTTCTACAAGTGTATATAAAGGGTGATTCATAAAGATTGAAACAATGGGGTATTTTTTTTAAATATTGCCTCTAGAACAAACATGCATTTGCAACTTATGTCATTAAATGTTGCAACTTTTTATGAATCTTTGTAATCGGAAATATGTGTCCAAAGGCAATATTTAAAGATATAGCCTTTTATTTCGATCTTTAGGAATCATCCTGTATATCTCCCCTAGCTAAATCATTGCCCCCATATTTCCATGTTCCCTTCTCTATCTATTTCTATCCTCCTTTCCCTATTTCTATCTCTCCATCTCTATCTCCTTGTCCCTATTTCTATCTTTCCATTTCTATCTCCATCTTTATATCTCTCTGTCTCTCTATATCTGTCTCTCTGTCTCTGTCTGTCTCTATTTTTCTATCACTACATCTCTATATTTCTTTTTCTATCTCACTACATCAATCTAGTGTATCTCCCTATCTCTTTCTTTTACTTTCTGTCTCTTTGTATGTACACACACACACACACACACACACACACATATATATATATATATATATATAATATACCAGGTGTACCCGACGAAGCGTTGCTGTAGCTCAGTCTCGTTAAATGGAAAATAAAGAAAAGAGAATGCGCACCATTCTATGTTTAAGTACACAATACTTGTGGGTATACAATATTTTTTGTTGTTACATAGTCTGTGCAGATATAGAGATTATCTGATTTGTCGACTGTAAAATACGCAACGTGTAGTTCTCCATATGAGAAGCAATCGGTGTCTAGATCTAAAACGCACACTTCTAATAATTAGCCTTGAGTTTTGTTGATGGTGATTGCAAACGCCAATCGAATTAGGAACTGCAGTATCTTAAAATGAAATGAATTAAGACATCTTCAACTTTGAAAGGTCTTGACATCATTGTTGCTTCTACAACGTTGCTCATTAATATTGAATTTATTTTATTTTATTTTATTTTTTTTTTTGCAAGCCGCGTGACACTGCAAAGCTTTCGCTTGTCGATATGTAACAACATGATAATTGGCACTAAGATTTTCAATTGCGGTACTTGCAATACTATCCTTGGCAGATCGAGGAAATAAAAAATTCTGTTCAAAAAATTAACCGTTTCATCTACCTCTACAAATGCATCGGCGAACTTGTATTTGACTGCCTCGCTTTGATTGTTAGACTGAATAATATTGTTATGTTCGTAGACTTCTTTGTTCTTGGCCGCAAAAATGGCACATCCACTATGCCAATCGTGATTCTTATAATTGGTTTGAATATTGGGAAATACTTTTTCAACCATTATTCTTTTAACGCGACTAAACTGCAGAAGTTATGATGCAATGAAAGTCGTCCTGAGGTCAGTTTAACCGCCGCTTTTCTGTTCCTAATTTTCAACTTCAGATGTGAGAATATCTCAGCTGATTGATCATTTTGCTGCTGGAAAGCATAATTGTACTTAATTTTAATGTCTTTCCGTTTCGCCAAAAATGTGAGTATTTACTGCCGCATCTAAGAAGATTTTTTAAACCCGATTATTTTCAGTTTTAGTTATTTGATTGTAAATGTCATATTGCTCAAGCGTTAGCTTAGGAATATTTGATTGCACATACGACAAACGCACACCCATGTTGTAATGTCGTTCTCGACGCAATTCTACATCGAACGAAGCAGCAGCAAATCGATTCGGAGAACACTTTCCCAATTGATTGAAAAACTTGTTCGCGATATCTAAGCACAAATATTCAATCGTTATCAACGCTTCATTGTAGATTGATGTTTTGAAATACATGTTCATATTTGAATTTTGACGGAACATATCTTTGGTCAACTAAGATTTATTTTCTCCCATAACTCTGTTCAAGGGCAAAGAGAGCAGGCGTTCAAGATGATTGCAAAGGATGCACGAATTTGATTTGGTTGTGACGTGCTGTTTGCGCCTTTAATGCATACATCCTAGTATATTTCTCCAATAAATTCAGAGCTTGCCATGCACTGTGGATACTGGCATGTGTAACGCCATTCATAATAATCAATTTCTCGAAAAACTTTGAACCAGGCACATATACGAACAGCATGCCAAGAAAGAAGCATTTATCCTTGTTGTGATGCACGGAGTGCAGTCTGTCTATCGTAGTTTCTTTGTATATGCTAGTTTGTCTGTCGAATAGCTTTTGTCGTTTATGCCGTACAAATAATATTCTACTACGAATTTCATGTGTAATATGTAGGCAATTTCGAATACAGCAGTGTTTTTTAAACATGTTCTTTTGACATAGCGTGAAGAAAGCAGATCATTTTGTAGCCGGTGGATTCAAGTCTATTTGTTCCACATTTGCAGCTGTGAAGTAAAGTTGTTTATTTTCCAGATGTACCGCTAAACGAATAACACCTATATTATATGGGACATGAACGAAATCTCCATACAGCTTTATTTCTACTTATACATCTTCCACCGTTATACTGTGCGATTTCGTCGAAATATATAACCGCATTCCTATCACTTCTTTTTGGTTTCACGCCAAAAACTACCATGCGCATCCTTTATTCCCGTTTATGTGCTTTTTGTATGTGTTTTAATAGAAAAGGCGGATATGGAAAAACCCAACGGTTATTTACTTCGATGTCATCGTTTCGATTTTGTATGTTTGATAATTTTCTGCTGATTGCTTCTGAAATTGCTGATCTTCTTCAGTATAAAGGCTATCCATAGTTTTCTGTAACTTACTATTGGATACTAACACACGAGGTTATCGCTTACAATGAGAGAGTCCGAGGTTGGTTTCACCGAATGCGATGAATATTTGTGCATCGATAGAGTAAAGTTAGGGCTTAGATGCTGTATGTTCCATCAGCCGTTGTTGACGTGTTGGCGGTGTTTATGGAAATGGCAACCTCAATATGTGGAATCCCGTGTGACGTGTCGTTCTCGCAACCCCTGAGAAGCTCATTTTAGCTTGGAATATTGTGAATGTATTTTGATATCGTGTTGTATAGTTCTGCCTTTTTATTTTTATGTGAAATTTATTGAAATTATTTGGTTGACTATGGTTTCTGTAGTCCGTTTAAACGCTCTTGCTGAAGTAATTAGGAAGTATGAGGAAATTTTGACAAGAAAAGAAGGTTTGTTTATAATGTGTGAATGTATATTCATAAGCCTATTTTGGAAAATGACGATGATGTTATGAGAGATATTTCATGCTGGAGCTTTCAAGAAAGCAGATGTCTGTTAAGGTATGTTGATAATTTTATGTATATTTTGCTGCTTTAAGAGTTTTTAGATTTTGTGATTGCTACACCGCGAGAAATGCTGAATGTAGTGATTTTTTTCGATTAATGTGCGCGAAGCCCACATACAACGATTACTGGTTGCCATTTTTGCGAATTTTGTTTTTTATGTGTATTTTGCTGCTTTAAGAGTTTTTTATATTTTGAGATTGCTACAAAGCGAGAAATGTTGAATTTTGAGAATGCTACACCGCGAGAAATGCTGAATACAGTGATGTTTTTTCGGTTAATGTGCGCGATTCGCACATACAACGATTACTGATTGTCATTTTAGCGAATTTTGTTTATTATTTACATTTTATTTTCATTAAGCCAAACATGCGTATAAACCGGTTCTTGGCGACATTTACTACTTAGCGGAAAGGGGGTTTTCACGCCAAGAAAAATACAAAGATGGTGGCCGCGAGAACTTATGAAATCTGTTCCATAGTTAGTATGTATATATATATGACCGCCGTAAAGTGCAAACCCCGGGAGGTCTTGAGAAAATAACTCGCAAATTTTAAGCTGCAGTTCATAATCGGATAAATTCCCTTCTTTGGCAGCGATGACCACCTCGGGAACTCAGCTTTCGCTTTATTGCACGATCGGTAAGACGCTGGATTTCAGTTTTTTCGGCCCGGGATCAAATCCGGTTCGGGCTTGTTTATCGGAACGAAAATTTTTATCACTCATTTTCGAACCGCACTTGAAAAGATATGTATAATAATTGAAATTTACGAAAATTATGAATTAAATGTATGTTTTGTCGCATATAAGTTATGTTTTAACTACGAAATTTTGCATGTTTAAATATATGGTGAAAAAAAAAAAAAGAAAAAAAGAAAGAAAAACGCATATTTATATGTCTATAGACCAGCAATTTTTTGTTGTTATTTAGAATTATTTACAGTTATTTCTATGAATATCAACATTTTTAAAAGAGAAATAAATTAAAATAAATGAACAAATATATTATTTTAAGTTTCTTTCCTCATTCAAATACTTCAAATATTTCGTGATTTATCAAAAATATGCTTTTATATTTTTAATATGATTTTTAAAGTCTGGGATTCTGGATTTTTAATTAGAATACGTTTCTACGTAGTAATTTCTTTCGAACATCATTATATTTTCTTTTTTAATATTTTTATATAATGGAGTTTAATTATATAAATACAATGTTAATTGCTAATCTTTGCATGTTTATATATTTAATGAAAAGTAAAGATAAAATAAATAAATAATAAGAATAACAAACTAAAAAAAATTCAATTGGAACTTTTATAGAACCTAAAATTAAGCTTATTTTAAAATTTATTTACTGTTATTTACATAAATAAGCTTTTTCACAGCGAAATAAATGTTTCTCTTTTTACCAACTCGCTTTTTAACTTTTGAATTTTTAAAATCTTGGATTCTTATGATTATAGTTAGAATAACTGTCTTTGTGCTTAAAAATAAGTTCTAAAAAGATATTGAACTGCTGAAAATAGTTATTAAATAAGTAATAGTTACAAAACCAAAAATCCGAAATAAAAAAAAGTCATATTAAGAATTTAAAAAAGTGTATTAAAATCATCAAATATTCGAAATACTTTCATACAGAAACAAAATTAAAATAATATAATTATTCACGCATTTATATCAAGTATTTTAATTTACTTCTCTATTAGAAATTGTTGATATTCATTGAAATAACTGTAATTAATTTTAAATAACAACAAAGCATTTCTGGTCTATAGAGATATAAATGTGCGGTTTTTTTTTTTAACTTTTCATTATATATTTAATTTCGTAGTTAAAAAAGAACTTATATGCTAAAAAACATTCATTTAATTCATATATATATTTTTAATTTATATTATTATACATATCTTTTCAATTGCGGATCGAAAATGATCGATAAAAAGTCCAAGCCGGATTTGAGCCCGGTCCGAAAAAACTGAATTCCAGGGTGTTACCAATCGTGCTACGGAGCCGCTTGCCAAAGACGGAAATTTTTCCGAATATGAACTATAGCTTAAACTTTGCGAGTCATTTTCTCAAGACCCCTAGGGGGTTGCGCTTTATGAAGCTCATATATTTATATATTAACTATACTCTATCGATACACAATTGCTCATCGCATTCGGTGAGACGAAGGTCGGACCCTCTCCTTGAAAGAGCATTTACAGCCTGTCATACATGGTGAATTTAGATTCAGAGTACTGCAATGTCCATCTATCATATTTTTCGTCATAACTTCACTCAAGTCTTTATCGACGTCGACATCTGATATTGCAGCGCATATTATACATCGTCGATTTCATTTGTTTTTGATTATAGATTAGTATAGGGTGTGGCAATTTTTTCTTTTGTCTTTCCACTGAGTACATCCAGCAGCGCACAGACACAATCACTTCATGTTTACCATGAAATCCATCATCGATTTCAGCATCTGTCTGTGGTATTTTTTCATGCCTATGCACATGAAATTGCCCAGGAAGAAAGCTGCTGTATACAGTCCAAGCTGAATTTCATGTAAAATTAATGAATAGGTCTGCACGCCCGTAATGACGAACATACACAATTTAATCTTGAGCGTATTCATGCATCTGATTAGACTGCCAGTATATGAGGAGGGCAAAGTAGTTTGTTTTGTTACCGTCATTTAAAACTGTATCTCGCAAATGGACGTATTAATCAGAGTAAAGCTTAATCTGATTCAAACGAATGGATATCAAACGTTCTGTTTCGACATTTCCATACGATGTATTTGCGAAAATGTATGACGTCATTGCACAATGTGATTGTCTTCATTCTCTCGAATCATTAATCGGTGTAAATAATAGTTCATTCAGATGCATTTATGATTTGTTTATTCGCCATTGGCTGGATTAATCATCATAACGTTCAAGTGATATCCATCGGCAAGATCCCAAAAAATGATTTGATATTGCAGGGAATTGTAGCATCGTTGAGTTTCTGCAACTTTTGTTAATTGATTGTTTCTCCGATGAAAAGTAATATCTCTAATTTGGAATTGATCTCCGACTATAACAATTACCAATTCGTCTATAGTAGAAGCATTAAGTCTTCAAGCATGTTCTCCAGCAGGTGTTTTGTCAGCATGAATAACAATCTTGTGTGTATGAGATGGCAACATGTCAATTGCTGTTTTCAACAAATGCATTAAACTGTTTTTTTGTGTGAAGAAGCTCTTACAGTTGAAAAGGGATGGACCTTTTAATGTCGATTAGCATTCCGCAGCGTGCATTGAATTCATCATTGCCATTACCAATGACATACATTTGTAGAAATTTATGTTTACCATTTGGAACCAAAGCAAGGGGCCAGCTTTTTGATAAATGGTCCTTCCACTTTGAAAATTGGCATGAATACGATTTCTGCGCCAAACTAATTGATTTGGAAGTATGAGTTGTATTTCATTACGTTAGATAGGAAATGCTTTGATTCGGAGGTATATCCGGTAAGTTTTTAATAGCTCGGGCGGTTCTCCAATTTGAGGCAGTTTAATTTTTTCCTGCACGCAGTACATTCCTACCGTTTATCCATTAAAAGTCATTAAATTCGTCACTCCCAGCGTTCATTCTGTTGAGAACAAAGCAGATTTAAAACTGCACAATGCGCTCAAAGTGCCCCAACTGTGCATTCCCAAGTCTGGCTATACGTCACGTTATTCTGGATGCACGTCGGCTGCTTTCCCAGAACGTATTTGAGCCATTTCTTGTCTGTATCGCTCCTTCGCTGATGCCCGTTCTACGTCAGTTTGATTTGCAATTGTTCGTCGCACTGAGTACGGCAACCTAATCTTCACCTTGTGCGAGGCATTATTTAGATGAATTGAAGCAGATAGATTGCACGGAAAAAGAAGAAAGAAAGTTGTATCAAAATTGTAAAACATTCAAATATAAAAAACACGAACAAAAAACAAAGAACAAAAATAAAGAATAATAACGAAATATTTTAGAAAAGTGCCCTCGGAAGGTCAAAGTAGGGGGGTGGGTGGGTTCTGGAGGTACATAATATGAAATGGTGGCCAAAGGGCTGTCTAATGAATTGGGCTATCACATGATGTGTATTATAAAACATTAAAAAAGTGCCCCCGGGACGGGAAATTGTGAGAGTGGGAAGGGAGGTTCATTATATGAAAGAGTTGTCCAAGGTCTTTCAAGTTCTAACTTTGTCTTTTTTCACATTTTTTATCTATATTTATAGCAGTTCATACAACTACAGCTATACCTTAACGTAACTATTCTATTAAGATCTTTAACTTGGCTTAAAGACTTAACTTTATTTCTTTTTTTTTATATTTAAAATATATATACCGGGTGAGCAAAAAGTCCGTATAAACTTTAAAAAATCATAAAACCGAAAAAATAACAGAAATGAAAAACAGTTTGCTGGATTAGCATCTATAGGTCACGGGAATTTTTTAAGACAGAAATAAAAAATAACTCAAAAAACAGCCGATAGATTGCGCTGGTTCGTGCAATTTTGGTGGAAATATGCAAATGAAATGGTTATAAGAACTTGCGCTGCTAATCCAGAACCAGTTCCCTTAAAATAACTTCACCAACAAAACTTTATCCTTCATACTTAGGATCCTTGATCAAGTACACGGCTCACAATGGTGAACTAGTTGTGGATTAGGAGCGCAAATTCTTAAAACTGTTTTATTTGCATATTTCCACCAAAATCGCACGAAACAGCGCCATCTGTCGGCTGTTTTTTGAGTTACTTTTTATTTCTGTCTTTAAAAAAATCCCGTGAACTGTAGATGCTAATCCTGTAAACAGTCTTTCATTTCGGTTATTTTTTCGGTTTTTATGACTTTTTGCTCACCCGGTATATATATTTTTATTAAACTATAGTTTTTCTGTTCCAATGGTTTATAATTATATAAGACATTAAATCAATAGACTGGGTGCTGCTTAACTGTTCAGCACTGTTCAACATTGTGAAAGTGTATTGCGATGATTTTTGTTTTTAGAAAGTGGTGCAATATAGAATACAAAATGTCGCCAATAGCAGCCCTGCAAATCATCATAAATTAGATGCATAGTACTTTTGTTTGCATCGCTTGCTTAGCTAAAAAAAAATAAGAATGAATAATGAAACTAAATTCTATATAAAGTTGATAAACTTTTAGGTATGTGCTTTAATCAAAATTTCCATAAATACATACATTTCTTTATAACAATTTAACAAATTCATTTATTCATAAAATGTTGAATTGATTATTATAAAATATGTAAGCTGATTTCTTTTATAATTATCTATTAGAACCCCTTATAAATCCGTTAAATTACAATTAATGTTAGAGAGTTCCAAATCCTTTTCATCTTCTGTAATTGGAACAAGAACCAAAGGAATTCCTAAGATATTTTGTTCTGATTAAACTTTGATTATCCAGGAAATTTCCAAATTCATTGAAATTAACATGCAGTTAATGAGTTTAAAAATTTGTAGAAGGAAGATAAAATTTTATAATCTTACTATAAATGTCTAAACTTTTCAACCTAATTGCCAATAAAATGTATCATTAAAATATATTTTTAATGAAATATATTTTTGAAGAAAAAAAAGCTGTTTTACAAATAAAATATGTAAACAAACTACATTTCAAAGGGCTATTTAAAAAAACTTGCAGCACACATAAAAACTGGTGTTAATTTAAATTGGGATGCGTAATTTTAATTCAAAATATTCTACCGAAATTATTCTTAGATAAACATAATTTAAAATAACACAAAGATTGTGTAGCTCTCTACTCTGCATTTTTAATTCATCTGTTGACAATATAGTAATTTGCGTCGATAACTTTTATTGAATGGTTCTCCTTACGCTTGGTCATCCATGAGTATAACTTAAAAAAATATATATAGGTATTGAAAGGGGCTGTGCAAAATTTTAATGTCATTCGTCATATGTCAGGGTTCGTACGGGTGCTTGAATTTCATGACTAAGAACTTTTTTGGTACCAGTATTTTCTTATGGAAAATCTTTCCTAAAATAAGGCGAAATTTCGTTCGTTTAAACTAGATTTTTTTTTCTATGAAAAAAATTCTGATATTGGCCCTTGAAAATAACGGTATCCGTACGAACCCTGTATGTGCAAATGATCCTTCTTCAGCATCATTATAAATAATATTAGTAATTTCGGAATGCCGATTATTCTTATTTTTAGGATTGATGATCTTAGTTCTGTTGGTATTGCAAGACATTCATCTCAAAAGCGAGATTAGCGAAAAAAATAATATATTTTAAAATCTATTTCATGGTTTAATAATAGTATGAACTGTGTTCAATATCGATATATTTTTCAAGTTTAATTATTATTTGATATAAATTTAGTGAAAAAATAATTGATTTAAACTTAATTAAAACAAAAAATAATAAACAGGTTTTATATGATTCTTCAATAAAAAAAAGTCTCATTTTAATATATCTGAAATGACCATGCGTTATTCACAATCCTTCTTACATATAAAGAAAAATTTGATCCACTTTCCGACGTGTTTTAAAATGAGCTCTCGAAGCAAATATCTTCAATATAAAAATTGTAAGATTCTGCAATAAAAGTGACGTAACTGCCAGTAAAAGAAATATCTTTCAGCTAAAAATATTGAATATTTCAACTATCAAAAGTTCTAAAGATAAAGAAAGGATCAAAATATTTTAACCCTTTGTCTGTTAAATGGGAATTTTCAAATGTTCTAGTAAAATATTTTCTGATTTAAAGATGTTGACCTCAACGAATGGCAATGTGCTTTATCATACGAATATTACATTAAAGTAGCTTTTGTTTAATAAAAAACATATATTTTCTAATACGAACGCAAAATTCAAAATTTTGTTTCTTCAAATTGTAACTTTATATTTCCAATTTTAGTACAACGTTTAATACCCCGCCTACTAGACGGAACCAATGGACCCGATATGTACATTGAAAATATTTATTCAAAGAAATTTCTTTAAAATAAACTAAATACTTAAACCAGACAGCAATAAGTTAAATAGTTAAATAAAAAATCTGGTGCAGAATATTTTTATAAAACTTGCGTAAAGTTTGCGGTTATTCTAACTAGGATTAATTATAATTTTTAATTTTATTATGTGGGGAAATTATTTTGGCACATACATTCTAAAAATGTACAATACCTGGCAATTACGTGTATTGTGAAAAACAGAACATTTAAACTCTCCGTCAGAGTATTCTCCAGGGTGTTTACTTTCGTGAGCACTCCCATTTCTACAAACTCTGAATGCCAATATTCGATTCATTTGATAGTAGAAAATTCTGTCATTAATATGCGATTCGGTAAAAGCGGTAGAAATGTGCTTTTAAATGTGGAGATCGTGGGAATCTTATGCAGAAACTACCAGATTCGTCCGGGATAGCTCAAATGGCAGAGCACTAGCGGTTTCAGCCTGGAAATCCCTGGTTCGAATCCTAGTCCGGACATTTTTCGCCCAACTGGAAATTTAAATTTAATATTTTATTGAATATTTAAAAATATACTTATCGGATTCTTCTGGAACTTCAGGATTATAAAGAATATGTTTCAACAGAAATTTATCAATGTCGATTTGATAAGGAGGACAATTAGGGAGCCAATAAAATATCAAAGGCAAATAATAACACTGGTTTGCAAATGTAAACGTTTTATATACTTTTAATGAAAGACCTATTTTCTTATTATACAACCTCTTAATAATGAAAGGTGGTATTTCAAAAAAATCTATCACGTCACATTTTTTACTTTATTCTATATAAATAGATATTTTATATAAATATGAAAAAAAAAGACTGCAAACTACTTTTGAAATAATTAAATATTAAAATTGAAAGAAGGAAGATTTATTGTTCTAAATTAATTAAATGCGAAATCTTATATCTGCTTTAATGAGCAGACGATTTTTGGAAAAATGTATTTTTTTTTAACTGAAAGCAGCATTTTACTCAACTCATCATAGTAGATTTGCATAGCAGAAAGTTTTGTGATGGCCACAACATAGTAGTAACTTTTTTCAACCTACTCGCATTGTCAACTTGGATTCTATATTATGTTTTCTTCAGTTTTTGTGAACTAAAGTGGTTTCGTTTTTGATAAAGTGTCTAGTATAGTGTGTAAGTTAAATTCTGATTGTTTTATTTACATTTCTGGACAATTTATATTTGCAAAAAAAAGGAAGACCGATATCAGAATATTGCATGATTTTAGATTCTCAATGAGTAATCAAGATAAAAATTGGGTCCCACATGGTTTTTGTGAAAGCTGTAGGCTTACTATTATATGTTGGGATTCGGGAGAAAAAAAGTATCATCAATTTGAATCACCAATGCTCTGGAGAAAACCTGATTATCACGAAAATTACTGGCTTTTTTGTTTGTCAAAAACTGCAGGCTTTAATTCAAAAAACAAACATAAAATTCAATATCCTTATATTCCATCAGTCTCAAAACAGATATCACTTTCGGAAACTCTCGCCACATCCCATATGTCTATGTATGTCAAGTGAGAATTACCAAGATACTGACGATCAGTTTATGGAGAATGAAAATTATGAAGAATTCGTAATCAAATATGATAAAACGCCGCATTTAATAAACCAAAATGTGTTGAACGACCTTGTGAGAGACATAAAACTATCTAGATCTAAGGCAGATATTTTTGCTGCTCGCCGACAACAGTGAAACTTATTGACATTAAATACCAAAGTAAGTTATTTCTGAAAACGATTTCAAATTTTCAGCAGTTATTTCACCAAAAAGGAAAAAGTTTGTTTTTGCCATGATAGTCCCGGTCTTTTTAATGCGATTAATCAAAATTATGATCCAAATGAATGCCGTTTATTTATCAATTAACCTAAATATAATTTGAAAGCTGTATTACTTCATAACAGTAATATAAAACAATCTTTACCAATTGGCCATGCCATAAACAGCAAAGAAACATATCAAACAAGGTCTCTTTTAATGAAAATGATACCATATGAACAGAACAATTGGAAAATATGTGGCGATTTAAAAGTATTTAGTATGTTACTGGGTTTACAGGGCGGGTATACCACCAAATATTCATGTTTTTTGTGCCTGTGGGATAGTCGAGCTAAAGAACACCATTAAATCAAAAAATATTAGTCTGTTCGAAATGAATTTACTCCAGTAAAAATGAATGTGAAATATACATCTGAAGTAGATCCGCAAAATATAATTTTGCCACAATTGCACATTAAATTGGGCCTAATAAAAAATTTCGTCAAAGCCATGGAAAAAAACAGTGCTGCTTATAAATATTTACACAAAATGTTTCCAAGTACTTCAGACGCAAAATTAAAAGTCCTTCCGGCCAGTGCCGGGAGGAAGAGGTAGCTTTCATAATCCTTATTTAAAAAAAGCCAACTTATATCATGCAAACACACGAAGCTCAATTTAGTGGAAACCGAATATAGGAGATTCAATACTAATTTTTATCAATATAATGAATGAGAATTTCGCGAAATTAGTCAGCTTTATCCAAGCTGCTTTTCTTTAAAGTAACATATATTTGGCTGCCAAATTCGGCAATTTCTTAAAGTGCCTGTCATTTTAAGACAACATGGTGGATGAGGCTAAGCAGTGAACTTGGTCGAGACCTTAGTAATTGCTGTGCACATGCTCACTCACATCGGAATCGGTTAATATATAGGAGTGCTGTCGCATGCAAAAAATCAGATTTTTCAAAATGTCACCCACAATAGAAATTGAAACTGCTATATCTGAGCCATTTTTTAAGGTAAAGACAAACAAAAAATGCTCCTGAATCCTTATATCAAGATCAAATACTTAAGAAAGAAACCTTTTTCAATTTCTAATTTTTTTGCACCTCACTTTAAATATATATATATTTTTTTATTTAATGGCCGCCATTTTGAAACAAGATGGCTGATGAATCTGGCCAGCGAACTTGTTCGAGGTGTTGATGTATACTATCCACATGCCTTCTTACATCGAAATAGGCGAATACGTGTGTTATCGCGTGACAAATACAAGATCGTTTCAAAATGTTAGCCATGCTAGAAATTCAAAGTGCTATAAATCAACCATTTTTTAAGATATGAACAAAAGAACAAATTTTCAGAAACAAAAACTGCTCCGGAATCTTTGTATCAAGGCCAAACACAAGTCTTTTTCATTTTCCAATTTTTTAATACCTCATTTTGAATTTAAAATTTAATTTTTTTAAATGGCAACCCTTTTGAAACAAGATGGCGAATGAAGCTGGCCAACGAACTCGGTCGAGACATTGGTATGTACTATGTACAGACCAAGTTACATCCAAATAGGTTCATAAATACGGCTGTTATCGCGTGACAAAAATCAGGTCGTTTTAAAATGTCAGCCACAAGAGAAATTCAAAATGCTATTACTCAGCCATTTTGTTTTAGATATAGACGAAAGAAAAACTGTTCCGGAATCTTTGTATTAAGGTCAAACACATACAAAAAAAATCTTTTTCATTTTCCAATTTTTTGATATCTCATTTAATTTTTTTTATTTTTTAATTTTTTTAAATGGCCGCCATTTTGAAACAAGATGGCGGATGAAGCTGACCAACGAACTCGGTCGAGACATTGGTATGTACTATGTACAGACCAAGTTACATCCAAATAGGTTCATAAATACGCCTGTTATCGCGTGACAAAAATCAGGTCGTTTTAAAATGTCAGCCACAAGAGAAATTCAAAATGCTATTACTCAGCCATTTTTTTTTAGATATAGACGAAAGAAAAACTGTTCCGGAATCTTTGTATTAAGGTCAAACACATACAAAAAAAATCTTTTTCATTTTCCAATTTTTTGGTATCTCATTTAATTTTTTTTATTTTTTAATTTGTTTAAATGGCCGCCATTTTGAAACAAGATGGCGGATGAAGCTGGCCAACGAACTCGGTCGAGATATTTGTATGTACTATGTACACACCAAGGTACATCCAAGTCGGTTCATAAATACGCCTGTTATTACGTGAGAAAAATCAGGACGTTTCAAAATGTCAGCCACGCTAGAAATTCAAAATGCTATAACTCAGCCATTTCTTAAGATATAGACGAAACAAAAACTGCTCCCGAATCTTTTTATCAAGGCAACACATAAGAAGAAAATATTTTTTCAATTTTCAATTTTTGGTACCACATTTCAAATTTAATTTTTTCTTAAAAATTTAAATGGCCGCCATTTTTAAACAAGATGGCAGGTGAAGCTGGCCAACGAACCCGGTCGAGACATTGGTATGTACTATGTATAAACGAAGTTACATCCAAATCGGTTCATAAATACGCCTTTTATCGCGTGACAAAATTCAGGACGTTTCAAAAAGTCAGCCACGCTAGAAATTCAAAATGCTATAACTCAGCCATTTTTTAAGATATAGACGAAACAAAAACTGCTCCGGAATCTTTGTATAAAGGTCAAATACATAAGAAAAAAAATATTTTTCCATTTTTAATTTTTTAGTACCACATTTAAAGTTTTAATTTTTTTAAAAATTTTAAATGGCCGCCATTTTGAAACAAAACGGCGGATGAAGCTGGCCAACGAACTCGGCCGAGACATTGGTATGTACTATGTACACACCGAATTACATCGAAATTGGTTCATAATTACGGGAGTTACAGTGTGACATAGGTCAGATATATATATATATATATATATATATATATCAATTTTGAACGGAGGGTGGTTTCGGGGTCTGGGGGTCATGATCGATGAAAATATACCAAAATTTTTTGAAATCGCTTTCCTCCGAACGGCTGCAATAGGTAGCTTTTTTGTAAAGAAAGCTACCTAAAAGAGGGAATTTTTGTCGGTCCACATATACGTAAACTGATGCAAGATAAGGACTTTGAAAAACGTTAATCTAATAATGAAAAACGCTTGGGATTCCTTTAAAACGGTCGTCCAAGGATTCTTAGGAAATCAGAAAGTTGAAAAATATCAAAAAAATATTGCTGTTTTATTAAAAAGTCCTTCCGGCCAGTGCCGGGAGGAAGAGGTAGCTTTCATATTCCTTATTTTTAAAAAGCCAATTTATATTATTCAAACACACGAAGCTCAATTAAGTGGAAACCGAATGTAGGAGATTTAATACTAATTTTTATCAATACTAAATCATTATGAATGAGAATTTCGCGAAATTAGTCAGCTTTATCCAAGCTGCTTTTATTTAAAGTCACTTATATTTGGCTGCCAAATTCGGCGATTTCTTAAAGTGCCTGCCATTTTAAGACAAAATGGTAGATGAGGCTAACCAGTGAACTTGGTCGAGACCTTAGTAATTGCTGTGCACATGCTCACTCATATCGGAATCGGTTGATATATACGAGTGCTGTCGCAGGCAAAAAATCAGATTTTTCAAAATGTCACCCACTTTAGAAATTGAAACTGCTATATCTGAGCCATTTTTTAAGATAAAGACAAACAAAAAATGCTCCCGAATCCTTAAATCAAGGTCAAATACTTAAGAAAGAAACCTTTTTCAATTTCTAAATTTTTTTCACCTCATTTTAAATATAATTTTTTTTTAATTTAATGGCCGCCATTTTGAAACAAGATGGCTGATGAAGCTGGCCAGCGAACTAAGTCGAGATATTGATGTATACTATCCACATGCCTTCTTCCATCGAAATAGGCGAATAAGTGTGGTATCGCGTGACAAATACAAGATCGTTTGAAAGTGTTAGCCATGATAGAAATTCAAAGTGCTATAATTCAACCACTTTTTAAGATATAAACAAAAGAACAAATTTTCAGAAACAAAAATTGCTCCAGAATCTTTGTATCAAGGACAAACACATAAAAAAAAAATTTTTTTCATTTTCCAATTTTTTAATACCTCATTTTAAATTTTAAATTACATTTTTTTTTTAAATGGCAACCCTTTTGAAACAAGATGGCGAATGAAGCTGGCCAACGAACTCGGTCGAGACATTGGTATGTACTATGTACAGACCAAGTTACATTCAAATCGGTTCATAAATACGCCTGTTATCGCTTGACAAAAATCAGGTCGTTTTAAATTGCCAGTCACAATAGAAATTCAAAATGTTATAACTCAGCCATTTTTTTAGATGTAGACGAAACAAAACCTGTTCCGGAATCTTTGTATTAAGGTCAAACACATACAATTTTTTTTTTTCATTTTCCAATTTTTGGTATCTCATTTTAAATTTATTTTTCTTAAATTTTTTTAAATGGCCACCATTTTGAAACAAGATGGCGAATGAAGCTGGTCAACGAACTCGGTTGAGTTATTTGTATGTACTATGTACACACCAAGGTACATCCAAATCGGTTCATAAATACGTCTGTTATCACGTGGCAAAAATCAGGACGTTTCAAAATGTCAGCCACGTTAGAAATTCAAAATGCTATAACTCAGCCATTTTTTAAGATATAGACGAAACAAAAACTGCTCCCGAATCTTTTTATCAAGGTCAAACACATAAGAAAAAAATATTTTTTTCAATTTTCAATTTTTTGCTACCACATTTCAAATTTAAATTTTTCTTAAAATTTTAAATGGCCGCCATTTTTAAACAAGATGGCGGATGAAGCTGGCCAACGAACTCGTTAGAGACATTGCTCTGTACTATGTATAAAAGAAGTTACATCCAAATCGGTTCATAAATACGCTTTTTATCGCGTGACAAAATTCAGGATGTTTCAAAATGTCAGCTTCCCTAGAAATTCAAAATGCTATAACTCAGCCATTTTTTAAGATATAGACGAAACAAAAACTGCTACGGAGTCTTTGTATAAAGGTCAAATACATAAAAAAAAAAATATTTTTCCATTTTCAATTTTTTGGTACCACACTTCAAATTTTAAATTTTTTTAATAATTTTAAATGGCCGCCATTTTGAAACAAAATGGTGGATGAAGCTGGCCAACGAACTCGGTCGAGACATTGGTATGTACTATGTACACACCGAATTACATCCAAATCGGTTCATAAATACGAGAGTTACAGTGTGACATAGGTCAGATATATATATATATATATATATATATATATATATATATATATAAATTTTGAACGGAGGGTGGTTTCGGGGTCTGGGGGTCATGATCGATGAAAATATACCAAAATTTTTTGAAATCGCTTTCCTCCGAACGGCTGCAATAGGTAGCTTTTTGTAAAGAAAGCTACCTAAAAACTATCATGCAATGGGTGTGAACATGTCTCTGAAGATACATTTTCTCCATTCACACCTGGATTTTTTCACTCGAAAACTTGGGCACCGTGAGTGACGAGGAGGACGAGCGTTTTCACCAAGACCTTAAACGTTTTGAAGACAGACGCAAAGGTTTTTTGAGACGAAAGTATGTTAGGTGACTATTGTTGGTATATTTTAAGAGAAACAGACCAAGAAAATTATAAAAAGAAGAGTAAAATCAATCATTTCTATTTTTTTTCTTTTTATGTTTCATGTTATTTTTATTTAATAAATATATATACATATATTTAAACTAGACGTGGTAGATTTTTTACAATAATTTTCCCGTACTCAGTGCACTAGAATCTATTAAAAAATACACATTTCCGTGGAAGTATATAAATCATTAAACCAGTGTAATATTAGGGATCACCCTCTTCATTAAAATGCATGAAATGATCTATCGCTACAGAATACAAATATGTGGATACTATACAACATTTGTACTGATTTTTGTAAGAATAACACGTATATTCATGGACATATAGTGATTTGTTTTTATGTTCAAAAAATTCTTGCATGTTTTTAGCTTATATAATGCAGGGTCGACAACCAAATTTAACGCCAGTTTAAGGAAAATTGCAAAATGTAGTAGAAACAATATAGTGCAATTGCAATATAAATATATTAAATATTTTATGAAATATAAGCTGTTGCTTGAAATTATTTTTATCTGCGCATGCCCGAACGATAACAAATATTTTCTTTTTACATAATTTAACAGTCAACTCTATGGAGCAACCCATAAAAAATCAAGTAAAGTATCTTGAAAATTCAAAAAGATATCGTCAATAGAGTGTGCTGAATTTTTGTTGCTCTCTAAAAGCAGATGAATGATAGGGATTTTCTACAATCTGACAATCTGTGGAAAATCCGTTATGATTCAGCTGCTTTTAGAGAGCAACTAAGTACTAGCTTACTATATCCCAGATATCTTTCTGAATTTTCACGATATTTGGCTGGAATATTTTTTATTAAAAAATCCAGTTTTAAAAAAAATAAAGAGAAGGTTGTCGTTCATGCATGCGCAGATAAAAATTATTTCATAAAACTCCTCATATTTCATAAAATATTTAATATTTTTATATTCTAATTTCACTATATTTTTTTCTACTACACTTTGCTTTTTTTGAACTGGCGGTAAATTTGGTTGAAAACCCTGCATGATATAAGCTAAAAACATGCAAGAATTTTTTGAACTTAAAAAAAGTTGCCATATCTCCATGAATATACGTGGTTTTCATACACAAATCAGTAATCGTGTTGCACAGTTTTTACAAATTTGTGTTCTGCATCGATAGATTATTTCGTGGAATTTAATTTACAGGGTGATCCCAAATATTATTATTCTTTCTTTTGTTCTTTGTTGGCCCGCTAATTGTCCTCCTTATGAAATCGACATTGATAAATATGCGATCAAGCATTTTCTTTATAAATCTGAAGTTCCAGAAGAATCCGACTAGTACATTTTTAAATATTCGGCAAAATTTCTAAAATTGTATGTGTCTGCTTACTAATGGCTATATAATGTATAATTGAGTCAGACATGTAAAACAACTGACACTTGTGATCGTAGTCTTCTCGCGAGTTAAAAAATAAATCGTGCAGGGTAATGACTATGGATATGTTTTCTCAAACCATTCCATAGTCATTAATGGTTGTCAACTTTCTAGCTTTTTTTCTTAATACAAGCTTTTAATAGTAATTTACGTTTAATCCCCTAAATCTGCGAGTAAAAAATACAAAAAGTTCTGTGAACGTTTCTTGCTGACAAAAAAGCGTAAAAGTCGTCAGCTATGGTTATATCGTATATATCATTAAAATTATTCCTGACTGACATTATATAAATTGTGGATAGTCCTCTGCAAACCTCCACCTCTGTAAACAGTCATTATTATTATTATTATTATTATTAAAATAATAATTATTATTGTTGTTGGTGTTTGTTCATACATCATTTTTTTTCTTTCATATATCTTTATTATTGTTCTTACGATTTATTATATATTATTAGAGCGCTAAGCAAAAAATCATATTGAAATTGCATAAAAAATACTATTAAGTCTTCAATTTAGTACCGAAACAGGCTTTCTGCGGTGTATATTAATATTCGTATTATATACAAATGAATAAATTTTAATGAAAAGTTAAAAAAATATGTTAAAATATAGCCCAATAAAAACGATTTTATATATTTTTTCCTTTATAAAAAAGCAACATAAAAAACCATTTGCTTTACATTTTAAAATATCTGGAAGACAAATATATTATGCACAATAATTTTTATTATTTATCTTATATATATATGCACAAAAAGTTGATCCGCTTTATCACCTTTTAAAAATGTGCTCTTGAAATAAATATTTTCCTTTTAAAAATTTTAAGGGGCATCAAAGTGAATGACGTAAATGTCACTAAATGTAAAATATCTTTTACCAAAAATATTGATTATTTCATGAAGTTATCGTGAAATTTTAACCTTTTCCGATTAGATTTTTTATTTTTATATCTATACTAGGGGGCTCTGCTCCCTGCAAGTTACGCTCGCCAACCCCTGTTCAGACACCACAGAATCTAAAAACACGCTAATGTGATGGGTTTTAAAAGTATTAGATTGAATTATACCGAAAAAGGGTGTGCAGATCTCCCTGTAAACGGGTCTCCATTCAATTCTCTTTGATTGCAAAAATTTAAGGCCGAATTAGTTGCTATTAAGGCATCCAATGGTTGTTTTCGTTTTTGATTAAAGATGATCAGTTAAACATTTGAAAAGAAGCTAAAATAAAATGAATTAAGTATACAGAGTCTTTGTCTCCCGGTATTTTAAAACAATCTCTATAATAATAGCTTAAGTCATATGACTATCACAAAGAGTTCCGGCGCACCACTTCGCTTTTTATACTCTAGTTGCCATTTTGGTACTTTAATGTTAGCCAAGCACAGGTGTAAGTCGACAAATATTATTCTATCGCCATGATTTCATGTATATTATAATAGTTCAAGTCATCAACTGCCATAAACGAATACGGTCTGACCCCACGGATTGCACTAAAACTCTAAAGCATTTGCTGGGTTTCCCTGGGTGGCCATCTTGGCCATCCTCCTCGCCTTTCATATGAAAGTTTAGCATAGATGTCATATACGCTCCATATTGGCGCGTTTTTTTCCGTCGCCAATTTGGGGACAGCATCAACAGCATAAACAACAACTTCCGGCTTACCATATCAAGCAAAATAACGATACTTTGGCGCCAGTTAAGTACCGCTGCGTATATGACATTGGCGTCAGAAGAAAATCTCGCCAATATGGGTCCGTATATGACATATTTGTGCTATATATGTGACATATATGGGCCGTATATGTGCCGAAAGTTTTACATTTTGATTAAATAATCATTTTTTTCGAATAAAACTACGTAAAAGTTGCCATGGTTGCAAAGCATTCTTGGTACTGTTACGCTAGCCGGGTGCAAATCTCACCAATAACTTTTTTGAACTCGCCAGTTAGCATTTTTTTTTTTCGAGTGGTAAATTAAAACATTGATTTGAATTTGAAATTAAATGTCATGTTTAACGTAATTTTTTTTTTATTTTTTTTTTTATTTATTTATTTTTTTTTTTTTTTTGCGACAATTAGGCGAAAACCTCGTTTTTGAATACCAGTTACATATGTATTTTTGGTACTACATAGTTATCTCGTGGACCTAAATTCTATCGCCAAACTATAAGATTAAATACCCATAATGGTTGATCGTAAATGTCACATAGACTTGACTTTAAGCAAGTTACACGGGTTTACGTCATCAAGTGATTTTTATTTCGACGTTTTGTTTGTATATTTATTAATGTTATACTAATTTATTTGTTCTTTCGTTATTTAAAATAAAAATCAATTTGTATAATTTGGCGAGTGGTTTCGCGATTTATATAATTTGGCGAAATTGGTCGATGGAATAACTATGTAACAACCTATTTTTTAATTATTTTCTATTATTTTTAAAAGGGAATAAAAACAGAAAGAAATGGTAACTATAGAACAAAATAATTTATATAAAATAAAATTTAAATTTAAATTTAAATTTAAAAAAAAGAAATAAAATTAAATAAACATTTATTATTAAATTAACAACAAGAGCCGGGTTACCATGTCAATCAAAATAATGCCATTTTGGCGCCAATTATGTACCCCGTTGCGTATATGAAATCTGTGCCTAATATATATATTTATTTTTTTTCTATGAAGTGAAAGCCATCAATTTTATTTTTTTTTAGTTTTAAATGTAAGTTTTGTATTTTTAATAAAATGAATGAAAAGATTATATTTTAACCCTTTATCTACTGCATTATGATCTACTGCAATTTTTTTTTCATGTAATATATTTTTTTTTTCAGTTACTACAATTAAAATTAAAGGATAAACATAAAAAAGTACTCACCCGTGAGAAATTTAATTATTTAGAGGTAATTAATTAAAGTGGTACTTTAAAGTACCGTCAGTACACTGTCTTAGTTAAACAGTTTTAATTTTACAAAGAAATATTGCTGATCTTGCTAAAAAAAGTCATTATTTGTGATCAGTTCAAATTGGAGTATCCAGTCCTTAGTGTCTTTGAAAGTTTTTGTAGCGCTGCCCTCTATCCGAAAGGAAACGAAGAACTGATTATTGAGATAATGTTTCAGTTCCTTAGAAATATTAGAAAACACTGCTGGATGGTGGCGACACCTGTTGCATATTTCACAAACCAAGATGACGAAAATACATTTTTTATTATTTCCAACACATTACTTAGTCATGAACCAGTGGAATATACATTTCACAAAATAAGGTAATTTTTACATTTAAATTGCAGACATTATAGAAATGCACACTTTCATTTGCGTTTGGAACTCTTCTACTAAAGTTTGAACCGCTGTATAAATCTTTAAATTATACAATGCAAGAATGATTACATATGCAATCATTTGTGCGTTCATCTTGCGTATGTATTATTTAATGTAACGATTAATTTTTGCAAAGTATAGTTATAATATATTCCATGCTTCCTATATTTCTTCATGCGTTACATCTGATTTATATAATAAATTTCATAATGTAGCTATAGATATTGTTCCGTGTAAAGAATTCAGTAATTATCTGTATATATACTGCAATGTGAAATGTATTAAAGATAAAAAATATGTATATCTATCAATTTAGTAATATAAATGAATTTAAATCAACATACTCTGAAAAAATTCCTTTAATTGAAAGAATTTTGTTCTTTATTACTTCTTTAAACCACAAAATTGCCCGCTTTAATTTCGCATTTCCCGCAAAGGATACAGACATTTGCGCATTTACCATCCTAACATATTAATTACCCCATATTTTCCAAATTAAAGCTGCATTTACGTCAAATCAAAGAAGGGTTTCGCCGAATGAGTTGCGGAATACATTTTCGTATTAGATATGCAATTTTTTACGTATGCCCTTTCCCCCTCCAAACACGAAGAAAATCACAAACGTATACTACAAACTTCCTGAAAATCAACAGTCAAATGGTGGATTTTTTTTTTCCTAAGAGCAGAAGAATATATATTGATCACACGTGATTTCCAGTACTTTGCTGCCTGTATGTTTTAAGTCTTTTGACGCAATTTATTTTGATAGTGTAGTTTTAAATTTAAGAATAACATATAATTTAAAAATACGTCGTAATTTAATATGTTACCTATTACAATCGTATATTTTAATTTATACGGAAAGTAAAATATATCTTTAGACATTCCAAATCTGTTTTTTAATAGCATGCAGAATTCTATTTAAAAAATAATTTTATATAACTAACGCATTTTTTTTCTCATACGTTTGATACAAATATTATTCCTAAGCATCAGCAAATCCACTTTCTCATTGGAATGATACCAACAATGTGTTTTCTTTTTTTAAGTACTTTATAACAAACTAAGTGATTTTTCTAAGTAATATTTCCAACACTGCGTCAGGCTATAAACGATATACATAATGTGACTGAACTTTTAAAATTAACCGAACTGTACTTTAAAATTTTTAGCACAATTCATTTAAACAGGACTAAAAAAGTGGTTTTTAAAAAAGTGAATTGTACCTAAAAATTGCATTAAAATTTATTTTTTTGAATTATAAATTAATATCTTAAACGAAATTTCCATGATTAAAAAGGATATTAAAAAACTTAGATTTATCTTAGATCTGACAATTTTGCGTTCCTCCATAACTATTTACATAGGCGTTTCAAAATATTAGAATATTTGTATAATTTTGTGATTAATCAATGATGATGATAAATTTTACATAAATGGCGCCTCTGTTGTGTTTATTGCGAGCCTTAGTTAGTTGGAAGTCAAAATTGGGCCTGAAGAAATACATACAACACTCGACAGCGACTATGATTGTCATTCTACGCAATAAGGGACTTAACATATGATTGCTCAAAAATGCATATAACTCAAGAAACTGGGAGTACAGTTTGAAATATTATTCTAAAAATAAAAATTTAAAAAATAATCTTGCAAATAGTGGCTGTAAACGAATAACCCCAGTAAAACAATTCAGAATGCTGATAGATATCGCGAGGAAAAACCGCTTCATGATCCTGAGATTTATAAGCAGCAAATGGAAGAACAAGAAAACCCCTGCCTCAAAAACTACCACATTTCGCTTAGTCCACGAACTTTATTTTCAATCACGTGTGTCGAAGACAAGGCCTTGTAAAGAAAAAAGAACAAATTGTGGTAGTGAAAAGAGAGATTGCAATGGAGTTTTCAGGACTAGTATAACTTAATTTTTAGTGGTGAATCGAAGATTTCCGCTTCGTCAGGTCATCAAGGTTTCCGTGTTTGGCGTTGGAAGCAAGAAGTGTAATTGAGAGTGCTTGAAACGGTCCGTGAAGTTTAACACTTCTGTCAAAATTTAGGTGTGTAAGAGTACTGAGAGCTTTGGGAAGCTATGCATTTTGACAGGAAAGACAAATTCCGAAGTATACATAGTGGTACATGAGCATTTTATACTCCAATCATCGAAATATCTATTCGATGATGTCTTTATCTTCCAAAAAGTTTCTGCATCTTGCCACACGTCAAAGGGCACTACAGCTTGGCAGGAAAATAAAAACAAGTTACTTTCTTAGCCGAGCAATTCTGCCGATTTAAACACCATTGAGAATATCTGGTTTTAATGAAGAAACATCTCCATGATGTAGCTCCAAAGCACAAAAATGGACTCGTGCAAATGTGAAATACTTTTTGGCAAATATCAACAAAGATGACTGCCAAACCTTTAGTGATTGTATGTTTGATAGTATACGTGAACTTATTACGTGCAAGTCAGATGCCACTAAATATTACTTATTCACAAAGTTTGTAGTTTAAATTAATTGTACCATTTTTTTCTGTGTTATTCTAATTTTTTTAACCGCTGTGACAATTATTCTATTCTTTTTTAATGTTTGAAAAAAATGCATTATAAAAAACCTTTCTACTGTAAACAATTTTGTTTATATTACATTCTTTACAAAATATGTAGAATGTTATACTTTGCATCAAAATTGTCACTCGTTCATTTCTACCGAAATAAATGTAAATCTGGAATGGGTTTGTTCTTTATATTTCACTGTTATAATATTTTGAGTTAGGGTAGTAATATTTACTAAGAAACAAGTTGAAAATAAATGTTAATACTTAATTTTACTTACCAATGTACGAAAAAAAGAAAACAAAAGTTATTAAATATATTTTTTCAAGAACTGTCCCGTGGTATATATGGTTCAATATGACTCCAGATCATCTCCGAGCATTTTTTTCGCTGAGCGTACTATTCTTTAAACATATAGCCCTACTTATACACTGGGGATCAATCATATTTTACATAATATCGTCAGACATTTATACAAACTTTTGACCTATGAAAAATGAAGGCGGAATTAAAGAATATGAGTCGAAACTTTCCACAGAGATATCGAGATATGCTGAGAGAGATAGAAGATATCGAAATGATCTCTTAAAATATCAGTAAAAGTAGTGTAATTGGTGTATAATTAGTATAGTTAGTGTGTAATATTCAAATGCACACTTTATTTTTACACAAAATTATTACATTTAAATAACTGTAAAATTTTTCCAAGGATTTGTCTAATGCTTATTCAATTTAATTAAGTATATACTTCTTAAAATAATCCATTACCTTTAAAAAGTTATAATACTTTAAACAGTAATGTTTTGGTCCTAATTTAAAAAGTCCTTCCGGCCAGTGCCGGGAGGAAGAGGTAGCTTTCATATTCCTTATTTAAAAAAAGCCAACTTATATCATGCAAACACACGAAGCTCAATTTAGTGGAAACCGAATATAGGAGATTCAATTACTAATTTTTATCAATATAATGAATGAGAATTTCGCGAAATTAGTCAGCTTTATCCAAGCTGCTTTTCTTTAAAGTAACTTATATTTGGCTGCCAAATTCGGCAATTTCTTAAAGTGCCTGTCATTTTAAGACAACATGGTGGATGAGGCTAAGAAGTGAACTTGGTCGAGACCTTAGTAATTGCTGTGCACATGCTCACTCACATCGGAATCGGTTAATATATAGGAGTGTTGTCGCATGCAAAAAAATCAGATTTTTCAATATGTCACCCACAATAGAAATTGAAACTGCTATATCTGAGCCATTTTTTAAGGTAAAGACAAACAAAAAATGCTCCTGAATCCTTATATCAAGATCAAATACTTAAGAAAGAAACCTTTTTCAATTTCTAATTTTTTTGCACCTCACTTTAAATATATATATATATATTTTTAATTTAATGACCGCCATTTTGAAACAAGATGGCTGATGAATCTGGCCAGCGAACTTGGTCGAGGTGTTGATGTATACTATCCACATGCCTTCTTACATCGAAATAGGCGAATACGTGTGTTATCGCGTGACAAATACAAGATCGTTTCAAAATGTTAGCCATGCTAGAAATTCAAAGTGCTATAAATCAACCATTTTTTAAGATATCAACAAAAGAACAAATTTTCAGAAACAAAAACTGCTCCGGAATCTTTGTATCAAGGCCAAACACATAAAAAAAATCTTTTTCATTTTCCAATTTATTAATACCTCATTTTGAATTTTAAATTTAATTTTTTTTAAATGGCAACCCTTTTGAAACAAGATGGCGAATGAAGCTGGCCAACGAACTCGGTCGAGACATTGGTATGTACTATGTACAGACCAAGTTACATCCAAATAGGTTCATACATACGCCTGTTATCGCGTGACAAAAATCAGGTCGCTTTAAAATGTCAGCCACAAGAGAAATTCAAAATGCTATTACTCAGCCATTTTTTTTTTAGATATAGACGAAAGAAAAACTGTTCCGGAATCTTTGTATTAAGGTCAAACACATACAAAAAAATCTTTTTCATTTTCCAATTTTTTGGTATCTCATTTAATTTTTTTTATTTTTTAATTTCTTTAAATGGCCGCCATTTAGAAACAAGATGGCGGATGAAGCTGGCCAAAGAACTCGGTCGAGATAGAGAAATTCAAAATGCTATTACTCAGCCATTTTTTTTTTTAGATATAGACGAAAGAAAAACTGTTCCGGAATCTTTGTATTAAGGTCAAACACATACAAAAAAAATCTTTTTCATTTTCCAATTTTTTGGTATCTCATTTAATTTTTTTTATTTTTTAATTTCTTTAAATGGCCGCCATTTAGAAACAAGATGGCGGATGAAGCTGTCCAACGAACTCGGTCGAGATATTTGTATGTACTATGTACACACCAAGGTACATCCAAGTCGGTTCATAAATACGCCTGTTATTACGTGAGAAAAATCAGGACGTTTCAAAATGTCAGCCACGCTAGAAATTAAAAATGCTATAACTCAGCCATTTCTTAAGATATAGACGAAGCAAAAACTGCTCCCGAATCCTTTTATCAAGGTCAAATACATAAGAAGAAAATATTTTTTCAATTTTCAATTTTTGATACCACATTTCAAATTTAAATTTTTCTTAAAAATTTAAATGGCCGCCATTTTTAAACAAGATGGCTGGTGAAGCTGGCCAACGAACCCGGTCGAGACATTGGTATGTACTATGTATAAACGAAGTTACATCCAAATCGGTTCATAAATACGCCTTTTATCGCCTGACAAAATTCAGGACGTTTCAAAATGTCAGCCACGCTAGAAATTCAAAATGCTATAACTCAGCCATTTTTTAAGATATAGACGAAACAAAAACTGCTCCGAAATCTTTGTATAAAGGTCAAATACATAAGAAAAGAATATGTTTCCATTTTCAATTTTTTGGTACCACATTTCAAATTTAACATTTTTAAAAAATTTTTAAATGGCCGCCATTTTGAAACAAAATGGCGGATGAAGCTGGCCAACGAACTCGGTCGAGAGATTGGTATGTACTATATACACACCGAATTACATCCAAATCGGTTCATAAATACGCCTTTTATCGCGTGACAAAATTCAGGACGTTTCAAAATGTCAGCCACGCTAGAAATTCAAAATGCTATAACTCAGCCTTTTTTAAGATATAGACGAAACAAAAACTGCTCCGGAATCTTTGTATGAAGGTCAAATACATAAGAAAAAAATATTTTTCCATTTTTAATTTTTTGGTACCACATTTGAAGTTTTAAATTTTTTTAAAAATTTTAAATGGCCGCCATTTTGAAACAAAACGGCGGATGAAGCTGACCAACGAACTCGGTCGAGACATTGGTATGTACCATGTACACACCGAATTATATCGAAATCGGTTCATAATTACGGGAGTTACAGTGTGACATATGTCAGATATATATATATATATATATATATATATATATATATATATATATATATATATAGATATAGATATAGATATATATATATATAGATATATATATATATATATCAATTTTGAACGGAGGGTGGTTTCGGGGTCTGGGGGTCATGATCGATGAAAATATACCAAAATTTTTTGAAATCGCTTTCCTCCGAACGGCTGCAATAGGTAGCTTTTTTGTAAAGAACGCTACCTAAAACAGCAAGATTTTAATTGAAATTTTGTTGTGATTTTATATAGTATTTAATAATACATAGCACGTTTTACAACAAGACGTGTTTTGTTTATGATAACCTTAGCAAATCTAATGTGATTTTTTATTACTTACATATATTTGATGTTGTAAATTTGTAGAATAGTTTCTCATATGTCACTAGAATGTTAATAATCTTTTTTTCGTATTGTTATTTTAATTAAGATTAATGAATTGATCACAAATTGTTGTGAAATCGGACATATCCTAAATATGTAATTTAGTGTCCTTAACATTTATAACTTCAAACTTAGACAATTCTTCATAAATTGGCATTTAATACAGGGTGCCCTGGCTATAAGTATTCAAAAGTTATGGTTTATTATTACGGAACTACACATTAGAATATAATAGACTTCACCTCCGTGGATTGGAAACCCCTCCGAGATTTTAAAACATTGAACAAAACAACAACAAAAAAAATGAAACTGTGGATGAGTGGAAAAAGCGTATCATAGGAGCAATTTGTCTAATAACTCCTGATTTGCTACGAAGCATTTGAGGAGAATTGAATTACCGTTTAGGCGTTTATCGTACTACCAAAGGCGCACACATCGAAGTATATTGATATTAAAACTTTGTGAGATGCAATTTTTATTTAAATAATATATTTCTAAAAATCTAAGGTTTAGTTCCGTAAAAATAAGCCATAACTTTTGGATATTTTTAGACCGGACATATAATGACAATTTCATATATAATATGAATATAAAACTATGAAATCCAAGGAGTTTAAAATGTTAAAGTCATAATGAAATTTTACATTGAAATATCAATAACTTTCTCATTATATATTGTTTCTTTCTAAAAAAAAAAAAATTAAAAGGAAAATAATAATTATTTATTTTTACTTATTTACTTATTTTAATTTTTCAGTTACAAGATAAACCTAATAATATTTATTGATACTATTCACACAATACGGAAGGTATTAAATATAAATCTACAGATTATTATAAAAATAACGAAAGTCAAAATATTTCTTGAAGCTCTTTGAATTTTGTTTGCGTGATAAATCTCCTCTCTTTTCCAAGTTTGCGTAACGTCAGGTATTGCAATCCTGACTATTACGATATCAAAATATCTACTAGCGAAAAGGCAATGGCATATTTCCTCTGACTGATCTGACGATATTTTTCCATATTTTATGTCAAAATAGATTTTGACTAAAAACGATTTATTTAAAAGATGCATGTAAATGCTATATTCAAATTTAACCTATATGATACAATTAAATGGTATAATATTTTGCTTATATTTTGAACATTTTTGCTCGAAATGGGCTACATAAATAACATAGATTTACATCATTACTAATGTATAAAAGTATGTATTAACTAACATAGTTTCATTTGAGTATTTACAACTTTAATTTAGTTTATAAAGAACCCACTTTTAAGCTACTGTTTACACTTATTTATATATAAAGATGGTTTGTAAAGATGTAAATTTCTAATTGTTTTTTAACACACTTCCTGATATGAGAAAAATTATAAAAATCCAGAAAATATGATCCAGAATTATAAAAATTACGTTCAATCTGTTTTTTCAATGAAATTACAAGATTTTGGAAATTTTAAGCGACAAGCGACGCTGTTCTAATTTTGATGACAATAGCAACCAGTTTAAACAAATGGAAGGAAAAATTATTTTAAAAATTAAACAAGAAAATTTTACAAATTTGGTTAAATTAACACACTAAGCGCTCACAACCTTTGCATTACTTGTAAGGAATTGTTAGGACGGGGGTAATATCTATATATATATTTCTGTAAAGCAGCGTTATAAAGGGCTGTATTTGTAGCTTGCTATTTGGCAACAGCCAAAGCGACGATTCTAAGTGGTTAAGTTACGAACACATGTTACAATCCATTCAGCAAATCAAAATCCAGACAATATCTCTCTTTTAACGCAAACCGCTTGAGGAATACATGAATAACAATTGCTATTGGTCCGTTTTACGGTGACGTGAGGAATTCAGATAATCAGCGTTTTGATCTAAAGTTGTATTTAGACACAGGCGAAAACGTTTTGTTTACAGTTCGATAGCGTGATACGTAGCGTCTTTTATAGCGTCTTATTATAGTCTTAAATTAATTTAATCCGTGATTTTCAATACTATAGGCAAAATGAAAGGAGAAGGACCCCATCTGACATGCCATTTAAATTTAAACGGCGTCAATTTCCTGTTCGCTTTGCTTTCTCAATGATGATCAATCAGCGCCAAACTTTTGATAAATGCATTTTTATTTATATTTTCAACAAAATTTTCAATTACTTTTTTATGAATTAAAATATTTGTAAATTTCATATGTTGCTTGCTCGGATCGATATTGTTTATTGTGTTTTCATTAAGGTTTTTAATTAATTCTGTTTCCAAGGTACATTTTTATTTACATTTTCAACAAAGTTTTCCATTACTTTTTTACACATAAAAAATATTTGTAAATTTAATACGTTGTAATGATTTATGATAGCACTCATTCTTGCTAGAGTTTACCTAAATAGTGGCGAGGGAGCGAAGCGAGCAGGGATCGCTACACGATCCCAATATGAATTGCGTAGCAACTCTTGGGGGTTGGCGAGCGTTAGCGAGGAGGGGGCTGAGCCCCCTAGTTCTACATAACGCTTCTGATTGGATATGTTTTGTCACTAAGTAACCTTGCGAGAATAAATAGTCATTAAGATAAATGTTGATTTGACTTCAGCATATCATCACTACTTTCTCATTGTGGGATTTCATTTCATCACAAATTTATTGCGAGGATTAAAAAGGCCCTATAAAGTCTAATTAAATTGGATCTTCGAACCATTTGTATACCAGCAAAAACATGTCCGGGTAATCTATATTTCTCGATTATTAATAAAAACCTATTTTAATAACTAGAAAAGTAAATATGTTTTATTTTTCCAAAAACATTCTTTTATAAACATCCATCTTGGAAAATCATGCCATTTTTTTCTGCAATTCCTTTTTTAAGCAAAAATACCCGTTACAATATATTAGTTGACCTGGTCACTGAACAGATGTGAAACACTCACTGCTATTTTTTCGCTTGATAGAAAGAGCAAGTAGAGTTGATAAAAAAGTAATTTTCCTTTTTTTAAGATATAGTAACTGAAAAGAAGAAATTAAACATTATTTTAATTATCTTTTTTGGAACTTATAAATATATTTGTCAACATATAATTGTAAATTAACTACTATTACACTATTAATTATTGCTTTTTATTTATATTTATAATGTATTTTCTTCTTTTTAGCTTTTAAAATGTTTCATCGTCACAGTTTCACAGCCTATTAGCCTATTTTGGTGAACCTGGATTGTGCATAATTAAATTCATTGTTGCCTCAACTTATATACGAGTAACGGAATACGGAACGTTATATGTGAGTACGGAAAATATTTTGCGAGCTAACATCCCTTTTTTAAGGAAAAAATACCTTAAAAATAATGCATTGATTTATAATTAAATACTAAAAATTTAAAATGTTGTATTGTCTTCGGACAAAAACATGTCAACGTATTTTATTGTATTTTAAACCTAATAAATTCTAATGTTGTTGAATTCGTAATAAGTAAATAAATATTTAAATATTTGGTAAAAATTTTTATTTACAATGGATAATATTAAAAGAGAAAATCAGTAAAATTTAAATGAATTAAATGCTTTTTAAAGCATTTTCTTTAATTTTTCAATTAATATTAACCCAGAAGAATATAATATAAAGATATGTAAGATATATTAATTAATATATCTTACAGAAATTTCTTTGAAAAGTAATCTTTTTGTTAAAGTAATTTATATTTTTAAACACTCCTTTTATACAAAATATCAGAAATCAAATTTATTCATTTAATTAAACTTATTTTTGTAGATCGCAAACAGTTTAATTTTTTTAATGAAAATTGTTCATATTTTCAATTTTGTTTTTTTCATTTATCATTAATTTATATATTTATAAAACTAAAAAAAGTATTTTTCTGTTATATTTCAAAAGGGTATTTATTAATCTAAAAATAAATTAAATGCTTACAAGATTGGTGTTTTCTTCTGAGGATTTTTAAATATTTCTGTATATTCATTTATATCAATTTCTTCAAATACATTTCATTCATTATCGTAGCATAATTTAGCTTGCAGATTGTAAAAACATATAGTAATGCTGTTCTTATTCCTAGAAATATATATATATTTAATAATCTGCAAATTGTTGGCCATTATATTTATCTTTCAACAATCAAACTTAACATTAAATTACATTAAATATTTTTCATTTATTATTATTATTATTATTATTATTTATATTTTTCCTTAACTTTTTACTATTTGTGTTTTTATTACATATTATATCATTCTGTCTCACTAAAAATATAATTTTATTTTTTTATTCTATAATTAAAAAACCAAACAAATAAATCCGATATGATAAAACAAGAATTGTTAAAATATGTAATAAAGCCAAATTTAAAGTTTCATATTAATAATTTCGGCCCAGATATATCTTATAGAAAATCTCTTTCAATTGATATCTTTCTTTTAATAAATCATCTGATGTTTTGATTTTTAATAAACATAAAAAAGTAATTTGTATCTTTAACCTTTTTTTCTCTCCAATATTGCCAGAAGTTTTACTTATTTATTTAGCTCTCTAGGATAGTTCACTCATGTTTAAATATTATTATTTATTCATCGCTTAATCTTCAAACGGTTAATAAAAGCAACGGATAATATCGAACGCAATGCTGTTGTTATTGAAGAAGACACGTTTTATTTATAAAAAAAGTCATAAATTTAAATTAATTTCCTTGACTTTCAAAATATATTCAGGTACAGAGAGTTGTTATGAGTATTTTATTATCTGCTTAAGGCGTGTTTTACACTCATAAAAAATAATAAATTTCAATTTTCCAATTTGTTGAATTTGCTTAATACCAAAAATTATTAACTAAGAAACTCAAAATAAAATATTTAATAGTTTTATAAAATTGAAAAATACTATGATACTATGAGAAAATATAAATGATAATAATATTATTCATTATTTGATGTAGTTTAATGATTATGTTGAATGTTAAAAAATAAAACAAAATGCACAACAAAATGCAAAATATTTATTATTAAAATATATAAACCGGGTATCACAAAAATGACCTACGATTTTAAAATTCAGCAACTTGCAAACGGTGTCAGTTATTAAAAGAATTCTTGCAGAAGTGTTAAGTATGATGTCAAGTTTTGTATTCTGCGATTCTGTGATTTAGATACAAATAGCATCGATAGATGGTGCTACAAGCAATAACCTCCAAATCCAGGCTCGATTTTTCGGCCTCTGTCTTCTTCCATGCAAAAAAGGGAAATTAAAACGTATTGAATGGGTCCCAAATTACCAAAAATCGGGTCTGGACTAAGCATCTTTAGAGATCCTAGATTAGAGAGGGATTGGACATTGACGAAATGCCCGCCATTTTCGTTACAAATTAGGTGGAACGTCATACAACGCAATGCATTTTCATCAGCGTCTAGCACATTTATTCTATTATAAAATTATGAAAATTCCATTTTCTATGCCTTCAAAGAGTCTTTCAGAACATAAATTTGAGCACATTTCCATTTTAATGAGTAAGAATTCTCAGAAAATGCATTTTTTTTTTTTTTTTTTTTTTTTTTTTTTTTTTTTTACTCAGCGATTTTACTTAGTTATCGGAATTTGATTTATTTACAGAATTTGTTTTTCATATTTTTAATTTGTTTCTTTTAACAGCAGTGACCCTATTTAATTTTTTTTCTAAATTTTTAGTTAATGTTTTGATAAAAATACTCATTCTAATATTATATATTTATTATTGTATTCCCTTTGTATTAAAAAGAATATCAAAGAGAAGTAGCAGTTCTTAGAAACTTTTCATAAAATATTTCCAGCGCACATATTAAATTAACTTTGAATGACATACATAGTTAAATAGGAGCGGTATATGATATGTTCAAATTTTATTGTTTCTGAAATTATCAATGCGAAGATGGTGAAAATTATAATTACTGTTTTTTAAAATGCGTAATAAATTATAGATAGTTTTTAAAAATTGAATTCTACAGTTCATTTTCTATCTGATAATCGTTAAAAATTATTTTCTCAAATATTGCGAAATTAAAATAAAGGTCTTACATTCCCAATCTTCCTCTGCTCACTATTTTAACTAAAAAAATAGAGTAAAAATGCATTTTCTGAGAATTCTTACTCATTAAAATGGAAATGTGCTCATATGTATGTTCTGAAAGACTCTTTGAAGGCATAGAAAATGAAATTTTCATAATGTTAATAGAAAATGCTAGACGCTGATGAACATGCACTGCGTTGTACGACGTTCCATCTACTTTGTAACTAAAATGGCGGGCATTTCGTTAACGTCCAATCTCTCTCTAATGTAGGATCTCTAAGCACCTTTTGCTCTCAGCGCCATCTATTATTTGAAATTCGAACTAAAATAAAGAATCACAGTAAAACAAAGACTCCTGACGTTATACATAACCCCACTGCAAGAATTTCTTACCAAGAATTAATATCCGTCACCGTTAGTAAGTTATTGAATTTTAAATTCATTGGTCATTGTTGAGACACCAAGTATGTTTTTTAAAGAATAATGCTATAGTTGCAAATATGTTATCATATACTAATACATATTAAACAGGTTTTAATGTAATAATTTACGTATTTTAAAAACATTCAGCGTTTAAATATGACATCCAGAAATTTAAGAAAATTCTGGTATTCAATCTAAATTCCCTCAGAAGTACAAACTATTTTATATCTAATGTCTGCAATTTCTTTAACACATTAATAAAACGTCGTTGGGTTTCTTTTTTTGTTTCATTGCTTCATTTTTCTTTACGGAAATTAATATCAACTTACAAGCACAAATTGAAAGAACTTGGCCATTTAATAGGTTGTTCAACAAATGAATTATTAATTTAAAAATATGCTTAACAAGCTATCCTCTTAAAAATAAAATACTAGAGAAACATTTTATGTTAATAATGATTATAAATTCTGCTACTGAATGAAAGTATACCGCTATATTTATGTTATGTTTACGCATGTTACTTTATGTTCGCATAAACTTACAAAACACGTGCTGTTATAACTCTTCGTCGATGTTATGCAAAGCAGGCAAAAATATCATAAGGGATATAAATAAGTAAATACACTAAAAGGTTATGATTTATTAAAATAAATCACTCCCTTTATTAAAAATTAACAGTTTAAATGTAGTAAATATCCATAAATAATAAAACATTTGAAAAAACAGATATGTATTCACACTTAATTCGCAGGAAGCAATTACATATTGCTGAAGTAGGGAGTTTGACTGAAGTAGGGAGCGTTGCACGATTTCTGCAAGACCTATGTTAGCAAGATATTTTTCGTTATATATTGTACACACATTACGTAATATTTGATTTTTTCTATAGAATAAATGTCAGTTTAGATGCCATTTAAAAATCAAATTCCAGAAAATTAAAATTTTTTTATGCATATTTAATAACGTGAAACTTATTAGAACATTGCAGAAATATAGAACATTCAACGCCAACTATTTACGTAATATGTCCAATGCTTATAAAAATACATATAGTTAGTATTTCCTTTTTCATTCATAATTACGGCAATTTTACAAAAAATCAATTTTTATGCTTTCCCAAAATGATTTTTTGTTTAATTTTAAATAATATCTACATAAAAACAGCTTTTTAATGTAACTTCAGATAGTTAATTATACATGGTGTCCCAAAAGACCCTGACACAAGCAGTTTGGACTAAAATGTTTCTAATGATTAAAAGTTTTCTTTAAGCGAATGGAAATTACTAGTTCAAAATTTCAATCATAGATGGCGCCACCAGTCTCTTTGTTTGAATTCAAACATGTTGTTTTTTCAGATTACATTTGACTTAACCAGACTCGATTTTTACTTGTCGGATTAAGTCAAGGACAAAGTGCAAGCTTCTGCTGTAGCTGACATTGAAATACTGCAGAAGAGGCAATTCCGCAATCAAGGCTAGAGAACATGTGGATTGAACAGGATTTCCGTTTGGATTTTGATCGAGCTACAAAGGGTGCACCCATTGAACTATGCTAATCGATTGCAAATATTATTGCTCTGTAAGTGCTTTTTGCTAAATAAAATGATCTATAACTGATTGCCTTGAGTTTTTAATGCTACATTCTGATAATTTAATGTACAGCGCCATCTATGGCAGAAGTTTGGAACTAGTTTTTTTTTATTCGCTCGAAGAAAACTTTTCATCGTGGTAAGTATTTTAGTCCAAACGGCACTCTTGTTCGATAGTTACTAGATTTTATATTAAATTTCAAAATCTTTCAAGGACTTTTAAAACAACAAGTATTTCTTGATTTAATTTTCTTGTGAAAAAAATTAATATCGAGCTTTATGGTAGAACATATTTTAAATGTTAGAAAGAAAAAAAAAAAATATATATATATATATAGATATAGATTTTTTTTTAACATAAAATTTTCTGTAAAGAAAATTTACGATGGTTTTGAAAAAAATTTCAAATATTTACATAGATACATATATATTTACAATTTATGAAACGACAAAATGCAACATAGTGGATATCATCAAAAAGAAACTATTTCACCAAATGGAAAATATTCAATATTTTCTTTCAATGATATTTCTTTTGAAAGTTTTTTTTTTTTTATATAAAATCTATAAAAATAGCCTATAAATGTAAAGAATGTAATACTGAAATTTTCTGTCTTGCTGTAACGGTTCTATGAGAAAAAAAATATTTTTAAATAAAATTATAATTTAAAATAAAAGTTCTATGGTCAAACTTTAAAAAAAAGAACATTTTACGGACTGTGTTCATACATATTTGTAACGATTTTGCTGATAGAAATACATCAACAGAGATAAAAACTAATTTTATAATATGTTCAGTCTGATACTCCTTTGGAACTACAATATTACATATTGATTTCAAATATAAAGCAGTATCAGACTGCTAGAACTTGGCTCTTTAAGAAGTAGCCCAGCAAAAGAATTAATAAATTAAAAATCCATTGAAATCCATTTTAAATAAAAATGCAATTCAAAATTTTATGCGAATAATGGTTATCAGTTCGACATTTTTGTAACGATTTTGGTAAAGGAAATTCATTAACAAGGATAAGAATTTTATTTTATAACATGTTCAGTCTGATACTCCTTTGGTTACCATTACATATTCATTTCATAGATTAAGATTGGTAGAACTTGTCTCTTTAAGAGATAGTCCGACATATGAATTAATAATTTAAAAATTCAATAAAAAAATGCAATTCAGAATTTTATGTGAATAATAGTTATCAGTTCATCATATTTGTAACGATTTTGGTAAAATAACCATATTACATATAGTCCAGGCAATAGGGGAATTTACCTGGCAAAATAAACGGTAGTTCTGGAAATCGGCTTACTTTATGTTTTTTGGGTCACTGAATCCGAATTTGTAACTTTCCACCAAAATTTCCTCCGGCAACCCCCACCCCAAAAAAATATATATATATTAAAAAAATCAATTTTCTTCATTGTTTTAGGAGAAAAGTATCTAGAAATTCAGAAAGTAGACAAAATTTGCAACAAATAAGATGT
Organism: Maratus speciosus; assembly: GCA_963932465.1. NCBI lineage: Eukaryota > Metazoa > Arthropoda > Arachnida > Araneae > Salticidae > Maratus > Maratus speciosus. Next base: position 153,160,165 of record OZ010794.1, on the reverse strand, counting down.
ATGACATTATGACGTAGGATGAATGTGGTAGGGGGGGGGGATCTGCCTCGGAAAATGCGCCGCGGTGCTGCGTGGAATATGTTGCGCAATTTCACTTAACCACTCACATCTTTTACATTCGCCCTCCTGTCTCCCCTCCGAACTTTCTCTATAAGGTTTACTTTAAGTTTCTTGGGTCGCTGAATCCGAATTTTTAACTTCCCCTCAAAATCCCTCCCCGGAACACACCCCCAAAATAGTTGTTTTTAAATTAAATTTTTTATTGTTTTAGGGGAAAAGTATGTAGAAATTTAGAAAGTAGACAAAATTTGCAACTAATAGGATATATGGATTTATCACGTAGGATAAACGGGGAGAGTGGGGGCTGCCTCGGAACATTCCCCACGCGCTGTTCTAAAAAAAAAAAAAAAAAAATTTCAAAAAATCAATTTATTTTATTTATTTATTTATTTATTTATTTTTTTTTTTGGGAGGGGGGGGTGCACGGTGTAATTTTGGTGGAAAGTTACAAATTCGAATTCAGCGACCCCAAAAAACATAAAGTGAGACGAAATCCAGAACTAGCATTAAGTTTGCCAGGTAAAATCCCCTATTTAAATGGACTTGCATAACTTAGTGCACGTAGCTCCGCCGTGCATGTTCAGAGGCAGCCCTCCCCTCCCCTTCATCCTACGTCAGAATTTAAAAACAACTATTTGGGGGGAGGGGGGTTGCTTTGTCCACGCAGCACCGCGCGCATGTTTCGAGGCAGATCCCCCCTTCCCATTCATCCTACGTAATAATGTCATGTATCTTATTTGTTGCAAATTTTATCTACTTTCTGAATTTCTAGATATTTTTTACCTAAAACAATAAAAAAAAATTTTTTAATAAAAACCTTTTTGGGTGGGCATTTTACCAAAATTTGGGGGGTGGTTGCTGGGGGAATTTTGGCTGGGAGTTAAAAATTCGGATTCAGCAACCCAAAAAACATATAGTAAGCCTTTTTCCAGAACTACCATGAATTTTGCTAAGTAGAGTCCCTTTACAATCTCTATTGCCTGGACAAATATTTATTGCAAAGTTTAAGATTGCTAAAAGAAAGCCTTAAAAACCCCTTTAAGGGTTCTCAGGACTTTTAAAATTAAAAAAGGGCCGTTTTCAGCATTTAATGTCTTAAAATGTAATTAAGCAATTGGGAATTAAAATTAACACTTTATTGACCTATCACGAGTATGCTCGTGTTTGTAAAACGGTACATTGTTGACTAAAAGGAATATCCGATTCTTCGTTCCGCCAACACCAATTTTCTTGAATAGGTCTGCAAGGTTTTTTTAGAAATATTGTGTCTTTATATTAAACAGTTGATCATTTTTTGATAGATAGTAATAAATTTCATCTAAAGTCCAAACATTTTAAAAATACTTATCGATAAATAATCTCTATAAACATGCCTTTTCAATCGACTCTTGGAAAATTGGGGATTCCATTGTCTCGAAATATACAGCTCATAGAAAATTGTCGGTCAGGACTGTGTGAAGTGATATAAGTGACATATCATCGCTCTTCAAAGAGATAGTTTTTTCCAACATGTAATTAGAAAATCATTATTTCTTACAATATTTTAAGAATGGCCACAGGGAAAATTAAACAGATATTCTTAGCTATATTTGTTATTTAAGACTTTGAAACATAATTATTTAACGTATCTCTGCGAAATGCATAATTAATTTTTTAAGGGCTCTTAAAATTTGAAGAAAAAAAAAGAGACCATTTTCAACATTTAAAATGAACATGATTAAAAAACATCATTTTTATTGGGATGGAAGACATAAGTATCGTCTTTCATTTCATGTATTTTAAAAAAAAATGCAAAATGCAGAATAGGGTGCTCCAAATTGTCAGAGATTTGTCGAGCACAAAATTGGCATAAAGGCTTATCCGCATGATTGCAAAATAAATTTTGAAACTAGAATTGAAATTTTCCTGTCTAATTATAACTGTAATCAGACTATCGATTACCCTGAACCTAAATAAATTTGTATTTAAAACATTTTTATATTTTTTCTACAAAGTTTATTTAGTTAATTCAAAATTTTGAAAATTTCAACAGTATAAGCACTTAAAAAATATTTTTGTGTATTTTTGTCAAAAGGAAATTTTTTGTTCAGTTTATACAGACTAATATAAAATATATGTTTTGAAAATCTCATGAAAAAATATTGAGAGGTTTTTGAGATATCCTGCGTGGTATGCCCAAGAACATCATTTGGAGAAAAATCAGTTCAAAATTTCCAAAACGCTGCTGTTTCAGCTATTGAGCGGATTTAATTGAAAAAGTGAAACCATCTTTTCTATTGGGAATTTCAAGGAAACAATTATATCAAAATGCTCAGAAAAGATAGGATTTTAAATATCTAAAAAAAATTAAAAATTCGAAAATTTTGAAGCTTTATGAGTCCTGGGACCCCTTAATAATTAAGTAATTTTATTTAAGGATAAAGCTGCATTGTGTTGTATTTCGAATTATTATTTTCATCAATATGGTTTTTAGCACCATGCTATGAGTTCGTTATGTTCAAAAGTAAAAATGTTAATGAAATTTTAGGAAATAGTGTTATTGGAGTAAAAATAATTCTCTTATACCTTAAATTTACAAAATCATGTAATTAATATTAATTTCTAATTTTTTAAATCAAACTTAAATCATTTTGGTATATTTCTATCATTATAAAATCCGCTTGAAGTAAATAGTTTCTTAATTGAAGTAAGTCATTACATAGTTTGAAATTTATATTCCCTAATGGTTTCAATTCTCTTTGATCTGTTTATACTGTGTGACCACTACTGTAACTTCTAATGCAATTCCAAACTGAGCCACTACTGTGTTCACTAACACTAATTACTTACTACATTAGTTATGATTGCATGAGCAACGATCTGTCTGAAATAGTGGTACTCTAAATAATCGTACAAATTAGGCCTTTTTTTTTTTATAAAACATAGTTAATTTTCAGAATATTTCGTTACCATTATTACTTTATATAAATTCAACTAATGTTCATGTGTTATTACAATGGTTATTTATCACGGATTTTTCAACAGACAGTATAACGTTTTCTAAAGGACATTCAGTGCGATGTTTAGATTATTACTGACTTAAAAGTAAGTTAATATTGCATTTCACTTAAATGTTCTAATTCTAATATACGTGGAATTTTGTTTCGTACTAACGCATTAATATAGATCTCATTATTTTCTTGTATTAACTATTTTTCCTTATAGAAAACATAAATGAAACTCTAATGTGAATAGTAATCAATACAAGTTCGTGAAGGTTATTAATATAAATATACTTTTTATTATAAAGATTTGTTAAAACCAGTGAAAATATTAAAACTATTATGGGTGGATTTAAAAGTCTTGTAATAAATTACCTCTGACTTTCTACATAAAAAATTATACAACTTATATTGCTATATACAGCTTTTATTTCACATACTCTCCTTTGTTATCAGAATGTTAAGAAAATTCAATGAGCATGTACATATTTTTCTTTTTCTTTTAAAATGCAAAACATTTTCTGAATCACAACTTTGAATTACACGAGAAACTTTTATTGTGAAAATGAGTTCTAAGAACGCTTTTTAAGAGTAAAGTACGTTTTACTCGCGAAACAAAAAATGAAAATATTTGTTTTCTTTGAGAGTTATGCCGATGAAATATGTCCGTGTAAACTCTTTAAACTTTATGACTGAACAATTTTCAAGATTACTTATTTCTTAAATTATGAGAAGCTTCTAGTTTGAAAGATTTTTTTTTTGTTTTGATCTCCATAAATAACTGAAATTGTTTCTTAACAAAAAAGAAAGATTTTCCAGCCACATGAATGTTTCGATTAAAATTTGGAAGTTTCAAAGATATGAAAGCATAGAAATGAAATTTGATTTTAATTTGATTTTATATAGATTACTATAAAAATATTTAAAAGTTACATTGTTTCAAAATGTAAACTATTGGTCATTTTTTATATACAAGTTTTTTTTTTTTTTTTTCTGAAAGCCAATTTTCTATTTAATTGTTTAATAAATTAACGTGATAATAACAATATGTGATTATCTTTGAATGCTTTGCCACTGAAAAATCTTTGTAGAAAAACTTTGAACTTTATGACTGAACAGCTTTACAAAATTGCGTATTTGTTTAAAATATGAGAAAATCGCGTTATAAAACGTTTTTCTATTTTGTTCTTAAAAAATAACTTATGTCTTTTGGTTAGAAACAAATAAATATATTTCTTTTCTATAAACGTGAGTGTTGTGCTTTCAATTTTGAACTTCCCGTGTAATAGGAACAAAGGATTGAGAATTGTTTTTAAGAATTAATTTTTTACGTATTACAAAAGTTGCTTCTAAGTTAAATTCATTAAAAATATAAGCTAATCTTTATTTTATTATTTTCAAGATTTGTTTAATTAAATGTTGTAATCCATTTTTTAAATTAATTATTTGAAATATGATATTATCATTTAGAACATGTTTCAATGTATTTCGTACACCAATTCGAATATTAGATGCATCGAGTTTATTTTAAAGGATATTCATTTGCTGTTGCTAGAAAATAAAAATTTGATTCTACTAAATTTGTCAATTTATTACGATGGAAATTACAATGACTAGAAAACAGGAATTTTGCTTTTTCAGAATTTAGTGTAGCCGCAGATGTAATATATATATATATATATATATATATATATATATATATAAGGTAAAGTGAAGAGAGTCTGCGCACATTTCAAAAGAATAATAATAAAAAATCTAAATATTGATATTTTGCTAAACTATGCATAGATAATTTTGACTTCATTTGTTTTTTATGCAATTCCATTGTTATTTTGTTGTTATACTGTAATTTAATAGAACAGCAGTAATAAAACCAAGAAAACTATTTTGCGCAATCTCTCCTTACAGGGTAGGAGAGAATGCGCACATGGGTAGAAGAGATTGCGCACATAGGTAGACAAGATTGTTAGTAATAATAACTACAATTACATTGATAACAATAATAATTACACTTAATCGACATTGTTGAAATGTTTTTGTGAGTAAATATTATTGTATTAGGAGTGAATATTTCAACCAAATATTTAAATAATAAATAAAAGAAAGAATTTTAACAACAGTTAAAAATTTTAATTTAAGAAGATTAAGATATCAGAAAAAGCAAGCCCTACTAAGATTACCAAATAACATTAATCTAGTTGATATCATGTTTAACTTGAAAATTACTTCATTTCCATATCCACAGTTTCATTGTATTTTGTTTGCTAAACGAAGTTGTCGTCGTTCATAATCGGTGCACTTATTGTTGTAAATCGTGTATCTTTCTTCCAATCACCCGCAAAAAAAAAAAAAAAAAAAAAAAAAAATACATTGAATCCAGCCAGTTGTCGAAGTTGTCCTGGTACAGTTCCAGACATTCAGTGCACTCATCCTCTCTGACCTTCGGTTTTTTTCCCTTTAGTTTTTTTATCCCACTTTTTGTGAAAACACCTTATCTTCAGCAGTTTTTGAAGCGGCATCCTTCTTAAGTCTATTTTCATGTATATTTTGTGGATCAGTAACATTAGTTGAACTCTGTTTCCTTTTGATTTCGATAGTATGACACTACTTGGGATGGGTGAAAGCTTTTTCAAAACATTGTGTTAGAAAATTTATTTTAGTTAACAAAATAAGTTTTATTAGCAAATTAATTGTCCATAAATTAAAAAAAATATATATATATATATATATATATATATATATATATTTAATTAAATTATTAACAAATATATTATTAATTTATTAACAAATATAATGACATAAAATTAATTTAATAACAACTGTATTATTAATTTATTAATAAAATTTTTATCTGCAAATGTATATTTTTGCAAATTAATTTGTTGCCAAATTTAGTTTTGATAATTATGTGTTTTTCCAGAATTATTTCAAAATTAATTCATTCATACGTTTTACACGTAATTTGCATTCATACAAATTTATCAATAAGCTGTATAATCTCTCCTAGCACTTAAACTTATGGGGAAATGCGCCATCTCTCCTAAGCAGCAGATTCGTAAACTCTCCTATTTTGGTAGGAGAGATTGCGCGGTCTTTTATTTAAATATGACCACTTCTAAAATGAATTGTTGATGTTCGCATACTTAGTCCAGGTTAGTAGTTTATAAGAAATCGTTTTTCAAAATATTTTGTGTTACTGACGTTCTATAAAAACAACGTACAGTTCTAACGAACAGTTATGAAAATTCAAGCACTTACTTTGGAAAAACAAAACAAAATAGCACTTCTTTATGCAAGACGCTTGGAACAATTAATATGCACATTCATGTAGACACTGCACTAATGTTGCTGTACAACTACATGGAGTCGCTGCGCGCGCATCTAATCCTTCAAGTCGAATCTCTTTGTGCACAATCTCTCCTACCGCGCGAACTCTCCTCGCTTTACTATATATGTATATATATATAGAGAGAGATAGATAGTACAAAATATTTTTCGGTTTTAAGACATAAAACACACGCTTTTATTCTATATAAAATAACGTCATTTGCATCCGTTGTAGAATTCCGCATCTATGATTCAGTCTTAAACAACATCTACAGAAAAGTATGCATATGACGTCTCTATAACTGAATAATACGCAAATCCAGAGAAAAACCGATGTCTTCATTCAAAAAACTCGACAAAAAAATCGGCTATCTAATGATTTACATGACTTCATTTTTTGTAACATTAATAACATTAATTAAACTTAAAAATAAATATAGTTTATAATATATCCATGTTTTATCAGAAATCATTCATTTATATATATTTTTCAAAATAGCATGTATTTTAATTACATTTAAAAAAATGTTATGAGAAAATGGCAACAAAAAGATATAATTATTATTTTCCTACTATTTTTTCTTTACTTTCTACAGAAACAAATTCAGTAGCCAACGTTAAACCGCTAAAAACTACAAGTAAATTAATATCTCAAAATGAACGGAGATGCAACAAATTGCAAACAAATTATTTTTTAAACTAGATTTTTTCCCCTATACGACGATATAAAAATGGAAAATGTGCGATGCTTAGAAGATAAAAAAAAATAATAAAATAAAAAAAAAATAAAAAAAAAATGCAGTAGAGATTATGCAGTAAAATGATACATCTGCTTTCTTTTACGGCTGGCCTATATAACGGAACGTTATTTTTTGAGACGACAGTTAAATTGTTTGGCAAAAGAAACAGCATATCAGGGGCTAAAAAGAATTTGCACACCCAACTAGTAGCTTCAAATGCATCTTTCCTTTTAATAGAGAAGTTTTAATCCCTGCAAGTTATTCACGGATGACCTTTACTCACAATAAATATTTTTTTGAATAACAAAAATAAAGTTTTAGCTTCCGTTTATACAGACTAACTGGAACTACATGTTTAGAAAGTTTCATGAAAAAAAAAAATATCAGAAAATTTTGACATATACTGAGAATTTTGCCCCAAAACGTCATTTTGAGAAAAAGGACTTCAAATATGCGGAAACGCCGCTTAAGCTATTGGGCGGGTATAATTCTTAAAGCCATAACTTATGTTCTAATAGGAATTTCAAGAAAAACAATTATATCAGAATGTTCAGAAAAGATAGGAGTTTAACATCTCAAAATATTTAAATTCTGAAAATTTTGAAGCTTTCAGAGTCCTGAGACCCCTTAAGAGGTAGTTCAACAAATGAATTAATAATTTAAAAATTCATTGAAACAATCTGACATTTTAATTAAAAATTTAATTCAAAATTTAATTTAAAAAATTTAATTTGTGAATAATAATTACGAGTTGACCCGTGAGAGGTTTTCGATAATCTAGTTAAATTTTAGTACATTTTTCATTAATTTATAATTAACTGCAATTTTTTTAATCAAGCAACTTGTTCTAAGGAGTCTCAGGACTCTTAAAGCTTCAACATTTTCGATTTTTTTATTTTTTTAGATGTTAAACTTTTATATTTACTGATCATTTTGTTATAATTGTTTCCTTGAAATTCCTATAAGAACGAATGTTATGTCTTTTATTGTTATACCCGCTCAATAACTGAAGGTGCGTTTCCGAAACTTTGAAGTAATTTTTCTACAAATGATGTTTTTGGGCATAACGCGCGCGATATCTCAAAACCATCTGAATACTTTTTCATGCAGAACATATATATCTTGTTACTCAGTAGAAACTGGATCCATAATTTAATTATTTTTTCTTAAAAAAAAAAAAACTTTTTAAGATAATTATAGTGTTCAAAAATTCAGCATTTTGCATTAGAGAAATACAATTTTGTATTAAAATTATAAAAATGCTTTAAATAAAAATTAATTTAGATTCAGGGTAATTACTATAGTCTGAAGTATACTTAGGCACAATATATTTCATTCTAGCTGCAATATTTATTTTGTAATCCTGAGCGAAAACTGATATACCAATTTTCTGTTTGACAAATGTCTCACAGTTTGGAGCGCCCTACACTCTCAGAAATAAAACTCTCACTTTTGACGATTCATCAATCCTTAAGCTGCATTTCGTCGTTTTTGAAGATCACTTCCTATCAACATCACGTGAATTTTAACGAAACGTAAATTCTCAAATATTTTACGAAAGTTTTGTCTCAATCACGGTCAGACTCAATGCATTTTAAGGAAACAGTTCCTGTATCTCCTCAAATCCTCCGATTTTAACAAGCATATATTTGCTTGTTTATGTTAGTACTGTAATAATTTATTTTAAAGCAGCAATTTCTAGTGCTTTTCAGAAAATACTGAAATATAGGTATTGTTTCTTCATTAGTTAATTTTTTAGCTGTTATTTTTTTTTTAGGAATACTTATTATTATTATTATTATTTTATTTATATGTTGTTGTTCGTCATGTTCTAATTCGAAAAGAATAAATTTCCTGTGTTCTTCATAACCATTCAATATATATATATATATATATATATATATATTGGTCAATAAAATTTCAAACTTCCAGGATATATATATTTTTTTAAATTTATTTAAGAAGTATATTCTGTTTTCAATCAAATTAAAAATAAACATAACTGATCCCTCTCTCCTTTATAAACAGTAAAGTGTTAAAATTTTATCCACCTACTCAAAGTGATAAAATATATCACAATATGCAGTTCACAATTTTGTTAAATGTGAGCAACAAATTAACCAGACCATATTCTAATCATTCATTGAGCAAAGAAAATTTCACTAAAAATATTATTTAATCAATCTATATTATAATTATTCATTGACCATGAGAAAACCATTATAATAAATTAGCCTTACTTAAAACTTTCTTAAATTATAGCAGCATCGATAAAATTACAATCTACCTTATAAACATATAAATACGCAGCAGAATTCATTACATCAGTCTAAAAGCACATCTATGGAAGTCTCCAATAGGGAGGCCGGAAAAGCAACGTTTTCCCACGCCAAAGTCCGCGGGTTCGAATCACCCCGAGGAAAACGAGAAGTGAGTTTTTTCTTCAGCTTGTCAAGAGATACAGGAGCTTCCAATCTTTTTGATAGACGGCACCATCAGCCTTCTTTTGACAAAATTTATATCGTCAAGCAAGTGAAGAAAGTAATTTCATCAATTTGACGAAATTTTCGCACGGAGCATTTCCTATGAAACTATTTCGTCAGAAAGAAAGAAAATTTCGTGAAATCCGAGTATTCATTTCTGAGTGTGTATAAATACTTATTTTGGATCTTGCAATTTTTTAAATACATAAAATGAATGACATACATCTTTCATTCCAATAAAAAATATGTTTTTCAAGACTACATTTTAAAATATTAAATGTTGAAAATGGTTTTTCTTTTAATTTATTTTCCAATTTAAAGAGTCCTGAGACCCTTTAATGAGAAATGACATCAGAACACTATGCCAAAAATCTATTCATATAATATTACATTTACCATTGTGTGTTTTGCATGTGCAAAGAACAAAGGACGTTGACATGAGTATTAATACAATGGTGTCTCTTAATGTAAAATTATAACTAAAGTTCTGCATGGAATCTCAAAAGCAAAGAATCTTATAGATCGATGCCTTATTCATCGTTTTACGATTTATAATAGTTAAATACATTTTTCGATGAAAGGGAGCAAAAAATTCTATCCAGTGATTATTCTCACCTCATTCCTCTTATAAGCTAAATATCAGTTAACCCATCAGTGCACGCGTTGGGATAAAATCTATTCCAATCACATTTTTCTTAAAAAGAAAAATAAATGAATAAAATAGAATAAATAAACAAAATAAAAAAGATGGACGATTCAGACCTTGCATTGTACGTTTCATGGTCAAGGTCTAGAAGGGGTGGGTGAAGTTTTCTCAAGGAGGGTAAAAATATACCTCTAGGGACTAAAAAATCCTGTGCGTGTATAAATTTTCATTTCGATACGTTCATTTCTTATGGGCTACTAAAATAATGTTAGTGAAAAACTAACATCAAAGCTACTTGTATATGTTGATGAAAGTCTATTAAATGTAATTAATATCAATTTTGTGAAATAATCCATCTTTAAGGTGTAAAACAAATCATTTGCATATATATATATATATATATATATATATATATAATTTTTTTTTTAAATTGAGCATGAACAAACACAAAAAGAGCATAATTGCATACTAAAGCAATATTTATGCTTAAAAAATTCTTTTATGAAACTATAATAAAATGCATTAAAAAAGTTTTTTTCAAAGAACGTTAACTTATTAAACTTGTGATAAATCATAATTTATCTTAAATCCTAATGAAAGGCAGACAAAAATATTAAAAGTAATATGAACAAGTAAATAGACACAAGTATTAATGAAAAAAAAAATAATAAAACCATAAAATGAAATGCAATATTTCACTTTCATTCAATCATACAATAAACAATATGAACTTAAACCTCACTGTTATTCTTGAAAGGTGATTAAAATAATAAAATAGATTTTATGATTTAAAAAAAAAATTATTTAAAACTTCTTAGTATTTTCCGCCTGGATTGTCGGAGGACATCATCAAAGAATGTTTTAATAGCAATTAGTTATTAAAATATTCTCTTATGATGGCCTCGGGAAATGCAGGCTGGAAGTAATAAGAAGTTTTAAATAAAATGCATGTTTTCAACTTGTAAAATCTGTTTTATTATTTTAGTAATATTCAAACACAAAAGAGCAAAAATGCATACCAAACTAAAATTTACGTTTAAAAAATACTTTTGTTAAACTATAAAAATAAAAAAAAAAACTAATAAAAAAGTTATTTTAAAGAAAGTTAACTGATCAAACATGTGTTAAATTGCAATTTATCTTATGAAGGGCAGACAAAACTATTACAAGTAATATAAAAACTAAATACAAACAAACAACAACAAAAAAAAAAACATAAAACGAAATGAAGGCCGAAAGTAATAAGAAGTTTTAAATAAATTGTATATTTTTAACTTGTAAAATCTATATTATTATTTTAGTAATATTCAAACACAAAAGAGCATAAATGCATACCAAAGTAATATTTCTGTTTAAAAAATACTTTTATTAAACTCTAATGAAAAAACTAATAAATAGTTCGAATTTGAATATTTCCAACTGAGCGAAAAATTGCTCAGGCTGGGAATCGAACCCAGATCCTTGTCTTACAAGGCCAATGCTTTTCCGTTTAAGCTAACTGGGCCAACAACCAGCCAGCATATTTCGCTCAGAGAACCTTATTGGTAGAACATCTGGTCTGTCATGTAGACAGCTCAACAGAATAAACCGCAGGTAAAGGAACTCCGTATAAACGATGGATACGTAGATGTACTATATTTTAACACAATCAAACTGATTGGTAAAGTTATCATTCGAATTTGAATATTTCCAACTGAGCGAAAAATTGCCCAGGCTGGGAATAGAACCCAGATCCTTGGCTTACAAGGCCAATGCTTTTCCGTTTAAGCTAACTGGGCCGACAACCAGCCAGCATATTTCGCTCAGAAAACCTTATTGGTAGAACATCTGGTCTGTCATGTAGACAGCTCAACAGAATAAACCGCAGGTAAAGGAACTGCATATAAACGATGGGTACATAGATGTACTATATTTTAACACAATCAAACTGATTGGTAAAGTTATCATTCGAATTTGAATATTTCCAACTGAGCGAAAAATTGCCCAGGCTGGGAATCGAACCCAGATCCTTGGCTTACAAATAAATAGTTGTTTTAAAGAAAGTTAACTTATCAAACATGTGTTAAATTGCAATTTATCTTATGAAGATCCGACAAAACTATTACAAGTAACATAAAATACTAAATACAAACAAACAACAACAACAACAAAAACAACATAAAACGAAATGCAGGCAGAAAGTAATAAGAAGTTTTAAATAAACTGTATATTTTGAACTTGTAAAATCTATTTTATTATTTTAGTAATATTCGAACACAAAAGAACATAAATGCATACGAAAGTAATATTTATGTTTAAAAAATACTTTTATTAAACTCTAATAAAAAACTAATAAACAGTTGTTTTAAAGAAAGTTGACTGATCAAACATGTGTTAAATTGCAATTTATCTTAGGAAGAGCAGACAAAACTATTACAAGTAACATAAAAAACTAAATACAAACAAACAAACAAACAAAAAAAAAACATAAAACGAAATGCAGGCCGAAAGTAATAAGAAGTTTTAAATAAACTGTATATTTTTAACTTGTAAAATCTATTTTATTATTTTAGTAATATTCAAATACAAAAGAGCATAAATGCATACCAAAGTAATATTTATGTTTAAAAAATACTTTTTTTAAACTCTAATAAAAAACTAATAAACAGTTGTTTTAAAGAAAGTTAACTGATCAAACATGAGTTAAATTGCAATTTATCTTATTAAGAGCAGACAAAATTATTACAAGTACTATAAAAAACTAAATATAAACAAACAAACAAAAAAAAACATTAAATGAAATGCAATATTTTACATTCAATCATGGAACAATCATGGAATACACAACATGAACTTTAAAAAGCTCAATGTTTTATTAAAAGGTAACTAAAATAATTTTTTTTAAAATGCCATTTATTTAAAAATATGCATTTTTTAAAAAACTTCTTAGTACTGTCCGCCTGGATTGCCCGAGGCCATCATCAATGAATACATTAACAGAAACTTGTTATTAAACTAATAAGTTTTAAATAAAATGTATATTTTTAACTTGTAAAATCTATTTTATTATTTTAGTCGCCTTTTAAGTAAAAGAGTGGAAATTTTAAAGTTCATACTGTGTATTTTATACACAAACAGTTAAGATTTAAAAAGATAAAAATCTTACCTTATTATAAATTACCATTTTAAGCGATCCATATAAAAATATAAACATACATAAAATTGGAAAGCACTTATAACACTTTTGACACGGTTATATTAACACTTCCTTCCTAAAAAGGAATGCTAGTATGCGCAGGAAACGAAATTTGGAAAACCAGTTAAGTTGTATTACATATTATATCGATTTTCCGCTGAAAACCACAGAGGTTACAGGGCATTTATTCAGATGGATTTAATGGAATATAAGTCGACGTTGACAGCGATTATTTATGACCTTTATTTGTTCATACGTTTGATTGCTAACAACGTTTGTTACTAAAATTGTGACTGAAAATCTAGAATAACTAGTACTTTCTTACTATATTCACCGATAACATATTGTACTGGCTATTTGCAAATAATATTTTATGATTTCCGCATAATTTAATCGTTAAATTAACATGAGTTTTATTTAATTTATGTAGTTTATTTAAATTCTGTTGTATGATAGTTTTTTCAAATTGATGAGTTTTTTGATACTTGTAATATTTTTATCATTTCTAAAACCTCTAAGTTATCAACAGATTTTATGTTATATCTTATACACACAGAGCTTAACCCCTTGGGGACGAGCGACCGGTATTCGTGCCACGTAAGATGCTCAGAATCGGGGATTATTCTCACCAGTAAATTTTTATTGAAAATTTTGCCTTATTTAATCCGAGCATTTTCCGATTCAATTAGGCAAAATTTACTGTTTTAAAAAACCGTTGATTAAAGATTAAAAATTCTGTAAAAGACGCTCGTCAAGATAATTAACCCCTTGGATAACAAGATAATTAACCCCTTGGGGACGAGCGACACGTATACGTGCCGCATGAAGCACTCAGAATCCTTGTTTTTCCTCACCAGTAAAATTTTACTGTAAAATTTGCCTTATTTAATCAGCGCATTTTCTCGATACAAGAAAACATAAATTTCTGTTTTTAAAAAACGGTAACGAAAGATTAAATATTTAGTAAAAGGCTCCCGTCCCGAAGGGGTTAATTCTTAATGTTTTCTACGGAATAAATGACAGTTTGAATAACCGTTACCGTTCAATATTTATGCATACTTAATAAAGTGTGATTTATTAGAAAAAATATAGAATATCCGATATCGTCAATTTATGTGATATATTCAGTGCTTTAAAAAATATATAGAGGGTGCCGCATATATTTCAGAACACACATTATATGTGAAATATCACACGGTACATCACAGTTACAAATATATTTCTGTTAAATGTAAACATGCCTGCACTTAGACTATCTGGGGACATTAAGAGGCATACTGTCATTGCCTAATTTGTTTTGATTTACAGATTACCGCATTCTTTCATCTCGCCCGGTCGTTAAAGTACGAGCAAACAGGAAGGCTGGCATGTTTTGTAAGGAAAACGTTTCATTCCGGAACCGATATAAAGGCAATATGACATTATCATGACACCAGAAATCTTCAGTCATGTCGATGAAAATCCTAGGAAGCTATGAGGATATTCGCAATGGAGCTGCAGGTGGATGTGACCAACATCCAATGTGTGATTCACAAGGATCTTAGTAAGACGTCGTACGTAATTAGGATGGTTTTCTTCTTTTCCCGAGAGAAACAGGGCTAACTGCCTGACAAGAGATAACCGTCTCATTAGCAAGCTGATAGGAGATGGGAAAGAGGAGACAGAAAAGTTTTTCTTTTGAGCAAAACTGTGACCAGGTCCAGAAAATGAACCTAAAAAATCTTTAGTAGTTTAATATCTCATAAGAGGGTCCGACCGCCATACACAGAGAATTGTCAGCCTCACTGATGTTTCTGGGGGTGGGGCGAGGGGGTCGTGCGAGCGAAGATGACCTGATGCCTCCACATTTCTTTCTTCAATGTTCCAGAGTCAACTATGTTTCTTATACTGATGTGTCCATGCTCTGGATTACTTCTGCAGCAGTTGGAATATCATTTTTTTTTAACAAGACCGCATCCAATAATGGATGATCAGGTTATGTCAAGTTTAACCAAAGATGATAGTTTCGTGACCATGTCATCCTCAACTTGATGCCCCATAGATCCCCAGATATTCACCCTATGTGTTATTACATGTGATGGTAGTAAAGAGCGACTCCAATAGTCATCTATAGAACAATGTTTACGGCTCTTGGAGCGCCCGTTGTGTATGTAGTGCCAAAAGTTCCTAACATCTATCTGATTATTACCTGCAGTAAGTTTTGTCAGCGTGTAGAGGCAGTTAATATGGCTTTTGAAGGTTTCGTTGTGAATGATGCCATCCAGTTTGTATATCGTCATCTGTACAGAATGTTAAAATAAAAGAAAACATTCCATCTCTAGTGTATGTTTTAGTTTGAAAGAAGGGGTTATTTTCTTCTCAAATGCCTGCCCCACCGTTTATATTTAATATTTCCAATTTAAATAAGATTTATTGCCATTTTACGAAAATTGAATTATTATGCGTTTGCAAAAATAAATAATAGCCACATTCAAATAGTTTTTTGAATGCCACATTCAGATATTTAGTTATTTCATGACTTGTTATTTTTGACAAAGAAAGTTCATACTTAAATTTATCCTAGAACATATTCTAAATGTTAAAAAGCAAATATATATATATATATATATATATATATATATATATATATATAATTTTTTTTATCGAACAGAAAATGTTCCTATAAAGAAAATTACAATGGTATTGAAATTACTTCCAGATACTTTTTCGACATCCAGAAACGGAAACTATTTGTCCGACGGGGAAATATTCAGTACTTACTTCAAATGATAAATATTTCCTTGTAATGCATTTTTCATATAAATCCATTGAAAAAATTCTATAAAATTGAATAGAAGTCAAGCATGTGATGCTGAATTTGTACATTTTCTTTCTTATTGAAAAGATGCTTTTAATAAATTCTTCTAAATAACAGTATTATTATGAATAAAAATCCTCTTCTGTGGTCAAAATAGAAAAGAAGATGCAGAGGATGTTTATACATTTTTGTTACAATTTTCATAAAAGAAATAAATCAACAAATATAATAATTTTTCCAAAATAATGAAGTTGGTCGTTCTTCTGTTCAACTATCACATTATATCGTAATTTCTAAGAAAAAAGAGCTTTTAAAAGTATCAAAGTTTATTTCTATTTCATTGCTCGACCGCAATATTCCAGAGCGTTTTTGGTTGTCGCGCGGTGGGTGATTTACCGATCCAAAAGTATTTCATTACAGTACGGCGTATCGGGATATATCATTTGCGGTGGTTTTTAATGATGTTTCATAATTTCAAACACTTTTAAATTTATATACGTATCTACGGAGTGCACTACAGGATGCTTTCTATAGAATAAAGTATGGATAGCATTTATCGATCATTTACAGGGACACTAAAAATAATTATGTTATATTACGGTCTATGGAGATAAATTGTTTGTGATGTATTTTGTTCACATTACACGACTTCAAAAGTATTTAAATTGATAAATATCTCCGAGGTGCTCTATAACATGTTTAATATTGAATATGATGTGCCGTTCATCTTTCATATAGAGGGGGACAAAAATATATCAGTTATATTTTTCACTTTATGAACAATAATTGTTGGAATTGCATTTGCAGTTGTGGAGCATTTTTTTTAATTATAAAAATCGCATACAATTTAGTATGTATAAATTCTATAAATCATATACAAGGCTGCACAAAACAACTGAAGTACATTTCCGTTTAATGACGGAAATTGCTGACCAGAAAATTTCAACTGTGCTATGTGTTCACTAACTGTTCTAAGTTTTAGTATATTGTGAATTATATGATAAATCTATAGTTCATATACAGGAATGTACAAAATTTTCAGCTGTTTTTCGGACTTTGTTTGAAATTGTGGTTTCAAACGTATGGCATATGTTTCACAAATTATCACTTAGACATAGTTTTTCACGTTATTATGCTATCATATATATTAAAAGGTAAACCTGACTCTGTAAGTTCAGTCAAAAAAATTCACACATTTGCACATTCGTGGAGTTAAATTTACTAGATCTACCACTTAGGGGAGAGAAAGAGCAGGTCTGGTTAGCAGAATGGTCTAAAGCACCAGTTTGAAGCTCTGAACTTTTGTAGACGACGCAGGTTCGAACCCAACGCCCTTCAAAGTGATTTCTGTACCATTTTGGCGACAATTCCCAGCAAACACATACCTTTCGGCACACGATCGGTCCGCAGCCGGCAGTGTCGGTTAAGTGTCGGCATGGACACAGTGGTTTCGGTGAAGTGTCGGCAGCATGTCGGCAACCGAAACTGAAGAATCGGCTTTTTCGACTACCGGTTACCGTAATCGGTCCCATTATGGTTATATATCGGCAAGCGACTTACACCGGCAAGTGAAGCAGGACCGACATGTGATTTCTGATAGTGGCCCGATTAGATTTGCCGACATTGTTCCGAATTCGGAATTTTTAGTCGTAGCTAACATTTTTTTTTTCTTAATTTTGTTTGAGTTTGAGTTTTGATAATATACGTATATTTCATGTATTTCATATAAAATTTTAACAGTGATAATAAAAAAAAAAAGGTCAAAAATAGGCTAAATTTATTTATTTTAAAAAAGTTGTTATTGACTTACAATTACTATTTGAATCATCAAAAGAGTTATTTAAATCGTTCCTTAAAATTATTATTCATTATAAACTTAACTGTAGAAAAAAATAGCTATGTTTCTTATTTTATTTAAAAATCAAATTGTTAAAAAGTGTTTTAAATTATTTTACAAGCTATAACAAAAAACAACTATTTAACTTTTTAGCACTACAATTTAAAAGGAAGATTCAGAAATCTCCTACTTCTAAAAAATTACTTACCCCTCCCCCCTCCGAAATAAAAGATAAATTAACATTTCTATTTTATTTGATGATTAAAAAATTTTGATAAGTAAAAGAATCATTATTGATACATAATCACTAAAAACATATTCTACATTAAATCAACCAATGACAAAAAATGTACTCTTATTCTAATTAAAAGTGATTAATTGCCAGCTTATTTTTTTTATTAAAATTAGTTTTTCTATGTTACAAATATATATTTCTTGAATTAACACATTTAACTACTATATAATTCCTTAAGAGAAAATTGTATTAACAGAAAAACCCCTGAAATTCACTTATTTTATTTAATACGCACTCTTAAATTTATAAGAAATATTCAGAAATACCCCCCCCCCTTTAAAAATTATCTTCCAAAAGAAAAAAATAATGTAATTTAATATTTCTATTTTATTTTTAAATTAAAAATATTGTTAAGTAACATATTAATACTGAAACATACTCATTAAATATATGTTCTACTTTAAAACATCAAAAGCAACATAAAATAATTCTTAATCTAATTTAAAGTTATTAATTACAAACTTTTTATTTATTAAAATAATTTTTTTTTCCATGTTAAAAATATATATTTTATAAATTAACGCAACGCATGCAATTACATTATAATTCCTAATAAGAAAATTTGAGTAACTGAACAAAACCTCTAAAAATATTTTTTATACTTAATTATTCTTAAATTTATAAGAAAAACCAATTCATTTGCTTTAACGAATTCGCTAAGATATCTATTTCATTCATTTAAACATTAAATTAACTTTTAAATACACGCGCGTAAGACAATTACAAATAAATAAATAAATAAAATCAAACACTTCAAAATTCTAATTTTCCCATCTACCAATTACCTTCAGCGACAAATCATACTTATTGATATGTCTTCCCCTTATTACCTCATAAAACCCTCCCCTGATCAAGTCTCTGTGGGCAAGTGGTTAAGGCGACTGCTTCCTGTCCGTTGGTTCGCCGGATCAAACCCCGCCTTGCCTCTTCCATCGCCGAAACACGTTCCTTTCAAATATACATTCCACAATGGGTCATAGATGGCGCCATCAAAACTTTTTTTTTTAATTTATGCTGGTGTCAAGCTGCGCCCGGTATTCGTATGGATAACTATCGGCGTGCTGTCGGCATAGTGTTCTGCCAATACCGGACCGGCTGCGTGCCTCATGAATCGGGCCGCATTCGCGCGGCGTATCAAAAAAGATACGGAACCGGTAGCGACAACCAGTATCTTGCCAGTACCACCGGTAGTGGCAAGCGGCTGTCGGCCAATTGCTTACCGATAGCTATGTGTTTGCTGGGTTCATTTCGATAATAACATATTTTATTAGGAAGAGAAGTTTTATGATTTTGATTTTATTATTTGAATGATATTAAATAAAATTTAACACTCAAAAATATTTTGAAAAAATAATAATTTTATATTTAAAATAATTAGCCTAAAATATTTTGCAAGTAATTATAAATTAAATAAATTGAGCTGTAATAACTTTTGTTTTCTGACAATTATCAGGATTATATAAGGCGCATGAGTCAGTCAGAAAAGTTTGCCATTCTTTTCCGTAATATATATATATATAACAGAAAAAAAAGAAAATATTCATATAAGAGCTATAAAATAAATTATCTTGATATACTTGGTTTAATGTTTAAAAGGTGAAGAAAAAAGTAAACTAAAATTTAAGTAATAAGAAATATGCATTATAAATCATTAGTTGCATCAAGTTTCAAAATTAGGCTTTTAGAGAATGAGACTGATATAAATAAAATTCATGGCAGCTTTTAAAGGTCGTGTAGTTAAAAAAAAAAATAAAAATTTATATTGTTATTATTTTTTTTAAATTAGACCGTAGTAAGTATAATAAATGCCCTGCCCAGTATTTTTCGGTAGATTTCTGATAAAAGGCAAGCATAATTGGTTGTAAATTATAAACTTAAAGTTCTTTCACTTCATTCAATAGGTTAGACTGACAGCACTCTCTAGCTCGCCTTCAAGAAATAGGAATCACTTATGCAATATAAAAATTTGTCACGATATCATTAATTAATTTAAAAGCATCTAATTAAAAATTCAAGAATATTTCTAACGGAACATTCAAGTTATTTACCGTCAAATCGTGACGGGTACTTATCTAGTGAAGTTTTATTATAGTAGTCCGAATGCGTTGAAAAATGTTTCATAATATGATTGACGCATGATTTTACGTCCTTCTTGATAATTGTAATGGTAATTTTTAACGGTATGGATGTTAAAGTGATAAAACATTTTTTTTATTATTATAACAAATCCTATTTTTTTTTTATAAAATTTAAGATACGGGGCAAACATTCAACAGTTTTAATGAAAATTGCTGTGTTGGATATTCCGCTGTATATTTACATTTATCTCTGCACGGAGAAACCTTATGTAAATAATTGGAATCATAAGATATCATGAGAACATTTTACATTGTATCAAATTTGAATTTGGAGAATTTGTCTGGATCAATTTTACAACCAGTTAACCCCTTAACCTACGATTTACATCCAACAGCGGTTTGGCAAATCCACAGCTACCACTAAAATTTAATAGAGATTTTCGCCTTGTTTAATCATGGAATTTCGACGATTAAATTAAACTATATTTACTGTAAAATTTTAGTGGTAAGAAGAATTTACATTTGGCTCGATCATCGTACGTGGGCTATGCCCGTCATTGTAGGTTAAGGGGTTAATAATCCAAGTAATATATTTTAAATCATTTTGTCCTGATTTATCTACATACAACTGGCAATTTTTGTCCAATTTTGTTCTTAAATTTAATCATTTCGCTCTTGCAAATCTTCATGTGCTATTCATTGTAATTTTCTCCAATAAACAAAATATTTTCAACCAAATTCTCATTTTCGTTAAATTTTAAATCTTGTTGCCGTTGCATAATGGTGTAAAAGTTTATTTATGTGACTAACTTAAATTCTCCTGTCTTTGATAAAAAAAATGGTACTTGAACTAAAATTAAAAAAATATATATATTTAGACTTAATAAGCTAAGAACAATTCTAAAAACTGGGAGGGCACCTAAGGGCAGAGAAATTAAAATTGGAACGAAAAGGTAATAATCTAAACTATTTAATCATATCAAAAATTTAGCTTAATCGTGCTTTATCACTTTTTCTACATTGAAACTGAAAAAATTTAAAAAATTAAGTAGTTTTTTGCAACATTAAAGATGACATAACAGCTCATATATACAAACTTTATGCACATAAATCCGATAAAATAATGTCCATATTTCGTTTGGAAGCGTCCATAATCAAGCAGTATATTTTATTCCGCTTCAAGTAACAGATTAAATAACTATACTGAAATTGATTGATTCATTCCTAACTAAGAAGCACCAACTTTGCACTAGTCTATGGGCCATACAATTATATTTATATGAATTCTATAGCAGGGTACAACGTCCTAAATATTGAGCTAACACCGGTAAAAAATAAATTACGGATAGGATAAATTTTTAAAAATGGACTTTTGGCCAGCTAAAATCGGTAAATCACCCACCGTGTGTCGCTTAAAAAAGCTTGTTTTAAAAGTCCAAAGATACAATAATACATTGAAAATACTTCAAAGGCTTTGGGTGCGATGCAGTTAATTGGAATCTGAATTTCGATTTATTTTCTCATTTTTTTAATAAAAATATAGTAATAGATGTAGAGGTATGGCTGGTATCTATATCTGGTTGGACCTTTTATCCTGAATGGGTAAAAATAAAGAATGTTTTTTCAAAGTGATGGAATGTTCTTTAAAAACAGGTACTTAAAAATATTTTTAATACAATAAGAGTTAATTCTGACAGTCTTTCTTCTCTGCACTCTTTAAAAAATGAAAAACGCTCTTTCGCTTTCATTGTAAAATAATCCAGCACCAACGATTAAACCTCTAGCAAAACTTTCATTGTTTTCTCTGAACCCATATTTTATTTATTTTTCTTCTTTTTTTCTATAGCAAATCAAACTCGTCTTATTGCAATCAGACGCAAATATCCAAACAACATCAATTGCAACTTCATACTTCGATTTATTACCTGCCAAATAATTTTATACAAAAATCTGCACAGTCTTACACTGTGGAACATGTTTTTGCATTAGACGGTTGTTTTTACTCATTCTTTTTTTAAATTATTGACGTTAAATCATATTTGCTAATTTTGTATCCAGTTCCTATTGAGATGTTTAAAGATTTTTCGATAGTTCTTTGGAAGTTCGACTTCCTTTTAAAAGATGAGTTGCGAGTTTTGATATAATCAGCATTGAACCTTCCTTTGTTGAATATGTACATTTTGTACTTTTTTCCCTATCAAATGCAAATTTTATATAAATTTCTCGTTTTTCTAAAATTTTGCCAGTTAATTTAGGTGTATATACATTAAAATAATGCTTTTTACACATTTGTTTAGGCACGTTCGTAATTATATAAATACTTAGTACCCTGTAATGGCAGTCTGGTCCGTCCTTCAGTCTGTTTGTCCCTCTGTCCGCATATAACAGCGCAAAAACTACACAGCCAGGGGTTTTTTAATTTAATATATATATAATCGTTACAGACTCTTGTCGAGTCATTTCGCAGTTCATGAAAATCGAATCAAAACTTAAAGCGATATCAATAAAAATGTTGTCAATAAAAGTTTTCTTCATTCTATTAAATCCTATTATACGTTATTAATTAAATTATATCACATGATAGGTAATGAGTCTATGTTGCCATGGTGTTTATGTCCTATTGAGGATGGAAGCCTATTATTTCCATATTATTAAATTTAATATATATAATCGTAAAAAAAATTTGTTTCCATGCATTTTCACATAAGAGTGCAGCAGCTATTTCACCAACATCTGAATATTTGTGAAACAAGTTATAGTATGAATGCAAGCTATTTTCCACGTTTGACATACAATTCCCGACTTGATTAAATAATTGAAAAGTATATATTTCTTCGTAAGGCGCAAATACATAGCTTTTGATCTATTGTTTATTATCCAACAAAATTTTAAACAATGAATATTTTTAATGTTGCAGGCAATAATTAATTCTTTTTCCAAATTGATGCCGTATAGGTTTTTTAATTTAAATTTAAATCATAGAGAATGTCGAATCGTTACAAAAATATGTGAATGTTCTCTGCATTTTAAATATATCGTTTGCTTCCAACGTGAGAATATTTTAGGTTTTTTTAAACTATGTACTAATCGATAAAATGTGTTATTTAATATGATGATTAATAGTGTTTGAAACATCCTGCTTAAAATAAAATCCCAGTAGAGAAAAGATAATATGAGCCTAGTTAAACTGAAAGACAAGGAGATAGAACATTTTAAATCTCTCCGATATCAGGAAACTTTTCCATGTTTTTTAACCCCTTAACGGTCGCATTAAATTATGGTTTAAAAAATCAAATTGCTGATTGGCACCACTTTTTTGAGAAAGAAATGTTCACCTTATTTACTGACAGGTAAAAATGATACCATAATAAAACCAATTACACTATTCTATATTACTGGTGGGAATGAAACAAATCTGAATAATCTGAATGAAAGTCACAGCCCATAAATATGACGGGAGCGAGAATTAAAGGGTTAATCCACTTAAAAGTAATATTTTAAAAGTCTGAATGGCACAAGGTAATAATGATTTGAAGCAAAGGCATACCACACAAATGAAATGCTAAATTTTTTCGTGCAGTATGTATTTAGTAGGCGCGCTTATTTGAACATGCAGTAATGACAACTTTGACTAATAATTTTGACAAAAGAACTATTTTCACCAACGCCTTTCTTCAATAATTTATACTCAATAGTTTCAAGATAAACAAAAATTAACGATATTATCAGGGATGAGATTTCCGCTTTTTTTTTTTTTTCATACTACAGTCGAACCTCGTTTACATGAACCTCAAGGGGAATCAAAATTTTGTTCATGTTAACAGTAATTCATGTTATCAGTATCAAATCTTTGTATTCGTTTTTATAGGGGACTGTGAAAACAATTCACGTTAAACGTAATTCACGTTAAGCGTGTTCATGTTAACGAAGTTTGACTGCAATATTTCCTTAGAGAAAATGTTGTTCTCTTAAATCGCAAAAATGTTCCGTTAAATAAAATAACATTTTCTCTAACAAAATGCTAGTGTGCAAAAAAGCGGAAATCTCATCCCTGTTTTGTATTGTTCCGTATTAGTGACAGCGCTCAAAGTTACCAGTCCGCTACTTAAAGAAAATAAGAATAATATTTGGTTGCTGTCTTTATTTGTTAATAGATTTAATAAGAAATTATTTAAATTATTTAAGGAGAACTATTTAAAAAAAAAAGTGTTTACAACCAAAGATTGTGAAAAGATTAGCGGGCTGAGAAAACTGGTGCGCTACCTTGCATTTGTATCAGATACTTTATGGAATGTTAGTCGTTATTTACAATGCATGCAACCCCGCTCGGAAGTGAATTACATGCAATTTTTAACAAAGAAAGCCTCCGAATTATTGTCAATACATAGCCATTCAGAAAAAGGAAACTTGTTGGAATAGGAAATATAAAGTCGTTAACAGAGTTAAAACTGCTAAGTGTTGGCGGTACCGTAGTCACTTGTTTAAATCCCCTTAAGATATCAAAATCTGTTTTTTTTTTTTTTTTTTTTTTTTTTTTTTTTTGTAGAATTAGAAGAAGGAGTTGAAATCGATGCAAATGCTGCATCGCATGCATCTTTTTTCAGTAATTAAGTTTACAAACTAAAAGATATTTAAAAGTATTAAAAGTAAAACACCTCGGCAATATATATTGAAAGAGTGGGTAAATCATACGAAATATTTTATAATAATTCCAAACAATTACTTGTACGGACCAAAAGTTTAACAGCCTGGTAATTAATATTTAATGAAATCAAAGTAATTGATTTTTAAAGCAATAATAACAGCGATTCCAATTAAACCAACGCTAATTGCGACGTGAGATCTTCATAATGTTTCAGAAATGACTCCAACATGTTGAATATCTGTATTCTTTATCAGAACGGAATCAGTCATATGAAAAAAAATAGTAACTACTTTTGAGGTTGGAAGGACATATTCGTCTCTAAATATATCAGTATTAATACTATACTTATTTGTACAGATACACAAATTGAAAAACGAGTTAAAAATGTTTAAAACAAATACTTAAATCCACCTATAAAATTTCTTCTGTACTTAGTCACACTGCAACCGCTACCTGTTGATAAAAAAATATACTTTACTCTATTTGCAAATCAAAACGATCGTTCGATTCGAGTTTTTATTACATAAGACTTGGAAGCAATAATTTAAATGAATGTGTAAACCGCACGATCGTGCGGGTTGGGTATTAAATGGTTAATAAGAGAGCTCAACTTGTCTCTACACATGATCTCAGAATTTTTTACGGTCCAATTGTCACGAGACTTGAGTTATTTTTTACACGAGATGTTTCTGATGGGATAGATATTATAAGACGCATAACAACCAGTATTCGTGTGTAACGAAGCTGATCATTATGGAAAATATGTTGTAAACTGAAATTATTTTATGCGGAAGTTATAAATACATCACCGATAGTTATATACCGTCTAATGAAGTTATTACGATAATTCAATATTTCTTGGTATTTTATGTATTGCGCCTAGTTTGAAAGCATCACAGAAAAAAGTGAGAAAATGTTAAACATTATTTAGTTTGCTTTATTAAAAGTAAAAATAACTACAGTTCATATAACTAAATCTCAATATGTATGGTATCAATAGCAAAAACGGAATATTAAAATCACTACTGGGTGTTGACAACATGGTTTTATAATTACAGTTAAAAGTACTTTATTAAAACAACCAGTCACAAATCATTATAAGAAAGAACTTAACTTTGCTTCTGTACCCTCTAAATAAAGTTGTATATCACGCATCAAGATTGAATTCTCCCAAATGTTAGATCAAAATGAATTAAAAACTTTTCTGGGTGAGTTACCAACATTATACTAATTCTGAAAAATATAGATATTAGCACACAAATATATATTCAACGTAAATAACTATTCCAATTATTAATATTTATTTGTGAAATATATTTCATACTAACTGAGGTAAGACAATATAAGATAAACTTATTTTATTCTGCTAAGAAGATCCATTTAAAATTCGCTTTATTATTATAAATATAATCCTTTGTTATATATATATATATATATATATATATATATATATATATAAAATAAAAAAAAAAAACAGTGGCATTCCGGGAGTGCCAATAGAAGTGAAAACTTCAACAATTACGTGTGTGTTTTTTTAATCGTCAAGAAATGTTTTATTGTGCAGGAAATACTTTTAAATGTAGTGTTTTTTTATTCATTATTATACAATAACATACAACATAACGCAAAAATAACACGAATTTTAAAAACAAGAGAGTTTTTCTGCTAAACTTACCCGATATTTGATCGAATAGTTCACTTTTGCCGCCAACTATTGACATAAATAACAACTGTTGAATAAAGATAATTTTATTTTGCTAGAGCAATGTAGTTTTATTTTAGTAAGAGTCACGAGACTTGGCTAATTTTTACATGAGATGTTTTTGATGAGATTTCCTTTTTCTAACTCTTGTACGTGTATTTCGAGAACCAATAGCGCACAGGCAAGCATGCGGTGCGCTCGCCTGTAAATTGTTGTTATTGATTAAGCAATCAATAACAATTAATTGCCAGCCCTCCTCATACCGAACTATGCATAATACATATACATACTTATATACAGAGGTGTCGGTTACAATATCAGTATCACGAGTTCAATGGTTTTTCCCATCTCAAAAAAGCCAAAGAAGCTTTCACTTCAATAATGAAAGTATCAAGTATTTGTCTTTAACAATAAACACAACAGCGTACCGCAACGAAAATGTAAATTTTGTGTGTGTTCCTGTGTGAACGCCGGGAGAAAAAGTGAGTTTTAGCTTCGTTCTTCTTTTGAGCTGGGGAGGGAAAAATTCCTGTCATTCACCGCTTGGCGCGCTAGTGTCTATGTGCCAAAATGCTAGCATGTCGGTTACGTAACAGTGTCTCCAAATCAGTGGTTTTTCTCCATCTCAAAAAAAAAAGCTCAACGCGCCTAAAGAAGTTTTCACTTCAAAAATGTTAATAGCGCTAGAATTTTATATTTTAAACCGTACTAGTTTCGGTAACATTTAGCCTACCGTGCTATTTGCTTTTTCTATTTACGTTATATTGCGCTAAGTATAACCTTATTAATAATCATATTTTATTCATCTAGAGAAAAAAAAATCTTTAATCTTTAATTTTCCCTCAGAAATATGAAATTGTTACAAACATCTGAATCTCTACTTTTATATAATTGTTTTCATTTGTTCCATCTTACCAAATTATTGCAGATTTTGCTTAAGATTGTATAAGAACTACAGGAATAGCAGAATATACATTTTTACCTTACGAGACGGTAAAACTTTTGAATATGAATAATTTCTTTCAGTTGTATTACGATTTCCATAAATAACCATCGTGGCTAGATAACAACTTAAGAATGTCTTACTTTTCATTAGTTACAGTGAAATACACAGCATTTATCAATACATAACACACGTCTTAAATCATTATCTTTCTCAAACATGTTATTACTTGCACATTCGAAATAGGCCAAATCTTCAAATTAGATAAACGCAATTATATTCTTAAGAATGTTTTTTTATACTTGTTTTCTGCGAAGTAGTTTTCCTGCTGGAATTTGGTACATAAAGTGTCATACATTAACTTTCATTAGCGTTAATATATGTGATTTTGCAAAAAAACCCTTTAATTTTCATTTTACATGCTTAGTTAAAGCTCTGCATTGTGCTTATTATTCCCGATTTTGTTGAAAATTATAAGATTGTAATGATATTATATTTAATAATTATTTGACTCCTCATTTTATTTTATTCGACTACAATGCCGTTTTTCCAATTAATAAATTCTGAAATATCAAGAATGAGTTAAAGATTTTACTTTTTTTTTCTTTGTTAGTTTAATTTGCCAAATTCTAATTAAATGTAACATATTTCTAATGCAAAAACTAAATCATACGAGCTCAAAACATACCTCATCTAAAATTAACACAAAATTAACACAGTTAGAAATATCTGCATGGTTTTAAAATTAATTACATTGGATCGAAGTGATTCTTATAGAAATTAAACTTTTTTTTTTTTCAAAATTAGACTTTTCGTCGTACTATATTTCTCAGGATGGGTAACAGTACAAAGAATAAATAAATATATATTAAATTAATTAAAAAAAAATCTTTTTTTGTCGGACACACTGTTTGATATTTTCTTTTTAGAATGTAGTTGAATTTTATATTCCGTAGAACTAAATAAATGCATTATGAACATTCTTATAAATGTGTTAAATAATAGCGTAATTTTGTATTTCTTTGTTAGCTTAATTTGCCAAATTCTAATTAAATGTAATATATTTCTAACACAAAAACTAAATTATACAAGCTCAAAACATACCTCATCTAAAATTAACACAAAATTAAAACAGTTAGAAATATCTGCATGGTTTTAAAATTAATTACATTGGATCGAAATGATTCATTTTATAGAAATTAAACTTTTTTTTTTTTTCAAAATTAGATTTTTCGTCGTACTATATTTCTCAGGATGGGTAACAGTACAAAGAATAAATAAATACATATTAAATTAAGCAAAAAAAAAAAAAAAACTCTTCTTTTGTCGGACATATTGTTTGATATTTTCTTTTTAGAATGTAGTTGAATTTTATATTCCGTAGAACTAAAGAAATGCATTATGAACATTCTTATAAATGTGTTAAATAATAGAGTTTTTTTTTTTTTTTTTTTTTTTTTTTTTTACCTTATGTTAAAAAAAAAAATCCTACTCCGTTTGCCGGGTGCCAGTGATTAATCGCCACGCATATTTTCGTTTTGTGTTATTTGAATTAAAACCTATCCCGTGAATCTTTCCTGACTGATTTTGAGACAACCCCTTCACGCGGAGGGATTGAAATGTTGTTGTGCTATTTAAATATATTTGTGTCACGTTTTTCGTTTTATAAATAAGAAAGTTTTGGGTTTGCCTAAGCCAGAGCAATAGGCTTTAATTTTTTGTATCAATGAACTTAAAAAGGTGGGACTGAATCATTTCAATGTTAACTAAAAGTATAACTTTGTTTATCCTAACAGTGGAGTTCAAAAAATTTGGTGTACCGCAATATGGCGTTTTAAAGGAAGAATGTGGTACAGTCCTGGATCGCCTGAATATTTTAAATAGGTTTTATAAGATATTATATCACAGTATTAAAATATTGGGTACATAAAATTAGGACACTTTTACGCTACTGTTTTTGATATTCAAATGCATTTAGATGTATTATAGTGATCTCAGTTATAACGAATTTCATGCAGCTTGGAGTCTGCTGCACAAAAAATTTCATGCATCCAGTGATGTATATTTTTTCGGTTTACTGGACGCGTAGCGTTCATACGTAGGTTTGTGATTGGAGTTTTAACAAATTTCACAAACTTTACAACTAGCTGCACAGTGAATTTCATGCATCCGCTGAAATTTTTAGTTGGGTTTCATGGGCTCTTAACGTTCAATACGTCGGTTTGGGATTGAAGTTTTCAAACATTTCTTACATTTTAAAGGCTACTACACAAGTATTTGGCGAGAAAAATTAATTGGCGTGATATTGGCGTTCAGTGGTGAGCGGCTAACCACTTTTATTTTTATTTGCCTCTTTGATTTCATATATTTTGAAACTTTATTTTATTAGACTTATCAAAATTCTGAATCAAAATTTGTTCCTTTTATGTCTAGTTCTAAAATTAGGATAATCACGTATCTATCATAAATTGAATTTTTTTTCTTTGAAAGAACAATTTCGTCAACATTACAACAATTTTTCAAAGAATGTTTATATTTGAGTTTGGATCCTGAAATATCTGTCGTAAATGTTTTATTTTCTGGAAGTTTAGGGAACAATAATAAATATTTCCTTTTATTTAATTATAGAACAGCTATAAAGTTTCTCACATAGTACTTAAATTAAAGTTCGTGTGTCTTTTATATTTAGTAATAATCTAAAGTTAAGAAAATTATTTTTTCACAAATGGATGTGTTTTAGCAACGTAGAAAGATAATTGGAGAAGTTCACATGAATGTTCTACCATGCACTAATATAATTTAAAAATGTATGTTAAATGACAATTTTTATTTGTTTGAAGTATTAAAATTTTATGTAAAGAATTAAGTAAGATCCAACATAGAAATAAAAAGTATTTTTTTTTTTTTTTTTTTTTTTTTTTTTTTTTTTTTTTTTTTTTTTTGCTTTTATCATTTGCTATTAAAGAGAAGGTTTTATCGAATAAAGTACTTCGTATTAGAATTACAATATTTATAAATCGCTAAAAACAAATTTCTTTAATGCACACAATCTTGTACTGAAAAGATTATATTTATTAGACTGTAATATAAAAATGATACAGTTATTTTTATGAACTTTAAAATTATCGAAACGATTCTTTTACATTTAATTAAAAAATAATAAATAAATATTTTAGATTTCTCCTATACGAGATTTAAATAGGTTATTATTTTTTCACTGTCTTAGTCTTTTCATTTTATTGAAAATAATCACATTAATTAGCAAAATACTAGTTTGAGATTTATTGGAAATAAATCACTGTCATTATGTTGGTCATATAAAAATGAAAAAAGTCAAAATAAATGAGAGTTAGAAAATACAAAATGTGAGTGTATAACTTACATGAAAATACGAAAACTATATCAAGTAAAAATTTTTCTAATAATATGATTAGTGCAAACAGATTTTGTATCACTGTATTTTTTTATATCTTTTACGTTTTAGTTTTAATGAAAATAGAAAAACTGTGATGATATTGAATAATATCTCTCGAAAACGCATTATTACTTCCATAATATTATTACATTTTACAAAATAAAAAAAGTGAGATTAAATTTCTAGAAATTCCATACTATGTTTGCTTTCCGTGAAATTTCTTTTCATTTTTTATCTATAGGTTAGCCATATTGAAAGAACGAGTGTTTTGAGCTTAATTATAGAGAAAGTACCAATGCAAACATAACAAATTTCTGTATACAAACTATTTAGATTATGGGGAATCTATTTATAAAGAAAAAAGCTTACAGATTACAGAATTAGGGGTTAACGTAGCTCTGATTTTTAATTTTGAGCAGAAAACGGGTAGAAAACATAATTAAAAAAGTTTTACAAGAAGGAACATTTATGGAAGTAACATTTTAATTTTTAACATTATTTTACTTTCCAAAACCAAAATGGAACAAAATATTTGTCTCTTTCGCAAGAATTCAAACTGTTATTCTTCTTTTAAAATAAATTCGCCATGGTTAGTTCCAAATAATGTGCATACGAAATTGTGTTACGTTTGCACCTATATATTCATTATAATCATTATAATTGGCATACAAATATATATGCTTTAATAAAGCTTATTTTGTCTTAATGTCAGAAGTCACTGTTTTACGTATATCGGCGTTTTAACCCTTTATATGCTAAATTATGAATTCATGAAAATTTTATCTTCTACAACATTTTTCGTGAATTTTTTAAACTACATTAGAAGATTTACATAATCATTTCATAAATTTTAGAAGGATTTTAGAAAGATTGAAGGTTTTAGAAGGATTGAAGGTTTTAGAAGGATTCATTAAATTTAAATTTATAGGGATTTCGTGCAATAACCCCACTCAAGTCTTTTATTTTAAATGCTTTTCTTAGTATTATTTAGAATTAGGAAATGTACAAATACAATGTTCTTACAATAGAAATATAGAAATATTTCCGAATTGAAAAATCCACTCCACCTCCCTCAACGCCATGAAAGCTGAAAATATGCAAAGGCAAATGAAATCATTCTTTTAAAAAAATATTATTGCTTTGTGTAACCAATAATGCTTTTGGAACAAGGTATTCAAGGTATATTCTATAAAGAAATGCATATATAACTCATTCTAAACTGTATGTGTTAATAGATGTATTAAATGATTTTTATGACAAGATATTTTAATAGCACTTACAAGTACCGTCAGTAGATAAAGGGTAAAATCGGCGTTATTTGCTATTTATGTAGTATTTTTAGTTGAATCATAATATTATACACGGAATTTAATTTGGAAAGCGAAAATATAATTACAGTTGTGTAATATTTTTTAAATGTTATTTGTGATTGTGTTCTGTAAATAAAAATTTTTCTAAAATTATAATAGATTAGGATATATAGAAATTATCTGTGAAATAAACTTTGTGCATCTTCATTTGTAAATTGCTAGAAACTTTTATAAGAATGTAATTTTTTTTTAATATAAAAATTAAAATGCAATGTAGCGCCGATTATCCGAACAATTCCGGTGCGACCATAATCCTGATAAGCAAAAGTTCGGATAAATGAGCAGACAATTTTACGGATGTTCCTGACTGTACTAAAACCTCCACAGTTTATCCAGGTTTAGGACTGGCAGCACCAGTTAGTTCAAACTGACTGTTTAAAAACTGGGGGCTTTTTGTTTACTTTTTTATCATTTGAGGACCCCAGAAGCCAAGGGGTATAAGTGGCAAAATTAAAAAAATCGAGTTAAGTGCAGGGGCTATCTGGAAATAAGTATATTTGCTTGTAGGTAAAGAAATATAAGTGATTTTTTAATTCTGCGCTGCGTTCTAGGGGTCAATTACTTAATCCCTTTTTCGAAACCGTGAAACGTTTGGAGCCCAAGGGATATAAGTGCACTTGTATCCGTTGAAATCCACATAGCTGAACCGCGACCAACAAAATACAAGGCCAGTTCATCACTTTTAAAACCCCAGAAGCATTTGATCATATTTAAACGGTGATTGACACAAAAAGATGAAGATGTTTCTAACAAACGGTTGCGAAACATGGTAACCAAAAAGAAGAAAGAGTTTCTGGCGTACCATCTCACGATGAAAGAGGAAGAAAAGAACTGTCGAATAAAATTCCACAAGACGGTATTGAAGTCATCAAAGAACACTTAAACAAGTTTTCCCGATACACAAGCCATTATACTGGAGAAAAGATCCCCAACCAGTGTTGCCAGTGGACTACTTTTTTTTTCATTCAGATTTCTTGATTGGCACCACTTTTCTGAAATGGTAAAATTCCCCTTGTTTTCGCCTTAATTAATATGTTATTAAATAAGGCGAATTTTATTATTTCAAAAAAGTGGTGTCAATCAAGAAACCTAAATTTAAAAATGTAGCAACTGGCAACACTGCCCTTAACCGTAAATACCTGAATCCCGAACTCAATTTAAAAAAGGTATACAAACTCTATGTTCAGTTTTGCCTTGAATAAAAACGCGTAGACCCGGTCAAGGAAAGTTCCTAGAGACACATTTTTAACACCCATTTTAACCTTAATTTTCACCGACAGCGGACTGATACACGTGTTATGTGTGTCAAGCTACAATTAAAAATAGACCATAGAAATGCAGAGAAGAAACAACAAGAAAAAACTCAAAGGGAACTACATCTTCGCAAAGCAAAAGTTGCCAGATTAGCCAAAGACGCATTTCACAATTTAAAGGATGATTCAAAGGTCGCGTTATGCTTTGACTTGTAAAAAAATCACGCCAACTCCACATGTAACCAATTCAAAGGCTTATTACCTACGTCAACTTTGCACGTACAACTTGAACATTCATAACCTTGAAAGCGAAACTGCCCACATGTACATATAGCATGAAGGCCAGGCTTTCCGTGGTTGCAAAGAGATCGCATCCTGTCGCTTGAAGTTCATAAAGACTCTTACCTTTCAAGTCAGGCATATTACAGCTTTTAGTGACAATTGTGGAGGACAAAATAAAAGCCACTTGATTGTGAAGTTCTGGCTGTACATCATAAAAAATGCACACATAGAAACAGTCGATCATCGCTTTTTGATTTGAGGACACTACTACCATGAATATGACCAAGAATTTGGTCTTATAGAAATCAGAAAGAAAGGGGATAAAATGGATCTGTATGTTCCAGAGCACTGGGCTCAACTTGTTAATGATTCCAGCAAAAATTTCACTGTAAAAGTGCTAAAAGATGAAGGTTTTATTAATCGAGTCACTTGCACCATATTTTATAAAGTCAGTGAAAGTTATCCGAAATCTGCAGTGGCTGCATTTTGAGAAGACAAGAACCTTCACATTATTATACAAAGAAACAGCTGGTGGTGAATTAGAACCTTTTCACGAGCTAAAGGTGAAATTCAGTCGTGCCCGAAGATGCCCTAGAGTTCTGTGTGAGTTTTCCATAGCACAAGAAAACCCAGAACTCAAGTACCGTAAGTTTAAAAATCTCATTGAACTGTTGCAGTTTGTACCATCAGTGTACCACGCATTCTACCGAGATTTTTCTCACCAAGTGACAGCAGGACACACTGAAGCCCTGCATGTTTCTGGGTTTCTGAAGATCAGGCTAATGAGCCTAATCGTGCTTATGAAACTGTTGAGGATGAGATAATGTAGATGTATTGTTCCCATGTTATCAGTAGAAGAATATTGTTTCATATTTTCAAACTTTTTTGCGTCATTATTTTCCCTTTTAGAATTTACTTTCTGATAAGCTAAATAAATGCATTTTAACTGTTAAAAAATTTAAAAATTTCAAAACTTACATTAAAACTTATATTAGAACAAAATTTTGTCCTTTCATTCATTTGTATAAACCTTGTTCTTAAATATTTTATCATTTTTTTTTATTTCATGATCTTTCATTTTTAAAACTTATATTAAAACAAAATTTTGTCCTTTCATTCATTTGTATCAAAACTGTTCTAAAATTTTACGTAAAATCATTTTTCTATTTCATAATTTTTCATTTCTTGTCTATCGCTTGGAAGCCAGAGAGTACAAGTGCCGAATGATGATCAATATTGCTTAATTTTAAATTTAAAAAAAAATCGTTTTACTCCACTTTTTTTTTTACAAATATTGAAATACGAGTTCAAAGACCACTAAGAAATAAGCAACAGTTTCATATTCCAAGTCAGTCAATTACAGTTGGCGTTTAACTTTGAACTCAATTTAATCGAAATCTGAATTTTGTCACTTGTATCCCTTGGCTTCTGGGGTCCTCATTTAAAATTTTCTTTTTCTCTTTTTATCATTTTCTGAAATCTAGAGATTATAATTTAAGCAAAAAAGCATTCGATTGTTGCTTGCTTCAAAGAAGGCGTTCTTTCCAATGCTACCATATCTCGAATTCTTCTAAAATACGTTAGTTGAATAGGATCAGAATTCGTCTGCAGTTCAAACCATTTCATAGCTGTTTCGAAACATTCAAAGGCTTCGGTGTGTAATGGATCTAGGTCCTTTTCAGAGCATTCGTTTTAATTTCTGCAATTTCTTTTTCATCTTAAATATCATCCACAATCTCATCATCATTAAAAAAAAAATTAAGAGAAATAGGCCGTTCGGATAAATGGAAGTTCAGTTTAAAAATATATTTGAGTAAGATAGGCTGTTCGGACAATTGGAATTTCGGTTAATTGGGGTTCTGATAGTCGGCGCTACACTGTAAATGCATATCACAAACTACGCAATATGAAATTTATAAAGTTATCTATTTACTTAAAAGGTGACAGATGTGAATAATACAGATGTTACAAGTTTAAAATATGCATTTTATTTAAACTGCCTAGTGGCGAGTCTATAATACGTAGGTATCTGGAAGTAGTAGTAGTAGTACTCTGGATTAAATTTTTGTAGAGGAAAAATAATTGGTGATCCATTCATTTTAATACGTCACTTTGTTCGCATATGTCACTTCTTTTTAAATGAGATGTAGTAGAAGTAGCGTCGGATTAGCCCTACGTAAGGGGAATTATTCGGTGTTTAAGTTTTCAGGATTTATGTTCTGTCCAGTATATTTAACCATACATTTGGGATATTGTATGATGGTCTGTCATTACATAATTGATTACTTTTATACAGGATTTCCATAGGTTTTCTGATAATGGATGCAAAGTAATTGGATATTGGTTATATAATTATTGCTTGATCAATTTATATTATGATTTATGCTTGAGAGAGCTATGCATTGGCGACAAAATTTTATATAAGCTTTATGCTTTCGCGCTTATATTTTAAGACATAAATTGAAACCATATCTCTAACAGCTCTCATTTTGCGGCATTTGTATTTATATTATGAATGTGAGGATTGTAAATATTGTTAATAACCTGCGTGATTTTCCTTATTTCAGATTATTATTAAGGGCATAAACACTCATACCGATTTATTGTGTATACGATTAGTAATGACCTTTCGATATGTTGAAAATCATAATTAAATTAATATTTTTGTATGACATTTATTTCCACACTTTGGCGAAAGTATAATACATGTAATGCCAAAATCCGTTTTCTTGTATGTCCTTTTTTAAAAAATAAAAACAATTTTCTGCTGTGTACTGAAAATTAAGCTAAATCCAGTCCCTTATTAACGGGAGAAGCAGAAAACTTTCGCCAATAAAACTAATGCAATTTTTTGTGTTATCTGTGACAGAAATTGTTAATAATCATACCGTTTAAATAAATTAGAAATTTTTATTTAAATTTCTTGGTGGAAATCTGTCAGTCGGTAAACAGGCCAAACCTTCATGGGAGAAATAACCATTATTAAGATCACACATTTTTGACATGACAGTTTTCTACTACAGTTTTCTAATCATCGAAACTATCTAATTCATACTCCATTTCTTGTTTTAATGAAACAGAGCCAAGACATTCCGTTTGTTTCCGCATTTTCATTTTCAACACTTGGAGATATCATTTCAAATTCAGAAACATCGAGATCCATCTGTGGGTTTATTATTATTATTATTATTATTATTATTACAATGTAACCACTGAATAACGATTACTCATTGGATCGGTGAAAAGTGACCGCTCTCCAGAGGTGGTTGTTATTCAGAGGTTTAATTTAAAAAAATCAAAATTACATATATTTAAATAGAAATACACACAGTCATTTTAATTAATCATCATTGGTTTAATATAATAAGAAAATCGGTGATTTGCAGTTGCTTTTTTTTTTTTTTTTTTTTTTTTTTCTGCAAATGTCTTTCTCCAAAGAAAAAAATATGACTTGATTTGCTATACAACTCATCATCATTATGATTTAATGCGAAATTCTGGATTTCACGAATGTTCTTCAAATCTCTGGTATATGTGTTAATACTGGAAATTTTGGGTAATTCTATTATCTATTTCCTCATCCACCATTTGCTGTATTGAATCAAATGTGGCAGTAACTGACAAATTTTTTACCAGAGATACAAACAGTATGGCATTTATGTTAGTTATGCTTGCCATTCTAAGAATGTTATAAAAAAATTCCCCATTATTATTAATGCCTTCATTTTTGTTTGTTCACATAGCAAGTAAATTTTGTTTGATCTGCTTCACATTTTGGTTTGCAAATAAATATGAAATTGTACCAGAAGCCTTAAAATTTTTTCCTCGTGAATTTTGAGTGTTCGTTGTTCAGAATTCCTTATTCAGAGGTTCGTACTAATGTTAATGCTGTGGAACTTGTTTTGTTCCATCAACATATGGCCGGTGTTCGGAGGTTTTCGTTGTTTAGAGGTGGCTATTCAAGGATTTTTCACTGTATTATTATTTTTTTTTTGCTGGTATAAAAATTTGCAATCATACAAATCGACAGTTTATTTTCAAAAGCAGAGCGAAGTGTGGCTGCATTCTGCCGATAGCAAAATACCCCAAGCTAGCATAAAAACACTCCGCATAAAGTCACTCCTGGAGTAAAATTTATGTTTTCAGCACTGACTTAAGGCTCTTTAGGCAATATCCTGTGCCTGAGCAATGTCCGCAGACCATCTAGAAAAGCTCTAAGAGAAATTTGTATTATATGTTTATTGCTATTTTTAAAAAGTGAAAAATAGCTGGAAATAGAAACGGTATGGTTAGGTGCCCATACCTTAAGGTATAAGAAACACTCGTCTCACGTGAATTTTAATACTGTAAATACAGTTTTTTATTCGAGAATCATTATTGCAATGTATTCGGCATTACAATTGGAGAGACTAATCATTTTTTCGAGTGAAAAAAACCATCGTAAAACACAGTTTAATATTTATTATTGCAAACCTATGTCGTTTATTATGTGAAAATGTATGTTAAAGATGAATGTAATCAGGATCAAAGCATACTGAGTGACAAATTTAATGCCTTTTTTATGTTAAGAAATAGAAAATCAATCTTTTAATCTTGGAATCTAAAACAATTGTGCACTCAAGATTACTGATGGAATCATAAAAAATAGCAATAAATAGAAATTTGTACGGCTTATTTTTGATTACTTGAAGATTTGTCACGTGTTTCTCATAAATTGAATTATTTCAATTGCTTTTAAAACTTATTTTCCAACAAATAAGATTATTATAAACTCAAATATTAAGCAATGTTTTTATCTGATTCAGAAGATAAAAATAAGAAGAACAATAATAGATATTTTTTGCTATTGTTTTAGGAGCTCTAAAAGTGCTGAAGTAGTATTTACGAAGGTATTATTGCCTCATTGAAGGTATTACATGTCATATTAAAATTTCGAATTTTGAAAAAGTAAACCAGGATGAAAAATTTGCAAAATATTTTCAAGATATTGAATCCTTCTTTAAACGTATATATGCATTTTAAAAAACTTTATATAACCTTTTTAATTTAGCAGTACTAACAATAAAGAAACAATTGCATAAATTCCGACATCCACACAATAGAAATATTATACAGGGTGCAATATGTTATCCATCGCCGACCTATAAATTCTCAACAGTTGGTCGTAGACCTTAGTTCCAATTACAAAAACGTTTCAAATAAGGTAAATATTCATGTTTTGACATTATTTAAAGTAAAAAATAAATTTTATAAAAATTACGAAAACTAACCTTTTATCTGGTCCCGCAGCCCCTATAGTTATATTTAGTAAAAGTTTACATGTATCATAACAGATATAACACAAAAAGTTTGACATATGTGCTGCAAAAATTGACACAGTTATTAAATTTCAAAGTTTGAGATTTTTGCATATGATTTTGTCTTTCTTTGGGGGATCAGTTAAAAGATGAATTAAAGTAATTCGAAATCAAAATCAGGATGCAATGTCCTTTTTGCGGCGAAACCACTTGTAACCGGTATCGCCAAATCGGGGAATCACCAAATAGGATATTTCATCTAAAAATTTGAGCTAACTTTTATGGATCGAACAACATTCAAACGTACCGACGATACCGGCAAAAGGTGGTTTCGTCGTAAAAAGGACATTGTACCCTGATTTTGATCACGAATCACTTTAATTCATTTTTTAACTGATCTCTCAATGAAAGACAAAATCATGTGCAAAAATCTCAAACTTTGAAATTTAATAACTGTGTCAATTTTTGTAGTACATGTGTCAAACTTTTTATATCTGTTATGTTATGTGTAAACTTTTACTAAATATAACTATAGAGACTGCGGGACCGTATAAAAAGTTAGTTTTCGTAATTTTTATCAAACTGATGTTTTACTTTAAGGGGGTAGGAAGCATTTGGACATGTCGAAAAAGGAAAAAATTCCACTATCTTCCAGGCTTCTAAACTTGTATAATAAGTCACAAATAAAAATCAAACTTCATTTAAATCTAAAGCTCATATTTATATTTATGAATATATATATATATATATGTAAATTCATATATAAATAGTGAAATGATAAGTTTAAAAATATTTGATAATAAGAGAAAAAAATCTTGCGCGCATGATAAAATCTGAAAATACGCATATAAAGAGGAAATTTTGATGAAAGTAAACATATAATAATGTTACTTTTATAATAAAACCAGAATATTTATAAAAAAAATACTGACTGAATTTAAAAATTAACAAAAATTTAAAAAAATTCACTTTTTAAAAAATATTTTCAAAGTAAAATACAAAAAATAAAATAGAATTTATCGTTTTCTGGTTTTAAGTTTTAGATAATACAGTAATGAATATGTGGTGAAAAGTTTTTTTGATTGCTATGCATAGTTTTTTAGTAACACTGCGCGCAGTATCAAAATTCATCGTTTTGAATAAACGCAATCCGAAGTTTAATTATCCTATGTAGTCTTAATATGTAGTCTTAATAAAACTTCCATAATCAGTAAACAAATGAGAATTTTTTAATGCGGTTTTTTGCATATTGTTCAGGAATGATTACGGAATCAAAATATGTATTAAAAAATTTTCGAAAATTTTGCATGTTTAAAGGTATCCTACCCCCTTAAATAATGCAACAACATGAATATTTACCTCATTTGAAACGTTTTTGTAAGTGGAACTATATGTCTACGACCAACGGTTTCGAAATTAAAGATCGGCGATCGATAGCATATTGCACCCTGTATACAGGATGTCCATAAGCGATTGTCCCAGCTTCAGTGGTATATTAAAACAGTTTAATTTAGACTATTTACGACAAATCATACATCAAATTGAAGGTAAACAGACCTAGTTTTTCTTACGAATGTTCAAAATGTTCAACTTTAGATATATGGCACATATCCAATCTAAAGCCCAATTCTTGCCACAAGGAAAAAACAAATGTAGCCTGTATGAACGCATCTGTAAATGTTTTTTTAAAACCTACCACACTGCTGTTTCTTGTAACTGAAGTTAAAGACTTGTTTTATAACAATATGTGTTCAGAAAGTCTGAACAGATTTTGCAGGTCAACGCAGGTACGATGTTCGGACGTGATCAACATCCTGTACAGACACTTTTGATTTTCCCGTGCTTTTCCATTCAGAAACACATCTGGTAGTTCCGAATTTCCTATACCATAGACGGATGTTTTAAACACTATTATACTTTAACCCTTTATCTACTGACGGTAGTTATAAGTACCATTAAAATAACTTGTTATAAAATCCATTTAATACATCGATTAGTTATAATACAGTTTAGAATGAGTTATAGATACATTACTTTATCTTGTTCCAAAAGCATTATTGATTATACAAAACAAAAATATTTTTTAAAGAATGATTTATTTTGCCTTTGCATCTTTTCAGCTCTCTTGGCGTTGAAGGGAGGGGGGGGGGGATTTTTCAATTCGAAATATTTCTATATTTCTATTGTAAGAACATTATATTTTTACATTTCCTAATTCTACAAAATACTAAGAAAAATATTTAAAATAAAAGATTTGAGTAGTGTTATAAATATTGCACAAAATCTATGCACAATGCCTATAAATTCAAATTTAATTAATCCTTCTAAAACCCTTCCAAAATTTGTTAAATGATTATGTAAATCTTCTAATGTAGTTTAAACAATTCACGAAAAATGCTTTAGAAGATAAAATTTTCATGAATTCATAATTCGGTAGATAATGGGTTAAGGGGTACCTTTTAAACGCAACGAAAATCAACGAAAAAAAATCGGAGTTTGAATTACTCTTTAAAAGCTTCTGCGTATAAACATAAAATTTTGACATTTGATTAATCAGATTCTTCTTTGTAATGTGCTACCATTAGAAATTTATTAGACTTTTACAGAAATTGTGTACTGTTAAAATCAAAATAATTCATTTTTTTTACTCCATTAGTCATTGCGTGCATGATATCTTGGGAAAGTATGCATGGATTGTCATGAAATTTGGGAATGATACTAAACAAATATGTGTGTTTAAAATGATCTACTCTTAGGCCAAAATTATTTCATTAACTATGTAAAAAATATTTTGTAAAAACAAAATCAAAATTTTACAGTTTTAACGTATAAAAATGGTCATAACTAAATATATTACCATTATAAATACTTAGAAGTAGATCATTTTAAGGGGTCGGGTAACCTTTGAACCAATAAAGTACATGGAAAAGTGACCTCTGTAAGAATTGCAGTCATTCTTTAACTAATTAACTTTTAATTATAAAATTGAAAACACATGTTAGGAACGATATATTTTATCAATCAAAGTTGTTAGAAAAGGTATACACATACATAGTTTTTTTAAATTTATTTTTAAAGATAATAAAATTTTGACGAAAGAATTATTCTTGCATGCATTGCGCGCATGATTTTTCCCATTTGAATGGCTGAAACAAGCCAAGATTTTTTTTAATGAGTACAGATATAAAGTTTTTTCAAAATGACCTACAATGAAAAAAATAAAACGTGTAGATCCCGAGAAAAAAAAAAAATTAGAGCAATTCGAAATATCGAGATTTTTTTTATACAAAAGTAGCCGTGAATTCTAAACTTCTTACTTGAGAAACATAATAATAGGTCATTTTGTGCTTCTGTACGTTTAATACATCCATCAAAAATTTCGTGGAATTTTAGGCAATCGTTTTTCAGAAATCGTGCGCGCAATGATCAAAATCACTGTTTTGAGAAAATTGGCTTTAAAGATTGAAAAACCCGTTGATCATATAGCAAAAGCTCAAAGTGTTTTATACATAACTTCTCTTCTAATACGAATTTTTGCATGGAGTTTGCTTTTAAATGTTTCCAAAGAATCATATTTAATTATAAGCTATTTTAAAAAAAATCGATTTTTGGACGCTTCAAAGGTTACCTGAACCCCTTAAACACACTTATTTGTTTAGTATCTTTACCAAATTTCCTGACAATCCATACATACTTTCACAAGATATGCGTGCAATGACTTATGGAGTAGAAAAAAGGGCTATTTTGTTTTCAACAATAGACAAATTCTATAAAAATCTGATAAATTTCTAATGGTAGCATATTACAAATCATAAACAGTTTAATGAATATCCAAAATTTCATGTTCATACATAAAGAGGCTTTGAAGATAGACTATTCAAACTTTGAATTTTTTCTTTAATTTTCGCCGAGTTTAAACGGTACAAGACACCTTAAACGAAGCGCACGTTGAACTGAAATTACAAGATTCACTCTTAGCAACTTGCACAACACAATACGCTTTACGCTCATGTGTCTCCCTTTTGCGTATGTTTCACTGCAAGCAAGTAAATAACGAAGCTGTAATCATGTATGCGAATATCTAAAACTGTTTGAGATACTCTTTGTTTTTGTCGTCAAACCAATACTCTCCCACGCTTACAGTTGAAACTATTAAAATTTGTAAGTGGGACTTTTTTTTGGACAATCTGTATTTTGCAGATTTTCAGAAGAATTATGTAGATGAAAAGAGATCGATTTCTTAATGTTTTAAGTGATTTAAACAGCCTAACATGTCTTAAAATAACAATTTAATTTTTAATGAGTCAATATTTGCTTAAAGTAAACATAGTTCATTTTGAAATAATAAAGCTAAAAAAAAAAAGTTTTCCAGGCATGAACAAACAGAGCACACTTAAATACTGTGAACTTTCTGGCTGATAAAGAATTCTAGACAAAGAATTTAAGTGAAAGAATAGACGACATTAAATTGTCTTTTACGTGTTGAGTAAAAAAGAAAAAAAAGTCTAAAAATAGCTAAAGTTGTCTGAGCCATTATCTTCAAAGAATGTTAATGGCAGGAATGGAACTGATTTTCCGCTTTGGTCACCCGAAATGAATGGTTGAAATTCTTTTGATTTTCTCTTTGCGATTGATATTTTGAATTATAAAGACAATTCAGCTTATTTAATAAAGCTGTATTTTACGTTTTTCTTTTAGTCTAAAATAAATTAGAAAACATTTAATTACCGTCTCATTTTGTAAATCATAATTATGTAAAAGACAGAATATATTTTAAAGAAAAAACTAAAACAACTAAATAGGTATAATGTATTTACTTTCTCCGAATTAGAGAACTAATTTATAATAGTGTAGTAATCGCTTGTTTAGAGCCACGAAATTAAAATGTTTAAA
Source organism: Maratus speciosus (assembly GCA_963932465.1). NCBI lineage: Eukaryota > Metazoa > Arthropoda > Arachnida > Araneae > Salticidae > Maratus > Maratus speciosus. The sequence goes on along the minus strand of OZ010794.1, from coordinate 153,115,946 downwards.
TGGAAATATAATATATGTATGCACTTCAACTTCAAGAACTACCAAAACAATATTTTTACTGTTCTGTGGTTTTGTTAAATGAAATCAATTTCATTGTAAATGAAAAATCTTAAAATACTGCTTTAAAAGAATGGGGCGCATTATTTAACTCTGAGGTAAAAATTCCAGAATAAATAAATTCCCTAACAACTAATTTCAAATCCACATGATATCAAAAATACAGGGGAGACTAGGTAGTGTTGACCTCAGGGGAGGCTTGACCAACATATCACTTTTCATATTAAAAAAAAATCAGGGTTTTATCAATAGGTGTCAACTAAAGCTACTTAAATGCTCAAACAGCAGTCTTTGTTTCATAGAGAAAATCGAAATATGTGAGGAAAAAATCAATTGTGAGACGTTTTTAAACCTAAAAGTTGTGTGTTTTTAGAAATATTTTGTAAGCTTTTTTGACATAAACTTTATTATAGAAATTTAAGTTAGTAGGTTTTATGTAATGCAGAAATATCGATCTTTCGTTCCAGTCATAAAAAATGTACCGTACGTTAGGCTTAACATAACAATGTGCTATTCTTTAGAAAAGGGATATGCTACAGTAAATTGGTGTGATAGAAAGGGAAATGTTTAAAACTGATTAAAGAAAGATGTGAAAATTGCTATGGTATCCACTGCAAGAAACATTTTAATGAAATATGAATGGGAAAGTTGACAGGATTTTTTTTTTCCATTTAAATATTCCTTAGTATAGGTAAATAGAAACAGTGGACAAGACAAGAAAGGGATAAAATGAATGAAAGCAGCGGTGACATGTTTATGAAACCACTTAATTTCAATTCTCGGCACCAGGATTGCTAAAATCTTTTCCATTTAATATATATGTGAAAAAAAAATTTTTTACCCGACTGCCAAGAAGGATTATGTGTTTCACGCGTATCTGGTTATGCGGATTTCTTTATAACCTCGAAATTTCCCAACGACTGCTGGATGGATTTTAATGAATGAGGTCTCTATCGATTCGTCTTAACCGAACGATGGTTATAGGTTAGGTCTTGTTTTTATAAATTCAAAATGGCGGTAGACACAAAAAAAATTACGCGCCGTATTGAGTGGTATATTATTGGATAGGTCTTTCAAAATGAAGACGATGTTTTATTGACTGTTTTACAGTCAAATACAATTTAAATATTATACAACCTAGAAGTTGTGTAGGTAGAATCTCCAGCTTTACAGCAACTCTACCCATCATAGTCATGTATAGATCTCATCATAACAGCGTTTATAGATAGGAATTAACAATTAAACACAACTTAAAAGCATCAATACAAGTAAATAAAAACATAGGCAAGTAATATAAAAAAAATAGTTTAACATTGATGAGAAATAATTAATTAGTTCGCTTTTAACAGTTTTTTTTTTTGATTTTTTAAATTTAATTTTTACTTGTTATTATTTTCAAAAACAATTCTTCTAAATTTCCTGGGACCTCATTAATTTCAACATTTTGGAACTGAATGTACTAATTTAGTAATCAGTAAAATAACATCTTTTAACACCTAAAAGGGTTAAAAGGTGTTAAGGATAAGTTATACGCTCATGCGGCTGCAAAAGAACATAGCATTTATGGAAAACTTTTAGGAAGGTATGTAGACAAATTTCACCAGGATGAATACAGTAAGATGAAGCCAAACTATGTGCCAACTAGAGTTGTCTGGTCGAGTTTCTTAAAAAGTAGGACAAGGAGACAGAAAAAAAGCGGGAGAGTGGCTCCTAAAACCGGATATAATAATACATGAAACACTCTGAAAAATGAACCTGTCTATAACATAATATTGTCTTAAATTTTAAAATTGCATTTCCCTGCTGTATAATTATACCTGTTCAGTCAAAATCCAGTTGAAAACATAATTTTTCTCCTCTGACTTGCGATTGCGTCTAAGCAGGTTTCTTTAAGCATCATATTTATAAAAATATTTTGTTATAATAATTAAAGCATGTAGTATAAAGTTATTTTGCTTATTTTAAATAGATTTTATTCCACTTCACAACTATTTTAATGTAAAACAAAAAGGGTCATCCCCCCACATACGGGGAACCTAGACCCATTATTTTCCTATGAATAAAATCAATCATTTTTCAAATTTCTTATACCACTTTTATTTCTTTTATGCCAATTATGTGGCAATTTTATTTTGATAACTGATTGTATAATAAAGAAAATTAAAACTTTAATCTACGTTCAATATTTAAAAAAATTAAAATTATTTTGTATAAAGTGGGTCAAATCTCCCTAGTCTCCCATATATAATATATCGTCATAAAATATATTTGATAAGACAGAAAAACAGGGACTAATTGCGAATTTTCAGTTATATCTAAAAAGAACGTAGTTATAAATAAAAAATTATGTTAACTTATAAAGTAGAAAGTTAGTTTACAAATGGAAATCTGTGAAAATTGAAATTTCCTTTAAAAGAATGCCAGAATATTTCAAAGTATATGTTAGGAAATGATGAAAGTAAATTTCATAAAATTTAACACATGGCTTTTGGCTAACGCCAATGTAATAATTTTTATCTGTACACACAGATTAAGGAAGACATTTTATTTTATTTTTATTAACACATCCTTACATAGTTGAAAAGTGTTTATGGATTCGGTTTGCTGTCTGTGCGTCTGTCTGTCCGTCTGTTTTTCTGTCTGTGCTCTACTTTGCGTAAATATTGTCCGAATGCCATGAAACTGACATTTGATATTGGGGTTTACTTTAAAAGAATGCCGGAATATTTCAGTGTATATGTTAGGAAATGATGAAAGTAAATTTCATAAAATTTAACACGAGGCTTTTGGCTAACGCCAATGCAATAATTTTTATCTGTACACTCGGATTTTGGAAGACATTTTATTTTATTTTTATTAATACATCCTTACATAGTTTAAAAGTGTTTATGAATTCGGTTTGCTGATGTGCGTCTATCTATCCGTCTATTTTTTCTGACTGTGCTCTACTTTACGTAAATATAGTCCGAATACCATGAAAAGGACATATGACATTAGGGTTTACTATAGTATGTTCCGGCATTGAAAATGAAGTGTGTAGCGTTTTGTGTTCATTGAGAGGGCTACTCAAAAGAATTCCCTTATATTATGTTCTTTGGGGAAAATCGTTTGCCGTGTTTTCTAATGATACTACATTATTTTAAACATATCCAAATAGGTGTACATACTTTAGGCGTACTACAAGTAATTGAAATGAAATTGATATATGACATTGAGTTTTACTGTGGTATGGTTCTGTACTGAAAATGACGTATCTAGCGTTTTTGGTTCAATTACAGGGCGACATAAAAAAATTTCGTTGCTTTATGGTCTATGGGAAAAAAATCGTTTCCCTTTTATTCTAATGATATTGCAGTGTTTTAAACATATTGAAATTGATGTACATAACTAAGGGGTACTGCAAGTTTCTTACCTTAGAATATGGTGTACATGGAATTTATCGATCATTTCCAGTTTCACAGAAAAGAATTTGGTTTTATAAGAAAATGAGCAATATTTGAAATGTTAACCTAAGGTTAAGGATACAGCAAGTAATGAATATATATATATATATATATATATATATATATATATATATATATATATATATTGCACATTACTTTTTTTTAGAGAATGATAACTTGAAGTAATGAAAAGTCAATAAACCAGAAAAAAAATAAAAGAATAAAAGTTTAGAAAATATAAAACAGAACATATGTAACAGAATCATAAACTTTGTTCTTATGTTTCGAAGGCTACTGTAAATGTACGCATAAAGCGTCAAAAGCATAAAAAAGCTAATTATAACCATCATTAACGATTGAAAATAAGAAATCAAATTAATTAAACTGAAGTATAATATAATTTATAATATATAAATATATCATCGAAAAGTAGTTTAATGAATAACGCTAAAATAAATTGTTTTTCTCTTGCAAAAAAGTCAGGTACAGGCATCGCTCGACTTACGTAATATGCAACTTACGTAAATTCGCAGTTACGTGATAAATCTCGAAAACTATATTTATGAACACACTACACTCTAAATCGAAATGTCTTAAATTCAGACACTTAAGTGTCTGAAACGGAGTGTTCAATTTTCAGACATTTTAAAATGTCTGAATTTTTTCAGACACTTTTTGCGTCTGGATTTTAGACACTTCAAACGTCTGAATCGCAGCCATTTTTTTTAAAGCATTATACGTAGCCATGTTTGACCACGTTGATCCTGGAAAAATATATGGCCATTATTCTGCCCTACTATCCCCCCCCCCCCACACACACACACAGCCTGATATTAGGGGCTCCAAAATATGGTATGGAATTTTCATAAAGCTGATAATTGAAATCTTTTTCGACATTGTACTGATTATAATCAATATTTTGAATTTATAGAGTAGAATAAGATTAAAAATTAAAATATTTGTCACAATACAGTAAAACTTCTCAATAGTAGGCACCTTAGAACCGTGGAATTTGTTCGCCATTCGGAAGTATCTGTTTTTCTGAGGTAAAAAAAATATAAAATATGTGCATGTTGTTAATAAAAAATGTGCTTCTTAAATAGTTGTGTCCTCTATGTAGGAGTGTCCGTTATGGAGATTTTACAACAAAACTTTCATAGGACAATTTTCTTCAGCGAACACTGACCTTTTTCAAGATAAATACATTTTTTTTTTTACCTCATAAAAGCGAACACAATCGAATAGCAGGCAAATTCAACGTTCCAAAACGCGTTCAATTCGCGAGGTGGCCGCGATTGAGAGTTTTTACTGTATTTATTTTTTTATTTAGTTTTTAATTTAATTCTACTTTTAAAGTTCAAAATGCTGATTATAATCAATACAATGTTGAAACACATTTAAAATATAAGCTTAAAAAAAAAATCCATATCGAATTTGGAGCACGTAAAATCGTAGGTGGGGGGGGGGGGTCTGCCCATGCTTTAATCAGGCCCTCCTTCTGGAAAAAGTCCAACCCTGTATTATGATTCGATAAATGTTCGTGTCAGTTTTAAGTGCAAAATCTAGTTATATGCAAATAAATATTTTATAAAAATCTACCTCTTTACTTTGTATTCATTTTTAATTTCAAATTACTTTTTAACTAGAAGTAATCAAAAAATCAATATTATATAATTATTTCAAATGAAATATATCTGTATATTTTTACCGCATTCTTACAATTACGTTAACGGTACATGATTACATGAATTTAAGAATCTAAAAATAATCATTAAAATTTAACAAAGTGACTAGAGATAACGCGAGATCCTTTTTCTAAATCTTTGTTGACATCAACAAATTTTTTTCTGCTTCAACGTCTACATTAGTGACGTCAATTTCCGTTCAAACAATCATATCGTGAAGCTGTGGTTTTGACTTTTGAATCATAAAAAGATTATATGTTGACTATTTTCAGTATGGCAAATGGGATATTTCTAAAATACTCGGAAACACTAAAATTATAGCAAAGGGGAATCTTTTAATTAGAATGACCGGATTTAATGAGTTTTATCAGTCAAAACATTTTAAAATAAATAAATGAACGCAAGTAATTCGCTGTATTAAATATATGGGGGAATCAATGAATGGAAGGATGTTCGAACTATATTCTTTTTAAAATTTATGATGTACACACTATGAGGCAGAAGAAAACTTCATTAGACAAGAAAAGCATAAATAATAAATAAAAGCAGCTATTAACAGGAATGTTAATTATAAATGCTTTTGAATTCCAGTACATAACACATAATAAATCTATCAGAAATGTAAAAATCGATGTAAACATTACAAATGCTGCCGCATTAAATGCTTATAAAAATATTGTATACGTAAATAAATAATTAAAAAGGGTACTTCAGAGTAATAATTACACCAAAAAAATACTATTAAGGTAGTCTTGATGGTAATTAAGATGTATGAGCCAATCAACAGGCGATGTCACTGCGATTTTTAAAGTAATGGCTACATAAGAAAAGGCTTAGGAAGGTGTAAAATTAATAAATTCAGTAACCGCTAATATACACCATGCAGAGACACCAAAATGTATTTTAAAGATAACATTGGATAGAAAATAATACAGAAATATGATTGCAGATGATTTGAAGAGTAGAAATTTAAATATTAGAAAAATAAAATTTTAACATGGAAATACCATAGGCAAAATTCTTTGAACATATTTTGGCATAACTCAGGAACTAATAAAGCTATAGACTCGTGTGAGGTCTTCATTTAAAGAGAAAACAATCATAGAGAGTATTAAATACATAGTTAAGACCCCACTTACCTGGGAAAAGGTCTGATTATTCCAAAAGCACATTCGCCCAGAGGACGTCCGGATTGGAGGCTACGTTAGTATCCGTTAGTTAGGCAGACTTTGATATTTAAAAAATAAAATCCCCTTGCACATCCGGCCAGCTCTATTAAAAGAATGGAAAATTTCCATCCTGAAAACATATCCCGCCAGACAACAGTTCTCTTTACAAATTTGACGAGATGAAGAACACTATATTAGTTTTATAGATAAATATTAATACGGAGTACCACTATGTCGATAGAAATTAAATCCCGGAACTTCACATTCCACAAAAAACAATCAAGTCAAAATAAATTATTAGTTAAAATGTACCCGTACATAAAAACAAGCATTCAGTTTGAATTACAAACGAACATCGAGTTCGAAAGGAAGACGCATGCGAAACTGAGAGTGCCCCCTGGTGAATGCGGAGCGGAGTTACAAAGTGTCTTAAAATTAGACACTTGCAGATTTTTTAGACACTTTTATCAGTTCGTGTACACTATGATCATAGTAAGACACTTAGGTGTTTTAAATTAAGACATCTATTGTGACTGAATTTTCAGATTCAGACACTTAAGTGTCTGAAATTCTTTTTCAGTCACATATGTATCTTAATTTAAGACGCCTTTATTTGCAGTGTAGCGCGTCTGATATGCATTTGCGTACTTTTGATTATTATTTTATAAATATAATATGCAGATGAAAAACACAACCATAACAGAGTTATACAGTTTTATATATTGGTGAGAGTTATCTATATTAGGATATACAGTCAAATCTTTAACAAAACAAACTCAAATCTAACTAAAATTAGACAAAAAATCTGGGGTTCAACCGTAACAATTAAGTTAGCTGAATTCTAACTAGAACGAAAGCTAATTTTAAAGTTCTGATGAAGAGGAACTAGTGTATTTTATTCTTGCTTCAGCTGTTCGTTTGATGCAGATTGAACATTATTTAAATTAATTCATAAATGTTAAATTTATAAATCTCGCATTCCACAAGAGCTTTTTTATTTGAAAAATGTTTTTTTCAGTTTGTATATTTTTCATACTTTTATATTTTATATTTGTGTAAATACTTCTGCATGCTGCTTTATTTATAAAATAATACTGTGTAAATAATATATATATATATATATTCATAAATAAGGTACTATATTAAATTCTAAGTCGTTAAAAATTATGTCTTATTATTATTATGGCTTTTGGATACTCTGTATAAGTTTGTTCTTAATAAAATTCTCCAAGTTTCCATGCGCTTTATTTTGAGACTTACCATTTTTTAAACAAGACAAAGAAATTTCCCTTTCCTGGATTTTTCCTCCATAACTCTTTAACAGTTCACTGTAGACAAATCCACACAGAGACAATGTTTAAAAGATACAATTCCATACAACTCTCGAAGTAATTTTCAATTTCTGCTTTTATATGATGTAACAAGAAAATTTCTTGAACTTGCTAAATTGCTTTTGATTAAATTGTTATTCAATGCAGCTTTCGTTTGAATTTATGCATAGAAAGGATCTATTGTATGTTTATTATTTGAAAATGCCGACGATTCACGAAAATGTCTAAAGCTTTTCAGATTTGTCAGAAAAAATATGTTGTTTAAATCTAATGAATTTGAGAATTACAAAGATTTTCGCATTTACTAAACAAAGTTCTGCTTTTATTAAACATTTTGTACATTTTGATGCAGTTGAGAAGCACGGCAGTCATTTCATTCACAGAACGTTAATAAATTTTATGCATGGATGAATATGAAAACTGACATTTGGCAAGTTTATGTATTTATGTAAATATCTTCACCAAAATTTTTTTTCTGAAAATCACATATTATGAAATATTTATAAGAGATAATTTCCAAACTAAATTAATTAACATATCAAGATTAAAAGTCGCTAACACAGAAAATGCATCTAAGTATATCATTTTTTTCTGCTGCTCTAAGAAATAGTGAAAACAAAAAATATATAAGTAACTACGCGAATTTTAAGCTCAACTATAATGTTTATTAAATAAATACCTCACTAAAGATCATGCGCAATTTTTGCAATAAAGTGGAATATTCAAACATGGTACAAAATTTATTAAAATATGAATAATTTTGTAGCACGTTTAAAAGTATAGTTGTTTTACATGTTTAAAGTATTAATAAATATAGTAACAATTATTTGTCACAATATTACGTATTTGTTTAAATAAATTGACCGAGCATTCCTTTTAAAAATAATATAGTATATAAAAATTGATAAAATTGGATTTCTAAACTAAAAATCAATAACATATGAATATAAAGAGTAGTTAAAATTTAAATTATAACTTAGTATATCCAAAAAGTGGGGAAAAGAAAGGATATATACGCAACTATGTGAATTTTAATCTTAAATATAACCTTTATTAAATAAATACCTCACGAACTACTGTACATAATTATGAAATGAAATTGAGTTTTCATGCATATTACAAAATTTATTAGAAAATAAATATACTTTTTTGAACGTTTAAAAATATAGTTGTGCAACGCGACGCGTTTATTGCATTAAAAAATAAAATACCAATTACACAATAAAAGTTGTTACTTGGTTTGAATTATTGTTGACGCTTTATTGTTCAACCACAAAAAGTACAATTAGTTCAGTTGATATATGATTCAGATTAAATATTATTGATGTGATATTAAAAAAAATAAATTTATGTTCATACTGTCATTATACTGTTAAACATTAAAATAATATTATAATACTGTTTACATAAAAAATGTGAGTTCATTGTAATGGTTTGCAGAAATCAGTCAGGAGATACAGTTATTTTTTTTAAGTTCTCACAAAGTAATGTTTTTCTAATAAAAGCACCTTTGGCCAAATTACTCAATACTATGAAAATTTCTAAATTATCCAACACATAATAATTATAAAGTGCCATAATTCATTTTTTGCATATATGTAAAAATTCACGTACACATTTAAATACATATACAGTAAACGCCTTGTAATGCGGAATCGATCGGGAAATTTTCCGTCGTAGACAATATTCCGACTCATGCAAAATACTACGCACTCAAAAATTTAAATTTAAAAAAGTTATAAAAATGCGCACATTGTATATTTTTTACCTTCGCAACCTTTAATGTCGGTAAGTATTTGATGTATGGATATCAGTTTTAAAGTTTAATAAATTAAATGCATTTCATTTTTAAAAGACAATTTTTTCCGCATTATGCAAAGTTTTGGTTTCGGTGAGACCTTATAAAATTTTCGGTTTCTGCGTTAGGCAGATTCCGGCTTACACATCATCAATTAATGTCATTTGCTATGGGTTCGCCGGGGCTTGGAAAATTTTCCGCGTTAGACAGATTTCCTGCTTACACAGGGTCCGCCTTTGACAGAATTTACTGTATATATTAGTCACTTGAAACGTAGATGAGTTCGTCCTAAACTGTGTTATTAATTTAAACTTTCTATTTTTATGATAGTAAAATTTTCATTTAGCGCTTATCTTTAATATACTACTACATATATTAAAACTACATATATGAAAAAACAAGTAAGAAAAATCATGCGTTAAGCATAGATTATGAAACACTTTCCAACACTTCCTGAATGCTTTAAAAAAACTTCGTTATTAGGGAAATAAATTATATAAGAGAACTAACTAAACATTTTAGAAAACGCATAAAACATTGGAAAAACTGATTTCAGCAGTTACCTTCCATAGAAAATATGTATTCCAATTCTTTTGAACAGCCCTGTATTTGATCTGTAGGTGGATATAGATACTATATAATGGGGAAATTTAGTTTAGGAAGAATACACATAACAGGTTGAAATTTCTCTTTCAGAAATTTATACTAATAGATGGAAACATACTTGTATACTTTTGTACAACCCTGTAGTTAACCTAGTACCTTTATTACACGCCATTATTTATCTAAAGTTTAATTCAAAGTAAAACACTCTTAAAACTACTGGAATCACATTTCCAGAAATTATCATTTATAGACGGTATCCATTTCTTTGAGTGACCCTGTATATCATTCTATGCATTTTCTACAAACATTTCTTAGTAAACTAAATTAAGTTTAGCGTAAAAATGCATAACTCATTTAAAAACCACCTTTAAGCAATTTGCAATCATAACCAGTAGACGTTACGAATTCTTTTGTTTAGCCCTGTATATCAGTTACAGCATTTATGCACAACATATACAATGCGTACATATAATGAAAAATAAAAGCACATACCATAATTAAAAATGCTTTTCCAGCAATCATTGATAATATACAGTACTTCGGATACAATATAATATTTGAAATCTTATGTGTATCCCTGTAAATAATGCTATGCACTTCGTATTATACATGAAATAACTTATAGTAAACCTCAGCGACGTATATCAATTTCATTATACATGAAATAATTTAATATAATTGAAATACGCCGGAAAAAATTCCCTCCACCCCTATGTTATTATGTAACGGAATCCTTTTGTGTGGCCCTGTAAATGAACAATAACTATTCCTTGCGCCGCATATTCTACAGAATGCATATTTTAGTATACTTCATAAATGCATATGAATTTTATTATGTTTTAAAGCATGTAACATCATTAAAATTCATTTTAAACGATTTTTCCCATAGGCCGTAATGTAACGGAAAACTTTTGACTGTCCCTGTAAATGAACTAAACGTGCTACAAACATCATTTGAAATAGGGTTCGTGCTATAGTAGAGGTTACTATCATCCAAAAATTTCAGAACAATCCGAGTATATTTACGGGAGTTAGAGCGCGGCCAGTCGGCCAGACAAACCGAAGTCATAAACACTTTCAACTTTATTGGAAAGTGTTAAAAAAGAACATTGTATTCAAAGTTAAAGTTTAAAATAAATATCTATCTCCTTAAGATTGTATTTCGTATTATATTTACTTTATATAATTTGCCCATATTGTAGAATGGTATTTCAAAGCTAATTTTAAAAAAAGTAAATATCCAATCTTACGTACTAAAACATTATGTTATTAATTTGACACTTTAAATTTTTACTACTTACATACATTAATAAAAATCATACCGTGGCCATAATGTAGATTTTAATAAATATAATTAAGTCGTTCATTACGTTTGACTAAAAATTGAAAATCTTCTTTTCATAAAATTTCATAGAACTATTGTATTCTGCAAATCTGATTTTTTTAAAGTTACTATAAATTTTTAAATTGAAATTGAAGCAATGAGAATTGTACGTAAATCCTATACGAATAAATTTAAAAAATATCATTTTTAAAATTTAACCTGGAATTATTGTCTTTACACTTTTAATTTTGTTATCGGTTTAGTTTTAAAGTATTAGCAGAGATGAGATACCCCAAAATTTAATTTTTTAACCGTAACAGTATATTTCCTAAATGCTTTAATGATCAACATATGGTTTTCACTAAAAAATTGGTCGTTTTCTAAATAATGCTATACTTTAGGATTCTAAAGGAATTTCGAAAATGACTTATTCATACGAAAAAAAAGAGTCACAATAAAAAAGTCTTCATCCTTTACTTTATTCGATCACCATTTATTCATTCTTTAAATCAAATACAGTTGTTCCACATACCTTATTGAAATAGATCATTCTTTTTTGGAAAATGATTGACATTGAGGTTGATTGATGGCCCTATTTTGTGAAGTAAAAAAAAAAAAAAAAAAAAAAAAAAAATCTAATTCAATTGATTTTCAATTCATGGCTATTCTAGTTGCCGGTTCCTAGTTTGGATTTATTTCCAGAAAAGTTGAATAACTCTTTTCTCCTTTTTCATTTATGTTTTATTCAGATAAAATGTCTTTGACTCTACAAAACGATTTTTTTTTACTTTTACTTTTATGTGAAATGTGTTAAGGTTATTTAAAAAAATTATTTTAATGTAAAAATTATAAACCATGTTTTGTAAAACATATGTATGATTCTGTTTTTTAAAAAAAATGTAAACAATTGAAAATTTGATTTAATTAATTGTATTTAATGAATAATATATGACAACAATTCATGTCCATAGCAAAAAAGTTTTCTAAGATATTTCGTTCGAGCCTGTAAAAGAACATAAATGGAATTATGTATAGTTGATATTTGAATGTGCATCTAAATAAAGTGTATAATAACACCGCGTGTTCACATTATTACAGTGTCTTTGAAACACATTTCAAATAACCATTGCTTGTTGACGGAATCGAAATATTGTACGTCAATAGTAAGGGAGCAATTTCCAAAACTGCAGATTGTAAACCTATTCTAAAAGCATATCAATATCATACATCAATTTGTGATGGTTGCGCTAGTGCTGTCATTTAAACGTAACATAAAAAAATAAGTCTGTAAATTAATGCCTAGAAAATAAAGCATTCGAATTTCTTGAGTATGAATAAAGTAGCTTTCAATAAACTATTAAGCTGCACACTCCATTTTCAATTGGACACGCTAAAGGGGAATTCCATAACATAACCAATTTTACAGAGATACAAGCATATATCCGAAACTTCGAGAGCGCACATAAAGACAGGTGGAATGGTGTAAAAATCACATTTAAGCTACATAAAGAAATGTTAAAAGCAAAACTAAAAAATTGTATAAGAAGAGAAATTTGTTACTGCGCTATTTCCATGATAGATTAACTGACGTAAAAAATAAATTGCTCCATTTTGAATATTCACTGTAGCGTATAAGCTAGGAAGGAGAGACAATGATTGATTTTTTAAAATAAGATTTCTCAGTTTCAAATAAAGTGTATAATTTCATCATGTTATAAATATTATAGTATCGTTGAAACACAATTCTAACAAGCATTGCCTGTTGATTTAGGAAGATTGAAAGGACTTTTCAGTTACTCTAAAAAGTGTTAAAAATGAAACTAAAAATAATATATAAGAAGAGAAATTTCTTACTGCTCTACCGTGAAGTAAAATCTAATTGCTACATTTTTATTAAACACCGTACTCGATGTGCTCTGAAAGTGAAACAATGATTGATTAATTGTTTTAAATGGGATTTCTAAGTTTCTAAATAATGTGTATAATTCAATTGTGTTAGAAATATTTCAGTACCGTTGAAATACAATGCAAAGAATCATTGCCTGTTGACGTAATCAAAATATTTTACGTCAGTAGTAATGAAGCAATTGTCAAAACTATAGATTGTGCAACTGTTGAGAATCATATGAGCTATATCAATGTGTAATGATTGAAATAGTTTTGCGTCATTGAAACGTAATTTTAAAAAAGGCCTGGAAGTTAAAGCCTAGAAAATGAAGCGTTCGACTTTCTTGAGTATAAATAAAATAGCTTTAAATAAAGTAGCTACGAATTCCATTTTCAATAGGGGACATTTCAAAGGAAAACTGCATAATAAAACAATTTCATAGAAATGCAAGCATATATGCAACATTTCGAGAGCGTACATAGAGACAGGTGAAACGGAGTAAAAAGCTTTTCAGGTACTTTAGAAAATGTTAAAAATAAAACTTAAGTATTATATAAGAAGCTAAGTTGTTTACTGAGCTATTTCCCTGATAGATTAACTGAAGTAAAAATAAAATTGCTACATTTTGAGTATTCATTGTCCTGAAGAAGTTATAAAAGAGGGACAATGATTTATTAATGTTTTTAGGGTTCCGTAATTAAAAAGTAAAAACGGAACCATTATAAGATCCCTCCTGTGTCTGTTTGTCTGTCACAGCCATTTTACTCGTAAACTATGCAACGTGGAAAGTTCAAATTCGGGGAAGTGATAAAGATCATTGATCCACATATTTCCAGATTAATAAACATTCATAAATATATTTAGTAAAAAAAGTAGAGGGGTTAAATATGCTACTTGAAATTTAAAAAAAAATATTTTCTTTGCATACCACGTGGGATAACCTGTGAAAGCTTTTGTAATGCTGAACTCAAAAATACATTCCTTTTAATTTTAGGTATTACATTTTGAAAGATATTGTTGAAAATGTAGCGCAAAAATATGTTCCCCCCCCATCTAATTCCGAATCTACTGAAACTAAAATTATGAAAAAAATAGAGGTAATAGACGTTAATGTAAACCTTGCCGGAAAGTTATAGCGATTACCCTAGACCACATAGGTTTTGAATAATTAGCATTTTTCTGTTATACACAAATTTCGATTTACGGGCATTCAGGAAAATTTTTGAGCATCGCTGAATATACCTATCGTTGCAGAAGAATAAAAGCATTGCTGATAATTATTTTCGAAAAAAAAAATCATCGGTAATTAGCCGAGATATTAACCCTTAAAGGTACGGTCAGTTTGGACATACACAAGGACAGGGGCGGCGTACTCTATGCTTAGTTAACAACTTTTAATGATATATATGTGTAATGTAATGTCCAGTAACAGTATAAAAGCAATAAACGTCAAATTGTTAAAAACATACTAATTTAAGGGCTCTCGGCACTCTAAAAAGTGGAAAAAATGAAAAAAAAGACCATTTTCAACATTTAATGTCATAAAATGTATATGATTTTAAAACACAATTTTAATTGTGATAAAAAATTGCAAGGTACAGAATTAGTATTTATAGGGAGCTCGAAACTGTTAGACATTTGTCGAAAAAAAAATTGGCATAACAGTTTACGCGCAGGATTACAAAATAAATATTGCAACTAGAATGAAATTTTTGGTGCTTACTTATACTTCAGATTGTAATAATTTTCCTGAACTTAAATAAATTTGTATTTAAAGCATTTTTATATTTTTAATGCAATGTTGCATTTAGCTAACACAAAATTTTGAAAATTTCAACAGTAAAATCACCTAAAAAAATATTTTTTTTTTTTTTTAACAATAACAAGGAAATTTTAGGTTCAGATTATACAGACTAACATGAAATATATGCTTTGAAAATTTAATGAAAAAATATTCAGAAGTTTTTTAGGTATCCTGCGCGTTATGCCCAGAAAACGCCATTTGGAAAATAATGACTTTAAAGTTTCGAAAACGCCGCTTCAGCTATTGAGCGTGTAATTCTAAAAGCCAAAACTTCTGTTATAATTTATTTATTTATTTATTTGTTTACACATACATCTGACTTGTGTGTTTGACATCTAGGTCCGCTTGTAAGTCATCGTCGATTTACAGGGACGAGATAGCACAATGAAATTTACAACACAGAGAAATTACATCCGGGAGCTCCACAAAGAGTGTGCAATGGAGCCAGCGAGAGTCGAACTCGCAGACCTCTGCCGCTCTCAATGCTTGGCGGCTGGCAGTGCGGTGTCCTAACCGCTCGACCCCCGAGGCCCCCACCTTCTGTTCTAATGGGAATTTCAAGGAAACAATTATATCAAAATATTCAGAAAAGATAGGAGTTTAACATCTAAAAAAATTAAAATTTCTTAAATTTTGAAGCTTTAAGAGTCCTGCGACCACTTAATTCTTTCCGACACGGAGTAATTCTGTTTATAAACTTATGAAATAATGAACTGACACCAGAATTTATAAACGAATTTATTAGAAAATGCGAACTTTCACGTACATGATAAAAGGGAAATTTTAATTAAATATTCTTGGTGCCATTTGTCTGTTTTGGAATTAAAATTAGGTGTCCGTTTTTTAAGGGCATCGCCCTCGAAAGATTTAATTAGAATAAATCGCATAAATACTGTGCGATTCGCGATAGTTTGCATTGATTGTATCTCTCAATACGTCTCGAGTGACTTTAAAAGTTAATTAAACAACTATCTGAAAACGTATAGAAACGTAAACCGTAGGTTAAGAGATTAGACACGTTTGTTGAACATGTTAACTAAAGAATTGATATTATCGTAATAAGTAAATAAAATGATCAGAAAAAGAAAAATGGATATTTGTATAACTTAGACAGAATCTTCAGGTCCCAAATGCCTAAAGTTCCACAAATAAAGTGTGTGGTTTCATGTTCATATTAGCTATAAAAAAGTTAAAGAATATGAATTTGGGACTACCAACACACAAAAAATAGAGAAATAAATTGTGTAAAACAAATAAGTTAAAAATAAAATATGATTAAAAAGGATTAAAAAATAAAATACGCATTACGATTTTGAAAGCATTGCTGACTTAAAAAGAGGCAAGATTAAATAAATAAATATATATATCATCTATGCAGTCTAGTGCCCGGTACAGGAACAATAATTGGGTTGTTCCTGGATCGTCATCCAGCGACCATTTATACGCTCCCCCTCGTCCTTTATTTTTTCGTAAGTGCTATGATTCTCGGTGCAAGACATGTCCATACGCTTCTCAGACACAAATTGTCTCAGATCCTAATTATTCAAGTTTTTGTAAAGCATTTAATGTTATTTATAGTATAAAGTGCAACTTATGTAATATGAAATATATTGGTGAAACATCAGGTCCAATTCATAAACGTATCATCATCGTTCAGACTCTAATAATAACAAAGCAAAAAATATACAATCTACAGCTGAAATTCAACATTTTCATAAACATCAATTTAAAAATACGACAATTGAAATCCTTCAAATTCTAAAAAATAAATCAGAACGTCTTTATATGGAATCATCATATATGAAATATTATAACACAATTTATCCTTATGGACTTAACAGTGAAGTATTTAACAGACCTGTCAAAGTCTTCACATCTATAAATAACAATATTGATTATTCTCCAATTTATCCTACTCTTAATCATAATTTAAATGCTAAAACAACACGTAATAAACGCGGAAAAGGTTCATCATCAGTTGTAGTTTCCAAAAAATCTATCACAAAGCAAATTAATGATCTTCAAAGAAATTACTTAGAGAATTATAACTGGTTGTTAATTCGAAAAAAAACATCTTTGCTATTATAAAGAAACAGCTTGTACAACATTTAAAAGTATTTCTAAGTAAATCTTTCTCTAAACATTTCTCTGATATTTACTTTGACCTAATTATGATGGGTTAATCTTTTAAATATTAATTTACAAAAAAACATAAAATTCAGAACATGAATACTCAAATGATAATTACTTTTTCAAATCACATATTTAATAAAATTAATACCAATTCTATAATTAATGATAAAAATTGTTTTTTTCCTATCAATAATCTTCATAAATCAAAAACCTTTAAATATCCGAATACAATTGGAAGAAAGATTTTTAACTACAATACATTTTCAAAAAATACATCTGCTGCTAGTAATTTTCCGTGTAACTGCAAAGACCCCACTCTAAAAAAATACATAAACAATGATCATGGACATATAATCAATGGAAATCTTGATATTGTTCATGATTTTAAATTGAAACAACTAATGGGTTATGGTACTAAATATAGACTTCCATCTAAATTTAATGTTAAATCTATTATCAAACAGTTTACATATGATATTGATATTTTTATTTATAAAATTTCTATCTCTTATAATAAGCCTATTGAATATTTTAATCAATGGAAAATATTAGTAATTGAAAAATTAACTATGGCTTTAAAAAATAATATTGCTGTTTTGGTTTCTATTAATACAAAGCTTTTTTTTTCCGACAAATTACTAAATTACAAAAAAACTACGTTATAACATATGTAGACAAATCTCCTAATAATTATGCTATTATATGTAAATCTTATTATCACCAACTTCTTACAAATTGTATTTCTTCTAATATCTCATTTCAAAAAACTAATGAAAATGTAATTGTAAATAATCGTAAAATTCGAAGTTATTATAAACTATTAAATATTTTTTCTACTAACTTTAATTATCCATATTTAGTTCTTATTCCCAAATTTCATAAAACTCCAATTAAATTTAGGACTGTAACTATTGGTTGCAATACGTATAATAATAAAGCCAATAAACTTATCTTTTATGGCTTTTATGGGTTTTTATGGCTGTATGAAAATAATCCACGCACTTTATTTGAGATTTTTAGGTAATGGGAATTTAAGTATCTGATAATCTTCTATATACCTCCATATGTTTATTTCCTGTTCTTTTTATAATTATCTTATATAAAATAGTTTTCATTAACGATTTTTATATTTTTTTAATATATTTTTATTAATTATTATTGAATTTATTTTATTTTATAGCATATAGCTATATGCTATATATTGTCAATGTTATAGCATTATTTAAATTCTTAGTGTAGTTTAAATGAGTAAGATAATAGAATATTTTGTTTCCTTTTTTTTAAATTTTATTAACAATAATTTTTAAAAAATAAAAATATATAGTGTGGTTTATATTAGGTTTATAATTATCTATACATAAGGATTTGTTTGGTTTTGCTGTTAAACAAAAAAATTTTACATTCTTGGATTTCAAATGTTTATCTTGTGACATTTGAATCATAAAAATACTACTAGATGGCAGCAGCAAAATTTGTCTTTTGACAATAAGATATAACTTTTGTCTTTTGCAACTCTTTTTTAAGTTATAAATTACTACACCAGGTGGATTTTTAAGCTAAATTTTGACGATATTGTTATATAGTTATTAATGAATTTAATAGTGCATTTTACTTATTTTAAATAACGTAATTACTTTCTATTTATTTTATTTTATATAATATTAATTTTATTTTTCATGTGTTTTCAAGATGTATTAACTGCATCCTTTGGTCTCAATCACTGTGATTTCTTAACTGCTTTATTCACCTTAATCTTTACGATATTTTGGGAGCCATGTGCGTGTGTATATATTGAAAAATACTGAAATATTAATCGGTATGTAGTGTATTATTTCTATTTTATATCCTATAAATATTTAAACAGGTTTTATTGATTTTTCATTTCATATAATTTGTTTTTATTCTGTTTTCATTTTTAATCTATTCAATTGAGTACAATGGTTGTTTGGGCACAGGGAAAAATAATATTAGCTTTAGCTTATTTAGCTTATTTTTCTCACAGAAAACACCATATTGCTTATATCATTGAATTCTGTGCCCTTGATAACGTAATTCAATATATAAGCTTTTCCATGATTTGTCGGTGTCCACTTTCTTCTTTTTTCTTCCATAATAATTCTTATAATAAATTATTTGGTACTTTTTTTTTAATACTTACAGCTTTAATTCACAATATTACTGTTTTTGATGGTGGTAGGTTATGTTTAATTAATGGTTATATATATATATATATATATGTATATGTATATATATATAGGCTTCAATACATAAAAAAACCCTTTTCAAGATCTCTGGTAACTCCGACGGGGTTACTGTATATTTTAATCTGTGATTATATTATATTTTAACATTGGACTAATGTCTTCTTTCACTAACCAGAGAAATCTACTCAAAGTATAATAAATATAGTTTTTGATTTTCATAATTGTTCTAATTATGTAAAAAATAACCTCTCTTTTGCCGCTAATTTTATCTATAAATCCGAATTCTTGATTATCCCGACAGAAGTCACGTGTCGGTCTTTTTACCGCCCATATAAATTATCCTCTTCTAACTCATATTCCTTTACAAATACAATGCAGAGCTATCATGTAGCTGACTTTAAATGTTTCTCCACTACAATTTTGGAGTAACAAGACATCTCTGGTTTTTTTTTTTCAGGTACATTTTTAAAAGCAAATTTGAAATTTGTCGGAAAGTTTGGACAATCACTAATCTCAGTTTATTTGACTTTTTCCATTATTCCAAATATCACGAATAAAATGTATAATTTAAGTAGAGTGCCCATTTATAACTTCATTGAAATGTAATATTCGAACATTAAGTGAATAATATTTCTCATTTTACATTTACTGTATATGGGGGGCCGGAGGTAAAGAAAAACCGAGAGCGATTAATTACTTTCTGAAAAAGACTCTCGGGTTAAATGAAATAACTTACATGTGGTGAGAACATTTTAAAAAATCAATTTCAGAACGAGAAGGATAAAACATCTTTCTCGGAGAAGATATTTTGTTTTCTGCAATGAAGTAATTGCTTCAAAAAATAACAAATGCACTCTATATTCTATTAGATAATTTCACATTTTGTCTTAAAATGCAAACTATGTTTAAATATTTATCTTCCTTAAATTAATCTGATTCCATCTTTAACTCAGAATTCTAGTATAATATCTCAGGAGTAGCCATGTTTTGTATTCTAATTCGAAACAAAGAATGACTGATTATTCTTCGAAGAAATGAATTTTATTTAGCTTAATTTGTCTTCATTATTTATTTTATGTTTTCACGAGAAGCTTTGCGTTTTATTCGAAATATAAAGAAATTTTTTAAGTTGATATTCTCTACTTAAAATATCATTTTTTTATTCTAAAAATGTATTTTTTTATTTTTAAAATAAATTATTAAGAAAAATAATTTAAATTTAAAACATATATGCGTAATTGTATTATTATTTTTATTAACACTTGTAAACAAATTAGAATAACAACAATTCCTATATCAATACATTCAAAATTAGAGGTAAGTGTATAGTTGAAATATTATGTGTTTAACTTGTTCTGTCAAAATTAAAACCTGCAAATAATTGGCATTTATAAGAGCAATGTACTTTGTCTCCCACTGACGTTTAAAAATGATTTCGAGTAGTTTTATACTGTTTTAATCAGTTTTTGCTAACCGGAATAAAGCTTTTCCGGATGCTATCAGTTTTCTTGCAAACACACTTGTGTCCTAAAATGGACTGATAGATTTGAAAATTCAATAACTTGCAAATCGCGATAGCTATCAAAAAATCTTGCAGTAAGGTTATGTATAGTGTTACAATGTGAACCGCGTAAATCGGGACTCCAAATGCCCCGGAAACCAGTATTTTAAAGTAATTTTCTTCACTTAAAAAAAAAAACTTAAAAAAGTAGCCGTTTCCAAAGCCTTTGGAACGATGATTTATGTGGTACACCTTGTAACACTAGTTATTTAAGATTGTTCTAGGATTTTTTTTTTTTTTACTGCAATTCATGACTGTAGTTTAAAATAGCAGAGATAGATGACACTGCAAGGAATAGGCGTTATATCGGAGACGGTTTTTTGTATTTAACTTCTCTCAGTATCGATACGAAAAAAGGAGGCTAAACGTATGAAGTGAGCCACGATGAAGAAAATTGCAATGGCGATTGAGAACCACTTCATATATTTAACGTCCTTCTTCGCATCAATACTGAAAAACATAGAGAGTCTAAAAACTAGTTCCTGATGTAGCACTTATTGCTTTCAGCGCCATCTATCTCTGCTATTTTTAAGTAAAATCGTGAAATTAGGGGTAAAAAATCTCCTTACATCTTATATAACACCCTCGCCAGAATATTTTAACAGCTGTCACAATTTGCGAGTTATTAAATTATAAAATCAGTCAGTCCCTTTTAGGACAGCCTGTATTTATGTTCAACAATCACGTTTTACATACAAATATAATAAATTAACAGCATCAACATCAAACTTAAACATAAGGTTATTTTGTCATTATTGCATGTACATTTTCAGTTAAGCAGCTGACATTGTTTAATTGTGAATAAATGGGACACATAAAACAAATATCACGGTTTCATAAAATGAAATTATCCCATTAACAGGTTTGCACGTACACAATACATGGAAGAAAATTTTGCTTGTTTCGTTACTAAAAGCTTTTTGACAGAACTAATTTTAAACTGTAATATTCACTTTATTCAACCCTTCATCTACTGACGGTACTTATAAGTACCATTAAGATAACTTGTTATAATTTTTTTAATAGATCGATAAGTAGTAATACAGTTTAGAATGTGTTATAGGTGCATTACTTTATCTTGCTCGAAAAGCCTTATTCAGTACGCAAAACAAAAATATTTTTAAAAGGATGGTTTTTTTTTTTTTTTTGCATCTTTTCGGCTTTTTTGGCGTTGGAGGTGGGGGGGGGGGGGATTTCTCAATATCAAAAGAATTAATCCCCATAAAATCAAATTTAATTAATCCTTCTAAATCCTTAAATTCCTCTAAAATCCTTCTAAAATTTATTTAATGATTATGTAAATCTTCTAATGTAGTTTCAAAAATTCACGAAAAATGCTTTAGAAGATGGCATTTTCATGGGTTCATGACTCAGTACATAAAGGCTTCATGACAGACATATTTCGATTATATAAGACAAATATTTTTGTACGATAAAAGTGGTGTATTGCCCTATTTTTAGTTTATTGTGTTAAACCACTTAAAGGGTTAATACATACTAAAAACTATTGGCACACGTATCCGTATATCAGTTGCAGAAAAAAAACTTTTAAAACTGTTTTTTTTTTTTTTTTTGTTTTTTTTTTTGTTTCCAAAATAAATTATTTTCTGAGGTTCCTAAAAATAAAGAACGCTTTACAGTATCGTTGTTAGCGGAAGTTGTTAATGTATATTTTCTTACATATATAAATTAAATCTTAGTAGATTAAGAAATATTTTTATCTTTGTACAGCGTAGGTATGAATATTGTATTTACTTATTCAGCTATTTGATACATAGTACTAGAGGTCTGCACGGGCGGAATTTCCAGGCCCGGGCCCGGCCCGAAGGAAAGCTATTTTGGCCCGGCCCGGTGTAAAAATTGAAAGTTCGGCGCCAGCCGGCCCGGCCCGTTTACATTTTTACTGTTCTCGGCCCGACACGGCCCGACTAAATTTCTACAAAAAATTCCGTTTTTTCTCGACATACAATTAAGATTTTTTTAATGAATACTACATGCATATTTATGGGAGCATTTTACAGTATATTTTAAATTACCATGTTTTCGCAAAATAGAAAACACACAATAGTAAACATTAACGATTACTTACAGTGTTTTAGTCAACGTCTCTACAGACGTTTCAAAATTTAAATAAGGGCTCATTAAAAGATTATTGTAGTTTAGAATAAAGGGTTAAAAAACATGATAATTTTTTAAGCTTATAGCCTGTCAATTTTATGCCTTTATAGTTAAAAAGGAGTCAGAAAATGTGTCTGAGAGTTTCGCATTGTTGAGCAGTAAATATGAGAACCACCTTAAGGTACATTTCCAAAGATACTGTTAACAGAAGTTCATTATTGCTATTAATAATTTTACAAAACATAATGCCTGTCCTACACATCCTGAGAACGATTAATAACAGTTCCGTCCCGGCACAAGTCTGCCGAAAATTAAACCCGGGATCAGGCATCATGTAACTGTACGATTCCGATCTCTACGATGGACATGTTACATTTCTGTATTGATGTTGTTAAACTCGCATCGGCTCGTAACGCACATTTGTACTTCTCGACTCCCTCGAATATGACTCCAACGCATCATCGCATTGGAGCATAATATCGGGCCGATAGGCCCGATTAATTTTTTTATCGGCCCGGCCCGGGCCGCTTATTTTGTCTGTCGGCCCGGCCCGGCTCGTTGAGAGAATTGTCCTAATTCTGCCGGCCCGGCCTGGCCCGTTTGAAAATTATCCTCCATTCCGCTGGGTACGGGCCTCGGGCCCGTGCAGACCTCTACATAGTACACGGTACCCATAAAATAATGTTCCATATCAATTTTAATAGTATCAACTGAAAGCGTTGTAGAGTTTTGGTTCAACGTTACATATAAAAAGTAACTCAAACAGTTTTAGATAAGTGCATGCGCGAGTACCGCTTTGTTATTTTCTCGCTTGCAGCGCCACATTCGCAAAATGCCGACACTTGAGCATAAACGTTATTGATAAGTTGAAGATTTAAAAGCCTTTAGAGCCACGTAATTTTTTTTTCCTTTGGGGCTATATAGAAGATCGAGTCTACATCCATCTCTACCTACTGATTTGCCAGAGACACAGAATAGAATTTAAGAGACTATTGCCTCCATTACTCCAGACTTGTTAACCGAAGTTTGGGTAGAATTGGACTTGGATATGCTCCATATAACTAAATGTGCACATGCTGCTGACCTTTTCTGAGAAAACCTGGGTTATTTTTCTTTCAATAACTGTATAATTTGTTCCAAATAGTATAAATAAACTGTTATAATATATCGCTGAAACTGGAACATTCTATTAATGGCACCCAATTTTTAATATAAATATAATGTATTTTTATACTTTAGTAATTGGAAGCTTACATAAATATACATTTCTTCGTATAATACACATCCTTAATGTATTATATCTTAATTTAAAGGGGTAGAATACCCTTGAACACGACGAAAAAGTAAAAAAAAAAATATCACTATGTTCCAAGCTTCAAAACCTGCGTAATAAGTCAAAAATAATAATCAAACTTCATTTGAATATAAAGTTCATATTTAAATTTATATTTAAAAAATATATATATACTTTTATATTCATAAATAAATATTGAAATGATAAGTTAAAAAATATGTGATAATAAGAGAAAAAATCATATGCGCATGATAAAATCTGAAAATATGCATGTAAAGAGGAAATTTTGGAGAAAATAAATACTCAATAGCGTTACCTTTATGCTAAAACTAGAATATTTGTAAAAAATGTTGACTAAATTAAAAACTTAACAAAAAACTAAAAACGTTCACTTTTTTTAAAGTATTTTCAAAGTACAAAGACAGAAAACAAATAAAATCTTTCCCTTTTTCTGGTTTTAAGTTGTAGATAATACAGAAATGAACACGTGTTGAAATTTTTTTGTGTCATAGTTTTTTAGTAACACTGCCAGGTACATTGCCAGTAACACTCCAAAGGGCGACATGGCACCCGGGGGCGCCGTCTTGGACAGCCCTGACCTAGATCTTTGTTTCATTCCAATACTCCCTTACAGCCGTCGGAGTAGAGAATGTCGGCTAAAGTAACATTTACACTATTGTTACTTTTACACATTAAAGTAACACAAAGTCATTCTCTATAGTGAATTAAACCCACTTTCGACGCAACGATAGATTTAGACATGGCTCTGCCTGTCATTTATTAATCATTGAGACATGACAAATGGTGTCTTGATTTACTATAAAACAAATCCATCGGCCTTGAACGGAAACCCATCTGGCAATAAACATCTTAACTATTTTCCATTTTAAAATGCCAGGAAGTAAGGCATAATTTTTCCTAGAATCATTGCTTGTAAAAATGGATGGTAAAAGAGGATGATAAAAGAGGATGATAAAAGGATGATAAAATGGATGATAAAGATGAACATTTTTCTTTTGCTCTCTGGAAAATGTTTCCAGCAGTGTTTACGAAACGTGACGTAATCAATGTGCTCGCAGCTTTCTTCGAAGATTGGACCGAAACTTGTTGCGCCGACCAATAAGACACAAGGTAATATTAGCTTAGAATTTTTGACTCATTTGTGGACAAAAATGAGGTAGACGGGTGCGATGGCAAATCATATCAGTGTTGCCAGATTGGGGGATTTTGTCCTCATTTTGAGGAATTTTGAACCCCTAGGGGGATTTTTTGGGGACAAGTATTTCGTGGGGCCGTTAAGTTTTATTTGTACAAAAAAATTATCTGATTCTTTTATATCCTATACAGTAAAACAGCACTACACAGAGCTGCTACTCTACAGGAGGGAAAGGACAATGTGGCTTAGTATCTATACACGATTTCGGAAAACAGAAGTCAAAATGATTTTTCGAACAGAAATACCAACATGACTATTGTTTCCATGTGCACTAAACATTGTACAGTATCACAAAAAATCAGTCAGACTTAAAAATTGGTACATTTATATACAGTAAACAATATTATATATAACCTGTCGAAAAAGGAATCATGAATTAAACGTAGAAATTTCGTTATTGCTAGTGTAAGAATTCCATGCAATTATACCTGATAAAACATAAACTTAGTTTTAAACGAAATTATTCGATTCCTTTTGATTGCGTAGTAGCAAGTTTTACTATATTAAATATACACAACAATATTAAACAGTAAAAATTGCGAAATCGGAATCAATGAGACAGTGACAGTTTTACTTTTAAAATTGAATTATGTTACAAACAAGTCCGCATTTTTGGTCATTTTGTGTTAACGATTTTAAGTTAAAATTGGTCATGGATGTCATGATCCATACGATACTTTATTCAATACAACAATCATTACACCCTTAAATAAAATTTCATAGCAAATTAGGAAAAAAAAAAAAACTTTCCACACTTTTAACGATATTTACAAATAAGCTTACAAATGTACCCTTATAAATTCACGCAAATTTAGATAAAATATATTGTACTCATTGATTCTTAAATTCTGTTAAACCACATAATAAACATGGTGCGCTTGAAAATTACAGTAAAATTGTGCAAATTAAGTTAAGTGACGTTCTCAAACAAATGTTATTTCTGTTATTTCGAGAAGTAAATGTTGAAACTGATCAATATCACGAAATATGTTTTATGGAATCCAAGAAAAAGCGGCCGAGATATTTTTCTCTCAAAGCTGGTAGACGAGAGCTGCTGGGTTCGAACACAATCGCGCCCGTCTGGATAATCGTTCGGGGTTTTCCGTGGTTTTCTTCGAATCTTGGATTTCCTTGCGTAAGTACGGGTTAGGCTCTCTTAGAAAGACCCCAACGGAGCGACTCCCTCCCTTTGGACCCATATCCCAAGTGTAGATAATTGAAAATCATAAAACAACATACAACAAAAGTGACAGTAAATATAATAATAGTTTTGTTGTCAATGCTATTATTGGACATAGAGTAAGGTGCCCTATTATCGCCCCCCAGTCATTTTTAGGCCCATGGAAGTTGTAATTTCAGTGCAAATCTGCAAAATGTGGATTTTACATAGAATAACTACCCAAGCACAGAGACACATAGGCAAATGTCGTACAAAAAATTTTAACAATGCGAAAATTTCTTTTTTCAAAAGTATCTAAAAAATGCAAAAGAAAAATAATGGTCCCATTTTCGTCTCCCCACAAAATCCAATACGCCGAATCTTAACTTATAACTAAATCAAAATTTATTTTTAAATGAGTAAGTAATTTAATTTACATTAAAGTAAGGCTCAAAGAAATGTACCAATTATCAGTGGAAGAATAACATAACGAAACATCAGCCATCCAAACATGAAGGAAAAGTTGAAAAAAAGTCATGAAAAAACATTCCTAATTTCGTCCTTGGGACGAAAATGGCAAACGAAATTCTCTTGTTGTCTTGACGTCGTGGCGAACGAAACTTTCAACAATTACCCCTTTTACCTTCCGTCTCCTGTGCCTTGCGTCAAATGTGGCTCCCCTTTCACAGAAGCAGAGAAGTTAAGGGGGACGAGATAAAGAAATGGGATGATATATGGTATCTTTATCATATGTATACCGTATTATATGTATATAATACTTACATGATTGATAATTTCAAGATCACTTTATAAAACAACTAACAGAACTTTATTAACCACAGACTGGAAAGACTTGCTAGGCCAGGCGCATACCGAACAATTTGTAGAGCTGCCGAGTGTCGTAACTCTAAGTTTCAGTACAAATCTTCGTCTTTTTTAATCACAGAATTTCTGTAATCAAAACTCGAAAATTACTATTAAATATAGTGGTCAGAAACACACCAGGATGATACTAATTCGCTACTTCACTTTTGGGGCATATGTTTCCAAAATCTTTCCAAATTTTAGTCATGCAAAAGATAGCTTAACTAACATGTTCTTTTAATAAACACGCATGTATACGTTTTGACTTACATTAAATTAAACCTGCAATGTCTTTATTTCTTTCCCTAGATTTTTTTTTTTTTTTTTTTTTTTTTTTTTTGCTTTTGATGTAAACCCAGACTTTATTTAAGAGGTAAACATACTTTTTAAATAATAAGACAAACATGAAAAAGTCTTAAATAGATTACGTATTAAGACGTTGTTTACTCTCTTGTAGGTTATCTTATTTGAATAACTAATGATATTGTTAATGCTATCCCTCCTTTGTAATATTCTTCGCGACATGAGATGTTAATTATGAACGTAGTTTTAAGTGGCTTGTCTAAAATACTTAACGCTACGCTGAAATGTTTTTATAGAAATATTTTATTAACGTTACAATAGCTTCCACGCGGAGTGCATTATTAGATAAAAATAGATGGAAGATAAGTTACATTGTGGTTTTTGATTAAATAATAAATATCCAATCTTTATAATACAATGTTCTATTTATTTATTTTTTAGATATTATGTTAAATTTAAGAGTAAGATATTGTTTTAATTTCTGTAGACGGCGTTTAAAAAAATATATTCTTAAAAATAATCAATCTGTATATATATATTTTTTTTTATCAATGTAGTATCAATTTGAATTTTGTTAACCTATGCATTAAAAAATGTGTTTAAAATTAATGTGTCACTTTGCAGGTTTCTTCAATACCTTTATGGCAATGTTTTGAGAAACACGCGTTTTTACTTTTCGATAATTTATTTTGCCCTATATCACATTATTTAAAAAAAAAAAAAAAAGCAATTTAACAAATTACAACGTCCATTTGGAAAATGATTTTTTGAAAGACTAAAATTTAAGACATAAAAAATCGCACGGAGTTGATCATACATTACGTACGCCATGAAATAAACATTAATAGTGTTATTACACGTAAAAATTCCAAACGACAAAAATCGCCTGCAACTCGTATTTAGTGTGAAATATTTATATTTATTCCTGTCCCATTTATCTTTTTTTATTTCTAATTGGCTTATTCCATTTTTCTTTTGCACGTGAAAATCTTACAAATTAAAATTAACTCTTTGGCAGAAATTGTTATTCATTTTCTTTCATTTTCATTAGTTATTATCCACCTGAAACTTACATATTATCCAAGCATTTCATTGGTTGTTCCGAAAAAGGCTTTTCCATCGTCAGATTTCTTGGAAATCTGACTACCAATTTAAAATTAAATTTCATTCTTAAACTTCTAAACATCCCACAATATTACTTTTTTATATCGTTGTATAGAGAAAAAAAAATGTACTTTTAAATGCAATTTGTTTGAAAACTGTATCTCTATTTGTTTCTGAGTTATTAATTTTTTTTATTGTAGTTTTTATTACTTTTTTGTCATAGCGGCAACAGAAGGTATCCATTACTGTATAGACCAATCAGAAAACGAATAAATTGCAGATTAAACCAATAACAACCTTCAGATATGCTTTTGATTTCCTACCCTGACGCGAACAATAACCATTTTTCCAAATAGCGAAACAGCACCGAAAACTGGCGATATGAAGCAATTAAAATAATAAAACTTTGTAAAAAATCACCATAAAATTAAAACAAAACACAGGACGCGTTTCGAGCTAAAAACAGCTCCTTTCTCTTGTTAATTCTGTTGATCCTTGTATTCAATTTACTCTCGAAGTCGAAGAGAACAATTCTCTTCCTTTCCTTGACGTCTTGGTTTCAAAACTCCCAGATCGGTTCTCTACCTCTGTTTATAGAAAACCTTTCGCTGTCTCCCTTCCCCCTCATGCCCTTTCAAATCATCCTCCTCAACAAAAAGTGGCGTCCTTTTATACTTTTGTTTTTAGGGCGTTACGCATTTGTTCTGACTCTTCTGCTCTGAATAATGAAATTAATTATCTGAAATCTCTTGCCCTTGCTCGTGGTTATAATCCCTCTTTAATTGATAAAGCTTTGTATAAATTTAATAAGCCTAAACGTCCTTTTTCTGATTCAAATAATCCTCATAATTTTAATTCTATAATAGTTCTGCCCTTTTATTCTCTTCTGTGTTTCAAAATTGCTAAAATACTTTCTCGTTTTAACTTTAAAGTTATCTTCAAACCTATGAATAAAATTAAATTCTCTTCTCTAAAAGATCCTGTTCCTACTGAGAACCGGTGGGGTGTTTATTTCATTCCTTGCTCTTGCAATTTAGGTTATATTGGTCAAACAAAGAGAGCTTTAAAATTCAGATTAGGCGAGCATCAGAGATATATTGCAAATCAAGAAATCTCTAAATCTTCGATTGCTTCTCACTGTTGGTCTTCCAGTCATTGTTTCAATTTCTCCATGGCCAAAATTATTTCTTCCCCTGCCTCTCCCTCTCACTTGGATTTTCATGAAGCATATTTTATTTCTAAAAATTCTGCTAATCTTGTCAATGATCTCCCATCATCTCCTTTCCTATCTCCAGCGTGGAAATTAATTTTGTAATTCTTTTCCCTTTTCTCTTGTTTCTTTTCTTTTTATTTAAAAAAAAAAAAAAAAAAAAAAAAAAAAAAAAATATTAATAATAATAATAATAATAATTTGGATTTTTTCTTGTTCTTTTATAGTTCTTTATTTATTATTTTTATTTATATTTTTAATTTACTTCTTTTATTTTTATTTTTCTTTTATTTCCATTTTTTCCATTTCATTTTCTCTTCTATCTTTTTTCAACACATTTCCCTTTTGCATCTTCCTCTATCAGGTAGCGCCATCTGTCGCATTCTTCGCAACATTCTTTTTCTTCAGTTCATTTTTGAACTTGTCCGTTTTCGGACACGTGTATGCTTAGCTGATGACGAGCTGTTATGTTTTTAGCTCGAAACGCGTCCTGTGTTTTGTTTTAATTTTATGGTGATTTTTTACAAAGTTTTATTATTTTAATCATTTTTCCAAATAGTTAAAAAAAAAAAAATATATGTCACAAGAATACTATTAGGAAATAGTGGTTGGTATTCAAAAATCCGATAAATTTATATCACTTATATTTACTAAAATATTCAGTTTATTATGTCGGATGTAACTCGCTTTTAGCTCTCAAGATATTACAAAAAAATATTTTTATATATTTTCATGAATATGTACTAAGTAATTTCTCTCCCAATCGTAGTACATATAAACCGTAATTGTAGGACATCATATTTTTATATTTATGAATGATTTAAGGAAACATTTTAATATGCAACAATTGCACTCATTTATGATAACATCGTAATAAACATTTAAATTCAGATTCACAAATTTGAGTACTATAATGGTTTCTTACTATTCTACAAAAAAATTGCACTTAAATACTTTAATTAAGACGTTTATTATATGATTTCTCCTTGCAGCAGTGTTAGTTTTATTGAATATTCAGAATTTTGGATAATTCTTCATTAGTTATCATTATTTTTATTTCTCTATAAAGGGTTTGTTTTATATACTGCACAATAAAAAAATATTCAAAGAAAAAATAGTTTAAAAAATCACCACTAGGGCTACATTTGGCGCTATTTTGCCAATCCTTCGTGTCTTGTATTGTGTAATCCTTCTGAAAAATTGTATTACATTCTAGAAATATTGTCACTAATGTCAATTTAATTGGGGCAACCTTGCAGATTATATAAATAACATTTACTGCATTCGTACAGATATACTAATAAGTTATTTTTATATTTTTAATTCGCTAAATATTATTTGATCATCATTAAATTAGCCGAATTATGCATAAACACCAAACAAATGAACTCTAATGAAATAGAGTAATTCCATATATTTTTTATTTCATTCAAGGTAAAACATTAGATTACTTAAACCTAGGAAAGTGCTACTTGAACCGAAATTATTATTATCCTTTAATTAATTCATGAGTGTACTATGTAACGATTTAATGCTGTTAGTTATAATTTATTGGTGATTTACGTCAATAAATTCCGCACCTTAAATATAGGTCTGTTTTAAAATACTTTTTATCCGGTACAATTAGTACCCCATTGCCCTTGTAAACTGCAATAATAATAGCATCTTGGTCACACATTTTCATTTAACTATATAACATTCTGCACATTATATTCGATAAATAAGCTAAGCTTATCGACTGAAAAAATGAAACAATGACATTTTTAAATCCTTCATCGTGTCAAACGGTTTTCAATTACATTAGAAATTTTGAATTAATAAATTTCATAACAATTGAGAACTTTATAGGATTTTAATTTTATTGCCAGTATGCTCCATCTTTTATAAATATAATTAAATTGCTACAAAAATTATAAATGTATTATTGATGTATTCTGTAGATATTTTCTAATGGTGTGAGTAAAAGTTAGATTTATTTTACAGGGTGATAAAAAGAAATATGCATGCATTATCGTCTGCGAATGCCTAAAGCTTTTGAAATTTTTAAAGGAATTTCCTTCAAGTAAATTCTAACAATGTTAACGTCATTTTTAATTACGAACAAAGTTATTATATGTTTTTTTTTTTTAATTAAGTATAGTATGTTTTCATTGGGGGGGAAATTTATAACAGTATAGCTCTTTTATAGCGTCCAATAATACATTTTCATTCGGATGTGTTGTTTTGGGTATCGGAAGCGATAATCTCTTTTTGAAATTTTGATTGTCTTTTAGTTAATTTACTATTAATATGTTACCTAAAGCAAGACATTATCTATACAGAGTAAATGTGCTAAAATAATGAAATAAAAAATATAAACTTAATACATTTGAAAGAAATCTAACAGCCACGCAATTATTACGCAAGACCAATATTCTCGTACGCGCTGCAGTTTCAACATTAATGGCAATGCATTGCCTCATTTTTTGACCTGTGTTTTACAATTATTAGCGCAATATTGTCAAGACATAATAAGTAATTTCTAAGAAAGTATCCTAACAGCCAAACCATGCTTGCGCAATATTGTAGTGGTCTGATATTGCCTCATGATTGGGTGGGATAAAATTCCTAATTATAAGTTCAATATTGACAATAAATAATTTGTTAATTTATTTGCAGTAGTTTCACTGTAAATGTAATACTTGCATAGTATTATCATTTGGTTGCAAATATTTCAAATGTAACTTTAATTGTTAATAGATATTATAATTTTCTCGGAATTTTTGGTGATGTAAAATCAATATTTATCCAATTTTGGTGTATCATTTACTGATTCTGATAAATGCGGAATTTGAGCATTATTCCGATGTAAGAGCAATCATTAATCAGTATTATATTTTTCTCGGAAGTTATGGTGATGTAAAATCAATGTGCAATCACCTTTGGTGTTTCACTTAATGATTCTGATAAATGCAGAATTAGAGCATTATTCTAATTTAAGTGCAATTATTAATCGATATTATAATTTTCTGGGAAGTTTTGGTGATGTAAAATCAATATGAAACAAATTTTAGTGTTTCATTTACTGATTCTGATAAATGCAGAATTCGAGAATTATTGTATGCAATAAGAAACTATATTAATTTGCTACCAGGGTACTTATGCCGTTAAGAAACGATATTAATTTGTTACCAGGGTACTTAAGCCGTTGTAAAATATCACATTTTAGTAATTCTTGTATTTGTTATAGATATACCTCTTTTATAATCCCCCTTGGACTTCGGAAGACTTTGTACGTTAAATATGAAAACGTTAAGTTCAGTTTTGTGAAAAGTCTTTTATTTGTTCTGCATCTATTAAAGAAATAACATTCCCTTATTCAACGCGACTCATTTAACAAATTACTTTCATATTGTTGACATAATATGATTTTATGATCACTGATTTAAAATAAATGAAACATACGGCATTGTCGTCTACTACTTACTGATTTCTTTTTTTTTTTTATATTTATACCTTATGTAAAAAAGACATTATCTGGATGCGGTAAACATGTAAAACAGTAGTTAAAATTTGGAAGAGTACAAGTAAAGGAAAAATCAGAATAAATTAGTTTTTTTCCTAAAAAAGTTGTTTAACAACTTTTTTTTAGGAATAATCTGTTATTTGTCGCATTTGAATTATTAATGATTTAGTTAATGATATGCCTCTTGTGTGTACATTTAGTAAAATTGAAATTTTAAATCGTTTTTTATATTAGTTTTACGCCTTTATAGGGTATAATAAATAAAACATCCATATTTATGATGGTAGCTGTTTCTTTGTAACATTAGAGTTTGTTTTCTGCCAATAATGTGTTATAAATGTGTTAGATATATAATTTGCTTACGTTATACTGCGAGACTCATTAAAACATAATGTATAACCGTTTTATAAATGTTAAACATTTATTATATTATTAGACATTTAATTTTAATAAAAATATGATATCTTTTAAAATATTGTGAGAAATAACCATAATTTTAATGTCTTTTGATCTGGTTTTTGACTTATCTCATAAATTATATTATCAATTAATTATTAATAATTATATTATTTAAATCATGTTACATATTTTTTATTGAAATTTTTTTAATCAAAACCTAGGAAAAGCGTAAAATTTACTTCAAAGTTTTCGGTTATCTTCAAAACTACACTTTCCGCTGAAAAATGGATATTTCCGAACACATTTTCCAGTTGAACGCAAAAATTATTTTCGTGGCCAAATTACTTTAAAACTATAATTTTAGAAGTTTAAAAATACTAATATATAATGATACCTTATAATGCATAAATATCAAAATCAGCTATAGGGAAACAGTGCATTTAACCATAATGGCAAATGTTGAAGTGGTTAATAAATAAATCAACGCCTTTCTGATCTCAGTCTTTTTAAACTGTAAAAAAAAAATAATAATAATTTATCTAGTAAAATATAATACTCAACCCAAACGAAAGTTCGTAATAACTTTTTCCGAGTTACACAGGATTTAGAACTTTGTAAAGCTCAGTGTCAATAACCAATATTTTTTCAAGATTTAGAGGAACATTTAAAAAAATGTAATTTTTCTTTTGTTGTCGTTTCTGTTGTTTTAGTGAAAACAATTCCAGTGGTGTTTATAGAGTATTAACCTGTTTTCTCAACCCTTGTATTTATCTATAGTATCTATCCATGTTTTTATCCATGTATTTAGGTATAGGCTTTTCTGATACTATTTATTCCGAAATTAACAATTTCATGTTTAATAAGCATATTTTTTCAAAAAAACATGATAAATTAATACCAATAATAATAACATTAACACTAATATTTTTTACTTATTCTTGTATACCGTATTTCGCGCGAATCCGCCACACCTCAGATAACTCGATTTCCTACCAGAATTTATTTTAAATAAAATGTGACTTACTTCTGCTTAGCACTTATTTGGCTCCTTTTTTTTCAATCAAATTTCGGGTTTGTAAAAGACTTAAATGAGCCGAGGCGGATACGCGGGAAATTACGGTATATTCAGTTACGCAGCTAAAAATGTTTAATTCCGGATTGATAGCATCCATAAAACTTATACGACAGATTAGAAAGTGCATAAATACATTATAAAAAACTATTCCAAAACGTTTCTAAAAACAGCTGCTGGAAATAAAATGTGTTTCTATAAATTCTTCTTTATATCTCTGTAGTATATTGGTTTCTGAGTTTTCCATATATAAACAACTGTATTCGAAATTCTCTATAACTTGAAAATTTATTGCATAATTTCGTTCCAAGTTATATAATTGTAGAATTATACACATTTGTATTTTTCACAGTGTACCATGTTATATGCCAATTGCTTTAACACAACTTTAAACTAGGGGATTTTCCATAAATTGCCAGTTTTAATTTTTACTTTTTTTTTCATTTTTATTGATGCGTTAGTACTTTTTGAAAAACCACCAGAAGAATTATATTTCAAGAAAAAAAAAGAAGTATTAAAATCGAAGCATTTGTTCCAAATCCACTCGTTGACATTCCTTAAACACTACATCCTTAGCTGAAAGTCAGTTAATAAAAAATGGCAATTTGTGGAAAATCCGTTATCATTCAGCTGCTTTTAAAGGGCAACTAACATTCAGATAATCCTTTCGCCGCTACCTTTCTGAATATCGCGATGTTTGCCAGGATTTTTATATTACTTGCTCCGTATATGTTACTTGCTCCACCTTGCTCCCATATGAAAACATGAAAAATGTTTTCTTTGTTATCGTTCGGGCATGGGCAAATAAAAACTAATTCATGCAACTACTTATATTTCATAAAATGCTTACTATATATACATTCCGATTGTCTGTACTATATTTTGAAAATTTTTCTGACACTGCCGTTAAATGTGGTTGAAACCCTGCATAAAATAAGCAAAGAAAATGAAGAGTTTTTTTTTTAACATTTAAAAGAAATCGCTGTGTCTCCATAAATGCATGTAGGTCAATCCAATTGAAGTAGTCAAGAAAATCCTTTATTCGTTGTTTGACCATTTTTTAAAAAATCTGAATTTTTTTGTAGAACAACCCTAACATTATGGAAGTTCAAAATGACTATTATTTTATTTTATTAATTTTTGTTTGTGCCTGGCGGCTATCTTTGTTTAATAGGCTGCAGCAATTTTTTCACAAGAAGGTTTTACGGAATTGTAAATAATTCATCGTTTATTTCTCCAATTCAAGTGCGGATTAAAGCAATTTGTAACAAATACTTTGGGCTAAAAATTTGGTAATAGACTAGTTTCCGAAAATAAATCCTTATTGGAGAAATTTAAGATTAAATTTTAAATTTTTATCCAAAATTTGACCGTCTACAAAGGAAATGTTGCTAGCAAGGAAAACTGTGAATATGATCTATATATATATATATATTTTTTTTTTTCTTTCTTTTACGCCAAGTTCCAGATCTGGGACTTGCTTTCTCTTCGCTAAAGAAAAATCGCAAATTTTTCAAAAATGTCAAGTTCTGGTTTTTGACAGTATTGTATACTAGTGTTAGACAGAAGAAATTTCAGGATGGAGATTTGACTACAAGCTGAGATATGGCAAGGGCAACATGTCAAAACAATACTGCCAAACTATTGTTTTGTTGTAGTCACAGGTAAGCAGTATCTGAGAGTGCCATTTATTTTTTTTATTATTATTATCTTTAAATAATAGTAACAGAAAATAAAGGAAAGCTTAAATTCACCAATTAATGAATTAATTGCAAAGCTTAGCAATTAATTAAAAAAATAATTAATTATGCCTAAGGCCTATATTTTGTATGGTTTCAGTATTTTTTGTTGTAATTTTAGTAACTAAAATAAACCTCAGCACTTTTACATAAAGAAAATAAATATTTTTATACAAGATCCGAGACAAAAACATAACAGGGTAAGAGAAAAGCTGTTAATGTTGTCATACTTGTTGAGACATGATCAAACGTGTCAAAACACATTATTTCTTGTTGGTTTAAAAACCAGATTTTGATCTGTCTCAAAATTTTATTTGTAGGAACCAAGTCTTGTCATCTCGTGATAACTTGATTGAAGATCTTGGCCTGCTGGCTCATAGAAATATACTTTGAAATCATTATGTGCAAGTATAACTGCATTAATAATTCCTAGCTTACTTCTTATGCAAAAATGTAATTTTTCTGCAGTATAAATTTTGAAAGGACTTTCGATATCTTTACTTTCTGAAAATTACTTGAGGCTGATACATGGTAACGTCGTATAGTGTTTCATTTACAGGAACATACTTATGGTAAGAACAAGTTTCAAGGACTGGCAAGCAGCATTAAAATTGTGGTTTTTAAATCTACAAGCAGGGATGTGTTTTGACACGTTTGATCATGTCTCAAAAAGTATGCCAACATTAACTGATTTTCTCTTGCCCTATTCTGTTTGTGTCTCAGGTCTTGCATAAAAATATCATTTCTTTATGTAAAAATGCCCAGGTTTCTTTTAGTTACTAAAATTACAACAAAAAAATACTGAAACCATATAAAATGTAGTCCTTAGGCATAATTATTTTTTAAATTAATTGCTAAGCTTTGCAAAAGGCTTTATTTTTTATTACTATTATTTAAAGATAATTAAAAAAATTAATTTTAATGACACTCTGAGATAAATACATACCTGTGACTACAACAAAACAATAGATTAGCAGTATTGTTTTGACATGTTGCCCTTGCCATATCTCAGCTCGTAGTCAAAACTCTATCCTGAAATTTCTTCTGTAAAGCACTACCATACAATACTCTCAGAAATCAGAACTTCTGATTATTATCTCGTGCCCCACTAGAGATGTCAAAGCCTCAAAAGTGTAATTTTTGTCATTTTTGAAAAAATTGGGATTTGTTTTAGCGAAGAGAAAGCAAGTCCCAGATCTAGAACTTGGCGTGTGAGTACGAGTACTTTTGGCCTATTTGTAAAAATAAATTATATCATGTTCACAGTTTTCCTTGCTAGGAAAAATTCTTCTTGTAAATGGACAAATTTTGGAAAAAAAATGAAACTTTATGCTTAAATTTCACCAATAAGAAGTTAGTTTCGGAAACTACTCTATTACCAAATTTCTTCCTCAATGTATTCTGTACAAATTGCTTTAATCGACACTTGAATTGGAGAAATAAACGATGAATTATTTACAATTGCGTAAACTCTTCATGTGAGAAAATTGCTGCAGGCGATGAAACAAATATGGCCGCCACACACAAACAAAAATTAATAAAATTAAAATAATAGTCATTTTGAACTTCCATCATGTTAGGATTGTTGCAAAAAATATTTCAGATTTTTTAAAAATGGTCGAGCAACCAGCGCTGGACCACTTGAAATGCGTTGACCCTTGTGATATTCTTATACAAATGAATAAACATATTGTACAATATCCAACTATTTGTATGATATACCGATAGATCATTTTGTACATTTCGTTTTTATCCCGAATATTATTATTAATTTTTAATTATTTATTGATGGTCCTCTAAGAGTTCTCCTTTTCAAATCGATATTGATAAATATGCTTTCAAACGTATTCTTTACAGTCGTAAAGTTCCGGAAGAATAAATTTAAGTATTTGGCAAAATGTCTAAAATTGAAAGTGTCCGGCGATTAATGTCCATATATTGCAAAGAGTAGATGTTAATTCATGGAAAGTATTTGAAATTTCTAAAGTAGCAACGCATACATTTTTTATTTAATTAATTTTTTTGTAACTGTGCGTCCATTTTATCTACACATTTTATTTTCTCGGAACGATTTGTTTTCATACTACAGTATTAAACATTTTAAGTTATGTTGAATTAACACGTTTGGTACTGAGGTGGCTGCCTGTGAAAGATTGTGAAATCTCGCTCCAACATATGTACCTATATGTCAGTATATCCACAAAAGCTGGAAAAAGGTTTCAGCCTCTTATACACTATATGTCCAAAGGTAGCCGGTCACTTTCGATTTTAGACATTTTGTTAAATATTTAGAAAAATACACGAGGAATTAACCTGAAACTGCAGGTATGTAAACAATATAGTATAGGTCATATTGTTCCGCAAAGATTTTTTTCCCGAAACCCCATAGGGGACCCTCAACAAATTGAAAAGAACGAATATCTCTTGGATAACTCTTGGATATCTCTTGGAATAATGTAAAAACTAACGTAGCAAAAGCGTTCAAAATCGAGATTATTATTAAGTGGTTTATTGTAATATACTGTGTTCATTTTTATGGGGATAGCATGTATACTCATAGAGTAATTAAGGTTTTTATAAAAACAGTCCCAAATTTCGCCATGTTTTTTCAGTTCTTAATATAAAAATAAGTCATTTTTAGAAAATATGACAAACAACATTGTACACAAAACTCCCCAATCAGAATTTAAAAAAAATATATTAAAAATTGGATGAAAAATGAGTAGTTTTATTAAAATATGATTCACTTCGCATGCGCGAATACATTCAAAATATAATGGCATAAAGTATTAGCTAAGTATATAGAGCAACGTTTGTGAAAGTCTCAAAATCATAGCTTGAAAATTGTGAAAATTATCGTCGATAGAATAAGCTCGAAATCCGTTGTTCCCAAAAGGAAGCAAAAAGATGAGGGGTTGTATCAAATATCTGTTGATTAGTGCCAAGATGGCATGCACAATATTGTGTGTACTACTATATTTGAATACAACCCCTCATCTTTTTGCTTCCTTTTGGGAACAACGTATTTCGAGCTTATTCTATCGACGATAATTTTCAGAATTTTCAAACTAGGACTTTGAGACTTTTACAAAAGTTGCTCTACATACTTAGCTAATACATTATGCACATTATATTTTGATTGCTCTCGCTCATGCGCAGTGACACATTTTTTAGTAAACCTGCTCATTTTTCATCCACTTTTTATTATTTTTTTAATTCTGATTGCAGAGTATTGTGTACAATGTTGTTTGTCATATTTTCTGAAAAGAACTTTTTTTTATATTAAGAACTCAGAAATTATAAGCAAAAAACTTTGCAAAAATTGGGACTGTTTTTATAAAAACCTTAATTTCTCTACGAGTATACATGCTATCCTCATAAAAATAAACACGGTACATTACAATAAAACACTTATTAATAATCTCGAGTTTGAACTATTTTGGTACATTAGTTTTTACAGGGTTACCCAAAAGATGATCGTTGTTTTTTAATTTGTTGACGGTTCCCTATGGGGTTTCGAGGAAAAATCTTCCCGGAAATATATGACCTAAACTATACTGTTTACATACCTGCAGTTTCAGGATAATTTCTCATTCATTTTTCTAGATATTTAACAAAACGTCTAAAATCAGAAGTGACCGGCCACCTTCCGCCATATAGTGTATTTAAAGCTACTCCAGAACCAGAAGTTTATTCATCACAACTCAGACGTTTTAACAGTGTAGATGGAAAATCTATTATATTAACGGTCTCAGGACTCTTAAAACTTCGAAATTTGCGAAATTTTAATTTTTTTTATATGTTAAAATCCTATCTTTTCTGAACATTTCTATAAAATTGGTTATGGCTTTTAGAATTGTAAACGTTCAAAAGCTGAAGTGGATTTTCCGAAACTTTGAAGTCATTTTACTGAAAATGACATTTTTGAGCATAATTCGCAGGATATATCAAAAATTTCTCAATATTTTTCATGAAATTTTTGCAATAGTTGTTTTATATTGGTCTGTAAAAACTGAACCTAAAATTTCCTTTTTATTGTTCAAAAAATATTTTTGCCATATGATTATACTGTAAAAAATTTCAAAATTTTGTTTTAGCTAAATACAACTTAGTATTAAAAATGTAAAAATGCTTTAGATACAAATTTATTTAGGTTCACGGTAATTATGATAATCTGTAGTATAATTAAGCAACACAAATTCCATTCTAGTTGTAAAATTTAGTTTGTAATAAGCTGTCATACCAATTTTCTGCACTAAACATTTCCGAGAGTTTGAAGCTCCCTATAAATATTATGTCTGGATTTTGTAATTGTTTAAATATATGAAATAAAAGAATATACTTATATCTTTAATCTGTGTAAACATTGTGTTTTAAAATCATATACATTTTCAGTTATTAAATGTCGGAAATGGGCTGATTTTCTATGGTTGTTGTTGTTTCATTTTTTCTAATTTTAAGAGTCCCAAGACCCCTAAAAAATGGCAAATTAGTGAATGAAAATTTATCATGCAATAAAATACTGTAATAATTGAAAATCTCATTTGTGAACAAGTTTATTTATGCCCCTTTTCTCGTTAGAATACTATAAACGCTTACGTAAAAAATATAATCTGGTGATATAGACTACAAATAACATTGAATATAACTTACAATTAATATAGTAAAAAATATATATTTTAAAAATATCAATAAAACATTTAAGTTTAATCTCTTTTTTATATAAAACAAAGCCGGTATATTAATGGAAAATCTTCAATTTACTCTTTGAAATCCTGAACAAAGAAAGCACCCACTGAATGAAAGCTGTTGTTTGGATGTTTGCGTGTCGAGTTTAATTGAATTCAACTAAATAATCCTAGTAACAGACAGGAAATACTGCTGCATATCAAATGTGGAAACTACAATATCTCACATAAATAAATATTAATATTTCAAGAGTTTACTATGATATATACAGATATTTTAGTAGTTGATATACATTCTGTTACGCGTATTTATAAGTTTGGATATAAAAATTATGGAAAATACATTGGTGTCGTGAATTTTGAAATTCATCTAATATTATAACACGAGTAAAAATTGTGTGTGTATGTGTGTGTCTGTGTCTGTCTGTGTGTGTATGCAAATTTTATTTTAAAAACGGCTCTAAGGATTTTGACTAAATTTTGTATTTTACCCTTTTCGGGCACGAGAAGACCATTGGATTCGGCCATGTGTTCGCGAAAATTCGATTAGTGGGCCATTTTGGATCTTAATTGGTTAGTATCAAGCTAATTAAAAACGGTTCAATCGATTTTGACTAAATTTTATATCCAACCGTTTTTGGGCACGAGAAATCTAATGGGATGGGCCACATGTTCGAGAAATTTCGATTAGTGGGTCATTTTGGGTTACAATGGGTCATGTGTCAAGCTAATTGAATTTAAAAAAAGGCTCAAAACATTTTGACAAAATTTTGTAATATACTGCTTCTGGGCATGAGATGACCATTGGGAAAGTCGCGTGTTCAAGAAAAATCGATTAATGGGTCAGTTTGGCTCACTGTAGGTCAAGCTAATTGTATCTAAAAAACAAATCAAACGATTTTGGCAAATTTTTTTACTATACCGTTTCTGGGCAATAGAAGAGCATTGAGCTGAGTAACATGATAGAGAAAAATCGATTTTTGGGTCATTTTTCGGTCACTGTTTGTCATGCTAATTGTATCTAAAACACAAATCAAACGATTTTGGCAAAATTTTGTATTATACCGTTTCTGGGCATGAGAAGATCATTGGCCTTAGTCATATGTTCGAAAATCTCGATTTGTGGACCATTTTTGGGTCTCTGTGGGTCAAGATAATTGCATCTAAAAAACGACTCAAACAATTTTGACAAAATTTTGTATTATAGCGCTTCTGGGCATGAGAAGACGTGTGGGCTAAGTCATATGTTCCAGAAAATTCGATTAGTGGGTCATTTTTGGGTCACTGTTGGTCAAGATAAGTGAATCTAAACAAGTGGGTAAGTGTGATCACAGATCGCACAGAGGGTTTCGTTTAATATTCCTTTAAAACACTTTATCCTTTTGCGAAATCTGTTAGTTCCACATTTCGCAACCAGGGGTACACTCTATTCTACACAAACCTCTATCCAAAGGAAACTCCGATTTACAACCTATCCGTAGGTATATTAGTCGAGGGGATCGGGTCTATAGCACCCGAGATAGGTAGGCGCCCCAGGAAATTGCACGGAACATTCTTTTATAAGCTTTTTAT
Source organism: Maratus speciosus (assembly GCA_963932465.1). Classification (NCBI taxonomy): domain Eukaryota; kingdom Metazoa; phylum Arthropoda; class Arachnida; order Araneae; family Salticidae; genus Maratus; species Maratus speciosus. Next base: position 153,072,700 of record OZ010794.1, on the reverse strand, counting down.
TATGTGCTATGAACTATGTCAAAGTTTCCAGCAGATCGACTTGTTAGATTTCATAATTTTAACAAAATTGCGTTATGTTAGTTGCAAATTCCACCACCAGGGAGCGCACACTATTCATAACAAAAGTGTATCAGACCGAAACTCTGTTAAACAACCTATCAGTGGATGTGTTACTGGAGTTGGTGGCGGCCTTAAGCGAGAAATTAAGAAATTTGCTGAAAGTACTATTCGGAAATAGTGGTAACTAAAATTTTGACATTTTTATATTTCATAAGCAGCACGTGTCTGAGTATATCATAGTGCTCAAAAAACGACACCTAAAAAGGTCGTAAACGCTATTTTTTAAAAAAGAAATCCAGCGCCCCTCCCCCGCCCTCCCTTCACAGGAAATTGCATGCACCATTATTTTATAAGCTTTTTATTATGTGTCATGAAGTATCTTAAAGTTGCAAACGGATCGCCTTGTTATATTTCCTAATTTTAACAAAATCGCGTTACGTTAGTTCCGCATTCCACCACCAGGGAGCGCACTCTATTCTTAACAAAAGCATATCTGAACGAAACTCCTTTGCGCAATCTCTCCGTAGATACATGGTCGGGAGGGTGGCGGTGCAGTCTTAACCAACAATTTAAAACATTTTCCGCGATAACAAACGCTAAGATTTAATAAATAAATCTAGTCCCCCCCCTCCACTCCTCGAAATATCACACTCCATTCTTTTTTACACTTTTTCTTATGTGTTATAAAGTATCTTAAAGTTTCGAAGACATCGAGTGGCGGTCTTAAACAATAATTTAAGATATTTCCTGAAATTGCTATTCGGAAATAGTGGGATGAACACTTATAAACCTATAAACTTTTTCATATTGAATAATTAATACTTATCTCATAGCGCGCCGTCGAAACACACCACGCAAATTGTTAATTTCCTAATTTAAATGAAATCTCCGTTAAAAAAACACGTGCCTCCATCTTAATCTGGCATTTGATGGAAATAAAAGGAATTAATAAAATAATAATTAATATCTCAGCTCGTAATGAAGCAATCTCTTTGAACCGGGTATGTATGGAATCTGCGAGAAATTTCTAGCCCGGATGTCAAAAAATTTAATCGAAAAATTTAATATTTAAAAAGTTTAAATTTCGTATTAGACTTTCCTCCCCTTAAATTTCTCCCCCGTCGATATGTCCAGAAATGATGACAGCTGCCTTCCGGTGAATGGAAATCTGTTTTCATTGTTTTTAAAAACACAGAAATTAAATTTTTATCGATCGATTTTTAGCGGATTTTTTGCGTTCTATCCTACGCAGAAATTTGAAATTTATACCAAAATAAAGTAGAATTTTTTCCGCGTATTTCTACACCTGTTACGAATTTGTACGACCGCTATTTCGGCAGATCCAATTTTGCTTTTTGAAGGTCCACTTCATTTATTGCTTAAAGTACTCCGTGGTAACCCTGCACCGGCTGATTTGACGGAGCATCCGCTGAGTTTACTGGCAACCATTAGGAGAAACTGGGGAGGATTTCGATAACGTGCATTTTCACCTGCATTCAAAAGGTTGATTGGTTAATTTTAGAATTTAATTAGCCCGTAATTAGGTTAATTACCAACTTTTTCAAAATTTTATGATTTGTTGTTTGATGTGAGGTGGTCAGCTATAAGTACCCAAAATTTCAAGTCTCTAACATGTATAGTTTCTGAGAACGGGCTCTGTGACGGACAGACGGACAGACAGACAGAGGAGCGAGACAAATAGGGTTTCGTCAGATGAACGAAACCCTAAAAACGACTCAAAGCATTTTGACAAGATTTTGTATTATATCGTGTCTGAGCATTAGAAGACCATTGGGCTAAGTCATATGTTCGAGAAAATTCGATTAGTGGGTCATTTTTGGGTCACTGTGAGTCAAGCTAATTGTATGTAAAAGACGGCTCAAACGATTTTGACAAAAAATTTCATTATATCGTTTCCCAGCACGAAAAGACCATTGGGATAGGTCACACGTTCGATAAATTTAGATTCATGTCCCTTTTGTGTTGCCGTGGGTCAAGCTAATTTTATGTATAAATAAAATTGTATGTATATATAAAAATTTTCACTAAATTTTGTATTCTATCATTTTCGGGTTCGAGAAGAGCATTTTTAGGTAGAATGTTCGAACAAATTCGGTTAGTGGGTCATTCTGGGTCACTATGTCGCAGGATCATGCCAATTGTATCTAAACAGCAATAATGATGCATTGAAAATAAAATATCAAATTAAACACAAGGCCAATTTTGAACGAGCTAAGCCGGTCTTCCCTGCTAGTTTGTTTATTAAGTTAGGATTGAATATGACATGGTTATAAAAAAATAATAATATCATAAACTAAAAATTTCGTAGGTCAGAATGTTTATGCACAACATCCAATTTAGATATATTGAATCTATTAACATTATGACTATTTTATTGTATAAAATTATAAAATTTAACGAACTAGGAAAAGAATTATTCACGTCAATATAAATGAATGTTTTTATCGTATTATATATAAAAAAAAAAAAAAAAAAACATATAAAAAGAATATATCATAAAAACAAAAATGTCATAGTTTAGCAATTTTAATTACTTTATATCTTTTCTACATGTTTAATGTTTTCAAATAATATATATAGAACATATTTTATGTTACACTTTTAAAATTTAAGATATAAGTAATAAAATTATTCTAAAATGCGTTTTTTAAAAATCATCGATGAATTTCTTGATAAAAAGGGTTTCATGACTTCATTATTAAACTCTTTATATAAAATTATTGTGCATTTCACTAGCATCTCTTAAAGAATAAATTTTATGTCACACTAATTAATTTGAATCAGTAAGTAATAAAAGCCCACTAATGTTCATTCGTCTCATTATTTTCATTGTCTAATTTTATTTCTATCAAATATGAAAGTAAAACAAGTAAAACTATACAAAATTTATCTAACGATTTTAATTAACAATGGATATTACATTAAAATGAAATTCAATATCCTTGCAAATCTGTGCATACGTTTGTTTGTAGGAGTATTCTGTGCAGCTGAAGAACCAATTTACAAAAAATGCAATTTTTCTGTACTGAAGGCACTAGAAGTTTGAAACTTTGCATGCTTAATCACTTATAATATGTAAATGAACACTTTTTAAAAAACCGAAATTTACAGAATACTTACACATAGAAAGTCAATTTTTGTCATGGGAGATAACTCTAAGATGTAATTGATTTCTTAGAACAGTTTAAAAAATCGACATTTAAGAGACTGAAACAAGCGAAAAACTTTCTGAAGATGTTCTGAATTACGACTTCTATGGAATTGTTAAAGGTACAAACATAATATTTATCATGGTGGATACTTATGATATGTTATTAATCTCTAGTATCATTAAAAAAATTCAATATGCAAATTTTGAAATGAGCAAAAAACGTTCTAAAATCTTTTTAAATTTAGATTTCTTTAGAGCCTTAACCCCTCTTAGAAATCCTAATACCAATCCAAATTCAATAGTAATGGTTGCATACCCTGCTCCAACAGACTAATAATAAGCTCGACGCAGCAGGAGTCGTTCGGTAGCTTCAGGGCCTCTATTTCCGCTTTTCGGTGTCTATAATTTGTTCAATTTCCCTTTTAAATTTGTCCGGTATCAATTTCCAATTTTTTTTCTAACTTGGCTTTCGGTAGAGTGCCTTTTACTCGAGACGTGGCTGGAGACCTATGAATCTTGCTTCCGCAAAAGAGTCGGAATAAGTAGAAGAATAAAGGACTGAAGACGAAAAGAGGCCACTCACCACGGCGGTTGAACATCCCGCCAATCGACCGAGACTAATAATAAGCTCGACGCAGCAGGAGTCGTTCGTTAGCTTCAGGGCCTCCCTTTCCGCTTTTCGGTGTCTTTAATTTGTGCAATTTCCCTTTTAAATTTGTCCGATATCAATTTCCATTTTTTTCCAACGGCTTTCTCTAGAGTGTCTTTTACTCGGGATGTGGCTGGGGACCTATGAACCTTGCTTCCGCAAAAGATTCGGAATAAGTAGAAGAATAAAGGGTTGCAGACGAAAAGAGGCCGCTCGCCGTGGCGATTGACCCTCCCGACCGTCTCCAAACGCCGACCAAATCTAATAATAAGCTAGACGTAGCAGGAGTCGTTCGGTAGCTTCAGGGCCTCCCTTCCCGTTTTTCGGTGTCTTCAATTTGTGCATTTTCCCTTTTAAATTTGTCCGGTATCAATTTCCAATATTTTTTTCCGACCTGGCTTTCGCTAGAGTGTATTTTACTCGGGACGTGGCTGGGGACCTATGAACCTTGCTTCCGCAAAAGAGTCGGAATAAGTAGAAGAATAAAGGGTTGCAGATGAAGATAGGCCGCTCGCCGCGACGGTTCACCCTCCCGACTGCCCCCAACCGCCGACCAAGACTAATAATAGGCTGGACGCACGAGCTGTCGTTCGGGAGCTTCACGGCCTCTCTTTCCGTTTTTCGGTGTTTTTAATTTGTGCAATTTGCCTTTTAAATTTGTCCGGTATCAATTTCCATTTTTTTTTCAATCTCGCTTTCGCTAGAGTGTATTTTACTCGGGACGTAGCGGGGGACCTATGAACCTTGCTTCCGCAAAAGAGTCGGAACAAGTAGAAGAATAGAAGGTCTGCAGACGAAAAGAGGCCGCTCGCCGCGGCGATCGACCCTCCGTCACACCCCCAACCGCCGGCCGAGACTAATAATAAATAAATATAAGTATAAATGTGATACAGAAGGGTCTAGAAATTTGTCATGGTAGTTACTTATAAGATTTAAATCCTGTATAAGGACCGTCAATATTTTTTATAAATAAAATTACTTACGCATTATTTAATTGTTTTTAAAACCGAGGTGCATATTAAATTGTTTTATGCTGCTGAGTTTCTTAAATTAATTATTTACAAATTTCTGTTGCTTACTGCTTCTTTTATTTCCATTTTTATACGTGTCCGGAATACAAATCATATTTTTTCTTAAAAATGTATAAAGTATTACGAGTAGGTTTAATCAAAAATCAAAATTGAATTTAAATTAACCATCTTTCATAAATTAAGGAATTTATGTATCGTATATGCAAATAAGCATTAGTTTTCATAACTGCCAAAACTTCCGCTCTTCTGTACGACAAAAATTTAATAGAAATTTTTGTCTTATGTCATAGGCAGACTATGGCGATTAAAAAAGTAAAATTTACTAGAAAATTTCTGTGGTATAAAAAAGCGTAAGATGTTGGCAGCTGTGTAATTCACTGTGTAAATTATTTTAACAGTTTTCGACATTTAAAAAACTTGTGATGACATGTGAATGACATGTGTGCAATCGTCCAAAGTTGCAAGTTTGAAGTTCTGTATCTTGAAAACTATTTACCAGAAATATATATATATATATATTGTAACCTCTGAAAAATTATCTTCCTATTTATTGAGCAATAATAATAAGATAACACCAAGATTAATCTTTAACGAGTTGTAAAAATTGAAAAATTGTGAATTTTGAGAAAATTTGAAACGTAACAAAAATTAAGGTATTCAAAAACATCTGTGAAATTAATGTCTGATGTAGCATTACATATGAAGATCAAATTCCCCAAGTTTGAAAGTTGCCATTTATTTCCTTCATCTTCAAAAAAAAACTTAGAAACATTAAAGAAAAATTACAAAATTATATATTTTCCGCTTATGTATGAGCAAAAATATAAATAAAGGAAAGGTACGACATTAACAACATGGCACACACATAAAGATGTTATGGTAAATGGTATGGTGGTCCATGGTATGTTAAAAAAAACCAAGATTGCCTTTCGATTCCCAACATAGCAAAAATGGGTTCAAAAAGGTAATATATGTACATTCCATGCTATTCCTCTTTGAATTCGCGCTCGTTTCTTAAAATATTGGACGACTTCACGGGGAAAAAACGAGTGCTGCCATTTATTTTTTGTATCTGGTTTTAGAATTAATATGTAATTTTTTGTCCGAAACTGAATCATTTTTTTTCTAAATTAATTAAATATATTCTTGAGGTAAAAATAAACTGAAAGCAAGAATAAAAGTTTCTACATTTAAAATATACACTTATATCTGTAATATCAAATAATTTAAAAGATTTAAAAAAGCTTCCTTTCACTTTCAAAGAAAGGATAAAAATATTGCATTTTGCCCTCGGCATTTTTTACTATTTATTTTTTCTCATTAAGGAATAAAAAGACAAGAATAAAATTTCCGATATTTAAAATATATAGTTTTAGCTATAACGTCAATATATATATATATATACTTGTCAGAGCTGTCCTTCATGCTTAAACGAGCAATAAAAATATTGCATTTTCCCTCATTTTTTTTTCTCATTACGGAATAAAAATACTATTACTAACTTACGCCAATCTGTTACTTATTATTCATTCCTAATTATAAATAACTTTTAATATAGTCTTTTCATTCCTAAGGCTAACAATCAAAATTGAAATTTAACCAATTAGACAAAACCTCGATTTTGCATCCACTTTTAATGTAAATTTTAATACTTAATAAACAATCCTGAAATCTATTATTTGAGATTTACTCATAAATAGATATAATCTACTTACATACTGATTTCCATTAAAATCTCTGACATGTATGCCACAGCTGATTTGCTCAATTTGCATGGAATGACCAAGCTATGAGTTTTATGCTTGAGTTTTTTAATTAAATTGCTACATAATAGAAAATCGAATCAAAGTCGAATTATCAAATGTATTCTACAACTAACTTAATACACGAATTTACCAGCGAATTATTTATCAAAAAAGCTCCATTTTAAATAAAATTTAAAAACAAAAATAATATAACGCATAATCGTGTTTTAACTACAACACGCCATAATTTATTTACTCACATAGGATAATAAATTACTTTCTCATAAAATAAAACCTTTTCAGAAAAGTAATTACTTGTTGGGTTTCAAGATTGATGTACATATTAAAGTTTATTAAGCGACTTTTTCCATTCATCTTCTTTTGCTCCCCATTTGTGTATTTTGTACAAATTACGCTTCTTTCTCTCTTTTCAGAAGCAAATGTATTAGCTTGACATTATTGAGTGATTGTTGTTCTGCTTTTAGATTCTGATTTCTTTCTGAAGAGAACTTATATTTAAAAAGAAAAAGAAAAAAAACTATTGCGATAGTTTCAGACAATAATTTAGCATTTATTCCTTTTTAATATTTTGTTTAGGAAAACATTAGATCTTTCGGGATTTTTTTTTTTTTTTTTTTTTTTTTTTTTTTTTTTTTTTGTAACGTCATATTATACTATTTATAAAAAAATATAAAAAAATGTTTTCATTAATAAAGTAGAGAAATTCGACATAATATATTTTATAGTATATATTTGAAATTATTTTAGTCTGTTTAGAAATTAAAATTTTCTATATAGGCAATATTCATGCAATACGTAATACTAAATCTAGTTGATTTGTTCTTTAAATAATATTTGATGTTAAAACCATTCTTGAATTATTCCAAAGACATGGTACATACATCAAACATTGGGAAACCAATATGGAAAAGAAGTTGAAACCAATTTGCAAAAAGATTTTTTTTTTTTATTTTTTATTAGAGGGAGCCGAAGACAGACCTTCAGCAATTTTGTTTTGCAAAATGCACGCAAGAGTTCATTAAAGAATTGCCTAAATGTTTGTGTGCCTGAAGTCGGTTTGTAAAATGGATTAATGACAATAGTTTGTTATGTTTTTATATTAATGAAAGAAAGATTTTTGTCAAAGATTTTTGTCTGTTTGAATGTGTAGTGAAATTCATCGAAGATACAGATCTGAAAATTTGCTGCATAAATCAATATAAGGAAGAGTATAATTTCGCTTCTGTTAGTTCTTCATAAAGTTGTATATTACGCACTAAGTAAGAAATGAACAATTATTGTATTTCCTAAGTTCAACGAATATCTGCCACTTTAAAAAAAAAGCTGAAAATCTCTAATAGTGCCTAAGTAACATGCAGCTTATTTTCAACATTATTCGAGAACCTTTTCTCAATGGGTTTCCAATGTTGGACTGTTTCATAATAATAAGCTATTAGCACAAAAAATATCTAGCATACGCTAATAGCTATTGCAGTTACAAAAAAAATTATTATGAAATACATTTTATACTAACTGAGGCAAGATAATAAAAAATAAACTCATATTATTATATTAGAAGATCCATTTAAAATGCGCATTATTATGATAAATGTCATCTTGCACGATGTACATAGAGTAATAGAAAAATATGCATATTTTTATACATTAATCTTCTCTGAGAAATGTAAAATTACCTAAAACGTCAAACACACTCAATACTGGTTTTATTAACCTCTTTGAAGCTTATCAAATTAATGAAGATTTTACTTGAGATTTTATAAGAAAGAAATATATATTATTCTATATATTTCAAATGATTTTCGTGGGTATTGAAATTGAAATTTGAATAGAGATTGCATTCATACAATACCCAATACTAAACCTAGTAGTTCCGTTCTGTAAAGCAAGATTTGATGTTAAAATGCCAGAAAAAAGTTACAGGTTTTTGATATACAAATTTTGCTGGGAAAAAAATTATGAATTTTGGCTAATCATTCTTGAATTATTTCAACGACATAGGGCATTCCTCAAACATGGTAAAACCAGTATAAAAAATATGATAGAAACCAATTTGGAAAAAGCTTTTGTTTAAAAAATATTTTTTATTAGAGAGAGCCGAAAACTGACATTTTTTTTTTTTAGAAAATCCATGCAAGAATTCATATAAGTGTCCAAATGAATGTGCAGTCCGTTTTAAAACATATTACTGATATCAGTTTTTTATGTATCATTATCAATTAAAGATAGATGATGTAAGTGTGTGTGTATGTGTGAAATCTATGACGCAGAGAGATGTGAGATTTGTGCTCCGGATAAACGACCAGGCACACATTTTTATAAGAATTTTTTTTATGTTGCTTTATGTCATTTTTAAATAAAGTTGTACATTACGCAAAATGTTATGCTTAGTAATAACTTTTAGCATAAACTATCTATATAAATTTTATTACATTAATATAAATATATTACACAATAATATATAATTTATTAATTATATTATAAATGTACTATAAATATATATAAATATATTATTATTATTATTATTTATATATGTCTCTATACAAATTTTATATTTGAATCTACTCTATGGAGATAGCGATTTCAATTACCAACATTTAATTACGAAATATATCTCATACTAATTGTGGCAAGATAATATAACGCAAACTCATATTATTCTCTTAAATGATCCATTATTATCATAAAAGTCATCTATTGCGATGCGCTTTGAGTAATAAAAAAAGACGCATCTGTTTAGTCATTAATCTTCTCTGAGAAATATAAAATTACCGAAAACGTCAAACACATTTATTTTTTACATATTTGTTTTCATTTTTTTTAGTCTTATCAAATTCGTGAAGCTTTTCCTTGAGAGTTTACATGAAAGAATCGAATAGCAAATTATCGATCATTATTTCACATGACAAATGAGTTTGTAAATATGAATAATTTTTCTTGGGTTATAATTCAAATTCCATAAATAAATATCGTTGCCAGATGCATATTTGCATTAAATAATCTTATTTTCCGGGGTAATTAAAGGAATAAAAATAGTGTTCATTTCTTTGAATATTATCAAGATAATGAAGACTTTACTTGACACTTTATAAAAAAGAAACGAATAGCAAATCAACGATAATGATTTCGCAATAAAATAACTTTTCTAAATATGAATAATAAATTTTCGGTTATAATTCGAATTCCATAAGCAAATATCGTAGGTAGATGTATGTTTACTTTTAAAAAATCTTATTTTTCTGTGATTTTTAAAGGAATAAGTACAGCATTTATCCTTATATAGCACACTTCAAAACGCAGTATCTTTCACAAACATATTGTTATTTGCACATTCCCAATTGGTTTCGTCAAATTAGATAAACGTAATTATAGTCAATGGAATGTTTTTGTCATACTTGTTTTCTGTTCCGTGTTTTTTTTCTTTTTTTGTGTGTGCGTGTTTGCTTTACTAAACAGAAATTTCGTTCAATCAAGAATTACGCGTTATCTTGCATTAGTGTTAACATATGCCTATTTTTGACGAAAATTTTTAATTTTCATGTAATATGTTTAGCTAAAGATTTGAATTGTAGGAAATGTTTCCTATATTATTGAAAAATATAAATTTTAAATGACACCTTTTTTAATACTTAATAATTACTTAAGGGGTTAAGATACCTTTAATCCATCAAAATTTTCAATTTTTTAATACATATTTTGCTTCCATTGTCATTTTTGAACAATATGTAAAAAACCGCATTAAAGAATTTCCTCTTAGTTTAGTAATTATGACAGTTTTTATAAGACTACTTATTAAGACTACATATGATAAGTAAACTTTGCGTCGCGTCTATTCAAAACGTTGAATTTCGATAATGCGCGCAGTGTTACTAAGAAACTATGCATAGCAATCAAAATACATTTTCACCACATATTCATTATTGTATTATGTATTTCGTAAAATAGAAAAGATAATATTTTATTTTATTTTTTGTTTTTGTACTTCGGAAATATTTTTAAAAATTGAAGATTTAAAATGTTTTAAAATATGTTTTTTTTTTAATTTTATTTAGTCAATATTTTTGCAACTATGGAATTTTAGTATAAAGTTAACACCAATATGTATTTTTACCAACATTTCCTCTTTATTTGCACATTTTCAGATTTTATCATGCGCGCAAAACGTGTTATGTTTTTTTTTTCTCTTATTATCACATATATCATTAAATTTATCATTTCAATATTTACTTATGAATTTACGAGCATGTATAGATTTTTAAATGGAAAATTAAATATGAGCTTTATATTTAAATGAAGTTTGATTTATATTTTTTACTTATTATATAAGTTTTGAAGCTTGGAACATTATTACTTTTCATGAGCATTATTACTTTTGAAATCAGTTTGATACTTCCTGAAATTTCATAGAAATAGTAATTTAGAACATTTTTGGCAGCTTTTTGCTCATTTCACCCTTGTAAAAATGAATTTTTTTAGAAAATGTTCTTAAAGTTCATTTACATCTTATAAGTAAGTCTCATGCCAAATTTCAAATTTCTAGACTTTTTAATATCACAAAAATTGCAATTTTAGACTATTTTTCGTTTCTCCCCCCCCCCCCCCCCACACTTTTCTATCTTTAACAGTTGAACATAAATCGCAATTAAAACCGTTTTATAACGCTTTTCGGCCATTTTCACCCCTTTTAAGGTTCGATTTTTTTAGAAATAATTCTTAGAGATTATTTGTATCTTATGACTTTACGATACCAAATTTCACGTTACTACGTCCTTCAGTATCAGAAAAATCGCATTTTTAGAAGATTTTTTACTGCTGAACCGAACTGGGGGCAGTAACAGTCATATAAAATTTAGACTATGTGGGAAGAAGTACTGTTATCTTTCTTTCGGAAGCATTACTTTTAAAATCGTTTCAGTAGTTCCAGAGATCACCCCCTACAAACAAGAATATGTTACTTCTTTATAATAAACGATATATCATTCTATCTATCTATCTATATATATGTGTATATTATATTTAATTTTATATATAAGTAATAAAAAATTATTGCATAACTGGCGCCAAAAGCAGCTCATATGAAACGCAACAAAATGTATTTATTTCTCTCTCTCTCTCTCTCTCTCTCTCTCTCTCTCTCTCTATATATATATATATATATATATATATATACATATATATATATATATATATATATATATATATATATATACATATATATATATATATATATATATTAGGGTGTCCCATGATACAAGGTAAAAATTTGTTTTTTGCAAAATCAAATACGCATACCCTCTATTTTTTTTCTATTTCACCTGAGAAACATAAATAAAAAATATTATTGCAATCAGATAACGGTAACGCGTGCCGACTTTCGGTCAAACTTGAACATGAAATATTGTATGGGGAATACTATGGAAATATTGTAAAATGTATGTTTCTTTGGTTAATAAAACATTATTTTATTCACAGAAGATATTTATTAACTTACTATAGTAAAGGAAACGTTACTGAACTTATTTTCATTTCAATGTTTTCTTTTTACAATCGGGATAGACTTTCGTGTGTTCTTGTACGCAACATAACGAAAATTGTTTTTGTTCCTCCGTCATCGTTATTAAATCATGAAAGTCCTGCATCAATTTTACCGCTCTTTCAGCTACATTGTTCATTGCTCTGAGCATTGAGATCGTCTTTTTCGCGTCGGGAAAAGAAGCATTATTCTCCCATGAAGAGGGACTCTTCAAAATTATCATAAATTTTGAGTCTGGAAAACAATGAATGGCTTTTGACAGATATGAGATCATCGATGCTTTTTTCTGTAAAAAAAAAATAAAATAAATATATAAAATAAAATATATAAAATAAAATAAAATAAAAGAACAGGTAACAATCGCGTGATATAAATGAATAACTAAATAAACAATTACAAAATCAATATATGAAACTCGCCATACACCAACCCTCTAAGTGTTTGGGGCGTAATATTCCGTTAACTAAGCTCTAGGTTTCACAGCAATACAAGCAATATTTAAGATAATATAATTCTATAGATTTGATGAATTTTAAATACATTGAAGAATGATTAATACTCTCAAGGATTACATTCATATTTGTAATTTTGTTTTTTTTAATGTTGTTTAAATAATCATATATTCTTAGCATTTAAAACAAAATGCAAATAAAACAACATTACAATTTTACCCGTTTGCAGGACGCTCGGAGGACCTCTTTCTTCCTTCGATGGAATGTATGTTTTTTCACGGGTCGAGAAATATTCTCTATGTAAATTTGTCATCATTTTTAATTTTGTTTCTTTGTCAACATCATCATCATCATCAAAAAGTGCTAATACTGCTATTTCATCAGTCAAATACCATAAATGCTGGAGAATTTTCCTAGATTTTCAGAGATTTCAAAAATCACAACTCTTTTTAGGGTTCTTTAACTGCCAAAATGTATTGAAACCATGTTTTACATAGACTTTCACGATAAAGAAGCAGACGTTTAACAATGATTTCTTATCCTTGGCGTTTCATTTCAGATGAGAACTAAATAACGAGAGTTTTAGGGAGTAAACCGCTCGGACCATGCATCTAGCTTGATACATAGCACACAGAGGTCTGATTTATTTTTTTATTTTTTTTTTTTTTTTTGCAACTCCACCTAAAATCATGACAGAAATTTTGATCAACTCTTGATAGTCCCCTCTGATCATAACATTTTAAAGTTCAGAGCAGTAAAATTCAAGCAAATTGCCAAGTTCAGATACGGGTTAGAACAATTCCACTGTTTCTCCATAGAACTGTATTTTAGTTGTATAGATGTTCTTCCAATTCCTTTCGTGATTTTTAAAGAGTGTAATATCGGGACTTGTTGTCACTTGTTTAATGTTCATTTCGAATACAGCCTTTAATACCAGATCGTATACTTGATGGCAGCAAGCAAAGAAAAGCTCTAAAATAGTTACAAATTCTTGTTGTCGCCGCTTGAATACGTCTTGTAATTTCTTTGCAAACTTGATACATTAACAAGCTTCCTCAAACAATTTGGCAACAATTTCTTAGGCATGTGTGCCTTTTCCCAAATAATAATTTTTTCACGAATAGCGATATTTGCATTTTCATTAACAGTTAAATTCTCTGCTCGAATATTGTAAAACAAAACTGCGAGAACTTCTCCATTAGACGGAAGTTTTGAACCCGTTATTTGATGTTTAATTTTCCCTATTAAAAATATCATTTTTTTAGAACTACACAATTCCACTGCCATGTTCTGCTCACTGATTAAAAACTATCCAGACATTTACTAACAAAAGACTAACTTGGAATTATACGCACATTGACAAATAGATGTGCGCTGTCCTGATTAAAGTGGTGCTGACACATTTCACAGGTTTTGCACTGTTTCTTCACGGGTTGCGCATTGTCACAAGCATTCCAAAACCTTTCTTTTTTTGTTTTGTTTCATCTTTTTCATTTGCAACTGCTGGGTGCTCCGCTACAGACACGTGACAGGTGACATGTGTCAGCGTTCGCTCGCTAAGTGCACAAGTACTGACTGAGACATTTAGATACAAGTCGGCTCGGGTTCCCGTGGTTCAAATTACATGAAACTTTATTTACATTTGTTTTGACATAAAAGGAAAAAAATGAGAGGGTATGCGAAAAAATAAAACGACTTTCATTTTTTGGGACACCCTAATATATATATACATGAATGATAAGAGCGCTCCGACTCAAATGGCCGATTACTACCACTAAATTTTTATTGTATTTCAAGCATTATTTACTGGCAGGGTTTCTGAGATTTAATAAAGCGAAGAATGCTATTAAAATTTAGTGGTAATACTCGGTCATTTGAGTCAGAACGCTCTCATGCCTGATATATACATATACAGGGTGTTCCGTTAAAGGGGTCCAATATTAATAGGGGTAATAGAGGAGATCACACGGAGCATAAATCAGTATATAATGCCTGGCCGGATCTCAATAATTTTCAAGTTACAGCAAAAGGATGAAAAATCGGAAATTTGTAAAAAAACCCTCATTGCTAAACTATCGGTAATGCTACATAAAAACGAAGCACATATTTAGAAAGAGCAGAAAAAATCCTACGAAATGACATAAGTTGTTTTAGAATATTGAGAATTAATGGCGAGTTACAAGCTCTGAAACAGTGAAAAAATACAAAATCAAATATTTAGCATAATAGTTAATCGTTAATTCCAAAAATGCAACTCTACCTACATCAAGGAAAATGTTATAAAATTTGGTCTATTCCGAAAGATTTCGAAGAAGCTGACAATAAACCATATCAGTTTAATTGTATGGGAGAAATCAAGCAGTTCCCTAGTTACAACTCTGTACTGTTGCACGCTCGGAAAGGGCGAAACTCCGCCCATGACGATTGTAAACACCCCGTTTTAATATGTTTCAATTATACATTTCTGATCAACCTCTATCAATACCCTTTCATTATTCAGTCTGGTCAAGTGAATGACATATTGTGCAGCTCTCGCCTTGTCTTAAAGAAAACTCCGTGACTGCTGCGTTTCCTCCATGAACTTTCAGGATGATGAAGAAGAAGTACTTTTTATGCAAATTTTCTATGTGTATAGGAAGAAAAGTGTAATAAAACAGCAGTCATCAGTGGGCGTTATGTTAAAGGGAGGCTGTTGTAAGTGGGATTGTAGTAAGTTGATGTATAATAATTATGCCGGAATACTCTAACGAAGAATATGCGGACATGCATCTGATGTACGGGCAAGCTCATGGAAATGCATGTCTAGCACAGCGCATGTACCGTGAGCAATTTCCAAGGAGACGTTGCCCAAGTTCGAAACTCTTCATAAAAATGGATAGACGATTACGGGAGACTGGATCGTTTAATACAGCAAGCATTGATGCAGGGAAACCTCGACATGTACGAACACCTGCAATGGAAGAAGATGTACTGAATATTTTTAAAGATAACCCCTCCACGAGTACACGAGCTGCTGCGTCTGAAGTCGGTGTTTCTCACCAAAGTGTGTGGCGTGTTCTGCGTGCAGAAAACATGCACCCCTTTCATGTGCAGCGGGTACAACTGTTATCAGTAACAGATTGTGCTCAGCGGACAGAATTCGTACGCTGGTTGCTTAATGTAACAGAAAATAATCCACAATTTCTGGAAAATATTTTATTTATTGATGAAGCAACATTTACGAGAGAGGGCATGGTAAACACGCACAATATGCACACATGGTCATATACAAATCCACACACTGTTTTCCCGTCGAACGCACAACAAAAGTTCAGTGTGAACATATGGGCAGGTGTCCTCGGCGATTATCTCATAGGACCATATTTACTCCCAGATGTACTCAATGGCAGTACGTACTTGGTTTTCCTACGGGATATCTTACCGCAGTTACTGCAAAATGTGCCAGCAACATTGCGCCACAATATGTGGTTTATGCACGATGGCGCACCGGCACATTTTTTCATAGGTGTTCGCAATCACCTCAATTCAACATATCCTGGGAAATGGATTGGACGCAGTGGACCTGTTGCTTGGCCTGCACGCTCTCCAGACCTCAATCCGTTAGACTTTTTTGTTTGGGGACACCTTAAATCGCTGGTGTATGAAACGCCTGTGGATACACCGGACGATTTACTAGCGCGAATCGTTGTCGCTGCAGGAGACATTCCCAACTCCGTCGGAGTTTTTCGGCGTGTTCGCCAATCTTTACGACGTCGCTGTCGGCTGTGCGATTCTGTTAATGGGCGCAACTTCGAACACCTATTATAATAATGTCCGTTCGTCTGCCTTCCGACATTGAACTGTGCAGCGCAGGCCAGAAGACTATGCTTCACATATGTCATAAAGTACGTGGGATGTAATTCTTTATTTGTCATTTTTCTTTCATTTTCAACACTTTTTGGCACAGTATTTTGTAAGTCACAGACTGTGGTGTACTCAAATTGTAAATTACAAAGTTTGTATGAATTAATTTAAAATTTAGTGTCTTTTTTAAATTTATAATTAATAAAATTATTATGCTATTTGTTATTATTATTTCCTATCATAAATTATGATGCACATATACATACAATAATTGTCCATGTAAAACATGTACTGAAACTTCTTGCATAGTTACAAATCGCAATATTTTCAATTATTTCCGAATTTTCACCACCAGTTTAATTTTAAAGAATTTAACTTAAGCTTTATATCAATAAAAGACCACTTTAAAATGTAGACTATTATTGTAAAGTTATTTTGGTTCATTCAACTCTTGAATAATTAAAAATGTTGCATCTCAGAAGAAGCATGATCGAAAATGTATAGTTGAGAGTAATTAAAAAGGAGGTGTTTCCAATCGTGATGGGCGGAGTTTAACCTTTGCTAGTGTCAAAGAAAGCGGAGTTGTAACTAAGAAACTGATTAATTTCTCTCACACAATTAAACAGATATGGTTCATTGTAAGCTTTTTCGAAAGTTTTCGGAATTGACCAAATTTTACTACATTTTCCTTGTTGTAGCTAGAGTTGTCTTTTTGGAATTAACGATTAACTATTTTGATGTATATTGGATTTCGTACTTTTTTCACTGTTTCAGGGCTTGTAACTCGTCAATAAATATTGCTATTTTAATACAATTGATGTCATTTTGTAGGTTTTTTTCTGCTCTTTCAAAATATGTGCTTCGTTTTTATGTAGCATTATCGATAGTTTAGCAATGCGGGTTCTTTTACAATTTTCCGAATTTTCATTCTATTTGCTGTAACTTGAAAACTATTGAGATCCGACCAGGCTTTATATACTGATTTATGCTCCATGTGATCTCCTCTATTACCCCTATTAATATTGGACCCCTTTAACGGAACACCCTGTATATATATATATATATATATATATATAATAAAGATGTTTCACATATCAAAAATAAATAACGAAACATCAGAATTAATTATGCAGAAATTATGAATAATGCGTAACAGTCCGAAATCTAAATTTAATGCATTCCATGAGTAGTACACTTTTCCTATTACTGGAGCGTCATTACTTGCACTGATGTTTCTTTGATTCTTCGAATATATTAAATTGCAGCTTTTTTTTAAACAAAACGTAAAATCCCTAGTGTGTATGTTGTAATATACATTCAATCAATATATTATTATTATACATGAAGTTTGATTTTTTAGCAGTTACCCGGGTGGAAATAAAATGTCTTATTTATAGAGATATTTTCCTTTTCGAATGAGTTCTGGTGCAGATTTATATGGTGTACGTCCATTGAGCATTTAGAAATATTCACTGTTTTACTTATTTATTTATTTTTATTTTTTACATATTTTAAATATTCTATAAATAGATTCTAGTTCTTTTCTTTTTCGGTCAATTAAAAATTCTTAATGGTCGTTGTTTTATACCTTCCAGCAATGTTCTGTGAGAACTGTAAAACATGTTTTGTAAATGCTTCATCCAGTTTTCAACAAATGCTTTAAAAGAAAGCAATTACAAAGAGTAATATATATTAGCTAAAATGAATTTTTATAAAGTAAATTTAAAACATTAGTAACTTTACTTCTTGTTCCAAACTTATTTTTAACCCATTTGGGACTGATTTTTTGTTTTATCAAACTTGTTGGAAAAATCACTTTAAAATGATGCAAAACGAACTGAAAAATACTGAAAAAAATTACGCTAAAGCTGTTTGTATTTATTTTATAAAATGTAAACGTACTCAATATGGGAATATGCATAATATTTGTAATAGTACAATCTACATAATTATATGTTTTGTCTAAATTTTTATAAAAGAAGCTTTTAAATTGTATATTATATATTATAATTACTATTTTTATGAACTACTAAAAATATATGTATTTCTTCGCAGAGAATAATAACATTATAATTATTATTAGCAATAATAAAATAAGAATAATCGTATTTGATTCTTAAAAACAATTTGTTTCATAATCATCTTGAAAAGGACTTAACCTAAATAACTCTCATCTAAGTGGCTAATAAAAATATGTACCTATTAGTGCCTAGAACCCTATATTTCATTCGTTACAAAAATGCATATAAAATAGGCTTTAATATATAATTTTACAATTTAAAAAAATACGTTTTTCAAACAGATGTAGAAGCTAAGATTATGACTTATTTATTTTGTAAAAAAGTATATATATGCATTTCTTTACAGAGAATAATAACATTATAATTATTATTAGGAATAATAAAATAAGAATAATCGTATTTCACGCTTAAAAACAATTTGTTTCATAATCATCTTAAAAAAGAACTTCACTTAAATAACTCTCCTCTAAATGCCTAATAAAAACAGTCTAAGATTATGACTTATTTATTTTGATCATTGGTATAAAAACACAAATAAACTTATTTTTTGCATTTCGTCATCTCTAAGAATGAAAAATCTATAAACTCCGAAAAAAGCCTTCATTTAAACAAATAAATATCCATCTTATGCTTTCATCTCTAAGTAACAAATAAAGACATTCATAGATAATTAGTTCATACTATTTTCATTTTATAAAGAATAAGAAAGTTATACAAATTTATTAAGATTCAGCGCTAGGCATAAAAGAGTTAAGATTGATAATGATTATTTTCATATTCATATATTGTTGCTTACGTGAATTACCTAAAATTTTCCGGTACTAATCGGAAAAATAGTTGCCCTTATCGTACCGGAATAATTTCCAACCCAGTTCGGAATAAAATCCGCAAAATACCGTTTTACTGACTATTTCCTTATTTTTACGGATTTTATTCCCAGCTGGGTCGGAAATTATTCCGGTACGATAAGGGCAACTATTTTTCCGATTCCTACCGGAAAACTGGCAGTATTTTTGTACAGTGTAAACGCTTTTCTGTTAATATAATGGGGACATCTTACTGGGCTCGACAAAGTGTAACATTTCAAAGAATTTTTAGATCACATTAAAACTACTAGACTTAATGTCGAAATCTCAAAAAACATAATAAAAATTATTTAACATAAAAGAAATATTATTGAAGTCGAATACCAATAACGAAATACTGCACTGTAAAAAAAAAAAAAAAAAAAAAAAAAAAAAAAAAAAAAAAAAAAAAAAAAAAAAAAACGACCTGTTTTCCTGTAGGAATCGGAAAAATAGTTGCCCTTATCGTACCGGAAAATTTTCCGACCCAGCTCGGAATAAAATTCGTAAAATCGGAATAAAGTCGTAAAATACCGTTTTATTGACAATTTCCTTTTTCTTTTACGGATTTTATTCCGAGCTGTGCCGGAAAATTTTCCGGTACGATAAGGGCAACTATTTTTCCGATTCCTACAGGAAAACTGGTCGGATTTTTTTTCAGTGTGTAACAAAAGACAAATGTTTCCTAGTCTATGAAAACATAATATAATTCGAAAGAAAATTTACAATAATCTATTCCAAGATACCCAAAATTCCGAAAAGCATTATTTATCTTTGAAAATCTTATAAAACAATATAATTTTGAGTTTTAAAGAATTATATTTGAAAACAAAATTTCTTTTTATGACACGTACATCGGAAACGCACCCGAAAGACTTTTGTAGTGTATTACCCTTTAATTTTCGATCCCGTGATATTCACGGGATGTGTCTTTTATTCAAGTTTTTTTAATCCCACCAGTTTTATAAAATAGTTTAATTGCCTTTATTATGGTATCATTTTACCTGTAATTAAATAAGATGAACATTTCTTTTCCAAAAAAGTGGTGTCGATCAGCAACTTGAATTTTTAAACCGTAATTTAATGTGACCATTAAGGGGTTAATGTATCTTCTCAAACCATAACATCGATTTTTAAGGCGATAGTGGACTTTCAAAACCATTTTTTTTCTCTCATTTCTCATTCAATTGTACGGAAATTTTGCACAATAATGATAATAATTCATACACTTTCTATGTAAATTAATCAATTTTTTTTGTAAATTGGTGTAGTTAATTTATTAATTAAAATACGTTACTTAATCAGTCTAATTGAAAATACTGCATGCGCATTAAATTTAAGAGCCTGGTGTTTTATTTTAAATGGTAACTTTATAATTTTCCAACAAAAAATGGTATGTATTTTAAAGTTATACTAACATATTGAGAAAAAATAATATAAAGCTTCTAATATTTACAGTTTCCTTAAAATATCACAGAAAAAAATATATAACTAACCATTATACATTTTATGTAGAAAAACACATACATATTAATACTAAGGATTTATTTCTCACAAAAAAAATGTTCATAAAAACACGTATAAATTCAACATAAATATTTTAAAATGAAAGTCTTATATAACAAATAGATATATTAAATTAATAAATATTGAAATAGTTGTTGAAAAAGTCTGTTGGGAATGCATATTAAAACCACGCATTTTCTCGCTAATTACCTGAAACTGCAATATCCCTTATAAATTTCTATAAAACAGTTCTAAACAAGTTTCAATGGGCATATTGATGCTTATAGCATGCACCCACATATTGAAAATGTCTAGAAATAATTTAGATAAATCTAGTAACTTTATTTAATAATAAAGCTGAACTAGACTGAACTAGAACTGAAAAGGTTAAATATCTCATGTTCAAAAAAAAAATAATGTAGTATAAACTAAAAGTAAAATAATATAATATTTAAAACACACTAGATACTCAACAGCGTACAAATATATACAATAATAATAAAAAAACATTTAACATACATCAGACGTTTCAACTACTAAAGGCATTATTAAAAACTGTAAGTTATCAGTTTAATTTATCAGTACTAACAATAAGGAAACGATTTTATAAATCTGATGTCCTATAGCATATATGATATATTTTTCAGTCGTTCAAAAGTATTCTCTAAACCAACAGTTATAAATTTAGAAAAGGAAGAGATTTACTTAATTTTTGAGTGATTCAAATAGAATACCAATTAATCTTAAACAAAAATTTGAATTTGAAAGAGACAATGTTTGCTTAAAGTAAACATTGTTTATATTGAAATAATCAAACTAAAAGGAAAACGTTTTCTTAGCTTTCTAGAAATAGGCCATGCTTCACAATTATAAAGTTTTCGGCTGAGTAAGAATTCTAGACAAAGAATTTAAGTGAAGGAATAGATGACATTAAATTGTATTTTATATGTTAAGGAAAAAAGAAAAATGACTAAAAATAGTTAAAGTGGTTTGGGCCATTATCCTCAAAGGACGATAATGGTGGAAATGGAATTAATTTTCTGCTTCTGTCACCAGTAATGAAGTGTTGAAATTCTTTTCGCTTTTTTCGCTGCGATTGATCTTTTGAAATATGGAGCAAAGTGTGTTTACTTGAAAAATCCAGTGAATTCCGTTTTTCTTTTAGTCGAATACAGAATTAAAGAAAAAATAATTATCCATTTCTTTTTTTTTTTTTTTCAATCTACATAAGGTTGAAAACAGAACGCATTTAAAAATTAAATAAATTAACTGAATGTGTATAATATAATTATTGTCTACGTATAAGAATAATAATGTGTAAAAAAGAGATACAATAGAACCTCGATTATCCGAAGTAATTGGGAGCAACCGTCTTTCGGAAAATCGAAATTTTCGGATAATCGGGACTGCTTCAATTTTGAAAATAAGGGCAAATATATGCGCTATTTCTTATTACGCAATCAGCAAATTCTTCAAGCGCTTAATAAAAATAAAGCAATAGCAAAATAGAAACAATAATAAATTACTTGAATTTTAATTTTAAAATTAAGTACATTTTAAATATTACACAAGGGTTTGAAAACAAAGGTTTGTTTGTCACAGTTTCGATTGCCTTTGCTTTGCAGCTCTATTACGAAGTTTTTTTTAATACTATTCGTTCACAAGTATCACGGTCTTCCTGCTGCTCCCGCCGTGCCAAACCTTTTGCAAAGTATTCAAAAGCAATGGCTAATTCGTTCGTTTTCTTGGCACACATCGTTCTCGTACATCGTTGGCACATATCGGGAAAAAAAAAAAGCTTCAAAAAATTATTTCGGTTACCAGAGAGATTCTGTTAAAAGAGTTACAGATAAAAGAGGTTGTACTGTATTTTTATTTAGAGCTGTGAAATGATAAAAGTCTAAATTGGACATATAAAACAGACAGATTCTGCATCTTCAATGACAATGTAACTCTCTTTACACTGTTCTGTGGATTTGCGAATTGAAATCAATTTAATTTGAAGAAAAATATATATTTATGCGTTTTAAGTACGTTGTGTATTATAAATGTCTTCTGTAAAAGTTTTAAAACGTAAATTGATATTTCCTTATCAATCTTTTTCAAATGGACAGGGTATAGCGTCATAAAGTATATAACAACACGTAAAACAATGATAAATGGTGAATTTGTAGCTCTATACAAAAATGAAGTAAGTATTTATTAATAATTGCAGTTGCCGAGTGACTCAAAAATGACCGATGATTTTAAAATTCAATAACTTGCAAATGGTGACAGATATAAAAAAAAAAATAATAATTCTTACATGAGGGTTATGTGTGATGTCAGGAGATATTTTACTGTGATTCTTTATTTTAGTTTGAATTTCAAACAATAGATGTCACTGAGAGCAATAGGTGCTCAGTCCAAACCCGATTTTTGGTACTTCGGGATTCATTCAATACAATTAATTTCCATTTTTTGCATGGAAGAAGAGAGAGGCCGAAAAATCGCGCCTGGAAATTTGGCGGTTATTGCTTGAAGTGTCATCTGTTGATGCTATTTGTAACTAAAACTCAGAATCGCAGCATACAAACTCCTGACATCTTACATAACAATCCTGCAAGAATTTTTTTAGTATCTGTCACCGTTTAAAAAATTATAGAATTTTAAAATCATTAGTCGTTTTTTGGGACAACAGGTACTTACAATATATAAAGTTGGTTTTCAAATGGAAATATCTTCAAAGATCTTTATTCTTTAATTTAACCCATTTGTGCCTGAATTTTTGTTTTCTCAAATTTTTTGATAAAATCACTTTAAATGTTGCAAAATGAACTGGAAAAAATACTAAAAAAAATTAAGCTTGAATTTTTTTGTATTTATTTGATAAAATGTAAAAGAACTAAATATGAGTATTTCTTGTAGAATAATATACATAATTATATATTTTACCTACATTTATATTTAAAATGTTTTTAAATTGCATATTATGTACTATAATTAGTATTTTTATGAACTAAAAAAATATATTTATTTCTTTGCAGAGACTAATAACGTTATAACCATTATTAATAATAAAATATGAATAATCGTATTGCAGACTTAAAAAGAATTTATTTCATAAATATCTTCGAAAGGAGATCACATAAATAACTGTCTCCTAAATTTCTAACAAAAATGTATGCCCATTTGTGACTAGAACCGTATGTTTTGGACATTAAAAAAATGCATAAAAAATAGGCTTGAACATTTAATTTCGCAATTAAAAAAAATACGCATTTAAAAAAAATCTACAGGCTAAGATTATAGCTTGCGATTTTGAATCCTTGATAGAAAAAAATACAAATAAACTTACTTTTTACATTTTGTCATCTTGAAAAATTAAAAATCTATAAACACCGAAAAAAGCCTTAATTTAAGCAAATAAATATCCACCATATGCTGTCATCTCTCGGTTACAGATAAAGACATTTATAAATAATGATTTCATGCAATTTTCCTGTTATAAAGGAGAAGAAAATTATACAAATTCATTAAAATTTCAAATGTCCCAAAAATGGGACGCTAGGCATAAATGGGTTAAACACGTTTAAATATTTCAATGATTAATGTAATTTTACAGCATATTGCAAGCGATATTGAATTAACGACGATGTTGGTATTTATTTGTACGTACGGATTTTGCCTAAGGCTTTTTCTATTTATTTATTTTATTTTTATATCTAATGGCACAAGCGAGCTCGGTCCAGTGGAATTAAAAATGAAAATTGGCATTTTTTTTTAGTTAGCATAAAAATAGATTTTTTAAAACGATGTAAGTGTAAAGATTATTAGCTATATTTCGCCAATTTTACTGCAGTATCACGGCAAGAATAATAAGAAATAAGTAATTTACAGGTCCCTTTTTCGTAATAGCACGGTGATCTCTGCATTAAGCTGAAAATCCATATAGAGTGCCTGTATATGTATATATATATTTGCTGACATCCATTACTGCCTGTCTGTTTTTTATCTTAAAAAGTAATTATCTGACCTTAAAATAAAAGTTTTATTAGAGTCCATGGCATTATTTTCTACTATAAGAAAACAATGTTTGAATATTTTAATCACCTAGGGTCAGGGATAAATCAGGTAAGACCCACTATAATTTTTTATGTGAAATAATTGATAAGCAATGAAAAGTTAATAAAATGGAAAGGATAAAATAAATGATTAAGAGTTCCTAATCGTGCATAGTTACACATAAGTGGTATAATATAACTGTAAACTTTGTTTTTACTTTTCGAAGGAGACAACAATTGTACACAAAAAACATAAAAAGAATAAAAAAACTAATGATAATCATTATTAATAACTGAAAATAAGGATTCAAATTATTTAGACAAAAGTACTTATATTTTAGATAATTCAGAAACAGAATAATCTGCTGTTTGTAATGTCCTTCTAATAATTTTATGCTAATTGATATACTATGTTACCAGGCATTAATTAATACTCTGGAGGGCAAGATCAATATACACCCTTCGTTAAATGTCATATTGGTTATTAAAAAACACTATCTTTCTTTAAATATCTTCCTATATTGTCTTTATAAACAATCATTAAAAATATTTTTAGTTAATTAAAAAAAACATATAGGTTTACATTTAAAAATGTATAATTTATGCCACTATTACATAATTTCTTTGGTGGTTCACATATCGACACCCGTAATCTACATTTTATATCCTTCTAAGGTCTTTATTTTCCAGAAAAGCAAATATTTACTACTCTAAATGAACTGCTGCAGATGTACTGCTTTCTTCTTTCTATGAATAACGTTTTCGCCACTATTCTGAGAGTTCTTCAGTTCAGACGATTTTAACGTCAGCGTTACAAATGTCAGATCATTCAGATTTTTCTAGCCTCTCCTATTTTTTCTTTAACATTTTCTTCTCTTGCAACAGTTTTCGCCAGCGTCTCTCTATTGTTGAATGAGTGATATCGTTTGATCATCGTCAATCGAAATTAATTTTGGAAAAGAAAATATAAGCAACGATATCACTTATTCAACAATAGACAACCGCAGACGAATAATGCTGTAAGGGAAAGAAGGGTTGAAAAAAGAACGTGGAAAAGTATGGAAAAGCTGAATGATCTGGTGCCATTAATGCAAAAAACGACGTTAACACGATTTGAACGGAAGAAGCCTCGGATTAGTTGTCGAAGCGGTCCAGATGCATTGATATATCTGGAATAGTAAATATATGTTTTTTCAAAAAAGATAAGCACTCAGAATGATAAGAAATGCAGATTACATTTGTCAAGATGCGAACCACTAAATAAATTTTGTAGTATTGGCATGTAAATATAAACTTTTTGAATATCAGAATTTATGTTTTTTTTTTTTTTTTTTTTTAGGTAACTAAAAATAGTTTTAATGATTGTTTATAAGGTAAAATTCTTAAACACAATATATAATTTTTTTGAAAAACAGTGTGCTTTTTTATTAACAAAAATGACATTTAACGAAGTGTCTATATTGATCTTACTCTTAACAATACTAATTAATGCCTTATAGAATGATACATAAATTAACATATAAAAGGTACTTAAATTTGAAATAAAAATTAGAGAAACGTAATAGTCCAGCAAATAGCGCACCAAAAAGTGTCCTTATATCATAAAAAAGTTTGGTACTTCTAAATTTTGTTTACGCTATATAGCTTCGATCTAATAATAATAATAATAATAATAATAATAATAATAATAATAATAAACAAGTCCCATCCCGCCTCGTAAGTTGCCATTTTGAAAACAAGAAATGCATATTAAATTGTCAATGTATTCTTTGATGACTTTTTATTTACCTTGTCTTCTAAAAAGTCAGGTAATTCTGTTTTAGGGACATACTGTATAGGCTCGTTCGCATAAAGCGTCTAGGTTCCTATTGACCGTGACCCTTCACCTCGTAAGTCTACATTTTAGAAATTCTATAAACAAATTAGACTTTTGTTGAGATTTTTCTTCAATAACTTCTTAACAGTTTACTTTATCTGAAATTTTTCAAAAATAAATTTTGAAGAGGATATAATTCGATAGAAATTTCGTATATAACCTTCCCTCAAGAACTGACGTAATTTTCATTTCCTCCATTTATGTGACGTAAAAAGTAAATACCTACAATCTTACTAAGTTACTTCTGACATAATTGTTATTTAAGGCAGCTTGTGCGTGAATTTATATAGAAACGTTATCTTGTATATTTTTTATATGGAAATGCCGACAAATCTGAAAAGCGTCTAAAGTTTTTCAGAATTCTCAGAAAATAAATTTTGTTTTAATTTGAGAATTTAACAGTTACAGAGATTCACTTTACATTTACTAGACATTTTGTAAATTTTCAAGCAGTTGAGAAACATGGCAACAGTTTTATTAGCAGAACTTTAGTATATTGTATGCATGAATGAATACGATAACTGACATTTCGCAATTTTAAGAATCTGTGGGAATAAATTGACTGAAAATTCTAGCCCATAAAACTTTCTCAGATAGAGTTTCGAAACTAAAATACCAAAGGACACATGGAGATTAAGAGTCGTTAAAAGTGAAACTGTAAATTGGTATATTTAATCAGGTATTGTTTATTTATTTATTTATTTATTTTGCTGACTTAATAAATAGTGGATAAAACGACATATAGGTAACTACGCAAATAAAAACTCAAATATAATGACAATCGATAAAAATTCACAACATACTATGAATAATTTTTGCATAGGAATGGAATTTTCAGAGATGTTGCAAAAGGTATTAAAAAATAAATTTTTTTTCAGCACGTATAAAAAATACTTGTGTAACGCGAGATTTTTATTGTCTTAAGAAAAACAATAACGACTTTTGTTACACCAAACACTTTATTAATGAAGCACAAACAATACAATTAGTTCGTTTTATATATACTTTAAATAAAATACTATTAACTGGTCTTGTTATAAAAATACATTAATCATACTGTGTTTTTTTTTAAATATTAAAATATTATTCTAATAATGATTTAGATTATTTTTACAAAACCATATTTTATGGTTTATGATTAATACAGGGCTCGCTGCGTTCCTAGAATTTTTGCACTCCCCTACCAATATTTTAAATAAAAATTATTCGTGGTAGATTCCTTTAACAGTGGCTTAACAATGTTATCACTTTGAGGGGCTTCCGAGTTCGCGTCAACTTTAAGCCGAGTCTATTGATGAATTACTAAAATGAATGAGCCATTGGGATAAAAAGTCTAACTGTAGTATAAATACTACGTAATAATTTTATTAAAAATAAAAGTATAAAAATATAAAATTACTTTTTGAGAAAAGTGGTATTATAAAATTGTAATACTAAAAAACATTACTGGTTTAGAATTAAGAGAGCAATTAATTAGAGAAATAAAAGAAAATAAGTAAAGTTTAAGAATATATAAGCACAGATTCCTTTAACATCTACATAATAATTATACAATAAAGATTATCGTTTTAAAATAGTGGTAGCAGAGTGTGAAAATTTAAAGAAGGCTGGGAGCCCTGATTAATGTTTCTTTACAAAAAATAAGAAAAACGATAAAAATTTCTAAATTATTTAGAAAGTAATAATAATAAACTATCATAAACTACTGCTGTTGTTTGAAAGATGCAATCTCTGCAAACTTCATAAGACAAAGTTTGATAAAAAGAAAAGATTCGTTGGAAAAAAATGCTATAAGGAGTTTTTCCATTTCTTTTAAATAATTTAATAATTACCAGAATTAGTGCAGGGGTGGACAACTGTGCACGCCTCATACCACTATTTTTTTAAAGAAATAGCCGACATGTTGAATAGCTGAGGTTCGATGATTGAATAAGGCAATGGTTAATAGAAAATTTTAGTGGTGTCTAGAGTGCTACAGTTGGTCACCCCTGAATCAGTGTATAAATACAATTGTATGGATTTCTGCATTAATAAATGTAAAATAGAAATTTAAAATTTCGTGATTTCAGTTATTTTCTTAAATATAAGCAATATAAATTTTAGAAAACCCTTACTTGATATAAATCAAATGGATTTCATTTTTGGAAAAAGCAGTAAAAATAATAAATAAATTACTCATAAAAATAGGAAAATTTTCTAAAAGTGATTTATTACAGACATGCATAATCTTTGTATATTAGAAATATCTTTATTTAATTTTTGAAATAATTTTAAGTATAACTAGACATATAAATATTCAATACATTCCGGAAAAAGTTTTCGTCCAATTTATTTAAATATAAATATATATTTGTGAAATTTCAGTTCATTTGTATGAGCGCATGTGTGAAATTTGCGAAACGACTGTGAAAAAACAGCTGTCGTGAATCACATCTGCTTCCGAAAGTCAGAATGTTTCTACAAAACTTAGAACTAGTCACTTAGATGTATGAAGTTTTAAGATTAAAAATAAACTTTATTTTGTGCAAAATTAAAAAGTCTTTCGGATATTCTATTTAGGAAGTAATATTAATAAAATAAATGTTGAATTTCTCTTTTCTTTACGCAGAAGAACTTATGGGATGTTAAGTAACATATAAATAACATTTAGTCAAGTAAAGTTTGAAGAACTTATTTTTATCATATCATATAACCCCCCCCCCCCCATGAATATATATATATATATATATATATATATATATATATATATATATACATGTTATGAGCTCTATTCGTGTTTGACATCGTAAAATTACACCTTTGTCATAAAATTTACACACTTGTCGTTACAATGTACCTGTATTTATGTGTATTTATTGGTTTAACGGATGTGTGCAATTTTGTATCCCTTCAAAATCCGAAAGAATTGTATAAATGGTAGAAAATGTAGCAGTTAACCCGAATTGTTGTGTTAATGTAATTTACATAATTTTGCATATTTCACAAACATTCAAGTATTTTTCATATTACACCGAAATATGTGTAAGAATATTACACAGATATATGCGTAAGAACAGAATATTACACAGAAGTATGCGTACAAATTATAAACAGCTATATGTGTAAAAACAAAATATTAAGCAGGCTTATGTGTGACAATATTACGCAAAAGTATGCGTAAGAACAGAATATTACACAGAAATATGTGAACATAATAAATAGCGATATTTGAGAACTTGTCTCGTCTAATAGGAGCTGAATGATCAAGATAGTGGTTTAGAAAGTCGCAGACCGTAAGTTCAAAACCCGTTTCGGTAAGTATTGATTGTTTACTGCTGTCTGTATTAAATAGTGAATTTCTCTCCTTGATCCAGATGTATCTTTCAAAACTCATGAATGAAATTGATAGGAAGTCAAAATCAAGAAATACCAGCGTCATGTTTTCGGTATTTTTTTATAATTTTGTTTTATAGTGCATTAATTCAGATTATGCAGATTCTATTTATCAATTATGATTATAAAATTTTAGAACTCCAAAACAACTTTAACGGATAATGGTATGCAATAAATATAATTTCAGACGATCCTGTTTTTTTATAAATTAAGTTTACACAATTTGTTCGTCTAAAAATAAGCGTAACAACCACACGTGCTGTTCTTCATGCAAATTAGTTTGGCTACCATAAAAAATATTTAGTTCAAAATTTACATCTGAAACTACAAGGTTGTGTACTATGTACACAAAATACATGTATTTTGCATGTTATACAGATATATGTGTACTCATGTGCAATTTACACGTTAAACTGTGTATTTCTAAGTTATCCGATAACATTTTGCACACTTAAGCCGCTTAATGCTCTACACAAGAAAATTTTTATTTTCAAATTTACACACCAGGTTGTATATTTGGTAATTTACACGCCGTTTTACACATATAGACAAATCTTTTTTGTATCATCACAATACTTGCTTTAATGTGTAAATTTACGCATTTATTTTTTAGAGTGTATAAATGAAAAAATATATACAGTGTGTCCACGTATAACCTGACCGACCTTTATGTTCGCAACCGTTGGTCTTAGATGCATACTTCCAATTACAAAAATGGTTTAAATAAGGTAATGAATTATTTTTAAAGCAATTTGGATCAAGAAAAACATTTATTAAAAAATTACGAAATTTAAATTTTTATACGGTCCAACGGTCCTATAAGTGATATTTAGTAAAAATTCACTGTGGCACTAACAGGTAAGACAAAAAAAAGTCCCATTCCTTAACATTAAAATTGACCGAGTTATGACACTTTAAAATGCATGACTTATACCACTTTTTTGCCTATCAAAACAGATGATTTCGGCGATGCTTTCAGGGGTCGTATGTAAAGTACTTAAACTTATTTCAAGGTATCTGCGCTTTGAGAAATCGTACAACTACTACGATTGAGTTAAATTTTATTATTTAAGTTTCAGATTAGTTAAAATAATTGTATTTTAACATATGTTTTATTTTGCAAGGATTTGAGGCTATGGTTTCTTTTAACAAAAATTATGTTATTTTCATAAGGTTTTATTTAACTTGCAACGATCGTCTTTCCAGTTTAAAATTTGTACTCGAACTTTAACACACTTACAAATGATCGAAGTTAAATTTTACATACTGACTTAAATCCGATGACAATGTAATATCATTATTATTTTCGACACTTAACATCTTATGCCTACTTATACTAGAGGATAACACACACACACACACATAAAAAAAAAAATCGGATACGGGTCAATCGGAACTGTCAAGAAGTTTAAGAAGGAGTTTTAGATTAGATAAGATAAACCTGCGATGGTTGTGTTTTTTAACTTTTATAATTACATTTTATGTATTTTTTAACGCTGAATAAAAAAATTATCTTCACTTTTAACCGTCATGTCAGGATTTTTCGCAATTCGTAAATTTCAAAGTTAAAAAATAACGAAAAAACTGATACTATAAAATATATGTACGACTTTTTTTATTCGGTTTAATTTATTTAATTCAATAATTTATTCAATTTGTTAGCTTTTACTGGGTTTCTTACAGCTAAACAGCTCAGGGGTCTGATGAGGTTGGGAGGGGAGTGGGAAACAATTTTAACTTTGAAATTTGCGATTTGAGAAAAATCCTGACTTGATGGTTTAAAATGAAGGTCATTTTCAGATTCTGCGCTAAAAATACTTAAGAATCAATTTTCAATAGCTAAAAAACATGGCGCAACCCAAAAAATGCAGTGTAATCTAACAGTATTTTAAAATATGTAACATTCTGTAAAGAATCGAGGCTGTTGTTTTTCATCCTTTTATTTAACTAAAATTCTATTATTTTTATCCTCTTATATGTTCAGTACAATTTGTATATTTTGCAGTAATATGTCAGAATGATTAAAGATTTCAAATTTATATTGCAATGCTAATTTTACTCTCAACCATTTTTTTTTAATATTCAGACGAAATGATATTTCTACTAAATTTGTGAATTATCCCTAATTTGCAGAAAAAATTATGCTCCAAATTTAAACAGCAATTACTCGGTCAATTTTAATCGTAGAATAACGGGACTTTTTTGCCTTAGTTGTCAGTGTAACAGGAAAATTTTACTAAATATAACTTATAAGACCGGGGGGCCGTATAAAAAGTCAGATTACGTATTTCTTCCCTAAATTGTTTTTTTTCCCTTCAAACCTTTTTTTTATTTTAACTCTACACCTAATTTTGACCACTTTTGTAATTGGAAGTATGCATCTATGACCAACGGTTGCAAAAATAAAGGTCGGTCAAGTTATACGTGGACACACTGTATATTAATTTTAATTATTGCTGCAAGAAAACTAAAATACAATAGTACCTTACGTCACCCAGCATTTACGTCGTCTGGGCTGGAAAAAAAAAAATTCTTACTCAAGACGGACTTTGAACTGTTTTGAAGACTTTTGAAAGAAAGTTAAAATCTCAGATGCAGTCACAGTCATAGGGGATTCATGGGGCAAAAAAACAACGAGAGATATTTGGAAAAGATTGTGCCTCTTTTCCTTCGCAGAAATTAAGAAAACATTTGAAATTGTGCTTTTGTATCTCTATTAATTGATGAAATCGTCAAAAATGCAAAAGAACTCAACTTAGAGATGGCAGCTGAAGATGTTGTTTAACTCAGAAATTCCCCTTATTCGGAATTAAGTATCGACAATTTTGTCAAATTAAAGAAACAAAAAATAAAGTCGAAGAAGTAGATGAAGATTTTAAGCCAAGTGGGAAGGGAGGAGATTATGACGGTTGCAAAATTAACCGAAAAACTTGATGGAATGCCGGTTCTTGAAAATGTTGATTCAGACGAGCAAAGTGTAGCAACGACTAAAAAAAGTTTACAAAAGTCACTCTGGTGTTACAAAGTGCTTCAAACAGAAAAAATATATATTTATCGGTTTAAACTTCATTGCAAGATTTTTTCACATGCTCAATTATTCAAACGGGGCCTCTAGAAGAACAATAAATTGTAAGTTAACAACTTATTGATTTATTCAAAATTCTTGCAGACGTATTTTTTTATGTTGAATATATGTAACATAATCCTTAAATACAATAGAATAGGATGTTCATTTGATTTTGGTGAATTTTTATTACTTTTCCTTTTTTGCTCATCGAAAATGTACCTCGACTTACGTCTCTAATCTTGGAACGAATTTCTGACGTACGTCGAGGTTATAAATGAACGGAATAAAATTTCTTAAATACATTCTACAAAACTAAAAACTGAAAATTTCTTTTTTCAATGAACTTTAATCTCTATAATTTTACTCAACTTTAATCGTTATAACTTGATGATATCATTTAAAGAAAATATAATCTATTTATTGAGTTTGAAATTTTATTTAACCCTTATAAAGAACAAAATGTGTTTGAACAATACTGTAAAAATATGCGAATTAAGTTATATTTTCAAACAAATATTATTTTTGTTATATTCGACAAAGGAAAGCTTAAAACTATGCAATATCTCGAAATACATTTGATGCGATAGTAGAAAAAGCTACAACACATGTACTAAATATTATGAGACTTTTGTTCTTGGTGTTATTATTGGCCATATTTTATATGTATAATCTAAATATAATAAACACGTTTGCTAATTCCAATGTTAGTTTATAAAACGAAATATATGACTTTGCTATTTAACAATCTACACTGGAAAGATGTGCTACACTTGTCGCTGGTATACCGACCTAGTCTGGAACCTCTATGTATTAATGTAAATCTTTGTCTTTCTTATCGCCAAATTATTGTCATCAAAAGGATGTGGATTATTATAAAAATAGTGGTAATTAACACAGCAGATATAAAAGTAATAATAATAAAAAAAACATTTCGGCCTTTGTGGGTGGCTACCGAAAAACTTTCTAAACTCTAGCAATATAAAAAATATCTTACTGATCCCTTCTTTTAATAAACACCCATTAATATTTTTGATTCAGATTAAACTTAACTTGCAATGCCTTTCTTTCTTATGCACACATTTTTTTATTAAAAAAGAAAGACATGGTTTAAGTAATATACATATTTTTAAATAATAAGACAAATATTAAAAAAAAAAACCCTTAAATAGATTATGTATTAAGACGTTATTTACGGATTTGTACCTTAACTTATTTGAATAACTAATGATATTGCTAATGATATACCTCATTTGTGATGTTCTACAGAGCGTGATATGTTAATTATGCTTGTAGTTTTAAGTGACTTGCGTAAAGAACTTATCGCTACGTTGATACGTTTTTGTAGAATTTTTTTATTAACAGTACAAAAGCTTCCACATGCAGTGCATTATAAAATAAAATAGAGAGAATCGAAGATTTATTGTAGATTTTGATTAAAAAATAACAAAAAAAATAATTATAATAAATTAATTTTTCTAGTTATTAATTTTTCAGAAATTTTAAAGTAATATATCTTTTAATATAAAATAAGCGGGGTGATTTTTTAAATTATTCTAAAAATAATTAATTTTTACTTTGTTTACATGTTCTTATTACATATTTAAAAAATGTTTATAAATAATATCTCCATTTGTACGTTTCATAAATTTACAATAACTTTAAGACAAAGGTGTGACATTATTTTTAGATTATTCACTTCCTTGTATACCCTTACTTGACAAAATAATATACCCCAAGATCGTTATCCGAAAATAGTGGTACTAAAAAATCCCGTAATTAGATAACATTGATATTTACTAAAGATTCAGTTTTTAGCCTAAAGTATCTAGTTTTAAACATTCAAACTATTAGAAAAAATTATTATTTTTTCCATGCCTATTTACTAAGAAATTTTTCTGGAATTGGAAAATATATAAAATAGGATATAACGACATCATATTTTTATATTTATGGACAATTAATATAATATTTTTAATATGTAAAGATTGCACTTATTTATAATAAAATTATAATGAAAATTTAAATTCAGGCTCTCAAACTTTAGTAAGATAAATGTTGTTTACTATTTTACAAACATTGCACTAAACTATTTTAATTAATACGTTATTATGTGAACCAACTTTATAACATAGTTAGTTTTATGTAAGAATTGGGATTAGGAATAATTATTTTTTGGTGTTTATTTATTTGATTTCTATAAAAAGGGTGTGTTGTTGATTTATGACGGCCAATTATCAACACAAGGGATACAGGCCTGAAGGGGGTCCCTCTGCGGGGAGTCTTTCTAAGGGAATCTAACCCAAGGATATCCAAGATTCGAAGAAATCCACGGAAAACTCCGAACGATTATTCCGGAGGGCGCAATTGGGTTCGAATCCAGCACTTCCCGTCTGCCAGCTTCGAGAGCAGAATCTCTCAGCCACTGGTGAGGCCACCTCTACAAAAATGGATAGTGTATTCTGTTGTATATTGTAAAAAAAAAAAAGAAGAAAACAAGAAAAATAGTGACAAAAGTGACCGCTAGGTGATGTGTGGCGCTGTTCTGTTTTGTGAGTTCTTCGCATCACATCTTATTAATTTATCATACATATTTTGACTTCATTCTAGCAATTACAACGCTGTACAGAACACGCTGGGTACCGTTAATTTAATTATAGCCACCATGTATATTACAGTGCTTTTGTACAGGCAAATTAATAAATCGCTAACCATGACATTATAATCATTGAATTAGAAGAAGTTATAAACATCGAGCAAAAGGTAAGTATTCATCTCTTAAGAAATAGTGCAAGTCTATATATATTTTTTTGTTTGTTTCTTTCAAACTTTTTTTTTTTTTTTTTTTTTTTTGCAATTTGGACTTAACCAAACCCGTAGAAAGAGTTACTTTGGAATAGATTATTATTATTATTATTTAATTTTGCCTTCGGTGTACTATGTTATTAGTTAGTGGCGTTTCATGTAATGTATTGCTTGTTTATCGGCAGAAAATGAAGAAGCAATGAACTTTCTTAATTCCTCCATTATCATAAAAGTTTAAAATACATTAAAATGCGTTTAAAAAAATGAACATACAAAATGCCAGTACAAATAATTAACAGCGATATAAATTTCATTTTCTCGTAAGACCTACTTTTTATAGACCTTCATTTCAAACCTAACTATATTTTATTTTATTCCATACAATTTTTTTTTTCAATCTTTTTGTAATGTATTGCTGGTTTATCGGCAGAAAATGAAGAAGCAATGAACTTTCTTAATTCCTTCATTATCATAAAAGTTTAAATACATTAAAATGCGTTTAAAAATGAACTTACAAAATGCTATTACAAATAATTAAAGGCGATATAAATTTCATTTTTTCGTAAAACCTACTTTTTATAGACATTCATTTCAAACCTAATTATATTTTATTTTATTACATACAAGTATTAAATTTTGTGCAAACTTCTGATAAGAAAAACTTTATTTTACAGTAATTTTCATATAATTTTGCTGAGCACGCAACATTTTTTTTTCTTCTTCTAACACTTTTTAAAACAATTGAGACCTTTTTTTTATGATTTCTATTTGACTGTCTGTATGATCACTAACTATCTTTTATAGACAAACTTTTATGGCCACAAATTATAAATGCATTATTGATATATTCTGTAGAGGTTTTCTAATAATTTGCGTAAATTTTATGGTTTTTTTACAGGGTTATACAAAGAGATACGGGTATACTGCGGTCTGCGTCCGGCGAAAGGTTTTAAATTATTTTTCATGATTTCTCCCATTATATATATATACATGTGACATTTTGACGGCAAGTAGTTGGTATTGTCGAAAAAAAAATCAGGGTTTCCATTCCTACACAACACAGGTAGCAGCCGACTGGGTTTAAAATAATAAAGAAAAATGAAGAACATAAGGCAGTCGCTTGAAACATTATTCACTTTATTTCCACACTCACGATTGAATCTAGGGAAGATGATCATTCCTTCCATGGTAAAAAGAATATAGTCTATTCTCATCTCACAATTAGTTTTAAAAACATTCCATCTCTTGACTGCGTTCTATTCTTTAATCCGTTAACATCTAACATCTATCACCCAGTACGATACCGTTTCTTCCTCATTCTACACACATAATAAACAGTATTCATCCACCATTTTACTACCTCCATCGAGCAGTCACATTGAATATCCAGTCTGCTACGACTGCAATCCACTACGTTCACCTCTACATGTTAAAAACTGAAAAGCTTCTAAGCTCACAGCCCATCTACTATATGCTATATGCTTCTCCTCTCTGGTTCCCGCCATCCGTATTTATACTCTGCTGAAAAGATTGTTCTAGAAAATTCTTATATCCTCGCCCCAGCTATCTAAAGCATAAACAAAGGTTAAAATCTGTAGTCGAGATTATGCAAAAATAACTCTTTTTTCCCTCTTCAGACGATAAAAGAAATGAATTTATGTCTGCGAAGTTTTAATCTTTGAAATATTTTAATTACACCTGGATATTTTAAATAAAAGAATAAATTGAAATAAGTAGGTTTTTTCTTTAAGACATAATAATATTTAGCAGTTAAATAAAGATTTAAGGGGAATATGATATACCGGAATTTAATAGGAATTTAAATAATAAAAGTTTTATTAAAGAAATATAAATAATTGAGCCATTTTTAGATTTACGCAATTTGGAATAAATATGAATTAAGATTTTAGAGACTAGGGTTTTAATTTAATAAGCCGGTATAATATACGGAATATTACTGAAAAAGGAAAATTTACATAAAATACTTTAAACTTGGCGCAAAAATTTAAATTTTGTAATATACATAAATGAAATTATTGTATGTTTTTAAGATTAAGTACGGTATGTTTTCAGTGGATAAAAATGTGTATCTGCATGGTTATTTTATAGGATGACTCATTTATTTTATTTTACTTAATTATTTTTATTTATTTTTTACTTTATCTTTACGGATGTTTTATTTAGAATATCGGAGATATTAATTTCGTTTAACGTTCAATCGTTTTTAGTCATTTTATTTTTAATATGTCACATAAAAAAAGAAATCTGTACAGTTTGAACGAGTTCAAAGAAATAAAAAAAAATATTCAAAGTTTATTGTAAGTTTTTAAGATTAAGTACGGTATGCATTCAGTGGAAAAAATGTGTATCTGCATGGTTATTTTATAGGATGACTCATTTATTTTATTTTACTTTACTATTTCTATTTGATTTTATTATTATTATTATTATTATTATTATTATTATTATTATTATTATTTTACGGATGTTTTATTTAGAATATCGGAGATATTAATTTCGTTTAATGTTCAATCATTTTTAGTCATTTTATTTTTAATATGTCACATAAACAAAGACATCTGTACAGTTTGAACGAGTTAAAAAAATAATAAATATTCAAATTTTATCCATTTCTAATGAAGTAACCTAACGGACAAGACATGCATTTCCAGTATTGATGCACGCTATATTTAATAGATTTGGTAATACATTGTTTCATATTTGGATGCATTATACTTTACTATTATTACCGCAATATTGAGAAGAAATAATTTGCCATTTAATTACCTACACTTTTAATGTAAATATAATATTTGTATAGTATTATTATTTGAGTGTAAATATGTTTAATGTAAACGTATATGTCAACTAATATTATCATTATCATTGAAGTTTACGTGAGGTAAATCCAATATGTAAGCAATATTAGCCTGTCACTTTTGAGTCTTAATTTATGATTCTGATGAATGCAGTATTACGGCATTGTTGCATCCAAGAACAATCAATATTAATTTGTAAATGGAATAATTATGCATTTGAAAATTAACTCATTTTAATAATTAATGACATTGCCACAGAATGACTTTTTTACATAATATTCAGCAGACTTTGCATATTAAATATCACAACGCAGGTTCAATTTTATTAGTTTTTTTATTTTTTTTATATAACGTGTATTAATGAATTAACGAAATAACATTCAATAATTCAACATGACTCTAAACATGAGAATTAAACATGATAATTAAACAAATGACTTTCATCATGTTGACTTAATTTCATTTTATTATCATTGTTTTAAACGACATTGTTGTCTGACTTTTAATGATTTAATTTTAATTTATTATGCAAAATCAGTGATTATCTGCTTGCGATAAATATGTAAAAAGTTGTTAAATGAGAAAAATACAAATAAAAAATTCAACATAAAGTGCACAATTCCATAAGAAGATGTTAATGTCTTTGTTACTTATCGCATTTGAATTATTAATGATTTAGCTAATGGTATCCCTCTTTTATGCACATTTAGCAGAATTCGTAAATTAAATCATTTTTCTTTTACCAATCTTACTGTTTGATTAGCGATATGTAATACTTGCATAGTATTATCAATTCATTGTAAATATTTCCAATGTAAGTGCAATTGTTAATCAATATCATCATTTTCTCGGAATTTTTGATGATGTAAAATCAACATGAAACTAATTTCTGGTATGCATTTTAATTTATTCTGCTAATTTGATAATCGGAACATTATTGGATCCATTAAGTAGCAATATTATTTTCGTACTTGTGTCTTTATGCTTTTGAGAAATATTAAATTTTAGTAATTCATAATTTTGCCATAGCTTTGCCTCTTTTTCTCATATAATACTTTATCATAGATATGCTTCTTTTTTAAATTCAGCCGACTTTGTGTGTTAAATATGACAACGTAAGTTCAATTAAAATATATATATATCTTTTAATTTACACTGCATCTATTAAAGAAAAAAACATTCACTTATTTAACATGACTCTTTTAATAAATGACTTTGATCATGTTGACTTATCAGAATTTTACGATCATTAATTTAAACATTCGTCAATGTCCGTCTAATTTTTACTGATTTCTTTATTATTATTATTTATTATGTAAGAGCATGCATTATCTAGATGAGGTAAACATGAAAAGCAGTAATTAATAAAGGGAAGAATACAAGTAAAGCAAAAAAACTAACTAAATTATATTATTCACTAAGAAGATGTTAATATCTTTGTTACTTATCGCCTTTGAATTATTAATGATTTAGTTAATGGCATCTCTATTTTGTGTACATTTAACAGAAATGGTAAATTAAAACGTTTTTTCTTTGTACTAATTTTACTCTTTTATAAGCGATAAGAAATAAAATATCCATCTGGATGGCGATAAATGTTTCTAAAATAATATTTATGGCTAGTTCCATGGATTGTGTAGTGTAAGTCACATAGCGTATAACTGATATGCTTGTTTGTCATCGTCATTTTCGAAAAGTTTGCTTGGGCTTATTCAATTAATGAGCTTTCTCCGATAAAATAAGTCACATTTTTCCTATCTAAAATACTGGCAGCCAAAAATAGTAGCATGTGATTTACACTACAAGTACACATGGAATTAGCCTTATGTGTAACATTGGGAAATTTTCTTTTTAAATAATAGGTTCTAAGATATGTCAAACATATTCGTTTACGTTATACGGCAAGACTTAAGAATACATAACGTATAAACATCATATAAAAGTTAAATTTTGTATTGTATTACTATACATTTAATATAAGTAAAAATACTAAATGTTTTAAAGTATTGTATTGCATATTTTAATACATACACACACACACACACCAACACACACACACACACACACACGCATATATATATATATATATATATGCATATTTCTCATTTTAGAAGATAATTTGAAATTAGAAGCTTTAAAAATAGATCCAGTAAAATTATGTGCGTAATTTGTATTCTCCGGACGTATTTCAAATTATTTATGTAACTGCATCCGAACAAAATAGACATTTAATTACTATTGTTATTTTTAATAAAAGAGCAGGACATTTACACCATGAAATGTTCATTATTAACGTGAAAAAAAATCACAAATTTACAGAATGGTGTACATAAAATAAATTAAAATATAAACAGACATTTAAGTAAAATTAAAGTATTTTTACTGTATTTATTTTATGTACACCGTTCAGTAAATTTGTTATTTTATTTTCACGTAATATTGATTATTATTTTTGTTGATGTTTGTAGTTGTAATTATACATAGAAACCTATATTTCGATTTCTCGTAATATTGTAATTTCAGTCTACGACAAAAAAAAAAAAAAAAAAAAAAAAAAAAAAAAAAAAAAAAATGTTGTGGCATGGTGTACTAACTTTTCGTGCTGCAGTAGTTCTTCTATAAGATAATGAAATCTCACTTCAACATTTAAGGCTATGGTCCAACCCGTTAAACTGCATGTTTCTCCTAAAGGACCAGCATTTGGTACAACCACCACTAAAATTTTAACAGTGTAAATAAATAAAAAATACAAGATTATAAAAAAACGATAAATTAATAATAAAAAAAAAACCTTATGTACTATAAAACTATAACAATTGAAAA
Source organism: Maratus speciosus (assembly GCA_963932465.1). Lineage (NCBI taxonomy): Eukaryota > Metazoa > Arthropoda > Arachnida > Araneae > Salticidae > Maratus > Maratus speciosus. Next base: position 153,031,023 of record OZ010794.1, on the reverse strand, counting down.
TTGTATTTTTAAACAAGTTTAATTGGGTTTTTTCGGATTAAATACTATGAAAGATTATGCAAAAATCATAATGTTGTGATATAGAATATAGATAATATTGATTATAAAATAAAAAATCTCTAACAAGATAGTAAAATATTAGCATAATACATAATAGTGAAATATTTTATAATAAATAAAAACATTTAATTTTACACTATTTTTTTATATAAGATAAGTCGGTATTTATCGAAAATTCAGAATTTACACTTGAAAATACTGAACAAAGAAGACATCTTCTGAACGCATGCTGCTCTTTGAATGTTTGCGCCCCGACATTAATTCAAATCAACTAAATAACAATTCCTAGTAACAAATAGAAAAGTTTACTAGATATCAAATGCGATATATCACCTAAATAAATATTAATATTACAAAAGATTGTTATTTAAGGAACAGGTATATGCACTTGGAAAGTAAGATATAAAAAGTATGACAAATATATTACTGCTATGATATTATAATTCCATTTACTTCTGGAGATTTGATTTAACATTACAAGAAAATAAATAAATAACATTATTATCTAAAAATATCGCAATTTAAAAGGTTACGCGGAATGTTCTGTTTAGATGTATTGAATATATTTACATTATATATACAATTTCTGTTTTCCATAATATTTTTATATTTACCGAACTAAGCAAAGGATTACAACCTACAACTTAAATGAATGATTTTATTGTTTGTGAATAAACATCACATGGGAATAAAAGTAAAAGGTGATAAATATGGAATTATCATAAAACAGCAATTTTATTTACCCTATTTTAATTCAACATATCTAATGGTTTTATCTGATAGATATAGAACGTATTTTATGTTGCACTATTAAAATTTCAGATGTAAGTAATAAATATATTCAAAAGTTAAGTGAAACTTTTTAAAAATTCTAGTATGAGGTTTTCATTACTTATTTATTTAACTTTTCATATGTGTTATTATGTGTTTTAGTAGCATCTCTAAAATTCTGGGAACTTTAGGTTACGCTATTACATTTTAAGAGATAAGTAATAAAAATAATCTGTTAAGTGATGGATCCTTTCGGTTTTGTAATCTAATTATACGGCTATGAAAGCAAAATATATAAAACTATTCAGCATATAATTAATATTTTGAATTCAAAATGGATTTTACAAAAACATTTACAATAAAATAAAATTCAATATGGTTGCAAAGAGATTATAAAGGTATTTAGAAAACCAAAGCGTTTCATCTCTTATTTTAATTAAAAGTATTATTTTTTAAATTCGGAAAACCTTCGTTATCAAATTCAAAAGATAGATAGTAAAACATTTAATTTTCTATACGTTTCTATAATATTTTTAATACGAAATATGTACTGTATTGCTAGGAAATACAAAGCAAATGAGTATTTCTAGCAAATACATACATATTGATTTGAATTTTATTATAAAGTCAATAAAAGGGTCAACATTATTTTCTTTTTTAATACATTAGTTTGAAAATATTACTTTTAAATTGCAGGACATTCATTATCTCATTAGAGTCTGTTGAGATGAAAACATACGAAACTTATTGTATACTTAATTATAAAATAAAACAAAGAAATTTTTATAAACAATGTGCAATGAATACTAAACACAGTCATACGGCGATTATACAGTTGGCCATAAATATTATGAAATGAATGTGATAGCAATGATTCGTTTCATTTTATTTTCACACAATTTTTCTTTGCCAATATGCTTTCCTTAATGATTAGTACAACGGATGTAAAATTGAAAATATATTAACGAAACTTCTATAATATTATTGTGAAATTATGTCTCATTTTAGAAAATGAATAGAAACTAAATATGGCAAAAAGGAAATTTATCTGGTTTTCAATGCATTATAAAGTAGCAGCGATTTCGTTATATAACTGTACGTCAATTGTAACAAACACGGTAAATAAATTCATTCCGATATTTCAACATAATGGGACATATTACAGTTGTCCGATTGATTATAACATTGCTAATATGAACCTTATTGAATTTTCTCTCAAAATGTTTTTAAGTAAACGAACTTTTAAATGTATTTGGAAATTTATTTTATTTATTTATTTTATTTATTTATTTTATTTACTTATTGATATTTATAAATACAGTCACAATCCAATTCATAGCTGCCAACTCTTCCGCTTTTTCAGACCACAAAAATTTAATAGAAATTTTTGCCTTATTTAATCGGCAGATTACGGCGATTTAAAAAGGCAAAATTTACTATAAAATTTTTGTGGTCTGAAAAAGCGTAAGATGTTGGCAGCTATGCCAATTCATATTATTCCTGTGTGTGCGTTAATTTCAATTGTTCACGATATACTCCATTAAAAAATAATAAGAAACTGTTTCTTACGCATAGATTACATATTTTCTTAATTATTTATATAAATATAAAAAAGTTATTTTTCAATATAAATGTAATTGTTTTCTCCCCAATATTTTCGCTAATATTTTCTATGCAATCATCATTTTTAAATCGTCCAAACTAGCCAAGATGTTCTGTGTTCTGTTCGGAATGTCCATTCAAGGTTGAATCCTTTGTTATTTCAAGATCAAAACTAAACTAAAAAAACAGCTCTAATTTCTCATTTAGAGATAAAATAGCGAAAATTGGCATTGAAAAAGGCAAATTTATTAATTTAGAATTTCTGATAGAGGTAATCCTTAAACTATTTTTGACACCGTTAGGTAAGTTTTTTGGTTTAAGATGACAACTAATATGTTTAAATTTAACGGGTAGCTTCAAAATTGCATCCAAATACTAAAAATAACAAATTAATAATAACAACGTGGATGACATTCAAATTGCACGTTATCTACCAATCTGTACCATAAGATATTTTTTAAAAAAGACATCTTTTCTCGTGTATTGGTGTAGACTTGTAAAATTATTTCCTTGAACAAAAAGACTGTCACATTGAAAAGATGGCAAATTATAATATATGCTTTGTTACAAGATCAAAAGTCAAAAACTGTCAGTGGCAATTTCAGAATAGTTTTCTGATATATTTTAACTTTCAAAATAACTTTAAGATATCCCATTTGTTTTTCAGACTACTGAAAAAGAGAAAATGCTCCAAATTTTAAAAATAATTCTTTTTTTTCAAATATAAATTTATTGTTATAACGGCATAAAAGTCCGAGTTCACTATTATTTCTTAATTTGGTGTCAAATTTTTCAAGACATTTTAATAACACAGAAAACATATTTCTAGGATATATAATATCTATCACTCATTCTTGATCTTTAGAGTTAGATTACCTAGAAATGTAGGCCTACATTTAAGCCATCGCTTCTTTACATTCTTTTAAATTAACGTTCGCTATGTTTATAAATATAACGGTGAAAAAAAATCAAAGCTAAAACATCAGTTATAAATATAGAACATTTAGAAGAGTTAAGATTTTTTGTTAAAGTTAATTGTAATTGCTACAGTTAATACGAATTTCTCTTAACTTAAGTTGAGGAAATTGCTGCATATAAGTTTGATTACACAAGATTCCATGTGAATAGCATGGAGCACATATGTATTAAAATTATCACAATTTACTCGTAACAAAACTTGATTTTAAAAATAGTCATACATTTATAGTTATTAGACTAACAAAATATAGCATGAACTTGCACAACATTATTAAATTTCAAATGAGTATCAAAATTAAAAGGGCAGACATTTAATAAAAGTCAAACATTTAATAAATCTTTGATATACACTGGTGTCCAAAATTAAGGGCCAATCACAAAATGTAAATTTTCAAGTACGCGAAATATAATTCGAATAAGTACTATCTCTACAGCACAGCTAGTCCATATAACATGTCATTCATGTCACACATGGTCGCAAGTGTCACAGTCACTACGGTGAAGTAAAATATAGGAAATTCCATCATCTCATTATGAGTCTCAAATGATCACTATATGTGACTCCACTGAGACGTCACTGTGACTGATGCTTTATGACGAGTCACCATGTGACTTTACAATGTAGTTACATTGTGACTCCCATGTGACTGTCATCTCCAGACTCACCATGTGACTATAGTGTGATATAATTTGGTGACTTTTCATAATACAACGTCCACGATGACTTTAAAATTGAGTCTAAAAGTGACAGTCACATGAGAGTCACAATGTAACTACATTGTAAAGTCATCTGGTGACTCGTCACAAAGCAGGAGTCACATTCACGTCTCAGTGGAGTCACATATAGTGATCATTTGAGACTCATAATGAGACGTGCCGAATTTCCTATTTTTTTTCACCGTAGTGACAAGTCTTATAAATTCTCCATCCGCAGAAGCACAAATTAGAATGCGTCCCAACATGACTTTTACCTTTTTGATTTTGGTTTCATATAAAATAAAATACTTTTACTTTCGAAACCGGTTTGAACAGGTTTTGAAATTGAAACTATCTTAACATTTGAAAATATTAACCTATTATCCTATATTTGAAAACAACTTCCTCATAGGATTAACATTATCATCCGGGTCTTTTTGAGTGACTAGTATAGGCACTTAAGAACACGCACTAATCACTCGGAAAAAGTCGATCGCTAATGTAATAAATGTTTAGAACCCACTTCAATCACGGGAAGAAAAAAACACGCTAATGCTAAGTCTATGGAAGTGCTATTTTCAAATATCTCGCTCAAATTTTAATATTTTTCAATGAGTATTTTTTTTTTTTTTTTTTTTTTGCATAAGGTAGCTGAGGATGATCTACCACTGGGCCAGTTTTTGCTTTATCGAGTTTGGTTATATTTGTTTTTATAATACGTTAGTTTCAATTTCGGAGCCGATTCCAACCGGTTCTGAAAGTAATACTAATTTTTTTTAATGAATCAAAAACAAAAATCGAAAACGTAAAAACTAGCCAAGTTGTACATCGTCCTCAGCTATCCCATGCAAAAAAATCATTCAAAAATAATAAAATTTGAGCGAGATATTTGAATATAACACTCCCATAGACTTTGCATTAGCGTATTCCTTTCTTCCCGTGACTGAATTGGGTTCTAAAATGTACAATAAAGATTAGGGGTGAAAATGCACTCTTGTCACGGTGCTGAACTCCCGCTAAAAGTTTTTTCACTAATTTGTACAGTTATGGCCGTTTTTAGGTGCGTTCGTAATTATATAAATACGTAGGACCTATAGTCGTCGTTCAGTCCGTCTGTCTGTCCGTCTGTCTGTCCGTCCGTCCGCATATAACAGAGCAAAAACTACCCGACCGAATGATCTGAAATTTTTAATATATAATTGCTGCAAAATTTTGTCGAGCCATTTCCAATTTTATGAAAATCGGATGTATAGTTTAATTACAGGGATAGTCAAAAGTTTTTCTTTGCATTACGGCCAATGGGAAAAATTATTGCAAGTGAATTTTAATGATGTTACAGACTGCCGAATGGTCTGAAATTTTTAATATATAATTGCTGCAAAATTTTGTCGAGCGATTTCCAATTTTATGAAAATCGGATGTATAGTTTAATTACAGGGACACCCAAAATTTTCCGTTACATTACGGACAATGGGAAAAAATTATAGCAAATGCATTTTAATGATTTTACAGCCTTCCGAATGGTCTGAAATTTTTAATATATAATTGCTGCAAAATTTTGTTAAGCCATTTCAAATTTTATGAAAATCGGATGTATAGTAAAATTACAGGGACACCCAAAAGTTTTCCGTTACATTATGGCCAATAGGAAAAAATTATTGCAAATGCATTTTAATGATTTTACAGCCTTCCGAATGGTCTGAAATTTTAAATATATAATTGCTGCAAAATTTTGTCGAGCCATTTCAAATTTTATGAAAATCGAATGTATAGTTTAATTACAGGGACAGTCAAAAGTTTTCCGTTACATTACGGGGAATGGGGAAAAAATTATTGTAAGTGCATTTTAATGATGTTACAGACTATGCGCTTATGAAGCGCAAAAAAATATACATTCAGTACAATATGGGGTGCAAAAAATAATTATAAAACTAGTTATAGTACGAACGCACCTCATTTGCCAATTTTGACGAGCAATTTCCAACTTGTTTTTTTTTTTTTGTTGTTGTTGTTGTTGTTCACGTACGCTAAACATGTGCTTAATTGTTAAACATAAAGTAGATTTGAAACTATTGTTACTACTTATGTATTTAAACAAAACTCATCTTCGCCACACCCCATACACACACAAAGACATTTGATAATTAACAGAAAAAAGAAAGAATTATCTTTAATTGAAATAGGTTGTTCTCTTGAAAGAACCATAGGCCACGCATTTTTAATAAATTTTTCTGTTATGAAGTTATATATAATTTATGGCATTGTTTTAAATGAAGTAACATCCAACGGGAATTTAACGCAAATGACACAGTAAAGAATAATTTAATGGAGAGGAACACAATAATACCGGAAATTGAAGAATATAAAACACAGTTTATAACACAGATTTAAACACAGATTAAAATGTGCAATTTGAGAATCAATAAAATTAAATAAGACATTTATTTAATATGTTTAAAGTTATAATAAACTTGAAATTTAATGAACTATAAAGTTTATTAGAATTATTTAGCATAAAATATCTTCATTTGTTTAGTTTAAAAATAAGTATAGTAAATATAAAGCATTTAAATTTTTATGCGAGTTGCATTTATCGATATATTTCTTGCTAGCACAATTAGTAAAATTAAAATAAATATCTCACATTCTTGCAATCTCAGTTCCATTCTGGTCTCTGTAACAACATTTAGAAAGCAAATCTTGAAGAGAAATGCAATTAGTTTGGAAATAAGGATTAAAATACACAGTAATTATCCAGGTTTTAAGTGATGTTAATTACCAAATGTAGATTTCATGAATTATTATTGTGTATGTTTCGATTAAGTATCATGATTTTACATTAATACTGTGATTTTACAAAATTGCTAATAAGGCTAAGGGTATATCAATTAAGTATCTATGTAAATAATTAAGATCTGTAAATGGAAATTATATACTCTGTTTATTTTACGAAAGATTATTGAAAATAATTATTATAATTATGGTAAAATTTCAAACAATTTGTTTGGATATATATTTTATGATATTATCTGATGATCACGTGTATTCAATACAGATCAAAGACAGTTTCTATGAATTCCGCTATCACATTTTTCGTATAGTAATATTTGCTTTTTTTAATGATGAAATACTGTCTTTCAGTATCTGGTAATTGAATTCCCTTAGGCAAACATAAAGAAGATTCCGATATTATCATATTTCCAAATATATTTTGAATACGAATGATTTGACTTTCTCCACATGGAAATTATAGGTACTAAATCATCAAGGACAATAGAAATTGAAGATCAAACGAAGATATAACTATAACTGAGTAGGCATGGGACCAAAACTTTAGATAAAAGCATGTTTATTAAAATACTATAAAAAATGGTCAATTGGGAAACTAAGTCAATGATAATGAACTTTTATCCGAGTGGAGACGCGTCTCCTTCCAGATAGTTATTGGTTGCGTTCGGTCATTTTGATCGAAAACAAGAAACAATTTCCATTTAATATTTAAATACTCCTTTTTGATTGCATTATGATATCGCAGCTTACTTCTATCATACATTTCTCTTATGAGGGTTGGAATATGAGGGAAATGCTAAAAAATTAACTGAAACTAGTGCTCGTTTCACAATTGTCCGCAGGTTTCAAATTTGCTTTTAAAAATACACCTAAAAAACAGACATGTCTTGTTACTTAAACATGATGATGGAGAGGAAGATAAGGTCAGCTACATGGAATTTCCTCATTCTGTCTGTAATGGGAGAAGTATTATGAGATCAAAATTGATATGGGCGGCAAAAAGACCGACAGGCGACTACTGCGGTACTAAAACATAGTAAACGTACTAAAGATAACGAAAGGATGATGAGCGTTAAACTTAATGTATTATCTAAGGACGAAATCTACTTGTAGAAACATGCCCACTCTGATGGAAATCCTGAAGAACACTGATACAGTGTTTTTGCTTGTTCAGTACTTTTCAGAACTAGTAGTGATATTTTACGTAGCAGTTTTCCTTAAGCTTAGGATTTTCATCATAGTAGACATGTTTTTTCAAATAGATTTCGTACAAAGAAAATTCGTTAAGTTTTTCCTATCATACTTAAGGAATATCTGTACCTGAATATTGTAGAAAATTTCAAGTACTCAAGAAGATCACATACAGAAACACATTGCTCAGAACACATCATTCAAAACACAGAGTTCTCCAAATTTCAGCTCACCTAACACTAGATTTGCTAGTTCTGTAACTATTGGAAATGAATCTTATTGACTCCATGAAAAGTTTTAGACACTTTATATATCTAAATTAAAAAATATATCACTTTATTGTTTTGTATCAGATAATAGATAATAACTTAAAGTTTACTATAAATTTACTGCCTTTGCTCTCTTATCTTATAGGTTAACTAACAGTGTTCTTAACAACGCTTTTAGATCCTCCTGCAGAACCACAAAGTGCAAGTCGTCCAGCTGGATGTTTAAAATATCTTTCATACTAATGTCTGTCAATTAACGATGATTTGAATTTGAAAGACGTATTTGATTTACTATGATTGATTATTTTTAAAGATATCATTTCCAATCACCTATTCAAATCACCTATTAAAGATCACCATTTCTTTATTGGTTACTCAAATATCTATTTTGTTTGAAAATATTTGGGGATACCTATTTAAGCGTAGGGATCGATGAAATCCAGGTAAAAACTGAACGATTGGGCCGACGACCGCGACAGAGATACGAAACGAGTAAGTACAAGAACAGAACCTCTCAGTCGGTAGTGGGGCAGTAAGGTTCTAGTGTATAAATACATACAGTTTCTTATTTTTAAAGCAATAGGTTTATTTGTTTGTTTATTAAATACTTTATAACTACAATTGGGCTGTCTTCTTTCCAATGGCTCATCTAATATTGAGGCAGTCATCTGAAGACGAGGCGTAAAGTTAGTTTAACCCCTTATCTACCGACGGCACTTATAATTACCAATAAAATAACTTGTTATAAAACTCATTTAATACATTGAGTATTTGTAATACAGTTTTTAATGAGTTATAGATACATTCCTTAATCTTGTTCCAAAAGCATTATTGGTTACAAAAAACAAAAATATTTTTAAAAGGATGATTTCTTTTGCTTTTGCATTTTTTCAGCTTTCTTGGCGTTGGGTTCAAATCGAAAATATTTCTATATTTCTATTGTAAGCACATTTTATTTGTACATTTCCTAATTCTACAAAATAGAGAAAGATATTTAAAATAAAAGATTTGAGAGTGTTTATAAATATTGCACAAAATCCCTATAAATTCAAATTTAATAAATCCTTCTAAAATCCTCCTAAAATTTATTAAATGATTATGTAAATCTTCTAATGTAGTTTAACAATTCATGAAAAATGCTTTAGAAGATAAAATTTTCATGAATTCATAATTCAATACATATAGGGATAAACTCGGAAGGTCCTGAAATCTATTTACACTGTAGGTCACTAGGTGTTTTACTTTAAAATAATCAAAACAAAAATGTTTACAATCACTTTAAGAATGTTTTTGTTTCAGATTTACCTGACAAATGTTGCACATAGTTGAAAACCTCTTCGTGATGTTCTTTTTCTTGCAATTCTTGTTATAATCTAACTCGCAAATAACTTTAAAAATAATGTATTGGCCACATATGAGACCAAGGTCTGTCATTTCGATTATATATAATTCAATTTTCAAGGTATTTGTCCGATTTTCATCCAAATTATGTAACAAAATATTCGATTATCCTTAAATGAAAATATTTCTTAAATTTTAACATAGAGCATTAATCGTATAAAACTTCATCTCATTCAAACAGCTGTTTATCAAAGGTAATGCTTTTATTTGTTCACGCAAGATAATGAATTACATTCCCACATAATAAATCCTTTTCATAAATGCAATAACTTGTTTGATATGCATATTATATTTTATTATGCATCTAATTCCATTCCTCTTATTGTTCCTAATTAGTGTTTTTTGTACGAATTATGCTTCCTTGTCTTTGTTTCCTTTTCAGATGACAGTTAAGAAGCTTGGCATTATTCAGCATTAATAGTCGTTTCCGTCATTTTGTTTTCGATTGTTGTTGTTCTTTTCGCTCTTTTCGCTTCTGTTTTCTATGTTAGGAGAATTTATATTGAAAAGAAACACAGAACAATACCGGTACGTTCAAAGACAACTTTAGCATTTATTCAAAGATAATATTCTGTTTTGGAATATGTATATGTACATATATATATATATATATATATATATATATTGATTCTGTAGAAAGTTAGTTTTTACAATTTTATAACGGCAAATTATAATATTTGAAAAATATATATACGATGGAATTTTTAGTACAGGACAGAAATAGCCAACGTGTAAATGGATGTATTTTATAATCAGTATTTCAAATGAATTTGGTGCGTTTAGAAATTCGAATTTATAATGCAAATATGATTCAGTTAGGTTTTGTTTCTTCTTTTTAATTAAGATTTGACATTTAAGTTGCATAATAACTTATAGCCTTCCGGTATGCACAATTTGTTGCAAAAAAAAAATGAAATTTGACTAGAATTATTGAGTTATACCACAGATATGGACATGGTTTGCTGCACATGTGATTTTTTGTTCATATACTTAGTACGAGGGAACCTATACAGTGTGATTAATAAAGATAGAGCCAATGATATATATATATTTATTATTGTGCCTAGACACATACTTCCAATTACAAAGTTTCATAAAGAAGTGTAAATATTGGAGACATAAGTTAAAACACCTGGGGTGGGGTCTATTAGAGAAGGTGTGGAAACTATATTTTTTGCCCTAAAAGGGTAAAATGACGAATTACGAAATTTGTAAGTATCGATTCGTGAATTAAGGACAAAAAGTACATCACGATGTCCGCAAATCGCACTGGGATATGAAGGTTTATCCTTCACGCTCAGAAGGGACATTTTAGTCCCATTAAAGAAAATGCAAGATAAAGTTTATTTAATCTATCTTCTAATAAAAGTATATGCTACTTTTCATACAAAATATTTTGCTAGATCACATTGAGTAAACACATTGAAACGGTCGAAGTTAAACTTTTTTTTTTTTTTTTTTTTGAATGTGGTTATTTTCTGAAACATTTCAGTGTTCGTACGCTTCAAGGACTTTCAAGAACGTTTTATCAGAATTTTCGTAAAGTACTACTTGAATTATGTAATGAAAAAAAAAATTCTATCTTCACATAATGTAACCAGTACTTTACAAAATTGCTGGTGCTAAAACACTTAAAATCCCCTGAATCCCCTGATGAGTAAGAACCCTGCATTTATATGGATTTAAACAGTATTTTTTATTAATAAATCTAATTATTCTTGTAAATACTTTACTAAAAGTCTCAAATTACTAATTTATTAAATCAGTTTTTTTTAATCTAAATATCAAAATGTTATTATATAAGTTGTTTTGGATAAGGATGTTTTGGATGTTGTTCTGATTTATAATTCGAGACATAAAGGGTTAAATAACGTATAATTTTGCGAATGATCAATCTCTTTTATTCCAAATGCAACATCAGTATTACATTGCTCAGAGGTAATCTAGGTCGTATGAAAAGTATAAAAAAGCCGCTGCATTTATATGATTTAGACAGTATTTTTTTAATTAGGCATTACAGAAATTTAGGCCGTATGAAAAATATAAAAAAGGTCCTGCATTTATATGGATTTAGACAGTATTTTTTATTAATAAATCTAATTATTCTTGAAAATATTTTATTAAGAAATTCAAATAACTCATTTATTAAATAGTATTTTATTTAAAAAACTATCTAAAATTCAAATTGTTATTATATAAGTTGTTTTGGATGTTTTTCTGATTCATAATTCCAGACATAAGTGGTTAAATAACGTTTAATTTTGCGAATGATCAATCTCTTTCATTCCAAATGTATCAGCATCGCATTTCTCGGGGGTAATCTAGGCCGTATGAAAAATTAGTTTGCGTATTTTCTGGATAAAGATCCCCGTGGGTGTTGCAATTCGCGTCATTTAAATTTACACATTTTTATAAAATATTGTAATTTAAAGTAGCCTACAGAATATTTAAGAAAATTGGTCATTGGCTCTATCTTTATGAATGCAGCAATTCCGTCATAAATCGATTTCCAAAAGGATTCTGTCCCGAAATTCTTTTAAAATAGAGGGGATCGAAAATGATATTTAGCAAACTTTTGGAAAATTCGAAAGTTTGTATAACGGTTACCGAAATGAAACTGAGTGCTATCAGATTGGAAACTGTTTTAATGTTGATCTGTATTAATACAATAAAGGTGTTTGTGTGTGTTGTGTGTCTAGATAAATCTATCACACCTAGAAATTCTAGAAAACGGGTAGAAAACACGCTAATTTGGTTCTTGACAGCCGGGGACATGTCCGAATGCATCTCCAAATATTTTTTTTTTTTCCATTTTGTTATAATTTTCCTAGATATTATTTATAATCTCTCATCGAAATCTAATACGCGACCTTCAATTTTAGAATTTTTGCCAGTGTTGTGTTCGCTTTGTCTCGTTTTTGGGGAAAAAGTATTTCTTCAAGCACAGAGATAATAAACATGACATTTGTTTTCCATCTTGAATACGGGATTGCCTGCCCCTCTAACGGCATCTTTTGTTAAAAAAATATTAATATTTACTATTTCCAAAACATATTTTCTGAATTTCGTTTTCAACCATTACACTTTTCCTGCAAATTTAAACTGCTGCCCTGTTATTGCTAAATTTCCTAATGTTACTTTTTACTGTTGAATTTTGGAAATTAAGAATCACATTATTTTATACTGATATATTATTAGGATGTATAAATTTCCCTAAATATTGTATATTATACATTATTTTGCATATAGAAAATATATCGTTTTATAATTTATTCAACGAACATCATTATATTTTTCGAAATATTATTTTTCATATACATTACACATATTTTACACATACATTCCACATACATTACACACGCATTACACATACATTACAAATACATTTTACATGTACATATATACGAGGTTTGTTTTTTAAGTAAGGGCCGTTTGAAAATAAAAATAAATTTTGTTTTTGAAAATTTTCTTTCATTTAGAAAGAAAATTTTCGAAAACCAAATTTATTTTCAGATTCTACATGCATTTTTTCTATTTTTCAACATAGATGCCAAGTTTGTTTAAACACCTATTATAACTTATAACTAGATTTAGAAGACCCTCTTCGTAGAAACTTGCCGCCTGCTCCGATAACGAAGAAGTCACAACCGTTTTAACGTCTTCGTCATCCTTGTAGTGATTGTCGCCCAGATGATGTTTGAGATAGCGGAAAAGATGGAAATCGCACGGCACAAGGTCGGGCTGTAGGGGATGGGGGGTGGGTCCAAAACTTCCCAGCCTAAAGTGTCCAACAGAGCTAGGGTCAGAGCTGCGGTGTGAGGTCTTGCATTGCCATAGGGTAGCAAAATCCCCTCTGTCAGCATTCTGCGTTTTATGTTTTGAATCGCTTTGCGACAAAAAGCGTATCACTGACCGATCTTGCACGGGGCGGGCGATTCGAAAATCTTCAAAATTTTAAAGACACGGGACAGACCGTACAGGCTACCTACACAGCTGCAACTGAGCCCAGTTGTTCCCTAGGATTGCCGGGACACAACGCAAGCACTCATTGCGGCGCGCGCGCCACCTATTAGTGTGTACAACAAAACGGCCCTTACTTAAAAAACAGCCCTCGTAGTTAATTCTTCCTGAGAAAATAATTCAGACGAGTTCTTAATACCCTGCAATTGAATGAAAACAATATGTTTTGATATAATTTCAATCAGTTATAAATCACGTTGTATTCAGCGTTGATATTTCTTTTCGGATTCTGCAGAAGTTATCAAAGCAAATATTACCATGATTGATTTAAAGTATTAATCAGTATTTTATCTTAACATGAGACAGATATATAAAAATAAAAAATTACGAAATTCATAAACTCATAAATCAATCTAAAGTCCATGCTTTAGTAACATGATTTCTCTTCCATAAATTATACCCGAAGCTTTACTTCGCTTTCAGATTTCTTTTCAAACTATACACTTATTCCCCAAATTCTGAAATATATTAAAAATGTATACAGAATTACATTCTCATCTAATTCTAGTAAAAGTATCGTGCTTTTCTATGGACTCACTGTATTTCTCAGATTAATATATATTCAAAACAAGTGACAAACGAAAATAAAAACAAAAATATAAGTATATATGTTGTAAATATTTTTGTATGTATTTTAGTGACTTTACATTTTACGGAAGTTAGTGTTTTTTCTTTTTTATTTTTATTTTTAAAGAAAAATTGAACGATTTAACTAAAATTTGAAGTCGCTTAATTTGTTCTCTTTTGATAAATGTCTCTAATCGCAATTCCAAATTACCGCAATTTTCTTTTTATACTTTCTTCATTCCTTTTCAATTTAGTTAATAGCAATCTTCTCTAATCTACAGTAATTTATAAACAAAAGAACATAATAAGAAATATACAAGGGCATAAGCAATCTCCAGAAATTAGTCTCATAAAATATATATATATATATATATATATATATATATATATATATATATATATTTACTTTGTAATTTTCCGATATGTTAACTAAAGTGGGTGGTAACATTTGGTAAAAAAAAGTTAAGTAAAATTGCATCCATCATTCTAAATGAGCATGATTACGAAAAATTTTTAACTGGAGAAAGATAATAAAGACACAGATCTATAGGGTACATAATAAACGCATTTTCTTCAGAAAAACTTATAACTAACCCAATGAGACTTCAAATAAACCGCGAATAAAAATAAAATTAATTAATTTATTAAAAATATCTGATTTTCTTTCTCACTGTCTTTCTCTTCTTAATATATATTCAAATCAAGTGTCAAAATTGGATAAGTGAAAACAAAAACAAAAACAAAAATATAGATATATATGTTGTAAATATTTTTTTAAGTATTTTAATGCCATTAAATTTTAAGGAAGTTAGTGTTTTTTATTTTGACTTTTCTCTTTTAAGAAAAAATCGAACAAATTAACAAAATTTAGATGTCGCTAAATTGTTCTCCTTTTATAAATGTCTCTAATCGGAATTCCACATTACAACAATTTTCTTTTTATACTTTCTTCATTCCTTTTCAATTTAGATAATAGTAATCTTCTACAGTCATTTAGCAACAAAATAACTTAATAAGAGATACACAAGGGCATAAGCAATCTCCAAAAATTAGTCTAATAAAAAGAATTATTTACTTTGTAATTTTCCGATACGTTAAGTAAAGTAAGATGGTGTCGTTGCGTGAAAAAGTTAAGTAATATTGCATCCTTCATTTTAAATGAGTATGATTACCAAAATTTTTGAACTTGAGAAAGGTAATAAAGAATCCAGTTCAGTGGTGTACATGATAATCGCATTTTCCTCAAAAACTATAACTATTCCAATGATACTTCGAATAAATCGTGAATAAAAAGAATTAATTTATTAAAAATATATCTGATTATTTTTATTTTACTGTCTTTCGTGGTTTAATATACAAATCAAGTGACAAAGCAGGACAGGTGCAAAAAAACAAAACAATATATATATATATATATATATATACATATATATATATATATATATATATATATATATATGTATATATATATATATATATACACAGGGTGGTCATAAAAAAACTTTGTCGATATATGGAACTCTAGCGGTCTTTCCGTTTAACCGATCGAGATGAGATTTGAGATATAGTCATTCAGAGGTATGAGCTCGGGATTCTGTGAACGGCAGCAAATTAGCGCTCACGGTTACGGTTATAGGTACAGAAACTCGAAATTTTAGAATGGCAACACCCATTTTTTTTCATCGCAAAATGCTCAGCACATGCGAAAACCCTAAATAACGCTGGAAAGGTACGTGTATCGCAATAAACGGACGCTTTATGCACGCGTAAAAAACTGCTCAGCGAACGGCCAAAAACAACACGATCGAGGCGCACAGAGAAAATTTGCATATGACAGAGGCAAGAATCCGTTTTCTACGCTGATTATCTGTCGAACGGCGTTCTGTGACTGTTGTCTTGCCTCTGTCATATGCAAATTTCCTTCGTGCGTCCCGATCGTGTTGTTTTTGGCCGTTCGCTGAGCTGTTTTTTGTGCGTGCATAACGCGTCAATTTATTGCGATACACGTACCGCTCGAGCGCTATTTACGGTTTTCACATGCGCTGAGCATTTTGCGACAAAAAAAAAGGGTGTTGCCATTCGAAAATTTCGAGTTTCTGTACCTATAACCGTAACCGTAAGCGCCAATTTGATGCCGTTCACAGAATCCCGAGCTCATACCTCTGAATAACTATATCTGAAATCTCATCTCGATCGGTTAAACGGGCCGGCCGCTAGAGTTCCATATATCGGCAAAGTTTTTTTTTATGACCACCCTGTATATATATATATTTATTGTAAATGAATTTTTCGTTTTTTTTAGCTAAGTTAGCGTTTTTTTAATTTTTTTTTTTTTTTTTTTTTTAAGGGGAAATCGAACAAATTACCTAAAATTAGAAATCACCTAATTGATTTCCGTTTAATAAATGTTTCTACTCGCAATTCCACATTAAAACAATCCCCTTTTTATACTATTTTCATTCATTTTCAATTTACTTAATTGAAATCGTCCAGAGTGATTTAGTAACAAAAGCACCTGATAAGAGATATGCAAAGGCATATGCAATCTCCAGAAATTAGTCTAATAAAAATAATTATTTACTTCTGCAATACGTTAAGTAAAGTGTGTGGGCACCATTGGATAAAAAAGTTAAGTAAAATTATATCCTTCACTCGAAATGAGCATTATTACCAACATTTTTGAACTGGAGAAAGATAATAAAGAATAATTTAAAAAGTGTTCATAATAATCGCATTTTCACTAAAAAACACTGTAGCTATCCAAATGAGATTTCAAATAAATGCCGAAAATAAAGATGGAAAATAAATTTTATTTTAAAAATCTGCACTTTTTCGCTCTCTCTCTTTCGCGGCTTATTAGATACAAATAAAGTGCAGGCAAGTAAAACAGTGCAGTGCGGCAAGTAAAACATGCATACACACACTCACACATATGTACAGGTTTCTGCAAGTATTTCAAAGCCTGTATGTTTTAAATAATATGCAGGGTGTCCATAATTTAGTGCACGAGTGTCAGTGGTATATTATAAAATTTTAATTTAGACTATTTACAAAAAATCATACATCTATTTGAAGGTATACTGCCCAAGGTTTTCTTACAAATTTTCAATGTGTGCACATTTAGTTAAACGGCACAAATCCAACCTAAATCCCAAGTAATGTAAGTAATATCCTCTTCAATTCTGTGTCTCAACTCTGGCAAATCATTATGTAGCGGCGGAATGTAGACACGATCTTTTATATAAGGTTTCAGAAGTTTTTACCGGCAACCTACACTTTCAACTCTTCAGCCCAGCAATAAAGCTTTGCACTCAGGTGTCGTTATTTTGCGTATGTAGCACTGCAATCGAGTGAATTACAAATTAGTACTCGCGAATGCACTTATATAAAAATTGTTGTGTTACTGTTTATTTGTGATTTTGAAGCAACACTGTACAACGGTTATAGTTCATACGATTAAAATTTATAACTGGGATAGTCTTTTATGGGCACGATGTATTTTAGATCTTTATCGAACTGAGAATTTAAAATTGGTGTTGCCTAATTTATTTTTTACTAAACTATATTTGTAATCTCAATTCCACATTACAGAGTCATTGTTTTTATATTCTTTGAAGGGCATTCTCACAATCTTTTGACTTTCGGGAATAAAAATCTGGTAAAATTAAACTTGCTAAAATAAAATTTTAATCTGATGGACGAATACCTTAATGATTCAAAATAAAGAAAAAATGGTCAGCAGCGAAATTTTTTTTTATTTAACTAAGGTTTATGTTAAACTTGTGATTTTAATTTACCTTACTATTTTACCACTATAACTTTTTATTTTCTTCTAAATTTTTACTTATAATGAATTTGCATAGTACCCACAGGACATTCAAATAAGAAATAATAAAAATGCAGTACATTTAATACAGAATTTTTGTATAACATTGTCTTAAAGGGGTGTTAAAGAAGGGACTGTAAGGTAAAAAAGGGGACGGTATGGGAAAAAAGCTCGAAATGGGAAAAAAAGGAACTGAAAGGAAAATTACCACCTATTTCTAGGCAAATCATGTTAAGACTAAGTGATAGCCACAATGTTCATTGATTTTTAGAAGCAGTTGTTAACATTGGATTAAATTAATTTTTTTTTTTAAATTTACCTCGAAAAGTGCAGTAATAAACCTTGGGGACAGTAAGACTACCCATAAAGACACGATCTTGAAATTGATATTTAAATGCTGATTTAAATTCTGGAGTAAATTTCCTGTCAAAGAATTTTAGACATTCTTTCTCTAGCATAGTTCTTCATGAGAAAAAACTTGAAAAAAATTCTGTGACTGCATCTGAAGTGATTTTCTGTATAATTTTTTGCTTAATATTTATATAAACCACTTGTCCCAATTTTGGAAAAAAAATACATCGAATTACTTTCATTGAAACAATTTTATACAGACAGCTCCAAACTTAAAAATCCGCATCAGGGACACGGGTAGGTATAGGGGTTTTCTGGTATTTGGACACCCAACATCGTCCAAAACTTATTTATCTCGTTAATATTGTTAAGCAATCATACAATGGGATGTTCCCCAAAATATGAAATAACAAAAAAACACAAAAAAATGTATTAAAATAAAAATTATTATTCATGGACATAAAAGTCAAAAGATTGTGAGAAAGCCCCTTTATTCATTTATCAACTTTATTATCAGAAAATCTTTCAGAGAAAGTGTCTTTTAACAACAAAAATATACTAAAACAGATGTACAAAGATATTAGAAAACTCTAGAAATTAGTCTTATAAAGGCATCTAGTTTTTCATTTTCCGTTTCTTTAGGTAAAGTATGTGCTCTGAATTAGGAGAAAAAGTTAAGTAAAATTATATTCCTCATAATAAATGAGTATCATTAACAAAAGATTTTAAATTGGGGAAAATATACTAAAAACAAATTATAATTATCCACGTGATAATAGCATTTTTATTAGAATAGCTGTATTTATTCTAATGGTATTATATATAAACCACGAATATAAATGACCAGAATTTATCAAAAAAATTTAAGTTTTTGGATTTCACTGCATCTCTGTGAAAAAACCCGGCAAGTAAAACTTATATATATACGGTGTAAAAATGCTTGTAAATAATTTAGTGCCTCTATTTTTACACGACTGACAAGAAGGGCCATGTGTTTTACGCGTATCTGGGTATGTGTATTTCTTTATACCCTCGAAATATCCCAACGGAAGAATGGACTTTTATGAATAAGTCTTTATCGATTCGTCTTAACCGTCCGATAATTATAGACCATGTTTTGTTTTTATAAATTCAAAATGGCGGCCATAAAATACAAAATAGCGGTAGAGATGAAAAAAAATATATATATACACCCTATTTAGGTGTATATAATTGGATATGTCTTTTAAAATGAAGACGATGTTTCATTGACTATTTTACAGTCAGAAGCTTCGTTTAAATATTACACAACCTGGAAGTTGTGTAAGTAGGATCTCTAGCTTTACTGCATCTCTCTCCTTCATAGTCATGTATAGGCCTCAACAAAACAGTGTTTATAGATAGCAACTAACAAATAAACACATCTTAAATGTCATCAATATAGTAAATAAAAAAAAATAGGTAAGTAATATAAAAAATATTCACATTAGTGAGAAATAATTAATTAGTTCGCTTTTTACGCAGTCGGGTTTTATTTTTGTATTATTTAATTTTGGCTTGTTATCATTAATATACCACCAACTGATCCTTTAACAGGCGCGAAATGAAAATGTTATAGAATTTAAAAGAAAAAAACATAAATAACAGAAGGTTGCCAGTTTGGCCTCTATTTTTATTCCGAAATTTGAAATTCACACTGGAATTAACAAAAGAAGAATATTTACCTGATGCAAACATTAAATGGCTGTTATTATGTAAAGCAAAATGTCATTCATTATTTTTTGTATGAACTTTGAATTTTTTTAATTAAAAATGGAGGCCAAACTGGAATCCCTAAAATCGCACTTAAAGAAAAAGTTAAATGAAATTTTCAAAACAGTTTTTAATAAATAGTGTGGAGTGGAATATTTTTATAAAGTTAAGCTTGTGTAAAATTACAGGTATACGTAGTGTTAAATAATTTTTTTTTGCAGTATAATCAAAATAATTACTTAAAAGTCGACTAATTTTGTCCGTAATCAAAAATGTCTCCAATCCCAACTCCATATTTCAGGGCTTTTGTTTTATGCTGCTGTAATTCCTTTTTCAATTTAAGAATATAAAAGCTTTTAGCGAAAGAGTAATTTAGCAACAAAAATATACAACCAGACATATAAAAATATATCTAAAAGCTCCACAAATGATCCTTATAAAACGAAGTATTTAGTTTGCTATTTTTCGTTAAATTAGCTAAAGTAAATGCTGATCATTTGGTGAAAAAGTTAAATAAAATTAAATCCTTCATAAGAAATGAGTATGATTAACAAGAACTAGTAGGAGATAAAGATAATAAAGACTAATTTAAAAGATGTAGATGATAATCACATTTTCATTAGAAAAACTGTATTTATCTTAATGAATATTGAAATAAAATACGAATAAATGGGACATTAGTTTATGAAAAACACATGATTTTTTTTGTTCGGTTACACAAAATAACATTAACATTTTTAAAGGACTGTAAATATCTTTATAATAAATTCACATTTTAATATAGAGCGTAATGTTGTAGCATAATTTAAAATAATTAGGCAATATAACGTGAATAAGAAGTAAATATAAGAAGGGCAGAAAAAGACCTGTAATCTAAAATTATATGAGAAAAATAATTTATTTTACGTAAAAAAATTACGATGATCACATTTTTTTAAGTTGATCTTCCTTAGAAAATTGCATTCTGTCTTTTTCGTTAGCCTGAGATTAATATATATGTCGATAGACAATACTATTTATTAACGTCTCAGCAACGAAAATGGGGCGAAATGTTTCATCAACCAAACATAAGAATAGGAAAGTAATCGAAGCAGCCAAAGTTATTAGCGTTAAATTGAATGTATGGGAATTCAATCTTGATTGGTTTCTTTCCTTATAATCATTTTATAAACCGATTTTGTGCGCTTTACAAAAGCATTAATTGTACATTATTTAAAAATGCAATGACCTCTTTAACTGGAGTGATTATGGTTACCTAAAACATGCACTAACAATTTTGTTGTATTAAGTAGATTTCATAAGAAATAAAACCTACTGCAACCTCTTCTATGTTGTAATTTCTGAAAAATGTTTGCAGACTACGCCAATCATGAACCTTAGAACCCAAAACCACCCAAAGTTCAAAACTTTATATCTATCTATCTATATATATATATATACTATATCACTTTTTTATGGACGCAATAACTTCCATAATTTTGCACAAATCTCTTTCAAACTGATACATAAAATCAAGGGGTAGAAAATCTCGGTCAGGTTCGTTAATGGACAAATCTGACCAATGGTGTGGAAATAGGGAGGGGTTTTGTGAAAACCGAAAAAATCCTATAATTTCTTAATTATAATACGTATAAAATCAGTTTAATTATAGTATTACTTCTAGGAAAATGGCCAAAAATTTAGGTATCAAATGCGCTCAAGGAGTGATTCATAACTTCGTCACTTCTTAAGATATCATATATACTTAATATACTTCAGATATCATATATATTTTTTTTTCTAAAGACAATAAAATTCATTTTTCATTGTTTATATCATTATTATTCCTTGATATCTGATAGTCATACAATAATTTGGGAGCATTTTTGCTATTTTATGCCACTAGTTGCAACAATATTAATAAAATAAGAGTGGGACATCTGACTATAGAAAAAATGTGGATATGAGTTACCCTGAAGGACGGTAACTGAAAACTCTAAAAAGCAAAACTCCATGGCTATACGAGCCGCGGTGTTTATTTCCGAATAAAGTTTGGTATTCATTTTATCGACGACAAAGGGATGAAAGGCTGAAATGTCTTGTCAAGCGAAGAGTTGTAAGAAGTAGCTACTATGCCAAATTTAAACTTTATAGGACCTTCAATATAACAAAAGTACAATATTAGACTCTTTTTCGCTTTTATACCCATATTTCTTGGTAGTGGCACCGACATAAAATATAGAAATCAATTTGCAACCGTTACTTTTGAAATCAGTTTGGGATTACTGTGATTCAATAGAAATCACAACTTTAAACATTTTTAGAACGCCTTTAGCTCATTTCAAACTTATAAATTTGGATTTTTTAGAATCGGTTGTTTGAAAGAATTTACATGTCGAATTTCAAGTGTCTACCTTTAACAATTCCATAGAATGGGTGGATACTATGGGCAACGACGATGTATGAAGACTATGGAAAATCATCTCACATTTGATGTGTTTTTGCCTAAGACTCACTTGGTGTATGCGTAGAATTTTAATGTCCTCAATAGGCAAAAACCGATTGAAACGTATTCCAGACCCTGAAGACCGCGAAAATGCGAAATGGCGGTGATTGACAACGTTACCAAATTTTATCTTTGCAGCGCACTTCGTTTGAGTTTGTTTTATGTCGACATTTCCACCGCTCAAATAAGGTTTTCAACTCTGTTTATTGTTTTTAATTATAAAAGTATTTTACGATGTTTATTAGGGTTTTCAGCTTGAATTGTTTAATAATTTAATCATTTTTTATTTAAAGTATTAATGTTTTAAGCCCTTTATAATTTTCCTTTCGATAATGTCATTTATTTATAACTAGCTGTTACCCGTGACTCCGTTCACGTAACATTTAAAGAAGAATAATTGCATCAATTAAATCAAAAATTCGATAAATTAAAGCATGTATAATTAACCCTTTTATCACATTTTATAGTAGACATACTTAGGATCCCAATTTGCATATTTTTACATATATATATATATATAGGATCATATAATTTTTTTTCGTGAGCTTAAGCAATAGAGTTGCTTATTGCTTTAAATCGCGGAAAAAAAAATATATAGAAAAACCTCGATTACGGATAAACATTTTCATATTGATTGTTGTGTTGTAATTCAGGATTATAGAAGCTTGAAAATTTGCAGGAATATGCTCCAATGGGGGACAAAGATTATCTTTCACAGATATTTTTAATTGTAGATTTAGATATTTTAAAATCGAAAGAGATTTCAGAAAACAATACCTGATTATTACCCGGATTTTTTATTGGTTTTTCTTTTGTGCTTTTCGATAATCAGAGTACCATTAAAAATTAGAGGGGGAGAGGTGACAGACAAATTTGTTGCTTAATTCGAAGCATAGGTTATTTGCACTTAAATGATGTCACATGTAACGCCTAGCCTCCAATTAAAATTACTTCCTAAACATTTTTTACATGGACTTTTCCATACTATTTCTTAAAATTTTATTGAAACCGGCATTGTGGGAGATTGTACGGCAAAAGTATGGTAAACTTATGCTTTTGCGAATGATAAATTCTGTGGAAATCCCGCCATTTTATGGAACTGCTATAAAATGCTATTATATTTTCTATATGAAAACCGGCAAATGGTTTAAAATATGACGATGCTTTCACCATGTTATTTTCACCTACAGAATAATACTTGTCGAGATTTAAAAAAATCTTTCACTTCATGAATGAAGCTAAAATATGTATTTTAATTTAAAACATGCATGAAATCGCTTAATGAAATTGTATATTATTGTACATTGAGAAAAACACTGAAACATTAATTTTATTAAATACTAAATTTCAAGCTAGAAATTCTACTTAAAATGTAAGCTAAAATTGCAATTTGAAATTCTGTGACTTTTACTGTAAAACATTATTTCTGAAAAGTGTGTTACTATTTTAAGATTTCGTTTTTAATTTCGGAGCTGGTGAAATGAAAATGGCATCACTTTGACGAAATTAAAATAAATATATATTAATATTTTCTGATTAACATTACCTTATCTGATTAACCTTATTTACATGAAAAAATATTACATCATTTTTACATGATAAAACTTTTTACTAAAAACGCCTTTGTAAAACGTTTAATCTTGCATCATTTAAAAATAGTTAATTAAAATAGTATGTGTTTTTTTTAATTCAAATAACTATCCACTTCTATGCACGGAAGTTTTGTTTACATCCTTTGTTGTAAATGTCAATATGTTGACAGACGATTTTCGTTTTTGTCTCTGTCGAATAAATTCATTCATGAAGCTTCAATGTGTGAAAATATGTATTTGGTTTTTGGAAAATTTATTTTCTTTTTCACTTTTAAAGAGAAAATAGCCTCAAAAAATATATTAATCCGTTTTATTTTCCCTTTTTTCCACAAAAAAAGTCTACTCCTGATAATCATAAAGTGAATTTTGAATGAAAGTCTCATTTGTGTGTAACTTATTATATTCACACTTTTTAATCACTATTAGAAAAAAGTAGTTCTGTTGTTCATTTTAAATGTGACGTCATTATTTAACAATTTCCATTAGTTAATGATATTCATGCCCTTTGTATTTTTATCGCACACTTGAAAATGCCTGTTTTATTTCAAATATGACGTCATATTTTTCGAAGCCAAATATTTTCTAAATAATATAAATATATTTCATTATCATTTCTTCTAATCATTACGCCATTTTTGACAAAAAAAAACCTCTTACTAACGTAGCAGATATTCATGCTTCAAACATAATAATTTATTTATTTTTTTGTTTGTTTGTTTCAAATATGACGTGATATTTATTTTCCTTTGAATACTTTGTATTATAACGTTTTCGAGTGGAAATTGTTAAAACAATTAATTGACGAGGGGAAAGTATTATTCCGGGTTTTTATTTTCTTGGCAACGTTAAAGAAATATGGTTAAATGTTACAGGAAAATTGTCAATTTATTGCGTAGGAAAAATAATGAAATTTTGGATTATTAAGCAAACTATTTGAATAAAATAAATTAAACATAGCCTATGTTCATTTCCGGGTTGTAATCAATCTATCTCCAAAAATACAAAATCATTAATTCATCTGTTTAGACGCTGACTTCATTCAAACTTTCGGACACACATTGACATTTATAACATTATAAGGATAACTTTTTTTCAGTTTCTAAATAATTTTATTCTTATTTACAAGACGAAAAACACATACTTAAATGACTCTATAAAATTCATTTCAAGAAATAACGTAACCGTTTACTTACAAA
Organism: Maratus speciosus; assembly: GCA_963932465.1. Lineage (NCBI taxonomy): Eukaryota > Metazoa > Arthropoda > Arachnida > Araneae > Salticidae > Maratus > Maratus speciosus. The sequence goes on along the minus strand of OZ010794.1, from coordinate 153,005,497 downwards.
CGTATATGTGACCACCAAACATACTTTCTACATGAATGCCCATTTCAATATACAGGGTGATTAAAAAAAAACGTTTTTAAATGACATGCAAATCAGGCATGCAACAAGAATAAAAATCACATATGAGCATAGGGTCGAAAACCACTTATTTATTCACAAATACAGGGTGTTTCATTCAAAATAAACCCGGGATGACGGTAATAATTTCGAGAAAAATAAAAACATTGTAAGGAAAATGCTACGATAGGTACCTTGTTTTGTGTGAAATGTGATAACATAACTAAAAGATCTGGAAAAACATGTTGCTCAAGTAATCGATGATACTGTATGAATTGATAATCATAGTTCAAAATGTGGGGCTTCTGGTGCGTATAATCCAAACTTCTACCACTTTTGTTTGTTGTTATCACATTTACAACAAAGGTGAGAATTTCTGTTAAATGTTTTATTATAATCCACTTCAGTTTTCTGAAAGTTATTACCGTCAATTACCGTCAATTACCGTGAGTTAGGACGAAAAATCCTGTATTGGTGACTAAATAAGTCGTTTTGGAACCCATGTTCCTATATGATTTTTTATCCTTGTTGTTTGTCTGATTTGTCATGTCATTCTGTGAACGTTTTTCTTTTAATCATACTGTATTTCGAAAGAAAAATACTTGCTATTAGTATGTAGATACTGATTAACAAAATGTTAATATCTAATAAGCACATTTTAAGTTGTAATATATTGTCCCTTTTTTGCTGATTTAAGAGTAAACCTGAAAGATACTTATATTTATTTGAAATGAAAATGTGATCAATAATGTAATCTGTTTTCATTATCTCCTTTTAGTGTTTAACTCAAAAGCTTTTGTAATCGTTCTCATTTCTCTAGGAGGATTTAAAGTTACTTTACTTTTTTATCTAATGAAGTCGATTTACATTACCTAAAGTAAAGCAAATTGCAAACTAAATGCCATTTTTTATAATGCTAATAGCTGAAGGTAAGTAAATTCTTTTGTAATTCTTTTGTTAAATTACTATTTTCTAAATGGTGCCTTTTAAGAAACTTCTTAAATGAATAAAAACGAAAGGAAAATAAAATGTTCAGTAATGCGGTATTGTGATTTAAAAATTTTATTTAGTTAAGGGTAAATTGCATATGTTAAAGTGTTAAATACTTCATTCTGTTATGGCCAAAGAATAAAATATTAAGGCGTCCCAGGACTCTTAAAGCTTCAATGTGTCCGAATTTTTTTTCTGAATGTTTTTTCATGAAATTTCAAAACACATGTTTCATGTTAGTCTGTATAAACTGAACACAAAATTTCATTTTTATAGTTCAAATAAATATATTTTTTTAGATGATTATACTGTTGAAAATTTCAAAATTTTACATTAGCTAAATACAACTTTGTATTAAAAATATAAAATCATTTAGTTACAAATTTATTTAGGTTCAGAGTAATTATTATAATCTGAAGTATAAATAGGCACCAAAATTTTCATTCTAGTTGCAATATTTATTTTGTAATCGTGTGCGTAAGATGTTAAACCAATTTACAGCTCGTCAAATGTCGAACACTTTGGAGCCTCCTATAAATGTTAATTTTGCATCTTGCAATTTTTATGCACATGAATTGAAAGAGCATACTTATACCTTTCATCCCAATTAAAATTGCACTTTAAAATCATACACATTTTAAGATATTAAATGTTAAAACTGGTCTTTTTTTAGATTTTTAAGAGTCCTGAGATCGCTTATTAAATTTTAGTAGAGAACACAATATAATCAATAAAAAATTTTATTTATCATCATTTTATTTTAATCATATGAACCTGTATATTTCATATCGCTCACTCGCAATAAAAGTTACACATCTCGACAAAAGTAGATTTCACAGTTGAGGCAAAAAAAGATTCACATCTTTTTGCTGTAATATGAAACTGCAGCACTTTTCTGTGCATGCGACAGTAAAAACATCCATAAAAGCGTAAAACCCTCGATTTTGCCATTCAATCATTTAAAACTTTGTTACGAACAAATCTGCGCATCTATTTTTTAATCCTTTGAATAATTAAGTTTTTAGAGATTTTTTTCTGAATTCGATATCGATTTTCATAATTTTTGTTTCTTTTAATAATTTAAAAATCAAATTTAACCATCTTAATGATGTCGAATTTTAAAATGCATTGACAGATTCTTTGTAAACAATATCAGGATTCTTCCTTATCAATTCTATAAATTTTGATCAAAAATTATGACGCACGGAGCGTTTCAAAAATCTAAAAGTGTTGAAAAATCAGTTTTGAGAAAAACAGATTTAGAGTATACTAATGGGCCGAAAAATTGTTTGTGTACAAAATTCAAACGCTTGTTACTTTGCAAAAAACAATCGCATTTGCATGTTTTTTTTTTTTTTTTTTTTTAATAAAATGTTTAGAAGAAACTTTCGAATATTGATATGCAAAAAAATAATTTTCGATTTTTGGGCCCATTTTTACTAAAACAAAGCTCCATTGTACCTTAACAATGAAGATATAGATGAGATTTTGAGGCTTGAGTAATACACCTTCAACCGCCCTTCCGTGATCACAATAAGAAATGAAATACGTTGTACATTAGATGACAAATCATACGGAATTCCATCAGAAAATTACTATAATATTTAAAAAATCTGAGCCTTATAATAAAAGAAATTAATTTTAAAAATAAATAAAGGCAGTATTATGAAATGCAAAATAAATTGGCTTTCATTAAATATGCACTTTTCCTTTTTTAAAAAATCTAATTTTCGAAAAAAGTCCTCAAATTTAATGAGAATATTTATCAATCATTGAAAGTATTCTACGCATTTTTAAAGCATTTTTCAAAGTAATTATCTGTAACATTGCTTGAATTAAATTATCAGGGGGATAAATATGAAATGTGTCAAGAATATCATAACAAACATCAATCATAAATCAATCTACATCACATTATTTTTAATTTTCCCGTTTTCTCTATCTGTAAGGTTATAAAATTTATTTCATAGTTAATGTAAAACCATAGAACATTTATCTTTGTTCTGATGTCACATATAAATTGGATTTTAACTATAATCTGCTTGTTTTTAATGTTGCATCGCCATTTAATCACATTTAAATGTAATTATTGTCAATGAAACGGCTTTTCCCTTTGTGTGATTTTTCTAATTCATATGTTTACCTTGTAAGTTTTAATTAAAATATTTCCAGAATTCTATAAAATTCGGAAATATTCTGTAAAATTATCTACTTAAATAATAATTAACTTATTATCATTTTCAATAATTATTAATTACTTTTAGATGATTACCTGCAACAAAGCTTGAGTTAGATAAGAAAATGTGCCAAGTATTTTATAAAACATTAACCAGAATCCAATCTACATCACATTCCTTTTAATGTTCCGTTTTACCTGTCTGTTAGTTTGTAAGATTTGCTTCACTGATATAGTAAGACCATGGAAGATATGTCTTTGTTCTAATGTTCAGATAAATGGGATTTTTGTTAATCTTCTTGATTTTGATGTTACATCTAAATTAAATCGTATTTGAATACGATGCTTGAAAATTAAACAGCTTTTACCCTTATGTGGGATTTCTAATTCATATGTTTACATTGTTAGTTTTAATTGAAGTATTTGGAAAATTTTACAAAATTCTTAAATATTCTGTAAATCTATATTAACTTATTATTATTTTGCCACCTTATTATTATTTTTAATAATTATTAACTACTTTTAAATGGCTACATGTAAAACTAATTGAGTTAAATTATTAAGGTAATGAATATGAAAATTTGCCAAGTATGTAATAAAACATCAATCAGAAACCAATCTACATCTCATTCTTTTTCATTTTTAATTTTTTTTTGTCTGTTAGGCTGCAAGATTTGCTTCACTGATATAGTAAGACTATGGAAGACTTATCTTAGTCCTTATTGGTGTTCTAATATCCAGATAAATAGAATTTTCGTTAATCTCCTTGTTTTTTATGCTTTCTTTATTTAATCACATTTGAATGCCATCGTTTAAATGAAACGGCTTTTACTTTTACGCGGAGTTTCTAATTGACGTGTTTTCATTGTTAGTTTTAATTGAAGTATCTATAAAATTCTGTGAAGATCTCAAATATTCTATAAATTGTATAAACATTTCGTTTCCTGAATGGAAGTTCTGCGTTGTTGTCAAGCAGGTCAGTGAAAAGGTGTCTTTGTAGGGGATGTGTAACATTATGTGTAACATGTGCCCGGAATTTATCATTTTAAAGATAAACATAAAACATATCACGTTAATTTTTTTCTGTATGTTGGTAGTACTGCACGGAGTAAAAACACGGCGTTTGAGCGACATCTGCTGCTTAGTGTGATGGTAGCAGTTGTTTTGATTCATATTTTCCAGTGCTATGTAAATTTTGATAAAAAAATGTAGTTGAACAAAGCTTTTTCCATAAATATTGTGTTTCATATTTTCCAATTTTAAATGACCTGAAACCCCTTAAGTATTTTTCTAAATACATGCTGTGTAAAATGTAATGCGAGATAACGTTTAAAATTATTGAACAGATCGTTTCAATATGGATTGTATTTTTCACAGACGTGTCATGTACACTTATTTAATACAGCTCTACTTCGAACAACAACAGAAAAAACTAATTTTTTGATGTTCTATTACTGGCGGATATTTATTAAAGGAATAGGACTTATTCTTATTTTACAATTTTCTCTTTTAAAGCAATTTTTTCTATTTCGTATTCTTAATATAAATTACGCGATGTGCTATTAAATATAAAAATCACAAGCGTAATATTTTTAGCTCACAAGCTATCCATGCGAGAGAGATAATATTCCCGCAGTTTCTGTATGCGGTGTCGCCAACTAATATGGGCCCATGGGACGCGTGCCGAACCAATAATTTGATCTCTCTGCCCACCCAATTTTAATTGAATTAATTCGTAATTTATTTTTTTAATTACTTTGGTGGTTTAATAATTATTGCCCCTAGTGTATTAAAATATTTGTACTGCAATATTTGATGTGGTATATCGAAGCTTAATGTCTCAAATGCCTATATGCTCAATTTCAGAACCGCAGCGGCTATATTAACATAGTTTTGGAGGTAGGGATGAAGTTTTAAAGGCCTATTTTTGCGGGAATTTTTAAGGAGGGTGGTGAGGATGAAATGCTGGTTTGGAGCTTATGAGTCTACATTTGTGACAGTGGATGAGATGTGGCTACATCACTATGATCCCGAGTCCAAATGACAGTAGTTACGTCTCATCCTCTGTCACAAATCTAGCCCCATAAGCTAAAAATCATCCTTTCACCCCCCCCCCCCCTTTCATCCCTCCCTCCAAAACTATCTGAATATAGTAGCTACTATAGTACTAGTAGTTGGACATATAGGCATCTAAGATATTAGGCTTCGATATTCCACAAAAACCATCGCAGTAAAAATATTTTATATTCACTAGGGACAATAATTATTGAACCACCCACGTATTTAATCAATGAAATGAAATTTGGTTTTATTAAAGTTCTCAAAATATTTTGGTTTGAAAAATAGTAAGGACATCAATTAGAATTACAGAAGCACTGAGAAATCCCTTCAGCAGATGTATAGTTAAATTTCTCACGAATACAAATTCCCTGCCTATTTTGCCATCTGTTTTGATGCCTTGAATTGATAAAGCACTGACGGGGCTAAAATGTATACATTTCTTGACATTTACTTTTTACGCTTTTAATAACTAGAAATTCCAATGTTACTTAAAATAAATATTAATATATTTATAAGGAAGAACTTAGAAGAACATAATTTAATAAAATTGTAATAATTTAAAAATTTGTTTAGAAAAAACATAATTTAATTTCAAATGATCATCTTTAGTCATTCGCCCCCCCCCCCCCCCCTTGCTCTATTTTCACACATTTACACACTAAGGGTAAAAAAAATACATGCGTTATTTTACTCAAAAATTTTTGAGACCACTCAATGTTTCTGAAAAGTTGGCGCTACTGTCTGTTTGTACGTATGTATGTATGTACGTAACGCGACAATTCTTGATAGAAATATCCCATTCTACTTTCCTCTTTTATCTTTCTATGTTCATTCTGATAAGGCGCTACCCTGATTAGTTTTTCGAGTTCATTGGTTGCATAAGGGGCTTACGGGGATATAATCCCCACTTAACTTAGATAAATGGATTTTTCATGCAGATTTATCAGATTTGCTTCAAATTTGGTATACCGGTAAATTCTGATAAGGTGCATCCCTGATTAGATTTCTGGGTTCATTGTTTAAGTATAAAGGGGGGGATGGGAAAGGCTAATACCCACCTAATTTATACAAATGGGTTTTTCTATCCGATTTGCTTGAAATTTAGTATATCGGTTTATTTTGATAAGGCGCTTCCCTGATTAGATTTGGATGTTTATTGGTTAAGTTTAAAGGGGGGGAGCGAGGGGCTAATAACACTTAATTTAGATAAATGGGTTTTTCTATCCGATTTGCTTCAAATTTGGTATGCCTGTTTATTCTCATAAGGCGCTTCCATGATGATATTTAGATGCTCATTGGTTAAGTATAAAGATCTAAAACAGGAAGTGGTCTAATCCCCCTCTTATCTAATTTTTCGAGGGGCATTGTTATCTGAAATAAGAGTATAATATACAATTACTGTGAATAGCCTGTGAGCTAAATGCCATCAGTTTAATTTCTTTTCGATTTATTTACTTTGTTTACTCTTTAATTAAATATAAAGAACGATGGATTCACAAGAAAGGTGTTACATTTAAATATTTGTTTTTTTTTTCTAAACACGCAGCCAATGTTTCATTTATATATTTTTTAATTGTATAATATATTGAGGTCATGAGAAAAGAAAATCGGTAGTTAAATAAAATCAGTTTAAATCAAAGTACAAAAACAATCGTTATATATTTTATATTAAAATTTATTTCAAAAATTTATCGTAAAAACAGAAGAAATCACGATGTTATTAAATGGTGTATACACATCATTAATTAGTTAAAAACTAAAAAAAACCTTACAATTAAATTAAAATACTTAAATTCATTACAATTGATTAATAATTAATTTTAAAGTTTGTTTAGTTTTTAACTATTCAATATTGTGTATGCACAATTAAGTAAATTTGTTATTTGTTTAGTTTTAACTATGAAATGTTACACTAACTTTTTCATGGTGCAATTGTCCAGCTTATTTATTTAATTTTTATTACGTTTAATATGTTTTATACATTTATTATGTTTTCATTGTGTTACATTTTTAAAATAAGTTTAGAAATAATGTTATCGTCTTGAATAAATTGTTAAAAATATTATTTAATTTAAATCTAATTTTAATATACCTTTCTTTATAATAAAAATAAATAAATTGAATGATTTTTTTTTTTTTTCTGAAAAATAAATATTTTCGTTGCAAATTACGTAATAAGATTTTATATTACGGACAAGTATATTTTAGTCGAATTCAGAAATATGATTGTCGAGTAGTTATTTCAGAAATACATACGTAAGCAGATGAAACATACTAATAAATCTTAATCACGTATTATTTTTAAGCTTCCCTTTCTTTCGTGACCGGAAAATGAAAGTATTATAATTTTTCTTCTAGGACAAGAGGCATATCCAATATTTTGCTTTTTTTCATTGCATTTTCTTCAATTGTGAATATTTTGGCTGACAGAACAGGATAAGTAAACATATATATATATATTATTCACATACGAAGATATAAGTAAAATTTAATAAAACTACTAAGGATGTTTCAAGATTACTATAAGAAAATTTATGCTTTCATTGATTATTTCACATACAAATGTACAATAAATTTTAATGTATAATTTAACTATTTTTTATTTAATCATTTGAAAAGAAATCTACATTAACAGAGTTCGACCGCTTCAAGGAACTTTTGCTAGAATTTCCGTAAAGTAATGTTTGCCGTGTTTAATGAAAACAAATTCTATTTTCAGATTTAGCGACCAGTACTTTACGAAATTTCTGGTACTACAACACCTAAAATCCCCTGAATCCCCTGATGCGTACGAACCTTGATAAATGTAGATTTAATTCTATGAATTCTAATTTATTTTTTATAGTAAAAGATTATCTCGTTACAAATGTGTGTTGTTTGATTTATGATTCGAAAAATGTAACTATATCAAGTTCACAGTAAAAAAGTATATGTTTATAATAAAGAAAACATATGTAATATTAATCACAAATATTTTAAAAGGCTGTTTAAAATAAAAATATAATTATTAGGCTTACATAGTTGGAGTTTTATTTTAAATTAAAACATATATCTGAAGATATCAGATTTCGTAAATACTGTAAGTGAAAAAAAAATAGAATATAAGTAAATTTATTTAGGCAATGTACATAATTTGATGCGCGACACATATAAAAGAATGCAATTTTTTACCAATTATATGAGCACACATATTACTCGATCACTGTGGTGTACACTGTAAAAAAAAATCCGACTAGCTTTTCTGTAGGAATCGGAAAAATAGTTGCCCTTATCGTACCGGAAAATTTCCCTACCAAGCTTGGAATAAAATCCGTAAAATTGGAATAAAATCCAAAAAATACCGTTTTAATGAATATTTCCTTTTTTTTACGGATTTTATTCCGAGCAGGGTCGGAAATTTTTCCGTTACGATAAGGGCAACTATTATTCCGATTCCTACAGGAAATCTCCTCGGATTTTTTTACAGTGTAACAATCTGTTTGAATAATGTATTATTTAATGTCATTTTAAAGTAACTATTTTTAGCTTAACTCCAATATTTTAAAAGTATTGGAATTTTCTTTCGATAGCTATGTCCTACTTTATATGTGTCCTTTTTTTTTTTTTTTTTTTTTTTTTTTTTTTTTTTTTTTAAGACGGATACTTTTGCTTTAGACGTCCTCTCAGCTTTTGAGTAATGCTGTGTAAACAATAATAAAATAATTTGCAATATCAGCGGGCTATTTTTATAACGTTATAATGTTCGTGGGTTTACATTACAGAATATGTACTAATATTTTGCTGCAAAGAAGGCAACATAGGAAGATAAGATGTTTTTATTACAATTTTAGTTTAAATGGACCTTAAGTGTCCCGAACACTATTTTTAGCATACAGGGTGTTTACAAAAAAAAAATCCCGATTTCAAATATTAATTGTACGGAAACTATGAGATTTGCGTAGATCCTAGTGATATGCAGTATGAGATATCATAAATAGCACACAAGTTTTTTTCTGTTTTTTTATGCAATTGTTTTTTTTTTTTTTTTTTTTTTTTATCAAACAGTCCATTTTTGTTATATGCATGTAATACTACATGTATAATGCATGTATAATGTCTTCCCGGACTTGTAAACGATCGCGACACGTTTATTTCCCGGCAGGTGACCGTACAGCCGGCTTTTCATATGTAATAACGGCTTGGGGGTTACATATCTTGTGGGATAAATAATTGGGACTCGGGAACCTGTCGTGACGATTTTTTGATCATCACAAACATACACAAGGTCGCGTGAACGTAATAGGGGTTAGTACAAGAAAGTATGGGAATATTACCTCGTTAATGCGTTGCGAAAATGACAAAATGGGCTAATATGAGATATTTGATAAAAGAGAGAGAGAATAATTTTGGCAATAACCGCTGGAACGCATTATTTAACGTCTACCTGATCATACGGCTTTATCTCAAGTAACACGCCAAATAAATACGTAAAATTTACCTTAAAGAAAGTTAAATATTAGAGAGACTTGAAAGTAAAAGGGAAATAAAGCATTTAAAAATTAAATTGAAAAGTTATGAAAAATGCAATGAAATAAATACTTAAAACCTAAATGAAAATACTAATTTTAGAAGTGCATTTTAACATTGATTGATCACTGCAAATAATTTTTCTTATTTATATATATATATATATATATATATTTATTTTTATGAAACCGTACATTTCTTCACTTAAAATAAAGCGCGCACCTGTAAATAAATTTTCAATGTGAAATCGAGAATATGAAATTTCAAAAATTAAGATAAAACAAACTCTCAATTTGTAAAAAGAGACAGAGTCCTTAATTACATTTCAACTTATATTTTAATGATAAAATTCAATCACATAAAATATAGACTTCCGTTTTAAAGCTTAACAATACTTAATAGTTCTTTACACTAGTTCAGTCGATGAGTATCATTTTTTTTTTTTTTTTTACATATGTACTCAGTCGAGCTTTTATTCAAACATATTAAACTTATATTTAAATTTTCGAGGAAGAGGTGAGAATGTGCATCGGACAAATATTTATTGGCATACGATGAGAGACTAATTTTCTTTCAATCCAATAATTGATTAATTAAATGGAATTATTGAATCAAATTATATTTTTATATATCTTTACTTTCTTAAATAAATCATTGAGAGGAGAATAAAAAAAAAAAAAAAAAAAAAAAGACTTGAAAGAGTAAATTTCTTGAAAGAGTATTTTGAAAGAGTAGGCTAAATTTTTCTTTGCCGTGGATAGTCCAAGTGAATAGAAATTTGAATTTTAGATTTAATAAAATTAAATAACAAAACAAAATTGTAAAAATTATATTATGGAAACCAGCGTTGATGTAGTGAATAAGTGAATTATTATTTGTAATCACCCATTTTTCCGCTTAAGTTGCGGTCAATCGAGAGTAGAATCTAGTTGCTGTATCGTCTCCAGGTTTCGCTCGGCCATTTTTTTTTTTTGTTTGTTTTTGTTTTTGTTTTTGTTTTTTTTGTCGGCGTGGACACACTCCTTTTTCGGACGTCTCCATCCTGCGCTTCCTTCCGAGCAACTCCTGGCGTTATCAGTGCCGGGGGATGCTGACCCTCCGTCATGGCCCTCTGTCACTAGGCTCATTCGACGGTATTTCATTGGATGTTATAACACTCCCATATACCAGATTCTTCGTGGGCCTTCCACATCTTTCCGGAATTTTCCGTATCTGGAACATTCTTCGTGACGTAGAGAAGCCTACGTGACAAATAGCTGTGTCTTTTTGAAAACAAAGTTGGCCAACGAGAAAAAAAAAAAAAAAAAAAAAAAAATGCGTTTAATTATTAATCTATTAATCTAATTAAAATTAAAATTTTGAATTTGAATATGATTAATGAAAAGCTTGAAAATGATACCGAATATTATATTATTTTAGTAATTATGAAAAATAAAATAATAAGTAATTCTTTATCTATATATATAAAAGCCGTTCTCTGTGTGTATGTCCTTTATACAAATCTTTAATTTTTGACCGATTTGCACGAAACTTGATGTACATACGTTTAAAACATGGAAAAGATCACTGTCTACTTTAAAAAATTATCAGACCACTATTTATCCTTTATTTCTACCACTTCCATAATTTAACATTATAGAAATATCTCTTTTTAAATCGTTATTAATTTAAATGTTTCTTCCCTGCTGCCAAACCCTAAAAAATGACACAATAATGTGAAAAAAATAAGTATAACGCGTGTATTTTGTTTCTATTTGCGAATAAAAATTCAGATTTTCTTGCTATATTTTTGCGTGTTTGATATTGATGTCATTCTAAACAGAAAATTTACATTTTTTTGTATATAAAATAAAAACTTTAACTATAAGAACGGGAAAATAACGTAGCACCTCAATTTGAATGTTTTTTTTTTTAATTAAAACATCTATTTTAATACAAACAGTCAAATTTCATGAACACAATTTAAGAAAAAGAAAAAAAAAAGGCTAGATATGACGTCAAATTCTATCAAATCTTTTCAACGCGTAATAAAACTCATTGTAAACATATGGCTCCTATATTTTGCTTACTACATCCATTGTATACTACAGCCATATCTTATAGCTATACGTTATCGCTAAGTGTTATATTGGTTTAGTTTCAGTGCTAACATTTTCTGTGATTTATAGCAAAAAGAGAGCGGTTATTTACATTTTCAAAAAAAAAAATCTTGACAGATGTCTTGATTTAAAATTTATGGAAAATGACATCATTTCATTTAAGCATTGTAGATTTAATTTCAATAAAATTTCAAATTTTCCAAATAAAATTTTAGTAACTACTACCTAATTTGGATGTATTTTTTTGCATTTTCCCCCGTATTCTGAAGGTATTGTATACTTCTGTTACGCGCGCCAAAAAAAAAAGAAAAACATGTATTTTAATTTTAAAAGTTAAAAAAATTACCACAATGTGTCAAAAGAACATCCTTTTTCTGAATTTAAATTTCGCGAGTTCCAAAATTAAAACTAAAAATTTGAGTTTTTTCATAAACTTCAAATTAAGGCTGTTCTCAAATCCAAGGGAGCTATTTTCTGACATATTTTTTAATTAATTTTTGTTCGGAAACGCATGAAATTGACAGGTGTTCTTATTTAGAAACTATGTAATCGAAAGATAGTTTCCATTTGTTGGTAAAGGTATAAGATCTTTCAGTTGGTGTTTTGAACTGAATTTCGGACGCTACAGTACAATAATGGATAAAAACCGGTCGTCACGCAACCACAATTGCTCAGAACTCGATAAGTAATTTATTTATGAAAAAAGGAAAAACTCATTTAAATTCCAAATCGCTTTAATAGTCAGGCCTACAAATTTTAAGTCTTCACGTTTAATGAGTCAGAAAATGTGTCAGAAAGTTTCGCGTTGTTGAGCAGGGAACTGGTGAAGCACCTTAAGCATTTGCAGGTTAGTATTTCGTAATCAAGTTGCATGCCAGATAATCGCTTAAAACATAAGTCATTCTATATTGTTTTAAACAAAGGTGCATGCCATAATGGGTGTCAGGCACACTCAGTAAAATAAGAATACCCTAGCGCACAGTCCCATTACCGAAGATAAAACGGTCAATATACTTAGAGATAAAAATAGTTCTGCATTTTTCATTCAGCTAATAAGACTAATCATTCACAATTGGGTTCACATGATTATATAACTTTCCCCTATAATTCTATGACTAAGCACCGGAAAACAATATGTTACGCACTAAAATCTTCCCTAAAAAACTAATATTGCAAGTCGCATGGAAATCCGTTCTGAAGAATTCAAGTTATATGCACCCGGAACGAAATTCCCATTTGAATTTTATATACTTATCAGGTTATTTTGAGTAGTTTGATTTGATATCTGTTAAATTCGTGTTTTATTTTATTTTAGTTTTGGCGTTTTAATTTCGTTTGCCAATTTAGTTATTGAATATTACGCGAAAGCAAACAAATTCTGAATTATCTACAATGTTTTTGAACAATTGAGTTAATCTTTTGTATTTGGGTTGCAAGGATATTTCAAAAATATGCATGCTTAAAAATTATTTTAAAACCCATAAAAAATTCGTAAATTGAGATAAACATTACAAACAAACATCACTGAAAGTACTTTTGTTTTCTATAATACATTGGAACAATCGAATGTACAATGTTTAGACGTTAAACTGCAATAAAAGGGAAATTTGTTGTGTTAGGTTGTTGCCACCGAAAATATGATAACAGCGTTACTCATAGACATGTCTTTTCTTTATACTATTGCATTAAGTGTAAACAGGTTCATCTTTCGTAATCAGGTTGCACTCAACTTTAAAAATATCCATGCTTAAAAATTACTTTAAAATCCATTAAAATCAGAAAACTGAGGTACAATTTTGAAACAAATTTCATTTGAGAGAACTTTTTTCTATTCGACATTGTAAAAAATGAAATTGTGTCATGTTTAAAAGTTAAAAAAATTGCAGTAAAGGCACATTTTATGGGTTACAATTTATGGGGCACAATTTATGTGCACTGACATAGTGTTTTTACTTTATAATGTAGATAATACCATACAAACGAGAATTTCACTAAGTGCTGCGCGATTTGGAGGAATTTCTTTTTTTCGTATTGTCAGGAAAATCACATATTTTTCTCTTATACCCGCCAAAGAAAACGTGCATTCTGTTATTAAAGCTCAGTGATTTTACTATGGTTGCAAGACAATAACACCATGTTTTTTTATTGTCTTTATAACGATTTGTGGATGGGAATGCACAAATTTCAGTTATTGTGATTGCCGTATTATTTCGTTTTAATGTATTTTACCTGGAAGGCTTCTTATAATTGACACGGGCGAAGCCGGGTAGTTCTGCTAGTAATTAATATAATACAAAAATAAAAATTAATTAAATTTATGCTGCATAATTGTAAAAGTAAGAATAAAAGTATGTTGTAAAGAATATCTTTACAACAGAACCTCTTACTGGATCGAACTCATTTAATTAGTTGTTCCATCTCACAGTCCAATTCGCGAGTCCAACCGGAGGTACCGCGAGACACTTTGGTAATTTCAGGAGAGTTACATAGAATAGGTTAGACAGGCTTCTCAAATCTGTAAAATCTCTTTTTTGGCGCGAATACTACCTAATATCTTTGGGATTATCATATTTTCCAGCAGAGGGTACAGTTGTAGACACCCATTAACATTCCTTTAATTGGTTGATGAGCTTTTGATTGATTGTCCGTTCTCAGAAGCCAAAACTGGGTTTGGTGAGCTCGAGAATCAGCTAACCACAAACAGCTACAAAATTTGCAACTCAGCTATTTTATTTAATCTTAAAGATCGACCGAAAATGATATCTAAAAGTAATAATCTGTATTGTTGAAAAACAAAGTTACCAGGGGTAAAACTGGTTTTAGAATGAAATTTAAAGTTAGAAGAAAGAGACTTCGGGTTTTAATTTAAATTTTTGAAATTTAATTTCAATTTTGAATTTTAAACAGCTTTTTATCCTTTAATGCATTACTTATATGTCATGGCAACAAATGTAATTTGCCCCAAAAGATTAATTACCTGAAAAAAGGTACATTTTTGCCTATGTATGCACTTAGATATGGGCTCTGTTCGTAGCTTTCATAATGTCCAGTCGATATTCAGTCTCAATCTACGTGTTCCGCAGTATGAATGGCAATTACATCACATATCAAAAATGCATAGAACAAAAATTAACTGTTTCGGAAAAAAAAAGAAATTACCGGAAAATAAACTTCGTTTTTATTCATGGATACCGGAAACCGCAAATTTCTAAGACTCGTAGTTTCCGTAGAATTAATATTTGAAATCAGGTATCATGTAGACACCCTGTATATTAAATAGAATAGACCCCTATTAAGTAGAATAAAACACTTGTTGATTTTCTACATAATTTTTTTTAACCTGCACTATTACATTTTAAGTATAAAAAAGTAATAGATCAAATGGAAACAAAAAATTATCAGCATGCAAAAATTTATTTCTTACACATTAATCCTAAAGATTTTTACTTTAACGTATTATCCTTACTCTAGAGTAGTGGCTGAGAGGTTCTGCTCTCGAAGATGGTAGACAGGAGGTGCTGGTTTCGAACCCAATCGTGCCCGTCGGCCTAATCGTTCGGAGTTTTCGTGGTTTTCTTCAATCCATGTATTTCCAAGCGTAAATACGGGTTCGGTTCCCTTAGAAAGACCTCCGCGAAGGGCACTCCCCCATCGGTCCTATATCCCTATAGTAGATAATCGGCCGTAAAAAACCAACCAACCAACTTTACTCTAGAAATGAAATAAATTTAAAATCAACGTATTAGAAATTGTATCAATTTTATCTATGAAATATATATTCAGATTTTTGTTTCTACTCTTAAAAAAAATAACTAAATTATGTTGGAAGGCAAAAAAAAAAAAAAAAAAAAAAAAAAAAAAAAAAATTCATTTAGCAAAAACAGAAGGCATAAATATTTTTTTTATTCGAAAAGGGACATTGTACTTAAAAGATATATATACGAAAAAGTTCGAAAACTAGTCGAGACACATCTTTTTGAAACCAATTTGTTTTCTTTGAATTTTTTCGCAAGTTCTTCTTTTTTTTTTTTTTCAAACTACACAATATTATTAGATACATTTAATGATTGTTTTAATGCTTTTGTTTTGCAGATTTTTTGTTGTTAATATAATATTTCAAAAATGTTAAACGGAATAATTGGCACAAATTATATAAAAAGCTACATAATAAAATCTATTTTTGCTGTCCCTGAAAGAAAATCTGGTTTATGGATAAAAAAAAAAAAAATAAATAAATAATGTTTCTTTTATACCAGAAACAATTTCAATTTTTTATTCAGTCGAATTATGTATTTTAGTATCAAATGTCTGCAAACAAATGTAAGTTTTTAAAAATTTCTTTAATTAAATAATTAACTGTTGACATTACCCAATTAAATATAAACCCGACTTCGACATTGTCCTACAAAAATCTATTTGCAAACAAAAGGAAATATATATTCTTTGCATTTTGCGTTAAACAGTTATTAATGGGAATTTGCATAATTTGAAGAGCAAGCGTGATTTACAATAAAAGAAAAAAAAAAGAAAAAAATGTTTTTAAAAATACTTCGTTAAATCTGGAAATTGTATTTTTTTCTGAGATTTTTAAAGTTAAAAATTACGTTTTACCATCGTTTAAGAAACGTTTTACTGGGTATTTGAAAAAGATTATCCTACATTTACCTTAGTGATTATATTATATTGTATCAGATTAAAAAAAAAAAAAAAAAAAAAAAAAAAAAAAAAAAAAAAAAAACATTGTTTGGTGTTTACAGCCTAATTGTATTTTTATAATAGTTATTTATTCTCATACTTTTACGTTTTAATTTCATCTTAAGTTTGGCTCATAAAAACCTAATAAAATAAATTTAACATTAAAGGTACTTCGAGTTCCATGTAAACAAAAGGAATCACTGCGGTTTGCAATTGAAAGGAAAGCGTTGAATAATTAGTTCACAGGGAAAATTTATGTTATTTTTGTACGTACTCATTGCCCGCCGGGCGTACACGGTCCCGTGGTAATAACCTTAAATAAAAGTCAAATTTCTATGATTTCATATCTTTAACACGATTATGTCTGAATTTGTATTTTTAATTGTAATTAAGATGTAATCTGATTATAGCATACGATATCATGTAAAACATTAATTTTAAAATGTTAAAAAAAAACTACATACAAAATTAAAGAACTATCATTGAAATCTGAAATTTCTGAAGTTTAGAAACTATTTATTAATCAATGCTTAAACTTTAATTCCTTTATGATATACCATACAATATAAATTCGAAAAGTCTTTATATATTGCTACAATAGACTGCTAAAATTAAAATTCTATGTAAAATAAATGTTTCAAATTTAGAAGGTGAAAAAGCAAAATCAGAAAACATCTGTTTTTTTAAAGCTTCCAAAAATAACATCTAGTGTAAGTAGCAATAAGAAATTGGCCACGCATCAAAATGAGAAAGGATTTTATAAAAGCTTACACTTCAGTTTCTTTAAAAGTTTTCAGTTGTTTTGTGCATATTTCTACAAAACAAACATTTTCTCCAAAGAATGAGATAAGGTATTTTTAGAAATGTCTGAAAGTTGTTGAAAATGTGTAATTTTCTGACGTAACAACAGCAGAAAGCTGCTTTTGCATTTTGACAAAAGTCAATTTCTTCTTAACTCAAATATTTAAGAAAGCTAAGAAAATGTTTTATTTTATAAAAATATACAAAAATGCTAGAGAAATTACGTTGAATATACTGATTATTCCCTGTGTTCACAAAACGCAAATTATTCTAAAATTATAATGTTGCACTGCAATAATAAAATTAATGACGTCCCATTCTTCCAAAGTGCGTTTATTGTATTCATTATGCCCTGTGTTCTCAAAATACAACTTGTTCTAAAATGATAGTTTTGCTGTATAAAAATAAAAATAATGACGTTCTATTCTTCAAAATTGAGTTGAATATGCTGATTATGTCTTTTGTTAACAAAATATAAATTATTCTAAAATGTTCTAAAATACCTTCCACATTAATGAAAATAATCACGCCATATTCTTTAAAATTCCTTCCAAATTAAAATGCACCTTAATCTATAAATGTAACACTTTATGTACACTTTTGAACTAATCAAAGTATAAAACAACTTTCATTTTAGGAGCTACTCATATAATTGCTCTTCTGTTTAAAGCATTTTTTTATGAAAACAAACTCAAAACTTTTTCTGCTTAACATAATTTGCGTACTTTGCTAATTTAGGCATTTAGACTTCGTTAATTAACAAATTTAGACTTTGTTAGTTAAGACACTTAGAGGAAGTTTACGAGACGAAAATATAAACTTCTTACTGTTGTGAAACATCTAAATCTTTCTACCAATTTTGAAATGTGTATTAATATACCTTTTTAAAGTCTGGAGAAAATTTGAGCAAAGTTTTACTTACATTAATAAACAAAATACAACTTTCACTTCCATCGATTGCAAAATAATCTTAAGCACAATGTACAAACATATTCCATGAACACATCATTATATATTAAAAATCATTCATTTATTTATCTAGTGCTAAAATTATCTACAAGTATACTTAGTTTTGTAAATACTATACATAAAATATTGGTAGTAACATAAGCTAGAAATTATTTCTTTTCACTAACAAATGATTGTTATTAAAATAAATAAAAAATTAGGAATTAAATCTAAAATATTTTTGTATGCTACTAATCCATGGCTGCCAACATCTTTCGCTTTTCTGTACCACGGAAATTTTATAGTAAATGTTACCTTTTTAAATCACGAATCTGCCGATTAAAAAAGCAAAAATCTCTATTAAATTTTTGTGGTACAAAAAAGCGGAAGAGCTGGCAGCTATGCTAATCTAATAATCCGCATGAGTTTTAAAAGTCACCTACTTATATGTAAAAAAAATATGCCACTTTCCATCTAAAAGCATATATAATACAATGAATATGCATAAAATATTTTAAAATCTACAATAAATGTTTTTGTGTATATTATAATAACATAAATAAAGAATTATTGATATTAAATTATGAATTTATTATTTGTAACTGAAAATCAAACTTTTTTTCTCTCCTTTTTTTTTTTTTTTTTTTTTTTTTTTTCGATGACAAACGCATGTTTTAGTATAATAAATAAATTTATTTATGCAAAATTGTTTAAGTTAAATTTCTATCAGGGATGAGATTTCCGCGTTTTTGCACACCAGTATTTTGTTAGAGAAACAGATATTTCATTTAATCGGAACGTTTTTGCGATTTAAGAGAGCAACACTTTCTCTTAAGCCGCTATCAGATTCACGGACTTTTCGAGCAACCAACTTTACAGCCGATTTTAACACCAACTTTTTCCAGTTGAAAGGGAGAAAAAGGTTACAATTGTCTTTGCTAAAGTTGGAGGAAAACCCGGAAAAACCAGTACTACTAGTACCAGCCGTCAATATTTATCGCATTTTCGTATCAATCGCTTATCTCTGATTCGCTGAAATGTTGAAAGGTGGGAGGAAAAGTTGTGGCTAGGACAGACTTTTTTGAGATGCGGATAAAAAGTTGGGGATATTGCTGTTTGCTATCACACTGGGTGTCGAGACAGCATTTCGCGAAAAGTTGGAGGAAATCAAGAGTTGGCTCAAAAATTGCTCGAAAAGTTGGTGAATCTGATAGCGGCTTAAGAATATACTAGTGTCCAAAACGCGGAAATCTCATCCCTGATTTCAATAGAAACTTTTTTCATAATTAACACAACTATAATGTGATAAAAAATGTAATTTATTCTACTGCCCAAAAAGTGAGAAGATGATATATGTGCGGTTTTAGAAGAGTATAAATACACATAATTACATCTATCATTGAATATTAAAAACAAAGTTGTTTTATCCTTTATGTGATTAGGGAAAAAACAATCATATTTTTAATACATACAGGGGGAAAAATCATATATCTAAATAAAAAAAATAGTATAGAGCTTTTAAAAGAAAATTATGGAAAGAGCATGTTAATAGCATAAGTGAATGATTATTTAAAAAAAAAATAACGAAATATTGCAAGATTTAAAGCATATACCTGAGGATATATTTTCCAAAATGTGTAAATTATTACTCAGTTTTTATCGAAAATAATATTGAATGATTTTGCGCAATGATTTTCAATTATATTTTGTGCAATGTTTTTTGAAAAAATATGATTATGTTTATAAAAAAAATATCCATATTTTACATTTTATTTAAAAAAAAATATTTTTTAAACTCTCAGACGCAAATTAATATATTTTTCATTTATTCACACACAAAAAAGCAGTTACAAACAGTTATTCATTCAGAAGATATATCACCATCCAAACATGCAAAAATTTGATTTTATTATTACCATTTCTTGAATTCTGTAAATAATTTACATCTAAAAAATATATTGATAAATTTACATTTTAAGAAAACGTATATATATACATATATTTAATATTTATATTAAACTAATTAAAAAATATTAAATGCATAAATAAATAGGCAATGCTAATAAGATTTGTCTTCGTGAAAATTGTGTACAAGAAAACATTCGCTTGCTTTCGCTTTGTGTTTAAAATTTATTTGTACGGAATAACAATATTTATAAGACTCATAGTAAAAAGATATTCCTCATTACCATATGTATAGATAAATTTATTACACCATTAAATCCGACTCATTAGTAAATTTTTATTTGCGTATACAACCAAATTGTTAAAAGAAAATTGTGTTTAAAACAACTACTTATATATTTAAGCTTAAAAAATTCTTTGATGTCTTTAGAACAACAAAAAACACGTACCTCTCTATCTGAGCATTGACTCATTATTCCAGTTCAGTAAAAGGCAAAACCTTTCAGATAAGATTAATCAAAAATTTTTTCTTCCAGGTACCCCCAAGACGAAATTTTATTAATGAAGATTCTTTGTGCAACTTTTATTAACAAGATATTCAAATTACATAATAATTTCAAAAATTGAACCCTTAACAGTTTCTGAAGAATCCAGTAAATTTTTCCTTTTACCTTTTCAACCATAAAACCATTCAATTTGAGTTAACTTTGATGAAAGATAAATTTCTTTCGTTTTAGGTAACTGAAAAACATTAAAAGAACGAACTTTTGCTTCATATTAGAATGACGAGATTGTTCAGTTAACAAATGCGAGACGTACAATTCTTAAAAAAACAATAAAAACACGTTTTCAGTTGTATTTGTCTAAAATAATTTATTTTGTTTAATAGTTACGCTCCGGTTCAATAGTCCATTTTTTAGTTAAATTATTTCGTTTGCGGTTCAAAATTTAAAATGCCAGCATGTTTCTGACCGTAATAATGATATTTTTTTACATGTGCATTTTTGCTTTCTTTTATGTTTTACAAGAAGAAAGTATTGGATTCGTGAGAATTTTAAGCTTCTGGTTTCCGACAGGTTTACACGATTTAGGGTTCAGAGTTCCCGAAAAAACATGTTTTTTTAAAATGTCAGTCTGTGAGTCTTTGACTGTCAGTCTTTTTGTCCATCTCTATGTCTGTCTGTATGTGGCATACATTTTGTGGGTGCCCTAGCTCAAAAACTAATGTACGGAATTTAATAGAAATTGATATTCAGTTAGTACCTGTTGTAATTGGTGCTGATTACGTTTTGGTGAAAATCACCCAACAAGTGACGCTGCTATGCTGCATTTTCAACGATTTCTGCAATAGCTCTATATCAATAACTAATGCCCGAATTTTCATTAAATGTCATGTTCAAGTATTCCATGATACATATTGGTGTTGATTATAATTTGGTGTAAACAGCTCAGCAAGTAGGGTTGCTATGCTGCATTTTTTACGATTCTCGAATTTTCAACAAACTTTATATTCAGTTAGACGTTGCCATAAATTGTTGCTGATTAGGTTTTATTGTGAATCACTTAAATGGTGGCGCTGTTGTGCTGCATTTTTCATTATATACTCGATTTTAGCAATAGTTAAATTTCAAGAACTAATGCACGGCTTTTCATACCTTTGAAATCTCATGATGGGCATAGATTGCCATTTATTTTTGGCTCTGTGATAGCGAATTTTGAAGTATTGATATGTATGAGATAGAAGAAAGTTTTAGAATTGGTACATCTGACTAGTTTTAATACAAAAATCTCAAAATACACTTGCAATTAATTTATTTTTAAACAATCAGGAACCACAGAACTCTGAGGTGAAATCCGGTTACCGCCAATAAATAAATTTAACACTAGAACGGCGGCGAGGGGTCATTTTGACCCTTGCCGAATGAAAACATTTCGATTCGAACCAGAATTTGTTTTATAATATAAGATTAAACTATGCTGAACAAAAATACCTTAAATAAATAAGTTAAATAGTTCTAAATAAAAATTCTGATGTGAAATATTTTTATAAAACTTGAGCAAAATTTCCCGCCGTTCTAGTGTTAATTCATTTTACCAAATTGTACATTGTATAGAGATTTTTTTAAGTACATTCAAATATCAAATTGCTTGTTTGAAACACATAACGAACACGGAGCACCGTTGTAAAACTGTTAATAATTAAGAGAAATATCTAAAGCAAAATGTGTAAAAGGATTGGCTAATTAATTTCATGATTTCAAAAAGTAGAAATTTAAAATATCTTTGAAACGAGAATTTATAAATTTACTTTAATAAGGAAATTAATTTTGTAAGGTTTTCTATTGGACTTTAAAATTAAATTCAAAATTGAATTCTTAGAAGAGTTGTTTAGATATTACATTTCACATAGTTCGTAGAAATTATTTATTTTGTTCAAGCCGAAAATCTAAATGATTGCAAAATTTCCTCCAGAGAAGAACTTGATTTTTTGAACGTACGATACATTTTCACAGTAAAATTAATACTAGCAACAGAGAGTTATTTGATGGAAATAAATTATTTCTACTTTTTTCAAAACATTGTTTTTTGATTAGATGAATGAGGCTGCAATCAAAATTTTTACATCGATCATCAACGATTTTTAAAAAGCATTCAAAATAAGTATTTTTCACTTTGAAATTTGAATACTGTTTAATGTGGCGATACTGTTACAAAATTATAAATATTTCTATAAATTACAATATATTACAAATATTCGCAAAATGATTTATATACACTTATTAGTATATAATCACCGTCAAAAATGACGGAAAGTGAATGATAAATCTTCAAAAGAATAGTTTAAAAAATATATTTCTGACTTAACGCTTAAACGCACCATTTCCAGCTACACATTCTATGACGAAAATGCTTTTTTAGGTTCCCTCTACATTAAAAATTTGTCATTAAGCGTGACTTATTTTTTCACTACAAACTATATTAAAATTGAAAATTTTATCTGCAAGATAATTAAAATATGTTGTACCGATAGAAAATATTAATTTTATTTGCAATGTGTTCAAATCTGATAAAATGCATTGTAAAAAAAGTACGATTACAACAGAAAGTTGACGCCAAAAGAATTAGCAAGAAACATAAGTTCCTAATTTATTGGGAATTAAAACGGCCTACAGGGGTGCTGCTCGCAGCCTTCGGTACAGACAAAAATGTTTCTTTAATTTCTTTTTAAATAATGTTAAAGTGCCATTGAAATAATCCTTTATTGTAAATGCATTTGAAAGTTTTAGATATTCAAATTCGGATAATTTTTACTTTGTCATATAAGAGAGAAAGCAAATGTCACAGGAAATCTGAAATTGTGCAAAAGAATAGTCATTCTGAAAAAATTAAAAATACATGTAATGCAATGTGCTTGCATGGACCTTCCTAGAGCGAAAGTTATATCATTTCTTCAGCAGATGGCGATAGTTATCTGTTATTTTTAATTTAGAACTTTTTGTTGTTGCTGATTTGACCCTTAAATTTAGAACTTAATTGGATGGTTTTTGAAGGTGTTAAACAAAGTTAACATATTTAAAGGTTTTAATATACTTTTACAAATATTTTAAAATCAGTATCGGTGTTAGCCTGTATTTTCTTTTTTAATGAAGCATTCAAAGAGTCATTCATTTGTTTGTATATTTGCTGGAATTTGAATCTGAATGAAAACAGTATCGTTTGTTTAGATCTGATTTCTATGATTATAATAGCTTAATTTTAATTTAGAACTTAATACATTATAAATGGATATGATACACATGTTTTATATGAAAATATGCTGAACAGACATGATTTCAAGTAGAAAAAAATATCATTTCGCTGTCATATGTTAGAATATGTTTTTCATTAAGCCTAACATGGCGTTTAGCTACGGTCGATTCGCAGACCAGAGTGGATCGCACCAGCATGGTTACCGACAGTTTCCTGCACTCAGATTTTATTATAAGTAGATAGAGTTATATCTTAGGTATATAATATATTTCAGAAGCAAAGTCATTTAAAGACTAATAAACTGTAGATAAAGAGCCTTGTGATTAACAGCGCAAGACAATTTTTTTGTAAATTTCGCTTTATATAATATAAAAAAATCCGGCAATCTCCAATAATTTTTTTTTATTTTTTTTTATTTTTTTTTTTTTTTATTTTATTTATTTATTTATTTATTTTTTTTTACATTGCATCAATTTATGTGCATATAAGATTTTCTAAAGATTGTGAAAATATAAATTCAAGATTAGATGAAAATTTATATGTTGTTACGAACATTTTACATGGTTAAGTCCTTTGATTGAAAATCTGTAATTCTTACAAATGATATAATGTAAAAGTACTTTACTTTAAATGAGACAGAGCCTTTTGAAAGCCACATTGAATCTCGAGCTTTACTTTCCGATTTAGAAAAAACTCGTGGTATTTTATGATTCTTATCTATGGGTGCGATATAACGGCGATTTTTAAATTAAAGTATACACTCATACGAGACCTTTTCCTATCTTAATAAGGATATTTAATTAACTGCAAACAAAAAAAAATTGCATCTATTGGAGGAATTGATAAAATCATTTGCATTAAGTATTCTTAGAAACGGTAATGTTTTCAGATTGTTTGAGTAGTTCTGTTTAGGATATATAAATTTACTTAAATTTACTTACATTTACTTACATTGCATTATGATATTTTTAGCTTGAATTCGCGTAACACAAAAAGGTTTCTTGGGAAAAACTATTCATATAAGTCAGGGCTGTCCAACGCGTGAAGATTTGCTTGGCGCCCTTTTGAAGGTTTCCTGTTTTTAGACATTTAAAAAGTAAAATTCCATTATAAGGAATTTTTTTTCTTTAAAATATTTAATACTTACATTAGAGATATTTTCAAAACGTGTGAAAATGCATTAAAAACCAGAAACACAATTTGAAAATTTAATCCTGCGTATTTTTCATTTGTATATTTCCAGTTTTTGTTTATAAAGTGTAATTATGACGGTTAAATTTGGTAATAATTGGAAATAGCTCTTTTTAATACTTAAGAAGTAACAGAAAAAAAAAATTCACTTCCTTTGTCCCTTTGAAGACACATGAAAGTCCAGCTTTTTTCTATTTGCTGTTGTCACAATGACCCATTGGCTGTTTTATACGAGTGATAAAGGGACTTAATTTTTCCTTCTTGACTTTTGAAATTTTAGAGGTTTTTATATTTCAGTTTACTTAGAAAAATTAATAAAACAGTGCAGAATGATTTCAATCTATGAAAGCACTACCAGAATATGTCTCTTGAACCACCCATATGGATTGGCCACTATTATACTTGTCTTTGTTTCTGTACTTTTTATAGAAATGAATTCAAGCCTTCAAAAAAGTCAAAGCGTATTTTCACAAAATAAAATAAACCTAGCAATATCTCTGATTTCAATGTTTATTTATTCGTTTGTTTATTTTGTTATTTTTAATATTATTGATGCGATTAAAGTTTTTGGCATTTTACCCTACAAACATTTTTGAGAACCCTCATAGAAAAATGCATAGTTTGAAATTTGATACATGTAACTCCAGCACCGCAGGGACTGTTTGTCTACCACTTTAAGATTCATTTACCTTACGTTAAAACGTGCGTTTATATAAATACTGTGCTATAATATTGCCTCCTGTTTTCAGTCATGTAAAGAATGGCGCCCTTCATTGAGTGCCATGGTCTGATGTGCGCCCCTACTTACTGAAAGGTTGGGCAGGGCTGATATAAGGCTATGTAATGATATCCTTTTATGACATCCTGTATATAAATTTATATATAATGTGGTAGATCATCCTGTTTCCATAACGCTTACTTTAATTCTATAAGTAGCAGAAGTGGCAGTACCACGTGATGCCAGTATAACGCTGATTCACGTAACATATAGAGATGTAGTGAAAGATTTTTCAGCGTGCACGCCTGATGGCGAAATAGAATGAGACTTGATAGACATTCCGAGATCATACGAAAAATGATGTGTCCAGCATAGTTTTTGAAAGATTTTCCAACAAATCCAAAATATTATACATCAATAGTTGGAAAAATATCAGATTTGTTTGAATTAACCCTCTATGTGATTTCAAGATTGATATTTATGTTACATCATATCTTAAAAGTTAGTTCAATTAAACAGATAGCACAGTTTAAAATTCCCATTCGGCAATTTTCGTTAATAAAAGGATATGTACTATATATCCTTTGTGCATAGGTGTATATCATCTATAAAATTTATAAACACCAAGAAATATGTAAAAAAGGTTAAATTTTAAAACGCGTACGACAATTGAAACACACTACCAAAATTAATCTTAATGGGCTGTTCTATAGAGAAATATGTGTGTGTGTTCCTGTAAATGAAAGATATATATTATATATACTCCAGATACTACAGTAAGTGCTTATAGTACACATCAGTGGTATATATAATTTTCAATATGGCGATATATATTTAATATCAATTTATATATAATTTCAAATAGTGTAATATCTTTAAAATACACTGCAAGCGATTTTTCCCCATACGCCGTAATGTAATAGGCTACTTTTGAGTGTCCATGTAAATGAATCATAAGTGCCAGGTACTTCATATTCAATACCGACCAAACGATAAGAAACTCCAGTAACATATGTCAATTTTATGGCCGTTATGGTATATTTACGCGAGTTATAGTACAGACAGAGGGACAGACAAATCCAACTCATAAGCGCCTTTCAACGTCGTTGGAAATTGTTCAAAATAGCTCGTTAAATACGATATAAAGTGTGTGAAAATTTTTGGGGAGGGTGGAGCATGTATCTGCGGACTAAGATGTTCATTTAGTTTTGAATGAAGATGTAACATTATTCTTCTGTAAATAGCAAACTGTGAATAGTGAATGTCTTCAATATATAATTTAAATCAATCTCTGAGTGAAGCCAGCAATTATTTTTTTTAAATTTACATTGCTATTTCCTTCCGTGATATTGTAGTCAAACTAATTAGGGGAGCATTTTTCACCAATAAAATATTTCTGATGTTTTTTTTTTTTGTTTTTTAATAAAGTTTTAAATTGATATTAGAAATGTAATTACAGAGATTTTTTTCACAATCGCATTAAAATACAGTTTAATGTACGAAAATATGAGATTGGAGTAAGTTGAAATTGAATCGGTATAATGGCCATTAGGTTAAACAGACAAAACATCCTGCACGTGACACTTTTATAAATACCTATATCTATTAACTTAATAGTTCTTTTAATATAAACTATACATTAAAAACAATACAAAACCTTAGAATTTCATATTAGTATAGTTATTTTAATTTGAGGATACCATAACATTGTTAAAACAGCTGTAATATGTAGTAAAGCTGCCCTACACCTGCTGTGGGTTGACCCTTTAATATGTTGAAAAACCCCTACATTTTATGCCCTTGACATAAGTGATTTCCCCGTTTGTAATACGCTTAAAAATATCCGTATTTTAAAACTTAGACCCGCGTTCAGGGCCATTACGCGAAAAACAGACAAAATATCGTACACGTTATGTTTACATAAATACCTATATCAATTAACTTTTGTGTTGCTAAAATATAAACTACACGTTAGGAATGAGAAAAACTTTGTAGATGTTCATATTAACAGAGTTGTTTTAATTTGAGGATACCATACCATTCTTAAAACAGCATTAATATGTAGTAAAGCTGTCTCACACGTACTGTGGGATTTCCCTTTAATAGGTCAAGAAAACCTTCACATTTTATGCCCTTGATATAAGTATTTTTTCCCGTTTTTAATACGCTTACGAATCTCCAGATTTTAAAACTCAGACCCGCTTTCAGGGTCCATTCCATGGACCTGAAATTCCATGGACCTTTTGTCCATTCCATGAAAAACGGACAAAATGTCCTACCCGTTAAGTTTATACAAATACCTATATCTATTAACTTCTGTGTTTTTGAAATATAAACTACATATTAACAATAACAAAACCTATTTAGATGTTCATATTAGCATAGTTGTTTTAATTTGAGAATACCGTAGCATTGTTAAAACAGCAGTAATATGTAGTAAATCTGTCCCACACGTGTTGTGGGATGGTCCAACCCTTGAGGGGCGGTGGTATATTTATGAAACCACTTAATTTTAATTCCAAAATGCCACATTGACACCGGAATTTTGTTAAAAATTTTTCGCTTTATTATATGTGTGAAATATAGCTTTTCCTTATTTACAAATAAATTTGTATTTTAATATAGGTGTCATTCATTAATTCTAAATCTTGAACAATGGAATTGCTTTGCCGCTGAAAGGGTTAATATGTTAAAAAAAAACCCACATTTTATACCCTTGACATAAGTAATGACATTTATTTTTATTAAGCGCCTGTTATCATAATAAGAAATATTGCATATATTTCTCCTTAATCTTAAAATTGAAGTATTCCCGATTATCCGAAAATTTCGATTTTCCGAAAGATGGTCGGTCCCAATTACTTCGGATAATCGATGTTCTACTGTAATTATAAGTAACAAGTGTAAAATAGTGACATTCTATCATATTAATGTATTGAGTTACGAACCTTATTAAGCATGTTTTCATAATGAAATACCAAGCACATTATCATCGTTATTGGTGTACTGTTATACTTTAGGATGTTTTAGATTAATTGTCTTATAATTATTTTGAAAGTATTTAACTCCATTTATAGGTATCATACCATATTCAATGGAAAAATAAAAAATATATTTGTTTAACCCATTTTCGGCCAAAGGTGCGTAAACGCACCATTTCAATAAATATATTTTTATTAACACTGTGATGAATATTTTTCACTAATTTTATTTTTCTGCTATTTTTAATGGTTTTTGAGACATCTATAAAATATCAGTAATTCAGTTGGAGTAAACACTTTCTGTTGAGAAATTTTCAAAATGCGCTAGTCTTTTAAAATTGAAACGGTTATTGGCAAATTCAACTTTTAGAAAATGTATAATTATTCCACTTGAGATTAATAATATGTTTTTATAATGGATTAAAGTTGCAAGTTCTGTACATAAAATAATAATAAAACAAATGTCATAAAAAATTTAAAAAATATATTAATTTTAAATTTAATGGTGCGTTAGCGCGTCATTGACCGAATGCATGAAAATGCCGAACGCATTTTATTTCTCAAATAAAATATTATTTTTCATGCGCGAAATTTTTTTTGTCTTAATGAACGTAATTTAAGCATATTTAAATGAAAATAATACCACATTTTATAAACTTCCTATGCTTGGCCTAAAATGGGTTAAGGATAAATAAAAGTTATTGAACTT
The DNA here is from genome assembly GCA_963932465.1 of Maratus speciosus. Lineage (NCBI taxonomy): Eukaryota > Metazoa > Arthropoda > Arachnida > Araneae > Salticidae > Maratus > Maratus speciosus. The sequence continues at coordinate 152,975,910 of OZ010794.1, read as the reverse complement.
TTATTTATCCTTAATCCATTTTCGGCCAAGCATAGAAATTTTAAATTGTGAAACTTTATTTTCTCTATTAGAAATAAACATAATCTAAAAACCTCGTGTTCTGGTAATATACACTGTTAAGTGCAATAGTAAATATTAAGGAATGAATGAAAATATGTATCTACTAAAAGTACATTTCCATGGTCTATCTCTGGTCTATTTACATTCTATCTTCCTATCTGGTCTATGTTCCATGGTCTATCTACATTTCCATGGTCATTAATTATCTCTACTTTTCAGAAAAATGATTTAATCATCTGTATTATGTAAACAAATGAGAAGAAATATGATGAAATTACTCAATGAATAAATTATTTTTTATAAACGGATATGATAAGTATCATTCGATATTTAATGGAATTATGGAAGCAAACATTTAAATAATTATAAAGTTATATGTTATTTCTAAAGCATTAATTATTTAAACCCAGTTTAATCTAATAAAGTTTTATTTTATTTATACATTCATTTAATTTAGCTACTAAACATAAATATACAAATTCCTTTTAAATATCAAAATCTAAGCACATTATCAAAGTCATATTCACTTTAATGGGTTTTATAGAAATAATGTTACACTTTTCAAGCAATTTGTCAAAAGCATTATTCATATTTCCATATTTAATGAAATTAGAGAATCATATATTTAAATATTGATTAAGGAAAATTAATTCTTTTATATGTTACATTTATTATTAAAATTATGGTAATTCAATACAGTCAAGTTCTATTAATATATTCACTTAAATATTTTACTAAATATAATGAATCTAGTTTTTAACATTTATCAACATACATTAGCAGTTCTACAATTTGATTAATGCATAAAAATATTTATTTTTATATATTATATCTAATTGTTTTTAATCAACAAACATGTCAAAATCTTAAATAAATTTCGAGTGGAAAATTTTCTATACATGCTTCTGCAACTAAATTAAATAAAAATAAGTAATAAATGAAATACGTTTCAAAATAAATATTGTTTTTTAAAAGATTTTAAATATATTTTATATTAGAATGCACCCTACTGGTATAATTTAAAGTTTCAATTTTATATTGATAAAAGTCGGTTTTAAAAATATATTTCATTATAACGTTTCTCTTTTATTCACATTAAAGGAGAAAAATAATTTTAATACGTTACAATAAGAAATTACTTGGCTTAGTACAATATAAATAAAAAACAACGTTCAAAGCACCAAACCACTTTATTTCTTCTTGCAAACTAGTTTCAGTAACCATAGCATATCTTCATCAGTTCAAAATGTGATTGCTCAGAAAAGAAAATTCCTGAAATATATGTAGAAGAAGCGGATTCAATAATAAAGTTTATTAGGTAATAAACTTACAGGAAACAACCAATGAAAGAGAAGTTCCTTAAAATTTCCTTTCGTATTTCTGTTAGCTGATAAACTTTATCTTTGAATCTACTTCTCTTTCAGTGGCTGTTTCCTGTAATTTTATTGGCTAATAAACTTTATCACTGAATCCGCTTCTCCTACATATATTTCAGCAATTTTCTTTTCTGAGCAATCATATTTTGCACTGATCACGGTAAGGTATGGCTACTGAAACTGGTTTGCAAGAAACAATAAAGTGTTCTGGTGCTTTGAACGTTGTTTCTTATTTGTAATTTTAATATGTATTTAAGTCGCTCTCGGTAATATTATCAAAAGAACTTTTCGTGCATTTTTCGTGTCAAATACCACATAAACGAGTAACACACATTTCTTGATAAATTTATTTAAAAATCCTTCACTACTCCACACTTTTCACAGTTCTTAGTTAAAAGCAAATTTAATTATAATTTCGAAACTCGTGCTCTATTTATTTATATAAAATACTGTAGAGCGCCAATTATCGGAACTCCAATTAACCGAACATCCAATTATCCGAACAACCTATTTCAATAAAAAAAATATAACCGAACAACCAATTATACAAACACCCTATTTCTCGCATTTTTTTCCGCTTCAGATTATCATGCGAATTCGAATCCCCAATTAGTGAATCGTTAGGAGACGTAACAAGAGAATAAAAGGCTTAGGGAAAGGGGGGTGAAATGAAGGATGGTGAAAACGAATGCTCTAAAAATGACACAGGTCCATTACATAACGAAGCCTTTGAATTTTTGGAAACATCTGTGAAAGGGTTCGAACGGCAGAAGAACGCTGATCCTATCCAACTAACGTATTTAAGAAGAATTCGAAATATGGCAGCATTGACAAGAACGTCTTCTTTGAAGCAAGCACCAATCGAATACTTTTTTTTTTCTTAAATTATAATCTCTGATTTCTGAAAGTGATAAAAAATGAAAATGAAATTTTTAAATGATAAAAAAGTAAATAAATAAATAAAAAAATAAAAAAACCAGCACTAACTGGTGCTGCCAGTCCTAAGCCTGAATAAAATATGGATGTTTTAGTATAGTCAGGAACATACCTTAAATTGTCGGTCCATTTATCCGAACTTTTGCTAATCCGAACTAGGGTCTGTCACGACATGGTCGGATAATCGACGCCCTACTGTATATGTATTTTTCCTTTCTTAAGAAAGCTAAAATTTTAAATTAAAAGGTTTACTTTTCATAAAATATATATGGCATTTCTATTACAAATATTTTAAAACTAACTCATTCATACGAAAATTAAATTCGAGCAATTATGCTTAAATATACCTTTAGCAACATAATTTTGTTTGTCCATACTTAATATCAGCAAATGAATCGCTCATAATCCATACAAACTAAAGTTCCAAATTTTCGTTATACGCAAGCGTTTTCTACTTTGTGTATAAAAATGAAGATAGTATTTTTCTAAGTCTATTAATATTTGCATTACAATTCAGAAAATATAATATTTTATATGTATAAATTATGTAATTCCCTGAATATGTAATTTCCTGAATAAAAAACATAAGCATTTATTTTTACTATCACAATTTTGCACATTCTTCAATTTTCATGGATAGCAAGAACAGCGTTTTATATTGAAATTTATTAGTTTTGTCACCATGGCTGAAAAATTTAAACTAATGGATGTTAATTAATAAAGGTATAATCTTTAAAATATATTGATTAAATAAATGCAGGTTTTTGTTTTAAGATAAATCTTTCTTTCTATTCAAATCAGCTATTGTTACATACAGATAACATATTTAAATAAATTATAAACTATTAATGAAGCCATTATCTTAAACTATATATATAATACTTAATATAATGTATGTTTTTTAAAGCGATCTTATCATGAAAAATAATAGATTTTTCCCTTAAATCAAATTAAAATTCCACATTACTAAGAAATGATGAACTATTTTTTTTAACTGCAAAATATTATATAGTAATAATTTTCTTATCATGTGACAGTTTTTTGAGTAAAATCATGGGTAAATAACGAGTATTTTCATTTAATATTTGAACAAAAACCATCGTTTAACTTAAGATATTTTCTAAAGCAAAAGAAATAAAGAAATAAAAAACAAAATATTTTTTTTTTCGATATAAAAAACCTGTAAATTGTATTTTTTATATCATTACCTATTAATGCTTTGCCACTTATTTACTTATATCTATGAAATATAGCTTTTCTTCGAATCCTATTAAGCCGGAAAGTTTTTTTGGCTATTTTTATGCATTAATTTTCATTATAGTTAAACAGTCCCCTTCTCCCCGCACATACTAGCTATCGCAATGATAAAACATGCAATTAACATTCCGTTTTAAAATAATCAGTCATGCTAACAGAAACCCTCTAGTGTATTTGTCCTTTTCACAGTGACTGTTTTTAGGTGCGTTCGTAATTATATAAATACGTAGCACCTATACTCGTCGTTCAGTCCGTCTGTCTGTCCGTCCGTCTGTCTGTCCGTCTGTCTGTCCGTCCGTCCGTCTGTCCGTCTGTCCGCATATAATAGAGCAAAAACTACCCAACCGAATGGTCTGAAATTTTAAATATATGATTGTTGTAAAATTTTATCGAGCCATTTCAAATTTTATGAAAATCGGATGTACAGTTAAATTACAGGGACAGTCAAAAGTTTTTTCTTTACATTAAAGCCAATGGGAAAAATTATTGCAAGTGCATTTTAATGATGTTACAGCTTTACGAATGGGCTGAAATTTTAAACATATAATTATTGCGAAATTTTGTCGAGCCATTTCAAATTTTATGAAAATCGGATGTATAGTTTAATTACAGGGACAGTCAAAAGTTTTTCTTTACATTAAAGCCAATGGGAAAAATTATTGCAAGTGCATTTTAATGATGTTACAGCTTTAAGAATGGGCTGAAATTTTAAATATATAATTGCTGCAAAATTTTGTCGAGCCATTTCAAATTTCACGAAAATCGGATGTATAGCTTAATTACAGGGACAGTCAAATTTTTCCGTTACATTAAGGGGAATGGGAAAAAATTATTGCAAGTGAATTTTAATGATGTTACAGACTATGCACTTATGAATTGCAAATAAATACACATTCAGTACAATATGGGGTGCAAAAAATAATTATAAAACTAGTTATAGTACGAACGCCCCTCATTTGCCACGTTTGACGAGCAATTTCCAACTTGTTTCCGGTATGAATTCATTACTTTGATGGATAGTGGAAATTTGAACACACTAAATATATATGAAGCAGTATATTACTGTGGCATATTGCGGCAGCACGTTGGTGATAAACATCCAATGTGGGTGACCACTGATACCACTTCACCAGAAACGTGTTTGTATAATATTCCATACGGATGTTTATATCTGTTCAACCGTCCACTTGACCTTTTGTGTGTGTGTGTGTGTTTATATTTGCTATCTGCAAGGCCTTCAGTCTCACTATGGGCTTATTAACAGATATGTCCAAATCTCGAACTCGAGTATATCCTTCAAACAGTATCTTTTATACGCCATCGCAGTACATTCATTCTCTTGTGCAATAAACAACTAAAATTTTTCTGAGAAAAAAAAAAAAAAAAAAAAAAAAAAAAACTTATGAAACCAAACTATAATAATTTTGTTTTACCTTCGATGTACTATGAAGCGCTTATAACACCATGTGAATTTAAATTTCTGAATTAATCCTATTTTTATAACATAGTACACACATTTAAACAATCTTTAAACAAACATCAAAGAGACATGCAGAAAACATACTCCTAAAATTACATTTAAAACAACAAATCCTCTTAGAAAACGTGAATTTATCAATATGCCCTAAAATTATACGTGCTACAGTTCAAGGCATATTCAGTACGAATGTGTTATATAATAATGATTTATATTTAGAATTATTTATTATTTATTTATTATTTAGATACCTATAAAAGTGTTACTAACATTTTAAATAATATTATGTGTATGTAAAATTGTTTCCCAAATGTCCAAACCATGTATGAAGTAGTAATATATATATATTACATTCTCAGCAACTGGAAGAAACTGAATAAACTGAAAAGAAATTACAGCAATATTATATAATATTGTTAAATTTATTTGTAGCAAATTTTAATGTAATTATCACGGTGTCTTTCTCTAAAGAGAGTATTTTTATTAAGATTTTCATTAGAATATGCGAGTCAAGAAACAGGTTGAAGTACTGTAGGCCCTGATCCTTATTGTATAGTATAACCACACGTTTAGTTTTTGTAAAATGTGAATTTTTATATAAAATTAATTATTATTTAGAACTTTAATACCAAATAATGACGGAGTTACTTCACTTAATAAATTTTTGCAGTATTACTGGCATTGAATTTTACTTTACACATATGGAGATTTTAGAAAATATTTCATAACACAAATAGTTCAAATTAAAAAATCAATTAAAAAACATTGGCGATATGTTTAATATATAATTGCATCATAAATAAAGTGTACTATATGTAATTATATAAATAGATTTTCATGCCTTACTATATATATCATTTACATGTATAAATTCTATTATATAGTAAAATTGATAAATTTTTTAAGACACAGCGTTTTCTGAAATTTTGATCTCTTAAAATGATGAAGTAGTAAAACCTATTAACTTTAGTAACTGCCTATGGTAAAATAAACTGATTAAATATTTTGAATAGATAGTTACATTAATTTTCAGCAAGATCAAGCTGTATAATAAATAATTGGAATTGTAAATTTAAATAACTATACAAGAATATTTATATAAGACTGTATAATTATTTTCAATTAATACAAATCTTTGTATTTATTATTCTAGAACTTTCACTTCAGGTATTATAGCATATGCTGGCAGCAAAACAAATGGAGGTATAAAATACACAAAACGAATTAAGTTCCACATTGGACGTCGCATTATAAAAGAGTTTCTCGTAGCAAAGTTTATTTAAGATTAATATTACATTTTAGCTATTGCAAAATGCCCTTTGGGGTGACAGTGATGGAAATCGGCTATCGTCTGCGTCCGAACCCTAACCTATAGGAATTAAAATGTTAGAATATGTAAGCTAAATGATCTGCTGGATTTCAGCGACCTCAAGATTATTCGTCCACTAATGCAGCACGAAGGGGAAGAGCATTATCATTCATTATGTAGACATTATTATTAATTGCACCACTAAACAATTTAACAAAATGATTAATCACATCCTATCTGGATATCCCAACATTCATAGCTGCAATAGTAAACAAACTGTAGATCTGTGCAGCCTTTCAAAATCTTGCTGTTTTATAACGTGAATCGGCCCCTTTCTACCGATCCATTTCATAGCTTTTTAAAGCTCATTGTGCATTTTTTCTGCCACTCAGATTGTAACACGTCTGAAGTCACTCTCCATAAAAAAGAGACATATCTGTGAAACGAAATCAATTCCATTTCGTGGCACATCAATTGCAATGATTTCTACAGTACTGCAACGAGACGCATTTCGCAGGACACTGATCATAGGTCTCCCTGCATTCAGTCGTGCTTTATGCAACTTGTCTGTCAGGGTGTATCTGGATATTCAACTTTCTACAGTTGCAACGATCTCCCTTGCATATCGAGTTGGATAGCTGTCTATTTATTTTGAGAATCGTTGACAAATAAGGATTCTGACAGTTTGTTCTGGCAGTTATTTTGCTACATATAGTTCTATGCATCCATCACCAATGTCTTTATACTATTTAAAGCTTCTTGTCTTGACGGTTCTGGATTCATTTAGGTCGTCAAAGTGTTGTATTAGTGTCCGCACTCTTTCAATTTTTCTGTTTAAAATTCATTTAACGCATTACGTCTACCGCACATATCTGTGTAGTGAAAATAAATTTCAACACTACCTGATAACGCTGAACGTGAGCTACTTTTCATTGGATCCCACTTAATCTTATAACCCAAAAGCATTTTGTTAATTCCTGTTCATTTATTTTTTTCCGCCAGTGTATACTACATTATCTGCGACTGGACGATAACATACGGCATTACAAGTATCAACTTAAAATGAAATTGATGCAATATTATACTCAATAATTATGCTTCATTTATATTTAACATTGTTATTTTACAACCAATTGTTAAAATATTGCTTTATTATATTATCAATTAGCTGACCCGTCCGGCGTTCCCCGGAATCGTGATAAAAATTTTAGATGAACATGAAATTTGTATGCTTTTATATCTTTCACTCCATTTTGTCTGAATTTATATTTTTAAATAAAAAAAAAATCGCGAAAAAATATGCTATTTGGTAAATTTGGTTCGTTTTATTTTCTGCGTAATCTGATTTTTGGAGCGAAACCACGACGACACACTCCAGTTTTTACAGGTTTCGTCGACATTTTCACACATTTCGATTAGTAAAAAATATTTCTGCGCGTCCAAAAATCTAAAAATTTTACAGATGATGTAAATCTATTAAGATTCTCTAAAACGATTATGTTAAAATATGGACAGTTAATTACTTTTAGCATGGAAAAATATCGTCTCCGTGACTCGGTAGGTGACCTGCGTTCGCCGTTTTATTTGAAAGGATAAAATTTATATTTTAAAAAACCAATAGCACCTTCACAATATCCTTCACAACACACAGAAACAGAGCGAAACTTTCTTTTGTTAGTGCAACTATATCTTCATTTTTAATATGACACAAAAGATATACAACATACTTATGTTAAAAATTCCCTTCTTTAGTCTCTAATTACATTCATGACTTTGTTGCCCACTCTTATTTGATATTCAAGAAATTAAAAATACATAATTCTAAAGTCTAACTAAAAAGTTATTCTTAATGAAAAAAAATTATCAATATTGTATTTTAGTATACTACTAAACGTTTTATTTTTCTCGATTTCTGGACTGGAATAAATAATATTACCTTTTTACATGTGATTAGTTCAGTATTTTTCAACGTAGAAAAATGAATTCATAATGTATTCTAAAAAGATAAAGAAGAACTAAATCTGATTAAAGTTTGCGTTTTAATAGTTAATCTGTTTAACTTATTTAAAAAATTTAATAAAAAATATATTTCTCCTTTACTATTATAAAAATTTCTTTTCTCAATACACACCAATGTACTTTCATCTTCCGAAATACTTAAATAAACACAATTTTATTACAAAACATTTATTAAAAATGTAATATTATTGAATTTTATACATTGGTATATACAAAAAAAAATCCTATTAAAAATACTATTTTAGTTTTACTTTTCGAATACTTTAATGTCGATAATTCGTAAAACTATTTATCGTGATCCATTAATTATTTGCTCAACGATAGAAAAAAAAAGAAGTTGATACATTCTTTTAATTAGATGAGGATAAATCAATGATACTATACTATTTTTAATGATCAATCTCTTAATATTTATATAAATTTGGTACAAAAACATGGTTTTTTATCCTTTTAAAAACCGTGCCAAGTGTTCAATAAGTTTTATGTGCTATAAATGTGTAAATAATTGCATTAGAAAACTTATTTGTTTGAACAAACTTAATAAAAGTTATTGGAAAATATTGTTTTGTGTGCTTATTTATGAAGTTTTTCATTCCATTATTCCAAACACTCGAGATTTTGAAACATCATGAAAGAATGATTTCTTCATTTTGACTCGTTTTTTTTTTTTTTTTTTTTTTTTTTTTTTTTTTTTTTTTTTTTTTTTTTCTTAGTTTAAATAGTGTAGACCTTGCGAGAACTAGTGTCTTTTGATAAAAAGCAATCATATATTTTAAAAATACAGTCCACAAAAAATTTTAATACTTATATATTTAATGAAAATAAAGGCATCTATAATTAGCTACATATGTAGCTAGATAATATATCTAAATACTTACTTTCCAGATAATATACTTTTATTTTTTTTAAATATATATATTATAGATATAATTTTTTTTTCCTTTGACAGCTAGTGGACAAGAAACTGCACTGAGGTGACAGTCATTTGATTGAAAAGAACTTCGATGAAAAAATATTCAGTATTTGTCAAATTTGAAATATGTCTTCTGACAAACGTGCTTCATACAAAAAGTTCTTGGACATTTCAATATAAAATATATTTACAAAGATATAAAGTACCATAAGATACAAAGTTTATTCTTCTGTTAGTGTCAAAATAATATAAAATGATAACAATTCTTAAAAGACTACATGCATACAATCATAGGTGCCAAGTTGCCACTAATCCTCCGTAATATGTAGGTTAATTTAACCCTGGTTTAACACATTTGGTACCGGAATTTTTTTTTAGAGATGAAATTAAATAAGTTTGACGTAGAAAACTGGAATTAAATAAATAAAGATTCATCAAAAAATTTTTCTGGTTCAAAACTTTGTTAAACTGGGTTAAATTAATCCTCGCATTACGGAAGTTTAGTGCGAACTTGGCACCTCTGATACAATAGATAAGATAGATACAATAGATAAGATATAATAGATAGTAAAGAATACATCAAAATTTAATAATTAAAGAACTGTAATGTATAAAAAAATTAAAGAACTCGAATGTTCATCAAATTACGTATAAGTTTTATATACAGCAAAATTAAAAGTCAATCAAATTTCCCCGAATAAGTTAAGTGCAATAATTTAAAGCGTTAAAATCCAAAATGTTAACGTACAAAACAACATCAAAACCGTCTCTGTGTTCTACCTATATACTATTTAACAATTGAAAGAAACAAACAAACAAACAAAAAAAAAAAAATTAAAAAATTGAAAGAAATCTAGATAGAAAAGTACTGTAACAAAACTTGGCCATTTAAGGGGCCTTTTTATTTCATTAAAGGTGCAATTCAACATTTTGTTTCTGATAATGAGCACTTTTATTTAAACTCACGCATTGATATTTCTGAATTCATAAATTAATTCTTAGAACGATAAAAAATTAACTTTTGGTTTCAAATTTTCATCGAATTGCATGAAACATTACGGGAATAGTACATTTGCTTCACTCACTTGTTCCCTTAGAGTTAAAAAAAAATGTAACAAAAAACACAAATAACAAAGAAAAAATGCAAGTATTCATATAGCTTAGTTTAAATACGTCTTTCAAGTTAAATAATCGCATTTCTAAAACACTGTTTACGCACTTCTATCTGATTCATTTCGGAAGTGTTAAATACTAATATTGTAAAATTATAAAATTTCGTATTCTTAATATTCTTAAAATTTCGTATATTCATTACATGAACAATGGCACTTAAATAAAATATTTTATTTGATGAAAATATCAAACAAAATTTAAAAACATACCTTACTGAACGAACAAATTATTTCATAATGTAATCACCACTTTTAAATACAATAATTCCTTAATTATAATACAGCAAAATATGAAATAAGTGATATTTTTATTGTGTTCTTCATAACTTTTGTATGCAGGGTTTAATGAAAATATTTAAAATATCCGACAGTAGGTGCCGCTGCACTTGTTTAAACTCTAAGAATGATAAAATGAACTTAATCCTTTAAAAATCCAAAATTTTTATCTCTCGTTTCAATACCAAAATAATATAAATGAAAAAAAAATAAAACTCTGAGAAATTTGATGCAGTTTTATGCTTAGATTCATTATTCTTGCAGTTTTATGCGCTGTAGGGACATGTATTGATGAAACTTGAACTATTAATTGTTTTATACAAAATGTGTGATCAGATAAACAGGAGAAGAATTGTCATTTTAGGAATTTACACTCCGATTAATGATGAAATTAATGAAGTTAAAGGTATGTTTTAAAAAAAACAAAACTTCAAAAGCTCACTGATGAAGTTTGCGGAACAAGAAAAATTATAATGATAGGTGATTTCAGTGGAATAATTGGATGCAGAATGAGACAGGATATTGTTGGCGAGTTCGTAGAGGATCTAGTCAATGATAATGGAGAAAGACTTATAAAATTTTTCAACACTAACGACCTAAGGATTACGAAAGGCTTTTATAAACACAAAGATATTCACAAATATACGTGGCATAAGCATACTAGACCACTAACAACGATTATGGACTACATAATTACTAAGCAAAGGACCCAATTTAAACTATTATATGTTAGAGTCAAAGAGGAGCGGAATGTGGTTCAGACCATTTTATGGTGAGAGCAAGACTTGGCATTTCCTTACTCGACTAACCTAATTAATGAAGAAAGGGATTCTGCAGAGATTGAAGATATTTATGTCCCCGAATATACACTGGAAGGATTGACGGAGGAAAGTATAAAAATCTTTTTTCCTCCTAGTAGGGATTGAAAAATCAGAGGAAAGAAATAATACTAATACAACTGAATTATATCGACATATTAAATTATCTGTACATGAGGCTGCAAATGCAGCATTGAAACAAAAAAGAAAGGGACGAACTTGTCAGAAAAAAAATTGGTGGGACGAAGACTTTGAAAGGAGTATAAAACAAATAAGAAATCTATATTAGATGGATGAGCTCAAAAAAAGCAAGAATATAGACAGCTTTATAAAACTATTGAAAAAAAAAACACTAAGATATTAGTACTAGAGAAAAAAAAGAACATCATGGGAAAAAACATGCGGATAAATAAAGACATGTATAGGAGGAAGACGTTGCACACAGGCATGGGAGTTTTTAAAGAAAATTAGAAAAGCAAGTAATAATTCATTGCAAGGAATATCTGTTAAGAAATGGGAAGAATATTATGAGATTTGCTTACGGAAACTGGAGGTGAATTTCAAGAAAATAATACAGGTATTGATTTTGTGGTACAACATATAATGCTGGAGCTTGAGAGAGTTATTAGAGTAATTAAAAAGAGCAAGTGCTCCCGGTGGAATATCCACAGGGCTGATCAAATTGATTAATTATTCAAATTAACTAAGAATTAATTAAAAATCTAAAAATGCTTAACCCTTTGAGGGGCAAGCAATTGCGTTTGTGTAATGCTGAATTCCCACCGGAAAATTAGAAAAAAATTATTTCAAAATAAGCAAAAGCAATTTTACGACTTTTTTCCCACCAAAGTTAGAAAAGTAAAATTTCGTAATTTTTTTTTCTTGTGTAAATCTTTATTGATCGTAGGTGGGATAAAATATATCCCACCGCCCCTCAAGGGGTTAAACGGAGAGGAAACACCACAAGAATAGAGATTTGATATTTAACATCAATATATAAGAAAGGAGACCAACAAAAATGTGAGAATTACCGAGGCATTACGATAACAGCAACGTTTAGTAGATTATATGAACGAATGTTAAGAGATTCCATTGAAGAAGAAATTAGAATGAAGGAAAGTGGATTTAGAGCAGGAACATCATGTATGGATAATATATTTTGTCTTAAACCAATTGTTGAATAGGAAATGGCAGTGGGAAATCAAATTCGTCTTCTATTTATAGATCTTGCGAAAAATATGATAATGTTCCAATAGCAAAATTATGGAACCTATTAAATGAAATAGAATAAATTCACGTATTGTTAGAGCAATCCAAGAACTTTACAGACAATCAAAAACAAAGATTAAAATAGGCCAAACATTAGCAAAAGGAATAAGAGATAAAGGATTCAGACAGGGATGTTGTATCTCCCAGAAATTTTTAAAATTTAAGTTGAAGAAGCATTAAAAATTTGGAAGGCAAAATGCAGAGGAATGGACTTTATATATGAATGGAACGTCACTTTTTACTCTACAATTCGCAGATGACCAAGTTATAATTGCAATATGTAAGAGTCATTTAGAAAAAATGACGGTAAAAAGTAAGGAAGAATACGATAGATAGGGACTTCACATGAACATCAGCAAGACCAAATGCTAATGTAGGGTAATTCCGGGATTTATGCCGCACATTTTTTTGAATTTGTGTATAAAGTCCCATGGTAGACATAAAATAGAAAAAAAATCATGCTGTGCTATTTAATGTTAAATATAAAACGCGTGTACCGCGACAAAAAATCTTAAAACAAATGATTAATATTTTTTTAACAATTTTTTTCTAAAACATTACACTGCGGCGCGTCACCCGTACATTCAGGTTGAGACGCCGCACTTGTGCGGTAGTTATGCAGCGCTTGTAATAAGAACAGAATGAAATTATAAATAAAAATATTTAAAAAAATATTCATATCTGGACTATAATTAACGATGCGATAACAAAATGAAACTGAAAGAGTACAATTAAACGTATTAGTCGATTCAAATTAACAATTGTTGCCTACTTTCAATATTAAAGTTATCGACTTATTTATTTTACATTAAATTTTAATTGCTATTTCAGCAACAACATAACATCAATGTATTAGAAAGGAAAGATATAAAAAATAAAATTGTGTTGACATAATTTATTTGTTAACCCTTTTGGGGCCGGTGGCTTTTAGACGAATATTATTCGGTTGGTACCACTTTTTTATAAGAAGATACCTTTACTTAAATAATCATGAAAATGCTCTAATTAAACAAAGCAAATATTACTTTTCTTTTTTACTGGTGCCAGAAACAAATTTTGTAAGCTCTTTATGAACGTGCTTATATGCAACTTTGGTCCCGAATGTGTTAAGATTCGTGTAAGATTCGATTAAAGTGTAAGACACTTTATTTCGACTACAATCTACAGAAAGAGTGTCGAAAAGTACAGTCTTTATGTAACTACGTTTAAACACATGATGTAACGAAGCCAATTACACTTCCTCTCTTTTGGAGTAGTTTTCTAAACATTCCTTGCGTTACGCGTACATCTGCGTTACGCGTAATTCATTATTATTATCTTGACTTGCATATTTCTTTCCCTTTATACTTTTTATTTTCCGCTGCATCTTTCTTGCCCTTCTTACTTTTTATTTTCCCCTTTTTTTCCATTGGTTTTAGTAAACTTGATGACATGCCTAACATGGTTAGTCTGTGCAAAAAGAAAAGGAAAAGTTAATAGCGCTTAATCATCCCGTACAAAAGAAACTGCGGGATGTATACCAGAAAAGCAGTGCGGCATGTATCCCATTTTGCATGGTGCAGACGCCGGCCATCACAGTTACCTGCTATCGCTAAGGGAATGGCGTAACCATACACACAGTACTCTATACAAACCCTACACTTAGTTTTGACTTCGAAATCATGCATGCATTTAGTAATTCGTATGAAAAGTATTTAAACATAACGTGTTTAAAAGATTGGACAGTGAAATCATGCACTTACGTCAAAATAAGGATTTCACTTCTACAAGTAAACATCGAAATGGGTTTCACGCTATACACTGGTTAAAATAATCTCATTGCGCACCTACAATGTGCGTTTGACGACCATCTATGGATAATTACAAGAAATACAAGGGGTGCGGCATCTATCCCGTATGTGGCAACTCTCCCGGAGTTACCCTATAGGAAGAAATGAGACAGACATAAATCTAAATAATAACATAAAAATAGAATTTTGTAAGCATTATACATAGAAGACATTATAAATGTATTGTCAAAGTATATTGTAGACATCTCGGTATAGACATTAATAGAGAATGAAGAGACTCACAGGAAATTAAATACAGAAATTGGCAGGTGAGAAAGGCTGTAAAACTATATTCTGTTTGGTGGAGTAAGGAGATCGCTAGGAAAAGAAAGTATAATATTTACAACTGTATTTTAAAGAGCATATTGTTGTATGGAGCAGAAGGATGGTGAATTATGGAGAAAGAAATTAGCGGCAGTAGAAATGGATGCCCTAAGGATATGATGCACGATATCAAGAATAGAAAGAATAAGAAATGAATAAATCAAGAAAATTATGAAAGTAAAGGGAACCATATTAGATGATATTCAAAAAAGCAATTAATCTGGCATGATCATGTTAAAAGAGTGAAGGATGAAAGACTTCCCAAAATCACATTCAATTAAAAAACAAATAAAAAAAGGAAACGGGGGGGGCACGAAAGAACTGGATGGATGATATTACAAAGTCAGTGAGGGATGGAGGTATTGAAGAGGACTGGACTCTTGACCGAAAAAATGGAAAAATGCTATTGTAGCTTCTTCGGATGGTGGCATATGACGTCCTAAACTGACTGTATATATATATATATGTGTGTGTGTGTGTGTGTGTGTGCGTTTAGTATATACCTAATGATTGCACCAAGCCAAGTATCTATTTTTATCATCTCTGTCAGAATTTTAAGAATGCACGATATTTGGAAATTCAGTTTGACAACGAATTTTTCCTGATAATAACTTACTAGTACAGATGGGTGACAAAATAATACGAACACCTATGACACCAATGGCTTACGAGGTGCAACTCTTCCATAAATGTTCGAAGCACGAAGTACCCTTTGGACAGTTCTAGCTGAAATAGAATTCTGTAGATGACTATTTATCTCTGAAGTTGCCTGGGATTAAGATTGCCTTCGCTTTCGGACCGCTATGTAGGCCGTCTCCCTTTTATCCCTCTCAGAAAGCTTTATTTTCTTTCCGCTGCTGTACTTCGCAAACGACACTTTAACGCATTTCGTGTACGTTGTCATAACGGCTGACATAATACTCCTTGCACGCCCGAAATAATTGGCTATCTCCGTCACGAAGCAACCAGCGCACCGCATTCCAACAATCATTCCTTTTTCGAACTCTGACAGGTCAGTCATTATTGAGTTTTCCAGAGCGTATGGTAAGCTCATGCAACACCTATAACTGATGTTGAGCGACTGATATTTTACCTTTCATAACCACTAGGTGGCAGAATTGAGTGCAAAGTGACATGCGCGTTCTGCTTCTTTAAAAGGGACCACGAATTTTTTATGGGTGTTCGTATTATTTTGTCACTCATCTGTAGTTTGTTAACACACATGGTGACTATGAACTTATTTTACAATTTTTTCGGTTGACTAGGAACATAAAAAATCGATAATCATGGAGAAACGTATGTAAAAAAACGCGACCTAAAAAGATTACCAAATTGTAGTCCAGTTAAGAGAACATGCTGAAAAAACAGCTCGGGTTTTACAAAATGCAATAAAGTCAATTTGTGTAAGTAAAATAACCATGCATGTATTTTATTCACGTTTTTATTTATTGTTAATTTCTATACGTAGTAATTGCTTTATGAAATTAGCAAATTTTAATTTACGCGGAGTAAATTATCATCATGCAAAGTTTGCGTTCAAGCAACATTTTCCGTACAATATTTCCCCATATTTTTATACGAAATATACACTCAATAACTCTGTAAATTCGATATTTATTGTTTAAACATTTATAACATTGAAAAATACGATTAAAAAATAAAATGTTAACATATTTTACAAAACTGGTTTAATTTTATCAAAACATTTAGAATTATTTAAATATATGTCAGATTAAAAAGCCCTGAAGCTTTCAATTATGTTGTTATTGATAATAATCTGTTATGCGAAATTTATTTCAAAACATAATTTTAAAACGTCTGAATTATTCCGCTTTCTTAGAAAATTAATCTTCATATTCCAAGAATAATATTTATTTTTTAATTAAGCTATGTTTAAGAAATAAAAATTAATATACTTTTTATAAATCGTTATTCGTAAAATTGTTGTTATATTTAATGAAAATAATATTATTTTTAAGTCAATTTTATTATATTTAAATATATATGTTTAATTAAAATGTATGCACAAATAAATACAATATCCCTTTGCAATTGTATTAAAATCAGCAGACGTAATTTTGAATAAGACTTATAATTTTAATATAAGATATTTATCTAAACATTTTTCACAAATTGCTTATTGGTTATGTTAAGAAAAAATTCCTATGTCTATAAAATTGGTTTAATGTTTCTCATATTAATTTCACATAAATAAAAATATTAACCAACATATTTTAATTTCCCAATGGATTAGAATTTCATTACAGAATCTCTATTTCTGTATGCTGAAAAAAATCAAAATATATGTGAAATTTAATTATAGTTATTGTCCTTATTTAAATAACATACGTTATTAATATTTAGCAAATTCAAAGTAATATATCATCTTAGTCATCTAAAATGTAACTTATCACTTCAACAATTTATTAAATTGCAGGTTTTATAGACACTATAAAATGGAATTCAATTAAGAAGAACAAAATGCAGACCACATTTATTTAAAAATAATAATAATAAATGCGATGCTGAAATTAAGAATAATTCCAATTCAGAAATAATGCTGTGCGAAAAAAAAATTTTAGCTTTTCAAATCTAGCTGTCAAATTTATTTATGCTAATAAAATGTATCCTTGCTATGCTATTTGTAAATGTTTTGCGAGTTTAATAAATGTTGTGTGTTTGGCTTTATACATACAATTTTTAACACATAAAAATATAGTGCTGTTTTAAACATAATCTGTATCAGACAAGCTAACTTCAAAAATAATATTTTTATTATATTGGTTTAAAGCTTTTTGAGTTTTTTAATCGTGATATTTGTTTTTCAGTTAGATGGGATCAGACTGAAGTGTTAGTTCTGGCTTTTGATAAAATTAGTATCATTAAAAAGATCTTACGATCAGGATCAAGAAACATATAGGAGAGCAAGCAATCTATAAGCAGACATTAACGAGGTAAAAACAAAACGTTTCCGCAACGACGTGCAAAAGTACCAAAAACGACCGAAAAAATCCTATAACTTCTTAGTTATAATACAAATCAAATCCGTTTAAAGTAAATATTACTTCTGGGAAAAGGGGGGGGGGAATTTATGCATCACAGAGTTTTGATAAAATAAAAAATGGATGAAGAGCTGAAAAAATAGGGTTTTAGGGAGAAAAATAGAACGAAAAATAAAATAGAGATCACTTACAAATCTCTTCATAAAATCATGTCAGCAAGTTTCATGCATTTACTTATGAAAATGAGCGTTTAAATGAGTCAGAAAATTTCGAGTTGTTGAGCGTGAAAAAATATTTTTGTTAATACAGCCTTAATATGATTCTGATAAAATCAGCTCTTACAGAAAAATGAAATAAAAAAATCGTCAAATGCATTTGTTAAACTGAGTTTATCTCTAATATTTATTTGGTTATCGTTGGTGAAATTAGTACTTAAGTTCGAAATTTACGTCTGTCTGTAGGCCGCACCAGAGGGTTTTTTTTTTTTTTTTTTCTGACGTTGAACTTAAAGTACAAAAAGGATTTCATCAAGATAAGTATCTTTAGAAAAACTTGTGCGAAAAAAAAAGTATTTTACCTGACAACGGCGATATTTGTAGTACGTTACGTTATGAATAAAGAAGTGAACAAATGTAAAGATTATTATTCAATTATGTACATGATCTCTTCTAGAACACAGGAATTTTCTGCTTACCTTTTTCATTTTTAAGTTCTGTTTTGACACCCCCCCCCCTTCCTCATAGATATCTTCTTGTCAATTATGAACATAAACAGAGTCTGCGTCACGATTCTTTGTGGATATTTCATTTCTTTTAAATTCTAAAAAAAAAAAAAAAAAAAAAAAAAAAATTAACTTCATTTATTTACATTAATATTCCGTTATTGAAATATTGTTATTTAATAAATTTTTTCTACCTTCATTAATTAGTTAATTAAAAATACAAGCTCTAACTTCAAACATATTAAAATTACTTACAATAACCTCGATGGAAAAAAAAATCAATTTCGAGTTATTTGACAAAATAATTAAATAAATAAATGAAACAAAATAAATCGAAATCATTTTCATCTCCTGCGAATTTAAATTTAAAAAAAAGTAGATTTAAAATATTTTAGTTTCATTAAGTTTAAATTATGTTCAAGTTCATCTGCAGAAATAATTATTTAAGGCATATGGTGAATAAACAACGAAAAGTGTAATCCATAGCTTCTTCTGAGAATGAGTTATTTCTAAAAATAAATGTATAATTATTGTTACAGTGGTTCTATAGATTTGCAAATGTGTCGTTTTTTTTTTAGATACAAATATTTATAACGGAAAACTAAGAATGAAATAAATACGAATTAGAGTCTGGCCGAACAGAACTGCAAAACTATGATGTTTATAGTTGTTTGCTCCCGTACTATTTATTTTATGGGTACAAAATATAAATATACATATATATATATATATATATATATATGCATTTTTACGATTACCATATAGGTATGCACCCGAATAAAATCTCTATAATAAACTTGCTGACATTAAGGTCATTAAAAATTTATGAAATGTACAGACTGTGTAGATATGACATTAGTACAGTAAGATTAACCTTCATTCTCTGAATAGATTGACCGGCCTGGAGAATGGAATTTTTCTTTTCTTTTATATATATATATATATACATTTATTCTGTAAATTATGTTTTTGTTAAACAAGTTTTTAAATAATTATTGCATTGAAGCGTACTCATTTGGAATTTTCACAGAGAGTACCCACCAGCGTTTGATTTATGCGGTATTCATCACAATTTGTGAAATAATTTTACCATCGATTAATTCAAAATATGCACTAACTAAATATAAAGTTAAAATACTTATACGTTCAGCGAAGAATATTAACAGCTGTAAGGTTCACTAGATGAAGAAAATTGGTAGTTCATATTTATTGGAATTTATGTATTATAAAAAATCCTAGGAATTGCTGCAAACCTAATTTCAGCATTAATGAGATACACTTTAAATAAGCTAATCTATAAAACAAAAATTCACTTATAATAGACGAGGAAATAATTTTCAAAACTCGTCTTAGCCAATACAAATTTCTTTTTCTCTATTCTTCTATTCTGTTAGTAAACTTGTTACAGAGAAAAACACTGCAATCTGCAGGGAAACTAGTTTTATAGATTATTTATGTTATTGTAAAATCTTGGTTTACTGTCCAATATCGCTTTAAACAGGTTGGTTCATAAAAGATGGGCAAAACTTTAAGAGGTGATAGTACACAATACACATCCAAGTAAACAACTTTGATCAAAGATTTGCATGGTCGGAAATAAAACGTAAAATTGTTAGCGCATTTGAAAACTTCGCCCATGCTGCAGTCCTTTTCCGAGTTATTGGGAGAAAATGACACTAATAGCATGAAAATGCCATATGAGGAAAAAGAAGAACGCGTATGCGAAATTTCGCCTCTATTAATGCATAAATCCAGTGATCCGAGTGTGCAACTGTCTATCGTGGTACGAACGTATCGGAAGATGTTGCCCTTCACTAATAGAGAAAAGGCTGATATACATTTCATCTACAGAACTGCAAATGGAAATGGCCTAGAGGTTCAGCGGTTGTACGGAGAGCGGTTTCCCACCTTGTTTTCGTCACTTAATCGTTCTTTTTGTGTTTTTGCCTCGTATAAAAACGTCAAATTTTGCGCCCTCTACTACATTTGTGTTTTGATTCCGACCATGCATTCTTTGATTAAAGTTGTTAGGCTGGATGTGTATTATCAACTCTTAAAGTATTGCGCATCTTTTATGAAACATCCTGTATACTTGGAATCCAAAAACAAAACTTGGTCAACCAAAACCTTTTTTCATAACTAAGGAGAATTTAATAAAGTTTAATGTAGCTTACATTAAAATATTTATAAATGCAGCAAATAATATAATTTTCACAGCTTAAAGGCTCATTAGATGAAAAAGATTGGTCTGTCATATTTATTAGAATTTCCCTGTTAAAGAAAAAAACTTAAAAGTTACTGCAAACCTAATTCCAGTATTAATGAGAAATATTTTAAATAACCTAATCAAGGAATCACAAAATATATTATAATATATTTTAAAAATAAAAATTTCAAATGCCCAGACCACAGTAATAAAAAAAAGGCTAACTTTAGTAAACCGTTTTGTTCTGCCATCTACAAAAAAAGATTAAAAACAAAGGGAGTGATTTCTTTAAGTTGCAAATAGTAAAACAATTGACATAATTTAGTGCTATGAGTCAGAAATGACCGGTGGTGATTGGATGTTGCGTCCGAATATGATAACCGTATCTAAAGACAGTGTGGCTATCCCGGTTCATACGCTTCAAAAACTTTCAAGCACCTTTTATCAGAATTTTCTTAAAGCAAATTTGCCTTAAAAAACCTAACTTGAGATATAGCCACCAATAATTAAAGAAATTTCTGGTAATAAAACACCTTAAATCCCCTAAATCCCTTGATGCGTATTAACCCTGCTGAAAGGTACTTTACTGAGTACTGACATGTGGAGACACTTTTAAGTATCCAGGTGTATGACAGCACTTCACTGGTGGATTGCAAACTTTTCGACCACTATGTCGATTGATATCGATTTGAATCTTCATGTTTGCTTCATGCGGTAACTTTTCCAGACAAAATATCGTTTTTCGAAAGCACTTCCATCTCTTCAACTGAAATAGTATAAAAAATAAACTTTTTGATTGAGTGACGAGTTAAATTATATATAAATTAAGTCGATGGAAAAAATTCTGCCATTAGGTATAAAACTGTGGGAAGAAGTAAAGAAAATTACCCTATATATGGCCATGGCCAATACTATGTTAGCAATAATGGAAGTCATGCAGGAAATAAATAACCATTACGTTAGCGCCCAATGTATGTTGGAAAAGGGAATATATTAATAAGTTAATGAAACATGACTTAAACGAAATAGACAAAATCGTACAGAACTTTAAAAACATTTAGAAAATTTGTATAAAGATGAAATTTAACAAATCATTATAGTAGGTCTCCTAGAAAATTCTGTCATTTAAAGTTCTGTCACGCATACTTTTTTTAAAATTTCTGATTTCTTCATTAGCACCACTTTTTTGAAATGGTAAAATTCCCCCAGTTTTCACATTTCACATTAAGGTGAAAGCAATGGGAATTTTACCATTTCAAAAAAGTGGTGCCAATAAAGAAATCAACATTTGAAAAAAGTAGGCGTGAAAGAACATAAAAACGACAGAATTTTCTTGGGGACCTAATAGAAGGGGAGTAGCGATCATTGATTTTTTTAGGAAAATAGCAGAAAATACGTACAGAATAGTTCATTTAACATTATCGCGATATTAATTAATGGAAATTTTCCTACGCGAAAACACAGAAACACAAGATGTTTCAGCATTGAGAAAGAGATACGCGTTTTTTGTATTTCTATTTTTTAGTTCTTGCAATCTCCAAAATTTAATAAAATTTAATTTATCAAAACTAATTGATTTGTGATTGTTTAACAAAGGTGTTTCATTTATGTTGTTTTTGTTTAACAATGAGAGGATAGAAAAAACATTTCGATATGTAACTTATAAGACTCAGGTATCGTATAAAAATTTAAAAAATAATAATAACTCTTTTAAAATTTATAGCGGGACTTAAAACATTCACATAATCTTAATTCCTACTTTATTTTCAATAATTTTCAAATTTCCATTGACTATGTATGTCTGACGGTTAAAATACTTTTAATTAAAATACATTTTAGTATTTACGGAACCACCTGTGTAGCATACAGAAACTTGCTCTACACAATCCATTTAATCATTTGGGGACGAGGGTAGCGTATACGTCAAGGAAAAAGAATGCTGAAATTTCTTGATTAATTGAATCGGTCATTTTGAAAAGTGACCGATTCAACGTTACCTGAAGTTTTAAATTGGAAATTTTGTCTTATTTAATTAAACATATTTTTCTTATTAAAAAGTAGTTAGAAGCACAGACTGAAAAATTCCCGTATAACAATGTGTTTGGCGTATTTTATTCGACTAAAATATACAGCATCCGAATATATATATAATTATTATTTTCAAATATGTAGAAAATATGAATATTTAAATAGATTTCCAATATGAAAGATTTCATTGAAAAGTTCTAAAGATAACTATTGGGCAATAATGTATTTGTTGTGAAAGGCTAGCATAAATTATTAAAATAGTATGCATGGATTCAAATATTTAACTTAATATACAATAATGTAAGTTAACTTGTATAATTATTCTGATTTCTGATTTTACATAAAACGAGACTACCAGTAACTCTCTCATTCCTATTAAAAGTCTCTGCACTTAATGATTTATTTACGGATATATTACGTATTTTTCCTATTATGAATATTAATTTAAATTTCATGCGTTTGCATCGATGGAATAATTGCATATCTCATTCACAAAATAAACTTAATCTTAAAATGACGAAATATTCCAATGTATTTTAAATTTATTCGCATGCCATTTATACGTGTTTTTCTACGAGGCTAGAATTATAATAAAGTTTTTTTATAGAAATAAAATTATAATATATTTCTATTTCTTTTACATTTCCGAATATGACTTTAACGTATTTGCTACAAATTTGGATTTTTTAAACATTTTTTTCTTATATAAGATATAAGAGATTGATCATTAAGATATTAAGATATTATTAAGATATAGTAAGATATAATTATTATATATATATATTAATCATAATCATAATAATTATAAGAATAATTATTCTTGTTTCATAATAATCTCATAATAATTTATTATTATTAATTATTATGAGATTATTAAGATATAAGATTAAGATATAACTGTCACATTTGTAACGATCTAAGATGTAATATATAACAAGAGTAATATACTCAAAAATAAATTCCATCAATTTTACTTTCAATCTATATATTTAGTCAGATGAAATTTGCAAAATATATACATCATAATATCGTTTTTTTTTTTTTTTTTTTTTTTTTTTTTTTTTTTTTACTTCGATACATACATTATACTATATTATTACTTACATCTACACTGCAAATAGAGGCGTCTTAAATTAAGACACATATGTGACTGAAAAAGTTATTCAGACACTTAAGTGTCTAAATTTGAAATTTCAGACATCACATGTGTCTAAATTTTAGACACATAAGTGTCTTACTATGATCATGGCATAAATGAACTGATAAACATGTCTGAAAAATGGCGATATGTCTGAAATTAAGACATTTAGAAATTTAGACACTTAAGTGTCTAAATGCGATACAATTGTATCATATGTGTGATGACTGTATGTATAACTGTATTGCAATATGTATGACAGCACCACCAGAAAATTGTTTTCGAATGGATAACAGATGTTTAAAATATTTTTATCCATTAAATTTGGTGTTTTATATTTTTAAAAAAAAAAGTAATTTGTTTAGATTATGGGACGTCTGGAAAATTGAAATAGTTAGCTTACTAAAGTTTTGGGACTTAGTTATTTTTGGCGCAATAAATAAATCAGTAATTGCTTTTCATGAAAAATATTTATTTTCAAAAATTACTCGCAATCATGGACGTACGCACGTATGTCCAAGGAAGAGCCACACCCTCCCGTTAAATACTAAGAGATGTACCGGTGGAAAGAAATTTAGGGAGGGACAAGATTTTGGAACAGTTGGGTCTGGGATCAACAGCGAAATCCGCTTTTCTAAAATGCAGAACATAAACATGAAATAGGCAAACTAAGAATATTTTGACAGAACTCCTCGGGCAAGAAATGTTTAAAGATACAAACATAAAAATAAATATAAAAATTAATCGTTCAAAAATAAGTTTCAAACGACATTTTTGAAAATAAAACTTTTTTTTTTCTCAATGGACTCTCTCTCTCCCCCCCCCCCCCCGACACACACACACCGTTTTGAGATAAATTTGAAATATATCAATATCAAAAGAAGAAAAGAATTAAAATTGTCTTCTACGAAGTGTTCAAAGGAAGGTGGATTTCTCTGAAGTAAAATTTTTAGTAACATTTTCCTTAACGTAAAATTATTCTATAGCCATTTATAAGAAAAGAAATATCATATATTTTTAATTATCAGACATAAAGAAAGCATAATTGATTAAATTTCACTATACTGGGACACTGGGAGGGAGAATGTATCCACCAGGGGGCACTGTAGTTGCGCATGCGTTTTAGATGTCTTTCGTTGGAACGTACGTTGTAGTAACTGAAAGTTTGTTTTATGCACGCGTATTTATTTTTTTGCGAAATTTCAAGTTCTGTGATTTTAAGTCGTATTCACTTAGTTTATTTATGTATTGAATATATACATCTGACTTACGTGCTTGACACCCAATGATTCTTATAAGCTGTCGTCGATATAATTCGGGATAGAGACAACACTTGAAGATTACATCCGGGAACTCTACAAAGTGTGTGGCAAGGTGTGTGTGGTGTGGAACGTACTTAGTGTTCATTTGTATCGAGATTTAGTGTTATTGTACTTCGTCTTTATAAAAGCTGGTAAAAAAGAACTTTTGTCTGGCGGAGTATATTTTGAGGATGAAGCATTTCATTCTCTAAGTATGCTTAGTCGGATATATTAACGCCTTCCCTCCTAAAAAGATGCAAGTCTTTGCTCCTCACTGTAATAGTTTTTAAAATTTCAAATCGAAGAATTTATCTTACTTCTTGCAACAGGATTAAAGTAAGTGTCACAATTCTTCTTTTTAGTACTAAATTTAGTGTTCTTTTTTATGATTTTCTAAATAGCACTGATCAAAATCTTGCATAAAATGGTATTAGTTTTGAATCTGTTTGCAAAAAGCCCGCTAATTCTAGAAGTACCTATATATTTTTTAACTTATGACGTTGCCTTTTATTACAAATTATATATTTTAAATTCTCATATGTTTCCCCTAATTTAAAGTAATAATATCACATTTTAAGTTAAATTCATTCTCTTGTTTTCCATGGGAGTTCTTAGTTTCAATTCTTATCTGTTTCAATTCTAATTCTTATCTATCACTAAACGACCACAATGATATAAAGAAAAAAAAAAAGCTTTGAAAGATTTCCTAATTCTTTCTTACTTCCTACATAGGGATTACAATCCCGTATCCTGGGATTCCGGGATTCCGCTCTATTTTTAATCCCGAAAATCCCGGGATTTTTTCTGTCAAATCCCGGAATTTTCGGAGTTTTTTTTTTTTTTTTTTTACAGAGCAATATTCAACTGAAATAAAAAAAAATATATTTATAGACTTTTGCTTTTGGAATAAAAATCAATTTTTATAAATTTATGTATATATGTATCATTGAAAAAGAATGTACTATATCTCGAGTATTTTTTACATATATTTATAAGCGATTAAACATTTTAACGTGTAAATCTGTTGACCTGCTAACAGACGTCACAGCGATGAGTCAGGAAAAACGAAATCATTTCTTTATTTCGAATTTGCTGCGTGTAGAAAGATCTTCCATTCCATGAGTCATTTTGAGATTAACGTTTACTGATAAGCGTTTGTTTCTTTTCGTGCTTTTAAATTTATTTTTCTTTGAAGATATCTAATGAAAAGGATTTTCTATCGTAGAATTGTAATCTTTAATTACATGGTTATGAGAATAATGTAAAATTTAATTTGTCATAATAATTACTTTTTAATATTGTAAATATTTAGTCATTCAAAAACTTTTTTAACAGGAAATAAAAGGAAGTATGTAGAAGATAAAACATAAACTTATACGAAAAATACAAAAATGACAGATGTTAAGATATATATTTTAGACAAAAGAAGTTTGGAGACTATAAGTTATTTTTTCTTCGTGTTATTAATATAGAATATTTATTTATTTTTATTGATAGTTGAATAGCCTTTGTGATTATCCTCTGATCTACATAAAAACTTGCCCATGTAAAAATATAAATTTTTTTAAATCTAATTTTTAAATGATAAGGATTTTATTTTTTTTTTTTTTTCTGGGAGGGGGTCGGGATTTCTTTGAAATTTTCGTAAAGCTGATATGTTAAATCTTGCACTGATTATAATTAAAGTTTTGAAGTTTTATAGTAGGACAAGATTAAAAACCCAATATATATTTAACAAAATACAGAAGTAATTTTTTTCTCAATGTTATTAAAGTAGAATATTTATTTTTTTATTCATAGTTAAATAGCTGTTGTGATTATCATCTGATGCATGTGTAAAAGTGCCTATGTGACAATATAATTTTTAAAAAATCTAATTTTAAAATTATGAATTTTCATTTTTTTCTTGGGGGGGGGGGGGGAATTTACTTGCAATTTTCTTACATCTGATATTTTAAATGTTTTTCGACATTCAACCGCCGAGTATATTAAATATTTTGAACTTTTAGAGTGGGAAAAGATTATAAAATATATATGCATATATTTATCCGTGTACCTTAATAGAGACACTGCGGGGCAGCTGAATTTGCCCGATAATCGAAGATGTCTGCTTTTGTGAGGTAAAAAAATATACAAATATCTATGCCTTGCGGATTAAAAAAGTATTCGCTAAATAGAGGTGTCCGCTATTCGGGAATGTCTATTAACATCCACAACGGATACTCCCGAATACCGGACATCTAAATTTAGATAACAATAATGCAGGGTTGCATTTTTTTCAAAAGAACTTCTTGATTAAAGCATGGGCATACTGGGCAGTGCCCCCCCCCCCCCTACGATTTTAGTGCCACCAAATTTGATGTGCAATATTCGTAAAGCTTATATTTTAAATCTGTTTCGAAATTGTACTGATTATAATCAATATTTTGACCTTTCAAAGTAAAATACGATTAAAAAAAATCTTAATATTTAAATAAATATTTTTTGTTTTAATTTTGTTCTACTCCTGAAGTTCAAAATATTGATTATAATAAATACAATGTGGTAAAAGATTTAAATTATCATCTTAACGAAAATTGCATACCAAAATTAGGAGCACAGAAGAAAATCAGGCTGTATGGGGGTGGAGGGGGCAGGACCACAGCCAAATATTTTTTCAGGATTCAACGTGGTCAAACATGGCTACGTATGATGCTTACAAAAAATGGGTGCGATTCAGACGTTTGAAGTGTCTGAAATTCAGACGCAAAAAGTGTCTAAAAAAATTCAGACATTTTAAAATGTCTGAAAATTGAACACTCCGTTTCAGACACTTAAGTGTCTGAATTTCAGACATTTTAATTTGCAGTGTAAATACTATATAAGAAGAAAATTGCAGTTATCTTAAAAATAATTGTCGGAGCACAGCTCCGGCTTCCCTACAAAAATTACACTTTTTGTTAACACGATTGCGTCCAAAATATTTGACGCATCGACACAAAAAATGAGCTGGATGTTGGTAGTGCCAAAATCTCCGCGCGTATTGAAAATCATAAATATTCGCCAACCCTAACAGCCTGAAATGTCGGCTCAAAAATTTCCCATAGAGATAACATTGCGAGTTTAATTCAATATATTTGAAAGATAAGGCTTTCTTTGTTTAGTCATTTACCTTGAGCTTTTTTTTTTTTTTTTCACCAATTTTAATAATTCTTTTTTTTATGAAAGATGTTTCTTTGTAGATTTGCCCACACTAGCTATATATTTTTTTTAATATTCCCATTTTTATACTAAAATTTAAAAATTTTCTATGAATTTGTTTCAAAATGGTACCAATTGGATTACTTTCATTGTTGTAAAGAAAGGAAAAATAGTAAGGTTTGCTTATCTTTATTGATGCCATTTTCTCATAAAATTCAAAATAAACTTTCTGAAAAAATTGAACAGAAAATGACGTCATGCTTTAATAAAATACTCATATTTTCCGCAAAAAGCTGTTATAATTTAATTTTTTTTCATTCATTGAGTTAGAGACGCTAGGCGAGATGCTTCAATTTGGCAAAATGGCATCGTATTAGAATGAAAACGATCATTTTCTCTAATAAAAGTAAATATTTTACTACGAACGCCTCTAAAAGATATAAATTTCTGGAATTTTACTCGCCGATACAGAGATTAGAATCACAAGTCAAGAGTGCGAATGTTCACATGCAAAGTCGTAGTTGACAAATTTGATTTCAAGTTTAGAAATATGTGTATTAATCAAATATTGCGCATTGTAGTATTTTTGAAATGGTGAATGTAAATATAAGAGATGCGTATGCAAATTATGAGACGGTGAAAATAACATTAAGTTTATATTTTACGCGAAAAATAATTCCATGATTGACTTAAGGTGAAATCATTCTTTTAAATTTTCAGTCGGCACTTTTAAACGGCACAGATGTCATATACGCCCCCATATTGGCGCGATTTTTTTCTGACGCCAATGTCACATACGCAACGGGTAACCAAAGTGTCGTTATTTTGCTAGATATGTAACCCGGATGTTATTGTTTGTGGTGTCGAAGTTTTTGCCGAATTGGCGTGGAAAAAAAGTCGCGCCAAAATCGGGCGTATTGTGCCTAATTTTTTAATATTTTGAACAGTCGAAGTGCATGGAATTAGTATTTTGGAAACTTTAAGTTAAAAATAATACTTGTTTTAAGAGACTAAGTAGTAACCTATGTACGAGTTCGTTTTTAAACAATTTCTTTCGTCAAAATTCGATGAGATTAATCCGGTTACTAATTAAAACATTAGCTCCATTGTGTAAATTATGCATTTTAACCTCATATGGATCATTATAGAGTCGAATCTTGAAGTCGATGTTTATACATTGGTGACCTGAGATATAGATTGACCCCACCCCCCTCTTTTCAGACGTTTTTCATTCTACGTATGTAACAACCACTATTTTTTTCGAACTTTTCATTCTTTGTAAGCTTCCAAATCGATGCAATTCATTTTGAATTTTAAATAAAGAGAAACGAAAACAAAATCGAATACATAAGATACGATTTTTGGGCATTAGTCGAATCGCTACGAGTTGATACTCAAAGAAATCGAGAAAAATATAATGTGATGTATGCATAACTTATAAGTATGTATTCTTATGTATATATGTTTGTATTCAGACGAATGTATGTTTCTATTGGAAAATTTTCGTAATCGGGTTTGTTGACAATTTCATAATTTACTGAGCATTGTTTGTTGCGCAAATTTAACAATTTGGTAGCGGTCCCAATTACTGAAGATTACTCATTTTTTTTTAAATTCATCGTAAGTGAATATAGTTCAACTGAAATGCAAGTGAACAGTAAAGTAAAAAAGTTCTGAAGTAAATGAGATAACCATTTTTTTTGTCAAGATGTACACTAGAAAACAGAAATATGTAGATTAAAAAATAAAAAATTCCTGTACGGGTTGGAAAAGGTAGCTTCCCTATTTCTTGGTTTTAAGATTTTAGCTAATTTTACTGGACAACACGAAGTTAAAATGCGAAGAACCCAGTTAGAGAAGAATCATCAGTACTGAATTTCAATGGAATTTTCGCCAAATTAGTCAGATACAGCCAAATTGCTTAATTTGTGGCGACATATTTTTGGTCGCCAAATTTGGCGATATTTCGTTCAAGTGTCGCGAAGTTTTGCGATAAATTCGACGTTAATGTTATATGACTGTGATCGCTTATGCTTATGATCGGAAAAATGGATACAACAATGAAAGATAATTCGTGAGAAATAATATTCATTAAAAGTCATAAATCAATCCCTGATTTTTTTAATCTGTTGCCTAGATTTAGTGTACATTATAAGAAATATACATATTTTATATGTGCAACGTTATACACAGAAGTTTCGAAAATGACGATTAAAAGAAAGCAATTCAAATGTATAGAGTTATTCAGCTTAATTCTATGTGGAAAAGTCGCATAAAATTAACCCAGATGCTTCGAATATTTTCAGAATAACTATATAATAACAACTCAGATGAATAAAGGTATCAAGTTTGATAGAGGAGTATAGCAGACTATCTATGAGTGTGTGTTACATACGTGTTGCAAACCTTTACCTGTTGCCATATTAAATAAGCGTGGGCTGTGACAGACAAGCAAGTCTTTGAAGGAGCTTTGAAGTTTTCTGCCGCTACCTCGATGGATGAAGTTCTCAAAGATCGGAACTAAATTAAAAAAAATCAAAATCTCTCAAATACATACAGGGGTAATCTTTACCGTAGATTCTCTTATCCAATGGTTTCTCTTTACTTTTAACATTTCTGAATTGTTCTAAAGAACAAGAAATTATGCTGCGTGAAAATTTTGATAATTTTGACATCGGATTTACAGATGAGCAGCAGAAGATACTTCAGTTATGCACTGAACAGCTTTTGTCTTTGCAAACTCAGGTTACAAATTTCCCTAAGTCAACTTTTATTATTGGCAAAGGATGAGCTATAAAATATACAAAAAGTCACTTAGTAAAGTCCAAAGAAATTAGTAAAACAATCATAGAGCTGTTAGGATCAGAAGCTATCATTCTTTTGGCACTAACAGGCACTGCTGCATTTAAATTCAAAGGCAAGGTAACTCACTCAGTGCTTAAAGAACCAACGTGTTTTAAATAGTTCGCTAATTTAAAAAGTCAGCAATAAATTTACAGCTCAAAATGGATACAGTGTTATTTCTCATTATTGACGAATTTTCAATGATAGGATGTCGTCTTATGGCTGACCTTGAACAAAGATGTCGCGAAGGTAAAATATGTAGCATTTAGCCTTTCAGAGGCTTATTTGTTTAAATCCTTGGACGTATTAGGTCGTTACATCGCGTAAAATATAAGATACATTCTCTATATAAGATATCATCACCCTCTATATAAGATACATTCTTTAAAAGTCATTTTGATTATTCGCGAACAAAAAATGCTTAGAGCTTTTAAAAAATGTTTCAAATTAACAAACTCATTGAGACAAAACGACGATAAGCAGACACAGTTCCGAAAGACTCTGAACTCACTTTGCCTGAGTCAAGTTTTTGACTACCTCTCACCCCTTATGAGCGACACAAAGATATACTGGTTTCGGCTAACTTTAATGATTTGAAGGTGCCGCATGTCTTTTTCTCAAAACCAAGCAAGCTAAAGAATATAATCAAGAAGTACTTCTTTAATCAAAGCGGGGCCAATAAACAAGAATTTTAGCAGATCACAATGATTAAATAGAAAGATGGAGTGAAGATGATCACGCGTCTGGACTTCAGTCTAGACTTTCCTCAGCAGCTGGATGCAGGGTTATGCATTATGCTACATACCAATATCTGAACGGAGTGAGGATTGGTAAACGTAAGTACGATAAAAGATATTGCCTATGGCCTACGACTTCAACCACGAGGCTTGCCACAGGCCATAATAGTTCGTTTTGTTGAGTATCATGAGCCATTTCTAACTGTATTCTTTCTTTAACAAACCTATTTGTAAATATTGGAAAGAAGAAAAAGCCTCATTCTCACAAAGTTAGTTAGCTTTAACTATTGTATACCTTGCCACCATGCATAGATCCTCGAGTTTAACATTGTCAAAAACTACTGTGGATATTCATCTAAAGGTGTTGTCACATAAAACTACTTATGTCATTTTTACTGTAGCTTGTCACTTAGAGAAAGTTCTAATGGAAGCAATTTTCGCTAAGGACAGGCTTTATCCAAATTAGAAGTATGGGAGCACTTGCTGACAGATTAGCATTTGTGCATTACTCGAGGCAACTGACGGCTGAATTAAACACTTTAAAATAAAGTATCCACGATTGTTATTTCAAACTTACTTTTATACTATTAAACAGTAATCTAGAAAATAAAACATTTTTTTTTAAATAATATCTTTTAAATTTACGCGCCTCCATGCTCCGACATTTCGGCCTGACGGATACTAGTCTACTTTTTCTTTTTGATAGATTTACACGTTTTGGGATGTCTGGACACATTTTGCTATAGTTTGGAACCTATTTGCCTGCCTGGTTATGAGGCACTAAATCTGTGTTTGACAAACATTTTGTGGCCATTGCGCGAAATTTAATCATGCTTCCTATTCTGTTAAACTTTAAAATAAATTTGCTCTGATGATGTTTCGAAAAATATCTCCAAAGGATGAAGATAGTATGTGGAATCTTTTCAGAATTTTTATGGAGATTTCCTTGATATCCATGGGAGGAAATTTCATCGTACTTCGAATTCAGTTAGAACTTTACATAATAAGGACCGCCTTAGTTTTTCGACGAAGTTTCGTATTCAAATAGAGTGTTCTTGAATGAGATTTTTTATTATTATTCTCTAATGTCTGTAACTTCCAATTACTAAACAGAATTCATTGCTATGCAGTGTGTTTCACGATTCCAATATACCTCTATTTCAACATCTACTAGAGGGAATTTCACGAAATTTAATATGTTATTTTGTTGGCCCAGTTTGGGTTTTGCCCACTAAACGTGGTGCGCTGGTATAATGTGCTTGTCCTGATTTCCGAAATAGCTACATTTCGTACCTACGGGATAAATTATACCATATTTTAAATGAAGGATATTTATTAAAATTATGCTAATTTATTTTCGACTTCCTTCACTCGAAAAGAGATTTTCCTATTCTATAAATTTCCGATGAACACTATAGAAGTAACTGAGATTCTATTGGGTAATCGAAATTGCATCGAATTGTATGTTGGGAATTATTCATTAAAATATTTATGTTGGTTAAAATTTGTATTTAGAATGCTCAACAGAAAGGGTTATTTAATGAGTCCTTCTTTATTCTCTCAGCTCTATAACTCCTAGTTACATTAAAATAAACGCATTACGTGTCATATATTTTGGTCAGTAACAGTACTAATTCAATCTGCATATAATAATAATATGGAAGATACTTTTCTCATGGACACAGAGTATTAAATTTAATGAACGTAGAAATTACTTTTTGAACTAATTCTCCCAATTTTAGAAAATATTCTTTAAAAGAGAAAAAAGGACTCATTTTTGTAGTATTCCAATTCCAATGTCATAGGAATACGTATTTTTATCTTACTGAGTGTATTTTTTTTTCTTTTTTCGACTTTCGATGCATTAGTATTGCAAATTTGTGCAATCGCATGAGAATTTGATTGTATTATATTAGATTACTGTGGTACAAGATATTCTCGAAAATTAGTATTTCATCTTTTAGAATTTAAGGCAATAATACAATATAAAAATAAAAATTTGGCATAAGTATGTTTGAAAATTGCCAAGTTGTGTACATATTTATTAATAAGAATATATTATATAGTAATATAATATAGTATTAACACTATATTATATATTAATACTATAATATAATTAATACTATATTATATAGTATATAATATAGTATTAATAAGAAAGAAAAAATCATGCGTCAAGCATAGGTTATTGATACACTTTCCAACACATTATATATATAATAGCACTAAGTGTATAGCAATTCCGGAGTGAGATCATCCGGATACAGATACACCACTTCACTTTATCGAATTTCATTCGGCAATTTTTATTCAAAAATTTTTTTTTCGGATAAAACTTCATAAAAGTTACATTTTTAGAAAGATTATTCAAAATAAATTAACATTTGAGAGTTCCCTTGCATTCAATTATGTATATATTCTGAGATAACTTCAGTTGAAATTAGATTGACAGCTCAATCTCTTCCTTCATAAAAGTAAACATTCGTTCTTATCGCAATCGTTGTGAATGTGTGGGTTTTATTGCCGCCATCTTACCGTAGTTAAAATAAAAAAAAAGAAATTTTGTTTTGAAATTCTTTGAATTCTAAAGACATTGGAAAAATGAATATTCCTTATAAAATGTAATTAGAATTAATTTCACGCTATTGGAGTTTTGCAATGGTTTTTAATGGTTTTATATACATAATATATATATATATCAATGCAAATAGATATTTCTATTTTGTAGGGAAAATAAATTTGTAATTTAATAAAAGAATTTGAGAGAAAAAAATTTGTTAATACAATTAATAGTTGTAATTTACTTATGTGATAAAAGATGATTTTTAATGATCAAAATTTATTACAGGTTTCTTTATGCATGTTTAAAAAAAAATTAGGATTTAATCTGAGATAAACATTTAAAATTTAAGTTATATAAGTGTATAACATTTCCGAAGTAAACTCATCCGGGTCCCGATAATCTTTCGTTAAAATCAGTCATTTTATTTTAATTTTCAGAGATTTCATTTTTTCAATAAAGCTGTATTCAAAAATAATGTTTAATTATGAATGTTTCCGATTAATTCCTTTGAGATTCATTAAAATACAGACCATCGAGCTCATTGGCAATATAGCGATCTGAATGAACTCCATGATAAAAACTTTCTTAAAAAATGACAATTTAAGGCAAGCGAAGTGTGTATTAAATGATAGAATTTTTATATGCGGGCTGTTTTTTCTTCACAGTCGTGAATGACTCTTATTTATTATTTTTTTCTCATTTATAAGAAATTGAAGGTTAGTGATTTTTTTTAAATGGAATGAACGAAGACGAAAGTTAATTCAGTATATGTTTTAACATAACCTTGTTAGTACTAATTTGCACGTTTCTTGTGAAATAGTTCTGCAAATTTTGTGAGTAAAGTTCATTTGCATATGCTTCAATTAATATTTTTCTTGCAAATTAAATTTCACTGAAAAATGGGCTGTTTTTCTAATTATTTTACCCCAACTGGCCCTGTTAGTCAGATAAGATATAATTTAATACTTCATAATTCTTTTTAAAATGCAATGCTTTATCATTCTTTTGAAAATGATAACATGTCATTCTGAAGGGCTATCTTCTAGTTCATAATAATGATACAAAACTGCACCGTTTAATAAGTTGAAATATTATGTTTAATTCAACCATTTGAAAACGCATAACATACTTGAAAACCCACATTTCAGCTGTTTCCCTCTACAATCGTAAAATTATCGGAAATTTTTTAATCTGCTCTGTATAAATTGTATAACAATCATCTTGTAGTAAAATCCAGTTATTAATATTGATTTCAATGCATTTGAAATAGCGTAATGTCATTAAAATACACTACAAGCGATTTTACTCCTCTAACTATAATGAAACGGGATTATTTTGAGTGCCCCTATAAATGAATTATTAATCCCACATACTATTCTACAATACCATACATGCATTGTTCACCCTAACGACGTTTATCAATTGTATGAAAATCCGAGTATATTTACGGGAGTTAGAGCGTGGACAGACGGACAGACAAACCGAATGCATAAACATTTTTCAACTTTGTTGGAAAGTGTTAAAAGTACAATAAAAAAGAAAACATATTTTTTTTCCAAAACATTTTTAATCAACGGATAAAAAGAAATAATATCAGGTTGTAAACAAATAAAATGACACGAACAACAGACCATATTGCATGGTTTTCGAATTCCTGCCACGTTATCTATTTCTCCTTGTTACGATTCACTTTATCTTACACCGAAGTTTCCTGGATAGTTTTTTTTATGTTAGATGAAAGAAGGATTTTGGTTTTATATGAAGTGAATAAAAAATGAGAAAAATAAGTATTTTAAGAAATTCAAATATAGAACTTTGTCAAAAAGCAGAAAGTTCACAACATATGGTAACCATTTTATTATATATCCGTATTAAGATTATTTATATAATGGTTACGGGAAATCAAACGCAAGAAACAGTTTAAATTGATATTATTATATCAAAATAAAAACTGAAAAGAAAAATCGAAAATGACATTAAAACTCATAGCATGTATTGTGAAATAATTGTGTTTGAGACATTTGTCTGATTACTCCTCTGAAAATATCCCTTATATATTGTTATATCGTATATGAGTTTATCAAATGAAGTGCAGAAAATTCTGAAGTAAAACGGAAATATGAAATTAAAATTTTCTTTGCGGAATCACAAAAAAAAAAAAAAAAAAAAAAAAATCAACTGTTAAATGAATGTAACTAATGTACATAAATTATGGATACAACTTCAATTTATCAGTTAGTTAAAAAAATTATTTTTAAACATGGTTAAAAATGTTTAATGTCCTGAACATATCAAACTGCTATGTGGAGATAAAATACATACATCCTTGTATTTGAATAAAATGTTAAAGAATATTTGTCAGAATATTAAAGCCTTAAAAGTTTAACCGTAATCTGAAAATTAAAGCCAAACTTAAATCTGAAATGAAATTTTCAAATAAAAAAAACAAATATATATATATATATATATAAACTATTCTATGTCGGACGCTAGAGGGTTTTTATTTTTATTATTTTATATTCAGTTTAGAGATTATTTTTTAACCCATTAACCGCTGAAACTATACGAAAAAGATTTTGAACATTTTTCTTAAGAAAACGTTTGCCACCACAAATTTTGAAAGATGATTTTTGGATTATTTATTGCGCAATATTTTTGTTAAAATTTAGTGTTAAGTTGATAGTATGCAAAATTACCTTTACTGTTGCGACAACGCAACACCAATGGGTAATAGGTATCTTTTAAGTATCAAAAAATGACAAATTTTTCTCTTTGCGAAAACTATATTACTTATTTAAGACATTTTATTATATTAAAAAGAATAATCATAAAAGTATTTTCAAGAGAAATTTCAGTTGGAAAAATGCTGTAAATGAAGCTTTTTATCGCTTTCAATAAAATTTTTATAGTTCTTACCGTCGTAAAAGTTTTCTGTTAATAAAAATTACCACCCGTGATATTTCTTGATATATATAAGAAGCTTTTTTTAGGCTCCTTCGTGGTTATAGGAGACAATATATAAGTTCATTTTATAAATAATTTTGTTTTATCTATACATTAAAGTTATGATATTGATTATGGATTATGACTTATATATAATAAAATTCATTTTTGAAAAAGAAAAATTCCTAGGCTATTTATTGTGCGTTTAACCTTATAAATTTCGAAGGAGGTGGCGGCATTTTTGCTTATTACTAAATTTCTATCTAATATTTAATCGCAGATTTTGCAATAAAAATTATTGATACAAGATATTTTTTCCTATTTTTAATAACGTGAAAAGTACTATCAAAACTATGGTGTACAAATGTACGCAGCTTGAAAATTTCTTATTACAGAGCATACATTTGTAGACTGATTATCTTGAGACTTGTTATCTTGAGGACACTTAGACTTCATAAATACAGATGCTTCGTTATACCAGGTGATAAATTGTACATTTTTGATGTTACACTGTTAGTTCACATGTGTAATTCCTACAGATATTAAATATATTTTTCTCTATGAAACTAGACATTAGTCGCTAATATTAGTGTCTTAAGTTTTAAACTAATTAGATTTAAACAAGATTTAAGTTGTTATATTTGAATTTTAACATTGCACTTTAGGTGGTCTCGAAGTTTATCTTAGGTATTTTAGGTGTGGAAATGCCGCAGACAGGTGCAGACAGGAATATACAGACTGGAATTTGCCGTTTCAACGTTGTGATTGGAAGATAATTGTATGTTATGTGAAGAAATTTAAATCATTTTACAGAATAACTTTAGGAATTTGTGGGCTTAGTTCCACGAAATTTTCATATTTTGACAAAAGAAAAAACATACTTTACGGAAAAATGTAGTTTCTAAAACGAAATAGAAATTCGCAGTACAGTTGCGGGAACACGCCTGTGATTTGACAGAAATGCAGGTTTACATTGAACACTTTTCGATTAATTTTTATGTTAGATGTGTTACATTTCTGTATTTTTGAGGAAAGTGGACAAATCAGAGCGGAAATTTTCGTTTTTTGTGAAAATAAATCAAGAAAATCAGCTTATATTACCGATTTTATTTACAGTGATAAAAAAAAAAAAGTGTTTCCAAAATGGTGAGATGCACCTCACTTCAGAGAGGTGGATAGTGGAGACGCGAACCCATAGAATTTCTTTCAAAATTCCATCTAAAGATAATTGGAGGTCCCACAATTTTCGTTCAGTTTTCGGCAGAGGAGTGTAGTGAGCTGGAGGCAAAGGCCTGCGCGGAGAAAGCCAATGCAACAGGAGGTCCCATGGGGTCCGCGGATAAATCTAATGAGGTACCGTAGGGTGAGAAGGAAATAAGGTATTTTAATAAATTGGCCCAGTACGTAAAAAGTATTTAATATATAGCTTAGTATCGGGCCGGATCGTCCATTTACGAGCCCTTAAATGTAAATAGCGTTTTGTTTCAATGTAAATAACTTGTAAATAAATTGTTCTTTAATAATAATTGAGTAAGTTTGGCTTTTTTATTTTTATCCTTCTCACATCGTGTTTGATATCACTTAATTATATCGGTGGTGGCAGCCTATCAATTAAAATATCATTTTTTGAAATATAAAGGACAAATATATAAAGTACGACAGAAGTGTAAGAAAAATTGTCATAAACACTGTAAAGTGTAATAAGTATACAAAGATATTATTTAATATAACCCTGTGATTTTTCGAAATGAACACGCGTTCATTTTCAAAGGAGAAAAGATGACTGGCTAAAATAGAAAACTTAATTAAAAACAAAAATTAAATACTACACATGCGCAAGCGAAGTTCAGCCCATTGCTCTGGAGGAGGTGAAAAGATCAATTCATATTTTCAGGAGCTCTTGTAATACCTAGGATATTATACCAAATTGCTGGAATATTATAAGGCAGGACATCATTACAAACAGTATCACTCCTAAGTAAAACCTCAATGGTTTCACGGATTATAGAAGAGTAATGGCTAGATATTGAAATGATCATTTTAACTTTTTCGAAGTTCTAAAAATTTTCTTTTTGATGCAATCTGGATAAAGCTGTGCTTGGTTTGTTAAACTTGATGTCAGATAAATCCTCGATTAATAAAATATATATTACGTATTTTTAACAACATACATTGCCTTAATCTTTTGCCTGCAATTCCCATACATGGATGTATTTATTTCTGTCCTCTTTACACATTTCGAAAACTGATGTCAGATACATCCAACTCGTAATAAAAAATCTCCAATTCCATTTGAATACAAATATCTGTTTTCCAACTGATAGGCATTCAGAAAGAATATAAGTTTTAAATTCATCTATTGCAAATGTAGTTAGTTGTCTTTTATTTATGCGAAATATTTCAGTCAGATGTATACTGCTTAGAGGACGATTGTATTGCTAATTATTATAATTATTTGAAAGTATCATAAAATAGAAAAAAATGTTAACATTAATTACATAGTGAATAAATATTCTATAAACATATACTAGATTAATCGAATTATAGTTTTTGTATAGAATAAGGTACATTTGTGAAAAGTATTTATTTGCTGGTAGTTATTTTCTTATATTAATAAGCGATTTTTTCTACTAAAATGTAAACTTATATCTCTCTATATTAAGATGCTGGCAACAAAATTGGGCAATATTAACTGAAGAAGCATTATATAAAACTGTACAACTGAATTTTCAAATGTACTTGAATACAAAAACTTTGGTATCTCTTTGAAGAATTCTTTACAACTATTCAAAAGTTTATTTTCTAAATATATACTTTTTATCGGTAATTGTCTCCATTTATAAAAAGTACAACATGAGAATTATTTTCAAACATCTGATTTTGAAAATGTATGCAAAGGATCAGGGTCCATGAGCCGCGTTTTAGGCCCATGAAATAGAGTAAAATTCGATTATGGTCTACATACTTAATTATTTCACTTTTTATCGTTTAAGGTATATATTATACGATTTTAACAATAGTTTTTGTATTTTGTTCGGATTTATATGACTTACACCAGCTCAAAGTTCGTATAGTTTGCAGCTTTGATGAAAAACACGCAATTTCTGCTAGTTTTAGCAATTTTAGATTGTTTCACAAAATTCATGATTATTTTTCCAAGATCGTTGGACGAAATTCTTTTTTTTTCTAATGATCACTTCACAATTTTTTTCAACGATCTATGACAAAATTTGTGATTTTTTTTTAAATTTGAGACAATTTATCGCACGTTATGTGTTCACCGTTCATGGGTGTCTAAAAATGTAGTCAACAATTTTAACAGCAAGATAGATTATAAATAACGAACACTCAAAATTTTCGCTTTATTGAATTATGCCTAAACTTTATACTGCACTTTCAATGTGAAAACATTCAAAAAAGTATAACATATGTTTTCATTAGGATGAGAAAATATTAACAAAAGAATAAGAACTGAGTGAAAAATCCTTGAGTTCATGAAATACTTAATATGGTGTGCATTTTGTGATATATTAGGAGTTTTATAACAATCGCATGTGAATGGACTCTTTATCGCTCAAGAACAGAAATTATTTACTTCATAAAAAGTTCAAGAAACACGTTCCATGCTTGGGCGACTATGCATATGTAAATTGCCATTAACACGAAGAACGAATACAATTGAAATTAACTTACGTGAATGATAACACTTTAAAATTTTAAAGAAGGTGGGAGAGTTGAATTTCGAGTTTGGAAGGCGGGTGACGATAATTGTCCTTACAACTGTAGCGTTTTCTTCGATGAGTATCCTTTATATGTTGTTTTCTGACAGAGGTCGTTTTAAAGCTTTTGGCCTGTACATTACTAAGCACTCACTCCTCTCCTCTTAACTAATTTTTTCATCAGCAGAGGGTGTTTTAAATTTTTAATTTGTTCATGACTATGGCATACAATTTTACAAAAAATTATGAATAAAATTTGCATAACATCTCAACAATTTGTAACTGCTTCTCCCCCATTTTCACACTGTGAGCGGGTACGTATTTCAGACAAAATAGAGTTACATATAAAATCATATAAATTAAAGGTTTCTTTATAAATATTATCACGGACCCGGGCAACGCCGGGCGGGTCAGCTAGTATTTCTCTATATTAAGATGCTGGCAACAAAATTGGGCAATATTAACTGAAGAAGCATTATATAAAACTGTACAACTGAATTTTCAGATGTACTTGAATACAAAAACTTTGGTATCTCTTTGAAAAATTCTTTACAACTATTCAAAAGTTTATTTTCTAAATATATACTTTTTATCGGTAATTGTCTCCATTTATAAACAGTATAAGATTAGAATTATTTTCAAATATATGATTTTGAAAATATATGCAAAGGAACAGGGTCCATGAGCCGCGTTTTAGGCCCATGAAATAGAGTAAAACTCGATTATGGTCTACAACTTAATTATTTCACTTTTTATCGTTTAAGGTATATATTATACGATTTTAACAAAAGTTTTTGTATTTTGTTCGGATTTATATGACTTACACCAGCTCAAAGTTCGTATAGTTTGCAGCTTTGATGAAAAATACGCAATTTCTGCTAGTTTTAGCTGAATTTACTCTCTAGTTTTAGTATTTTACTGTGAGCGCTGTTTTGCAAATCTTTTATATTAATTTACTTTGTATATTTTGATGTGTTCTGTAATATATGCAAGAAGAAAGTGTTGAACGGTGGTCATGTAAATAATTGAGGTAAAAATAGAAGAAAATGCGTATTTTTTCATACAGACTACAAATTATACGAACTTTGAGCTTGTGTAAGTCATATAAATCTGAACAAAATACAAAAACTATCGTTA
Organism: Maratus speciosus; assembly: GCA_963932465.1. Lineage (NCBI taxonomy): Eukaryota > Metazoa > Arthropoda > Arachnida > Araneae > Salticidae > Maratus > Maratus speciosus. The sequence continues at coordinate 152,933,356 of OZ010794.1, read as the reverse complement.
AAATCGTACAATATATAACTTATAAAATAAGAAGTGAAATCATAAAATGAGTATAACATAAACGCTGCTTATGGAGCCTGATCCTTTTACATAATTAGTAATTTTGTAAAAAAAAAAAAATGTTTCAGCAAAATTCAAGTAATTTATGCACGCACGTTATTAAGACTTACTATCGCACATACTCAAAAGAAATAGGAAAATTATATATGTTTTAGTTTGCTTGAAGTGATTTTAGAATTATGTTTAATGCATTACGATGTATGCGCAGTAAGAATATGAAGTACAATTTCATCATGTTGCATTAATCAAAATATTAATTAATCGATATGTGTTTTTCATATTAACTAAACATATTTCCAATAAATAATGTGTATGTTTATTGTTAATTTGCAAGAGCACATAAATGTAACTTGATTGATTTATTTATTGTCTGGATTTAATTATTTGAGTTGATCTCTACAAAAATGAGAATAAAATATACCATACGCTATAACATCTTCTGTAAAGAAAATACAAAATGTTGCAGATAATAATCTATTAGAGTAGCACTAACAACGCCATTAGCTAATTAAAATTATTGTTTTTCTCTGCAGAGTTCTGTTCGAAATATACATGGCAGAAAGGAATTTTTTTAAATGTTCTTAAACTCCGCGAAAACAAAATGATTTTACAGTATGTAACTGACCACCCAATCGCCAGTATTATACTGTATAATTAACGACAATAAACCTTAAATTTGCAGTATTATACCGTCTTATAAATGAATTAAGCCGTATATAACTCCTTAACGGAATACTACTGCTTATTTACGGTTTATTATTATTAATTTCATGGTATAATAATAGCCTCTGGGTTGCCAGAATTATACCGTAAAATCAACATTAATTTTTACAGTGTAGGACACAACACATATGTTCCAAAACTATATGTTTTCATTACTTATTTTATTTCTTTTCAATGTAATTCATATGGACAAAGAAAATAATTTCTTATATCATGTATGTGAAACAATTCTATATTTGGAAGTTTTAGTCAAATTATATTGCTTTTTTTTAATTAAAAAACTAAAAAACTATTTCCTAGTTACTTTTAGTCCTTGAACGGATATTTTTCCACATTACTTTCACGAATCCATTAGTATATCATTTTCTACCCCAATAAACTTCTAAAACGAAAAAAATAAAAACCCTTTATGTCTTATTTAAAAATATAGGACAACATTTTTTTTCGATATAAATGTGTCTAGCAGCTGTTATGTAAGTGGATATTACATGTATTTTCTCTCCATTCCTTTTATATAAACATGTTTTTCTGATATAGCACTTTTGTCTTTTAGAGCTGGATAAGAGTTATTGTAAGTTTTGGCTCTAGAGAATAGAGTAGGATTTCAAAAGCAGTGCATATGAGGATTTTGTCTTGAAGAATGTTTTAAAATGCAGAGACGTGTATGTATTTCTTTGACATTGGATATTTGAAATCAAACATAATAATATTAATTTAATATATAAATATCTTTTGAATAACCTACAAATTAAAATATTATTTTATGCATATTCTTATTTGCTATGTAATTTTTATTTATTTATTTATTTATTTATTTATTTTGCTAAAATTGCTTAAATATTTCCTTTAGTAAGAAAGACCGCATTTTTTTAGATCTTTGACCATATATTTAACATTGAAAGTGCATCATTGTAGCATTTTTAAATAAATTCTAATTTATTTTTGCCGTTAATATCTTCATGAAAATGGAAAATTTTCGTTAAAGGGTGTTGTGAATTTCAGCAGTTCCAAAAAATATTAAAATTGTTTTTATATTTGTCAAAAAGATAAACGATTTTACAAAAATATTTATGTTTATTATGTCATATATTTTGAGTACTATTTCAGGAGATTCTTCGTTTTGTTTAAACGGTGATTTCATCTCAATAGATAGAATGATAATTCCCACTTAAAATTCAAGCACAGCATATAAGATTTAATTAGTAAGCAAGATATTTTTTACAAACTCATTCACTGACTATTCATTGCTTTATTCACTCATTAATTAATACACTAACTTATTGATTTTAAAATCTATAAGAGTTTGTGTTAACTGAATATTTATTGAATATTTATTAAATGAAAGTTTTACTCAAATAAAAATTTTTAGACGAAAAAGTTTTATTACAGAATCTTATGACTTTCGTCTCGTCAAAATAGAACGAAATCCCGAAATTACAAGAATATGTAAAATTTGGTACTACTTGATTATCCCGACGACCAATTTCGCCAAATTATACATATAGCCAAACTATTAGTCAAATTATACAAATTGGCATAATATTTATTTTAAATAATGAAAAACAAATAAATTAGTAAAACAAATTAAAATTCAAATTAAAAATAACTTGATGACGTAACACAGACGTGCAAAGTGTGTAGTGTCCAGTGAATGTGACATTTACGATCAACCATTATTGGCATCCACCAAAAATTTACATACTGCATTTAATATCACAATTTTAATTTAAAAAATCCGGTGTCGTTCGCCATGTTGGTTGCTTTCTGAAATTTCTCAAAACTTCTTAAATTTCTGTTCATCAACTGAAAGTACGTTCCGCATTGCTGAAAATATAGGATCGTCATTGCTCTAATAAATTTCCTAATATGTAAGATTAAATATAGGCAATTGAGGGCAAACTCTTTTTCTTGATTATTTAAAATGTGATTGCATAAAAAATGGCATATCAAGATGCCCAGTAATAAAATCATCCCTGAAAATACGTCTAACTAAAAACCCAAATCTCATCAAAATTTGTCCACTAGAACATTTTTTACACAATCATTCTCTCGTAATCAGGTTCAACTGATGAATGAGCTTTAATCATAATTCTATATTCAAAGATGACTCCATAAAATCAGGGAGTATTTTTTACGTAGTGGCAACACCGGGAAACTAAAATATAAAACTGCAGGCGATTTTTTCAAATTGTTTATTAAAACTATACGTTTATATCTATTCTAAACGAAGCAGACAATTTTATTTTCTTAGTTCCGTGATTGTTTAAAGAACTGTTTTTATCTGCCCTACAGAAATGGAGTTGAGTGATTCAGAGTTAAAATACGAAATTATTTGAGCAATAAAATTTTGCTATCCTGTGGCTAAACCGCTCCAGAAACAGTTAAGTTAATGAAAGAAACTCGATTCTCGTGAACCTACGATTTTTAGATATCATGGTGATTTCTGGAAAGGACGTTTGTCTGCAGAATTGGCTCTTAAGCCTGGTCGACGAGAAAGTGTTGTGAATGATCGAAATGTTAACATGCAATCTTGAATGAAAATTGGCGAATGACATATGAGGAGATATCGGCATCAACTAACATTTCGAAAACTGCAATATTTTGCATCATCCGAATAGCATGCAAACGATTGTTGAAATCCACTAATGTTAAACAAATTTACAGTTTTGCCATGTTTTTTTTCCCATATGGGTGCCTCATCACATTGCTAAAGAACAAGTGCAAACAAGAATTAACCAGTGTTGTGAGTGGAAGCAGATGCTTCAAAATGATCCGAATTCCCTAAAGACTTTAATAACAAGTGATGAAACTTGGGTGCATTATTTTGATCCGCTTACCAAACCCGCAACAAGTGTATGGAAATATACTGATTCTCCGCCTCCGAAAGAGATCCGACAAACTAGATCTGCTCGAAAGGTCATGATGATTATTTTCTTGCATCATAAAAGTGTAATCTATCAGCATGCTGTGCCTCTAAAAACTACTGTATATGGCTTATATTATGTTTCAGTTTTGAAAATTTTACGACATCACATATCGGGAAAGCATCATGAACTGGTAGGGAATTGGACTTTTCATCACGATAATGATCGCCCGCATTTCGCGACTTCTGTTCAGCAATATCTCAGTAAATGCAATATTAAAATCATGCCACAACATCCTTACAGTCCAGATTACGCATTATACTATTTCTGTCTGTTTTCGACGTTGAAGGAGAAGCTTCATGGCAGAATTTTAATACAGATTTACGTTATTTCAGCAGTGGAGGGGTGTTTGAAGCATCTTCCAGAAAAAGGCTTCACTACTTGTTTCGAAAAGTGGTTTAAACGATGGAAACGTTGCATATCATCTGAGGTATTTTGAAAAAGAATGACGTATTTTTTCCTGCAAATATAATACTTTATTTTTTTTATGATTTTACTCTGAATTTTTATGAAACGCACTTTGTAAAAGCACACGTACAACGATACGTCAAATATTAAAACTATCGCATCAAACTAACATTGCAAGTCGCATCAAAATCGCAAAATAATTCAAAACACAAGCCGCCAAAACAAAATCATCATTTCATTTTCTATATATAATTGACATGTCGTTATCTTTGTCATGCATAAAAGAATGAGTCCGTTTGATTCGTATCTGTATCCGAATATTGATTTTCGCATGCATGACAGAAATGAAGCTATTAAATAAATCGAAGATTAGAATTAAGATATAATGTCATTTAAAATAAAGAAACAGTGTTTCACTAAAATAATAATAATAAAAAAAATATTATGTAAAGTTTCAGAATATATAAATGTTAAATAAACATAGTACATAATGTAAAAATAAATTTTTACATTAATGATTGATTATTACGGCAATTACAAACATAAAATCCTATGAAACTCCAACTTACATATTCGTATAATTAAAGAGATTTGTTGTATGAAAGGGAAATTTTCTAATGTCACTAATTAGCGTGCAAACGATTATTGAAATCCACTAACGATAAACAAATTTCCATAAACTCATTAATTTTCCTTTCATTTTCAAATACAGTTTATAATATTAATTGCAATTACCTTTAAACATTAAAAAGGCGTTTTCGTACCTAAATGCCGCATGTCAATTTTATCAGTTTTGAAAATACGTATATTCAATTAATAACGATTCGATTATTATCGTTCATCGGCATATATTTGGAATCATTTGTTGCTGATTTTCAAATAAAAACGCTTATATAAATAATAATAATATTTAATTATTAGAAGATAAAAACAAAAATATACTCAACTTAAGTATAAAACAAGAACGAAAAATCATGAGTCCAACTTCAATTATGAAACACTTTCCAACACATTCAGAATACTGTAACAAAACTTTATAATTTATTTATGTGAAATATGCCTAAATAAACGATTTAGAAAATGCATAACGCATTTGCAAACAATCCTTCTGTAATTACCACTAATAGTACGAAAATTATCCCAATTGTTTTTTGTAGCCCTATATTAGCCACAGATTCATATGTATATTATCTACTATGGTAAAAATTAGTTCAATTAACCACATAGCAAAGTTGAAATTTCGCATTCAGTCTATAAATGAAAATGAGATTATGAACCACTTTCCAACACATTCAGAATACTGTAACAACATTTTAAGTTTATTAAGGTGAATGACGTCTAAATAAACGATTTAGAAAATGCATAACGCATTTGAAAACAAAATTTCAGTAATTACCAGGAATAGTTCGAAAAATATCCGAATTGTTTTATTGTGCCCCAGTATATTATCCATAAATTCATATGTATATTATATACTATGGTAAAAATTAGTTCAATTAAACGCATAGCAAAGTTGTTATTCCCATTCAGCATTTTACGTCTATAAACGGAAGTGAGATTATGAAACACTTTCCAACACATTCAAAATACTGTAACAAAATTTTACAGTTTATTAAGGTGAATGATGTCTAAATAAGCGATTTAGAAAATCATAGCGCATTTGAAAACCCAATTCAGTAATTAACAGGAACAGTACGGAAAAATATCTGAATTATTTGTTTTTCGTGGCCCTGTATATTATCAATAGATTCATATGTATATTATATAGTATAGTAAAAGTTAGTTCAATTAAACGCATACAAAAGTTTATATTTCCCATTCAGCCTTTTCCGTCTATAAACGGAAGTGAGATTATGAAACACTTTCCAACACATTCAGAAAAGAGTAAAAAAAAATTACAGTTTATTAAGGTCAATGATGTCCAAATAAACGATTTCGAAAAATCATAGCGCATTTGAAAACCCAATTCAGTAATTACCAGGAACAATACAAAAAATATCCGTTTTTTTTTTTTTTTTTTTTTTTTTTTTTTTTTTTTTTTTTTGTGGCCCTATATATTATCTACAGATTCATATGTATATTATATGGTATGGTAAAAGTTAGTTCAATTAAATGCATACCAAAGTTTACATTTCCCATTCAGCATTTTCCGTCTAAAAACGGAAGTGAGATTATGAAACACTTTCCAAATCATTCAGAATACTGTAACAAACTTTTACAGTTTATTAAAGTGAATGATGTCTAAATAAATGATTTAGAAAATCATAGCGCATTTGAAAACCCAATTTCAGTAATTACCAGGAACAGTACGAAAAATATCCGAATTGTTTTTTTTCGTGGCCCTGTATATTATCCATAGATTCATATGTATATTATATAGTATGGTAAAAGTTAGTTCAATTAAACGCATACCAAAATTTATATTTCCCATTCAGCATTTTCCGTCTATAAACGGAAGTGAGATTATGAAACACTTTCCAACACATTCAGAACACTGTAACAAAATTTTGCAGTTTATTAAGGTGAATGATGCCTAAATAAACGAATTAGAAAATCATAGCGCATTTGTAAACCCAATTCAGTAATTACCAGGAACAGTACGAAAAATATCCGAATTGTTTTTTTTTTTTCGTGGCCCTGTATATTATCCATAGATTCATATATATTATATAGTATGGTAAAAGATAGTTCAATTAAACGCATAGCAAAGTTGAAATTTCCCATTCAGTCTATAAATGAAAATGACATTATGAACCACTTTCCAACACATTCAGAATACTGTAACAATATTTTAAGTTTATTAAGTTGATTGACGTCTAAATAAACGATTTAGAAAATGCATAACGAATTTGAAAACAAAATTTGAGTAATTACCAGGAACAGTACGAAAAATATCCGAATTGTTTTATTGTGGCCCTGTTTATTATCCATAAATTCATATGTATATTATATACTATGGTAAAAATTAGTTCAATTAAACGCATAGCAAAGTTGTTATTCCCATTCAGCATTTTTCGTCTATAAACGGAAGTGACATTATGAAACACTTTCCAACACATTCAGAATACTGTAACAAAATTTTACAGTTTATTAAGGTGAATGTGTCTAAATAAGCGATTTAGAAAATCATAGCGCATTTGAAAACCCAATTCAGTAATTACCAGGAACAGTACGAAAAATATCTGAATTATTTGTTTTTCGTGGCCCTGTATATTATCAATAGATTCAAATGTATATTATATAGTATAGTAAAAGTTAGTTCAATTAAACGCATACAAAAGTTTATATTTCCCATTCAGCCTTTTCCGTCTATAAACGGAAGTGAGATAATGAAACACTTTCCAACACATTCAGAAAAGAGTAAAAAAAATTTACAGTTTATTAAGGTCAATGATGTCCAAATAAACGATTTCGAAAAATCATAGCGCATTTGAAAACCCAATTCAGTAATTACCAGGAACAATACAAAAAATATCCGTTTTTTTTTTTTTTTTTTTTTTTTTTTTTTTTTTTTTTTTTGTTGTGGCCCTATGTATTATCTACAGATTCATATGTATATTATATAGTATGGTAAAAGTTAGTTAAGTTAAATGCATACCAAAGTTTACATTTCCCATTCAGCATTTTCCCTCTAAAAACGGAAGTGAGATTATGAAACACTTTCCAAATCATTCAGAATACTGTAACAAAATTTTACAGTTTATTAAAGTGAATGATGTCTAAATAAACGAATTAGAAAAATCATAGCGCATTTGAAAACCGAATTCAGTAATTACCAGGAACAGTACGAAAAATATCCGAATTATTTTTTTGTTCGTAGCCCTGTATATTATCCATAGATTCATATGTATATTATATAGTATGGTAAAAGTTAGTTCAATTAAACGCATACCAAAATTTATATTTCCCACTCAGCATTTTCCGTCTATAAACGGAAGTGAGATTATGAAACACTTTCCAACACATTCAGAATACTGTAACAAAGTTTTACAGTTTATTAAGGTGAATGATGTCTAAATAAATGATTTAGAAAATCATAGCGCATTTGAAAACCCAATTTCAGTAATTACCAGGAACAGTACGAAAAATATCCGAATTGTTTTTTTTCGTGGCCCTGTATATTATCCATAGATTCATATGTATATTATATAGTATGGTAAAAGTTAGTTCAATTAAACGCATACCAAAATTTATATTTCCCATTCAGCATTTTCCGTCTATAAACGGAAGTGAGATTATGTAACACTTTCCAACACATTCAGAATACTGTAACAAAATTTTGCAGTTTATTAAGGTGAATGATGCCTAAATAAACGAATTAGAAAATCATAGCGCATTTGAAAACCCAATTCAGTAATTACCAGGAACAGTACGAAAAATATCCGAATTGTTTTTTTGTTTTCGTGTGCCTGTATATTATCCATAGATTCATATATATTATATAGTATGGTAAAAGGTAGTTCAATTAAACGCATAGCAAAGTTGAAATTTCCCATTCAGTCTATAAATGAAAATGACATTATGAACCACTTTCCAACACATTCAGAATACTGTAACACTATTTTAAGTTTATTAAGTTGATTGACGTCTAAATAAACGATTTAGAAAATGCATAACGAATTTTAAAACAAAATTTCAGTAATTACCAGGAACAGTACGAAAAATATCCGAATTGTTTTATTGTGGCCCTGTATATTATCCATAAATTCATATGTATATTATATACTATGGTAAAAATTAGTTCAATTAAACGCATAGCAAAGTTGTTATTCCCATTCAGCATTTTTCGTCTATAAACGGAAGTGACATTATCAAACACTTTCCAACACATTCAGAATACTGTAACAAAATTTTACAGTTTATTAAGGTGAATTATGTCTAAATAAGCGATTTAGAAAATCATAGCGCATTTGAAAACCCAATTCAGTAGTTACCATGAACAGTACGAAAAATATCCGAATTATTTGTTTTTCTTGGCCCTGTGTATTATCAATAGATTCATATGTATATTATATAGTATAGTAAAAGTTAGTTCAATTAAACGCATACCAAAGTTTACATTTCCCATTCAGCATTTTCCGTCTATAAACGGAAGTGAGATTATGAAACACTTTCCAACACATTCAGAATACTGTAACAAAGTTTTACAGTTTATTAAGGTGAATGATGTCTAAATAAATGATTTAGAAAAACATAGCGCATTTGAAAACCCAATCTCAGTAATTACCAGGAACAGTACGAAAAATATCCGATTTTTTTTTTTTTTTTTTTTTTTTTTTTTTTTTTTTTTTTTTTTCGTGGCTTTGTATATTATCCATACATTCATATGTATATTATATAGTATGGCAAAAGTTAGTTCAATTAAACGCATACCAAAATTTATATTTCCCATTCAGCATTTTCCGTCTATAAACGGAAGTGAGATTATGAAACACTTTCCAACACATTCAGAATACTGTAACAAAATTTTACAGTTTATTAAGGTGAATGATGTCTAAATAAATGAATTAGAAAAATCATAGAGCATTTGAAAACCCAACTCAGTAATTACCAGGAACAGTACGAAAAATTTCCGTTTTTTTTTTTTTTTTTTTTTTTTTTTTTTTTTTTTTTGTGGCCCTATATATTATCTATAGATTCATATGTATATTATATAGTATGGTAAAAGTGAGTTCAATTAAACGCATATCAAAGTTGAAATTTCCCATTCAGTCTATAAATGAAAATGACATTATGAACCACTTTCCAACACATTCAGAATACTGTAACAACATTTTAAGTTTATTAAGGTGATTGGCGTCTAAATAAACGATTTAGAAAATGCATAACGCATTTGAAAACAAAATTTCAGTAATTACCAGGAACAGTACGAAAAATAACCGAATTGTTTTATTGTGGTCCTGTATATTATCCATAAATTCATATGTATATTATATACTATGGTAAAAATTAGTTCAATTAAACGCATAGCAAAGTTGTTATTCCCATTCAGCATTTTCTGTCTATAAACGGAAGTGAGATTAGGAAACACTTTCCAACACATTCAGAATACTGTAACAATATTTTAAGTTTATTAAGGTGATTGACGTCTAAATAAACGATTTAGAAAATGCATAACGCATTTGAAAACAAAATTTCAGTAATTACCATGAACAGTACGAAAAGTATCCGAAATTGTTTTATTGTGGCCCTGTATATTATCCATAAATTCATATGTATATTATATACTATGGTAAAAATTAGTTCAATTAAACGCATAGCAAATTTGTTATTCCCATTCAGCATTTTCTGTCTATAAACGGAAGTGAGATCATGAAACACATTCCAACACATTCAGAATACTGTAACAAAATTTTACAGTTTATTAAGGTGAATGATGTCTAAATAAGCGATTTAGAAAATCATAGCGCATTTGAAAACCCAATTTCAGTAATTACCAGGAACAGTACGAAAAATATCCGAATTATTTTTTTTCGTGGCCCTGTATATTATCCATAGATTCATATGTATATTATATAGTATGGTAAAAGTTAGTTCAATTAAACGCATACCAAAATTTATATTTCCCATTCAGCATTTTCCGTCTATAAACGGAAGTGAGATTATGAAACACTTTCCAACACATTCAGAATACTGTAACAAAATTTTGCAGTTTATTAAGGTGAATGATGTCCAAATAAACGATTTCAAAAAATCATACCGCATTTGAAAACCCAATTCAGTAATTACCAGGTACAGTACGAAAAATATCCGATATTTTTTTTTTTTTTTTGTGGCCTTATATATTATCTATAGATTCATATGTATATTATATAGTATGGTAAAAATTAGTTCAATTAAATGCATACTAAAGTTTACATTTCCCATTCAGCATTTTCCGTCTATAAACGGAAGTGAGATTATAAAACATTTTTCCAACACATTCAGAATACTGTACGAAAAATATCCGATTTTTTTTTTTTTTTTGTGGCCCTATATATTATCCATAGATTCATATGTATATATTATATAGTATGGTAAAAGTTAGTTAAATTGAACGCATACCAAAGTTTAAATTTTCCATTCAGCATTTTCCGTCTATAAACGGAAGTGAGATTATAAAACATTTTTCCAACACATTCAGAATACTGTAACAAAATTTTACAGTTTATTGAGGTGAATGATGTCTAAATAAACGATTTAGAAAAATCATAGCGTATTTGAAAACCCAATTCAGTAATTACCAGAAACAGTACGAAAAATATCCGAATTGTTTTTCCTTCGTGGCCCTGTATATTACCCATAGATTCATATGTATATAATATAGTATGTTAAAAGTTAGTTCAATTAAACGCATACCAAAGTTTATGTTTCCCATTCAGCATTTTCCGTCTATAAACGGAAGTGAGATTATGAAACACTTTCCAACACATTCAGAATACTGTAACAGAATTTTACAGTTTATTAAGGTGAATGATGTCTAAAAAAAAGATTTAGAAAAATCATAGCGCATTTCAAAACCCAATTCAGTAATTACCAGGAACAGTTCGAAAAATATCCGAATTGTTTTTTTTTCGTGGACCTGTATATTATCCATAGATTCATATGTATATTACATAGTATGGTAAAAGTTAGTTCAATTAAACGCATACTAAAGTTTATATTTCCCATTCAGCATTTTCCGTCTATAAACGGAAGTGAGATTATGAAACACTTTCCGACACATTCAGAATACTGTAACAGAATTTTACAGTTTATTAAGGTGAATGATGTCTAAATAAACGATTTAGAAAATCATAGCGCATTTGAAAACCCAATTCAGTAATTACCAGGAACAGTACGAAAAATACCCGAATTGTTTTATTGTGGCCCTGTATATTATCCATAGATTCATATGTATAATATATACTATGGTAAAAGTTAGTTCAATTAAACGCATACCAAAGTTTATATTTCCCATTCAGCATTTTCCGTCTATAAACGGAAGTGAGATTATGAAACACTTTCCAACACAATCAGAATACTGTAACAAAATTTTACAGCTTATTAAGGTGAATGATGTCTAAATAAACCATTTAGAAAAATCATAGCGCATTTGAAAACCCAATTTCAGTAATTACCTGGAACAGTACAAAAAATATCCAAATTGTTTTTTTTTTTTTTTTTTTTTTTTTTTTTTTGTGGCCCTGTATATTATCTATAGATTCATATGTGTATTATGTAGTATGGTAAAGGTTAGTTCAATTAAACGCATAGAAAATTTGAAATTTTCCGTCTATAAACGGAAGTGAGAGATTATGAAATACTTTCCAAAACATTCGGAATATTTTAACAAAACTTTACAATTTATTAAGGTGAAAGATGTCTAAATAAACGAATTAGAAAATGCATAACGTATTTGAAAACTAAATTTCTGTAATTACCACTAATACTACGAAAAATAACCCAATTGTTTATTGTAGCCTTGTATATTAGCCATAGATTCATATGAATATTATATACTATGATAAAAATTATTCCAATTAAACGCATAGCAAAGTTGAAATTCCCCATTCAGCATTTTCCGTCTATAAACGGAAGTAGGATTATGAAACACTTTCCATCACATTCGGAATAATGTAACAAAACTTTATAGTTTATTAAGGTGAAAGATGACTAAATAAACATTTTAGAAAATGTGTAACGCATTTGAAAACCAAATTTCTGTAATTACCACTAATAGTGCGAAAAATATCTGAATTTTAGTGCAGCCCTGTAAATTATCCATAGATTCATATGTATATTACATAGTATGGTAAAAGTTAGTTCAATTAAACGTATAGCAAAGTTGAATTTTCCAATTCAAACTTTTCTCGCTTTAACCCTTTATCTACTGACGGTACTTATAAGTACTATTAAAATAATTTGTTATAAAATGCATTTAATACATCAATTAGTTGTAATAAAGTTTAGAATGAGTTATAGAGGCATTACTTTATCTTATACCAAAAGCATTATTGGTTACACAAATCACAAAATTTTTTTAAAGTGTGATTTATTTTGCCTTTGCATCTTTTCAGCTTTTTCGTCGTTGGGGGGACGGGGATGGAATTTTTCATTTCGTTTCGTAAATATTTCTGTATTTCTATTGTAAGGACATTATATTTGTACATTTCCTAATTCTAAAAACAATAAAAAAATTTTTTAAAATAAAAGTTTTAAGTGGAGTTATAAATATTGCACAAAATACCTATAAATTCAAATTTAATTAATCCTTCTAAATCCTTGTAAAATTTATTAAATGATTGTGTAAAACTTCTAATATAGTTTCAAAAATTCACGAAGAATACTTTAGAAGATAAAATTTTCATGAATTCATAATTCAGTACATAAAGGGTTAGACGGAAATGCACCTGAGATCTTTTGTATAGCACTTTATAAGACCTACAGAATTTATGCACTCCAAGTAATATGCAAAAAAAAAAAAAAAAAAAAAAAAAAAAAAAAAAAAAAAAAAAAAAAAAACAGTTAAATTTTAAAATGCGTATAACAACTAAAAACTCATTTTCAGTAATTATTCTTCATAGGCTGTACCGTAGTCATATATTTTAGTGTAACCCTGTAAATGAACGATAAATTATATACACAGCAGATTCTACAGTATGTGTTGTCTAGAATACCTCGGTGATGTATACAAATTTCAATATCCTTAAAACGGTGTAATATCATTAAAATACACCACAAGCGATTCTTCCCCAAAGGCCGTAAAATAACGGAATTCTTTTGAGTGTCCCTGTAAATGACAATCTGACTATATATGCGAGCACGGACAGACAAACGGAAATCATAAACACATTGCAATTATGTTGGAAAGTGTTAAAAACACTGGTTGCGTATGGTTATTTTCCTCCTTTTAAATATTAATACTTTCCTTACTGTAGAAATTTTAATAACGGTTTGAAATAAATTAAAGCAAAGTTGACCATTCATAAATCGCTGTTTTGAAATGAAAGGAGCGTACGCAATTTTTAAAGTTAGGTTCTTAGTAACTTTATAAGGTTCATAGAAAGTTTGTATATTCCTTGCTCAGACCTGCTAATTAATTGAAAGTGCTTATTGAGTCTTGGCCTGTTGCACTTGTATATGTATGCAATTTTTCACTTCTGTTTTTGTAGATAACGAAGCAGATTATCCCTTTATGTATTGAATTATGAATACTTTATCTTCTGAAACATTTTTTGTGAATTTTTGAAACTACATTAGAAAAATTTCATAATCATTTAATATATTTAAGAATGATTTTAGAAGGATTGGAGGATATAGAAGGATTAATTAAATTAGAATTTATAGGGATTTTGTAGAATACTCATAAATAGAAGAAACTGAAGAAATATTTCGATTATTCAGACAAGGAATACATATTTCTTTATGTAAATTTCCTGATAGTACGTATTGAAGTAATACGTACCTGTAAACGAAAAGACTTCTGCAACAAACTATTTTCACAAGAAGGGAAATTATCAAATATTCAGCGAGACTGCTTCCTCTTTCTCTCTCGTCTTCCGTCATAACTAGAAGAAACTGAAAGAAATATTTCGATTATTCAGACAAGGAATACATATTTCATTATGTAAATTGCCTGATAGTACGTATTGAAGTAATACGTACCTGTAAATGAAAAGACATCTGCAACAAACTATTTTCACAAGAAGGGAAATAATCAAATATTCAGCAAGACTACTTCCTCTTTCTTTCTCGTCTTCCATCATAAATAGAAGAAACTGATAGAAATATTTCGGTTATTCAGACAAGGGATACATATTTCATTATGTAAATTTCCTGATAGTACGTATTGAAGTAATACGTACCTGTAAATGAAAAGATTTCTGCAACAAACTATTTTCACATGAAGGGAAATAATCAAATATTCAGCAAGACTACTTCCTCTTTCTTTCTCGTCTTCCGTCATAAATAGAAGAAACTGAAAGAACTATTTCGATTATTCAGACAAGGAATACATATTTCATTTTGAAAATTGCCTGATAGTACGTATTGAAGTAATACGTACCGCTAAATGAAAAGACTTCTGCAACAAACTATTTTCACATAAAGTGAAATCATCAAATATTCAGCGTGATTGCTCCTTTTTCTCTCTCCTCTTCCGTCATAAATAAACGAAACTAAAAGAAATATTTCGATTATTCAGACAAGGAATACATATTTCATTATGTAAATTGCCTGATAGTACGTATTGAAGTAATACGTACCGCTAAATGAAAAGACTTCTGCAACAAACTATTTTCACATAAAGTGAAATCATCAAATATTCAGCGTGATTGCTCCTCTTTCTCCATCATCTTCCGTCATAAATAGAAGAAACTGAAAGAAATATTTCGATTATTCAGACAAGGAATACATATTTCATTATGTAAATTGCCTGATAGTACGTATTGAAGTAGTACGTACCGCTAAATGAAAAGACTTCTGCAACAAACTATTTTCACATGAAGTGAAATCATCAAATATTCAGCTTGGTTGCTCCTCTTTCTCCATCATCTTCCGTCATAAATAGAAGAAACTGAAAGAAATATTTCGATTATTCAGACAAGGAATACACATTTCATTATGTAAATTGCCTGATAGTACGTATTGAAGTAATACGTACCGCTAAATGAAAAGACTTCTGCAACAAACTATTTTCACATGAAGTGAAATCATCAAATATTCAGCTTGGCTGCTCCTCTTTCTCCATCATCTTCCGTCATAAATAGAAGAAACTGAAAGAAATATTTCGATTATTCAGACAAGGAATACATATTTCATTATGTAAATTGCCTGATAGTACGTATTGAAGTAATACGTACCGCTAAATGAAAAGACTTCTGCAACAAACTATTTTCACATGAAGTGAAATCATCAAATATTCAGCTTGGCTGCTCCTCTTTCTCCATCATCTTTCGTCATAAATAGAAGAAACTGAAAGAAATATTTCGATTATTCAGACAAGGAATACATATTTCCTTATGTAAATTGCCTGATAGTACGTATTGAAGTAATACGTACCGCTAAATGAAAAGACTTCTGCAACAAACTATTTTCACATGAAGTGAAATCATCAAATATTCAGCTTGGCTGCTCCTCTTTCTCCATCATCTTCCGTCATAAATAGAAGAAACTGAAAGAAATATTTCGATTATTCACACAAGGAATACATATTTCATTATGTAAATTGCCTGATAGTACGTATTGAAGTAATACTTACCGCTAAATGAAAAGACTTCTGCAACAAACTATTTTCACATAAAGTGAAATCATCAAATATTCAGCTTGACTGCTCCTCTTTCTTCATCATCTTCCGTCATAAATAGAAGAAACTGAAAGAAATATTTCGATTATTCAGACAAGGAATACATATTTCATTATGTAAATTGCCTGATAGTACGTATTGAAGTAATACGTACCGCTAAATGAAAAGACTTCTGCAACAAACTATTTTCACATAAAGTGAAATCATCAAATATTCAGCTTGGCTGCTCCTTTTTCTCCATCATCTTCCGTCATAAATAGAAGAAACTGAAAGAAATATTTCGATTATTCAGACAACGAATACATATTTCATTATGTAAATTTCCTGATAGTACGTATTGAAGTAATACGTACCGCTAAATGAAAAGACTTCTGCAACAAACTATTTTCACATGAAGTGAAATCATCAAATATTCAGCTTGGCTGCTCCTCTTTCTCCATCATCTTTCGTCATAAATAGAAGAAACTGAAAGAAATATTTCGATTATTCAGACAAGGAATACATATTTCATTTTGAAAATTGCCTGATAGTACGTATTGAAGTAATACGTACCGCTAAATGAAAAGACTTCTGCAACAAACTATTTTCACATAAAGTGAAATCATCAAATATTCAGCTTGACTGCTCCTCTTTCTCCATCATCTTTCGTCATAAATAGAAGAAACTGAAAGAAATATTTCGACTATTCAGACAAGGAATACATATTTCATTATGTAAATTGCCTGATAGTACGTATTGAAGTAGTACGTACCGCTAAATGAAAAGACTTCTGCAACAAACTATTTTCACATGAAGTGAAATCATCAAATATTCAGCTTGGTTGCTCCTCTTTCTCCATCATCTTCCGTCATAAATAGAAGAAACTGAAAGAAATATTTCGATTATTCAGACAAGGAATACATATTTCATTATGTAAATTGCCTGATAGTACGTATTGAAGTAATACGTACCGCTGAATGAAAAGACTTCTGCAACAAACTATTTTCACATGAAGTGAAATCATCAAATATTCAGCTTGGCTGCTCCTCTTTCTCCATCATCTTCCGTCATAAATAGAAGAAACTGAAAGAAATATTTCGATTATTCAGACAAGGAATACATATTTCATTATGTAAATTACCTGATAGTACGTATTGAAGTAATACGTACCGCTAAATGAAAAGACTTCTGCAACAAACTATTTTCACATGAAGTGAAATCATCAAATATTCAGCTTGGCTGCTCCTCTTTCTCCATCATCTTCCGTCATAAATATAAGAAACTGAAAGAAATATTTAGATTATTTAGACAAAGAATACATATTTCATTATGTAAATTGCCTGATAGTACGTATTGAAATAATACGTATCTGTAAATGAAAATGCATCTGAAACAAACTATTTTCATGTGAAGTGATTAAAATATTCACTGATAATATTTTTTCAGTCTTCCTTATATGTACCTCTCTTATTAAATTCCATTTTTATTAGCTATCTAAAAAATGTCTATTTTTAAAGATTATTTTTGCCGTTATATTTGCTATTGTTCATTAATTATTGAAATTTAACTTCAGGATATTTTCATACAACCACCATTAAATCCTCAAAAATGATTTCTTTTTAAATACAAATATCTGATATATGGCACAAAATATAGTAGATTATGGAGCAAAACATATTTCGCTGATGGACCTAATTATCACCTGTGAGGAGATGAAAGGAATATTATATTTTACGTCGAAATTTAGTCAAAATCCGCGGATCAAACAATCATTTTTCAACCCGGAAACTTTTAAAAATAAAATGTAAGTTTTTAGATCGCGGTAAATATTTGACTTCAATTACTATATAAATTTTCTGTGTCCAATAAGAATTGTTTGTTCCGCGGATTATACGCCGGTCATTACGTTGATCATTTTGTGTTCTAATCTCCAGTGATTCCATATTTTATAAACTAATAAGCAACCAATAAAACACGGCAAAGAGAAAATTATCTTATGTTTATTTTTTGAATTAAATAACATTTTATTTTTGGAAATATGTTTATCACTTCTAAAATATATTTCAATGTGTTTTTATGCATACAAAATATTTTTACGTAGCATAATCATGTTACCTCTTATGTTTCACTCACATTATGATAAAATCAAGGAATTGCACTGCATATTATACACAATTAATTAAAAAGTTAGAATTCTAAATGGAGTTATATGTATTCATTTTAACAACATATTAAATCCGTGAAAGAATTTGTAAAGTATATTCTGTTTTACGAATAATTTATGTATGCATAAATATTTGCTATTAAATAAAATTACAGTAATACTTAAAATATAATTGGATTGGATTTTTTTTTTCAAATCATGAAAGAAAATATTCAACTTCGATGACTAACACACTTTATGACCACAAATCTCAGAATATTTTAGGCCTTCGCTCTGATTAAAAAATCTCATTTTTCGTAAGATGTTTTGTTTTAGCGTTTCTATGTCCTTTTGAATTCAAATATCTCTATTTTCTAAAATTAGTATTTGCTTTGGTTTTCTACTAGAAAGTAAGGCAGAAATTACTTTTTGAAAATACTCGTATTAAAACTCATCTGACCAATGATTTTTAAAAATACTTTTACGATTGTCGCCATGTTTGTGTCAACTTGTAAGCCTAATATTCCAAGGATTGTGTAATGACAACCAAACATATATGTTTTTCTTTAAAAAAACCTACATATAAATGAAAACTGACTTCTATTTTAACGAATAATTCAGAATTCTGATTATCTTTAAGTGGGAAGATGAAGTTGAGCAGCTGGAAAATGACCATATTTTAAGCAATAGGAATTGTAGTTTTAAAACCCATGAGTAAAACACAGCAAACTTTTTTTCTATAATTTCACACATTCTTATGTTTAAAAAAAATCAAATAAATATACTTAGCAATATTAATAAAATCAAATAGACAAAAAATACTTTTTAAGAATATTGATACAAAATATGCATTTTGGGTGCAATATTTAAAAATTTCCACTGCACATACATGTTTAAAATTTCATATATTGTTTCTGATAATACTACACTGAATATAAATTTGAAAGTATATTCAAATTAATTATTAGAATTAATTGCTTTTATATTCATACTCTCTTGTTTTACCAAAATGTTTAAACTTAATTTAATCGATTTCACCGAAATCCATTTTTGAAGCTTTTTTTATTGTCACATTCCTTGTGTGCAAAATACCTTTTTAAAGTTTGTTTTTTTTAACTATAAAAGACTGTATTTACATGATAAGTGAAGCTTGGGAATTGTTACAGTAGAATACGTTCATTCGAAGTTGGAGAAAACTTGCTCCATGTTTAGCTTCTGATAAGAATAAAGGTTTTATGGATGAAAAAAAGAATGATTTTGCCGATTTGGAATCAGTATTTAAAAAAAAGAATACCTGGTTGTGATGGCTATTATATTGCGATAAACTATTGACTAAATTATGACACAAATGATCCCGGATTTCATATACTGAGATATGAAGAAATCATTGACTATACCCGAGGAACATGTGCTAATCAGAACGAAGAAGAGGACAGCGACGTGCGCGAAGAAAACTAAAAAATAACAATTCTGACGCTTTTAAACGTTTTGAAAAATCACTGGCATGGCTGGAGCAACAGAAAAGCTACGATTCTGGTAAAATTATAGTATTAAAAAACTTCCTGATTGAGCTGCAAAGCAAAGGCAATCGAAACTGCGACAAACAAAACTTTGTTTCAAACACTTGTAAGACATGTAAAAGGTACTTAATTTCAAAATTAAAATTCACGTAATTTATTAATGTTTCGATTTTGCTATTGCTTTATTTTTATTAAGCTCTTTTTACGAGGATAAGAAATAGCGCATATATTTCTCCTTAATCTTAAACTTCTCACTGCCTTGAACTTATATATCCGTTGACTAAGCTGTAGGTATTGCTGCAATAGAAGCATCATTTAAATTAATATAATTCTATATATATAATGCAGTTTTGAACGATTAAATATGAACAATACTCTCAAGGATGATATTCCTGTATGTAATAAAAAAATTTACATCATGTTGAAAAAGGGTATCTATTTTTAGCATTTTCGAACCGAATACAGAGGAAACAACATTACAATTTTCTCCTTTGGGTCGGTAGTCAGAAGGCTAAACTTGAAGGATTCTCGATTATCCGAAAATTGCGATTTTCCGAAAAATGTTCGGACCCAATTACTTCTGATAATCGAGGCTCTACTGTATTTCATTAATATCAATAATATAACATTATTATAATTGGTGTGATATATTAATAGTATTATTTAAATAATCGTGCATTTTTTCATGTTAAAATATATTTTAAATAAGTACATTAAGTTACTTTTTAAAAATAGATATTTTACTTATTTTTAGATGCTTTTTTATTTTATCAAGAATGTTTTCTAATTATTTCTTTTTCTATTTTGCAATGAATGTGGCAGCAAAAACCGTTTGTTACTCATTAGTAATTAAATGTTTTTAAATAAAGTGTTTACGGGCTTCTGAGACCCACATCGCCTGTTAGTGTCAATATTAAGGGCGCGCGTTCTCCCGAGTTAACTGCAGTTCATTAATACAATGCGTTTAAAAAAATAAACAAACATTTATTGTTATATCATTTTTTCGCACTGTTGGAATACATACATATTACAATACAAACAAGAAATTGCACAGAATATTACCCACAATTAATGAAAAAAAATATGGATGGTGTAAGAAATATTTTTTAAGCAAACTATTAAGCCCATAAACATTTAGTGAAAAATTGTGTTTTAACGCTCAGTTATGTTTGATGTTGAATAAAACAAATATAGTACTCACATATCGAAATAATTTATAACTCTTTTTTGAAATCAATAAACAAAATATTGAACTTCTCACAATAATTACATACTTACAACTTCCAAATTCTGATCTCAGTTCTCTGAATACTGAGACGTACACGATGGCACAAAAATCTCAATTTTCGTAAACGGTTTGGTTTCCTGCGTTTGTATGGTCTTTAATATGAGTGCTATGATTTTCTAAATTTACTATTTATCTTCATATTATAAATTATATAATTCATATTCATTTTAAAGAAAATTGCTTACCGGCTTCTTTGACACACCGCCCGTGCTCGTGTCACTATTAAGGGTGGCCGTTATCCCTTGTTAACTGTAGTTCATTATTGCAATGCGTTTTGCAATATAAATAAACATTTATTGTAACATCATATTTTTGTATTATTGGAATACATACACATTACAATAAAAGCAAAAAAAAATTGCAAAGAAGATTAAGAAATATTTTTAAAACAAAATATTACGCCCATAAACATTTATAGAAAAATTCTTTTTTAACGCTCAGTTATGTTTGTACAAATGTTTGATGTTGAATGAAATAAATGTAGTACTCAAATATCAGCATAATTGATAAATATTATATTGAAATCAATAAAGAATATATTAAACTTCTATCAATAACTACACACTTACACCTCAGAAATTATGAACAAAGTTCTCTGAATACTAAGACGTACGCGTTGACCTAAAAATTTCAATTTTCGTAGACGATTTTATTTTCTGCGTTTGTATGGTCTTGAATTTGAGTACTACTATTTTCTAAATCTATTATTCAACTTCATTTTCTACTATTAAAAACGCAAACAATATTTTTATAAAATAGTGATAGTAGAAACCAATGTACTGTAAAAACTCTGAAAAAAAATCCTCCTATTACAAAAGACAGATTTATGGGAATATTCAGATGACTGAGAAAAGTAAAAAAAATGTATACATATGCTTTTTGTAATTAAACTAAATGAAAATGAAAATTCACCTTTATTTCGCAGAAAAATACAGAAATTTGACTTGCATTACAAGTAAAATATTTTTTTTCTGATAAGCTATCTTTGGAAAATGAAACTTTAATGATGTACTTAAATTATGATAAGAAACAATTACATATGAAATGTACACAATACATGGCAAACATTAAATATAAATTGAGTAATAACTATGAGAGCTTTTCTTAAACAAAATACAACATTATAACACTATATTAGTAAGTTTTTTGGCAATTTTCTACCTGATATATGGCGTAAAACATAGATCATCGAAGGGCTAAAATTAGCATTACTTTTGAAATGGCAGGTTCATAAGAGGTTCCGTTGAAATTTAGTCAATTTTTTAATGTTCAAATATTCAGTGACTCTATTCGTCTTGAAGTCGATAAGCAACAACAAAACACTGTACCTAAAAATTTAACTTGCGTTATTTTATGAATGGGATAAAATTCATTGTTGAAAATAAGTTCCTCCTGTGTTTAAGTGTAGTTCATTATCACAATGGGTTTTCTCTTTAAAAATAACAATCATTTATTGTTACATAATCTCTTTAGACTCTTATAATCTTACCACATACGGATAAAAAATAATTGCACAGTATGTTACAGACAATTGATGAAAAAAAATAATGATGCACTGAGTAATAAATACCTTTTTTTAAGAAAATATTGCCTGCCAGAAAGATTTAGCAAAGAGATCTTTTAAATCCAAACAAAAATTTATTTTTTTTTAACTGATATACACACATGCAGCTGAACTTATATGAGAGTTGTAAATACGAATATGCATTAAACAATATAAATTAGAAATGCTATAATAAGGAGAAAGCAGCAGGGTTGCAAATTTCGGCTTTTTATCGCGAGCGCACCATAATCTGGTACCCACACTAGATTAGGGTTTTACAACACTATACCTGTGTAATTTAACCGTTTACTTATTCTCCAAAGCAATTGTTATAAACAATGGATAACAATGCAACCACGTTGGTAGAAATTAAATCTAATGCTTCATTATAATCTAAGTTTGAATGATTACATATGTAATAAAGCTTATACACAGCAGTTATGCATTGCAAAGACCTAATTTTCTGGCGTTTTGATGGCGAATGAATTGAAATTGCATTGTTGGCAACATTATTCTCCTTTTTGCATTTGAATTTACATTGTTGGATTGGATTGTTGAACTAAACAATATATTATTAATCATAATTTTATACTCATTTGAACTACCAACATTAGGATTACAACAAATGATTGTACATAAAATTAGTCATACTGAAACTTTATTACAAATAGAGTAAAAAATAATTTCCTATTTTAAATAATTTTTTACCTACTAGAACGATGTAGTAAGACTTTGTAGCTAATTCCGCTAAGATATTGTATATTCCCGCGGGCGCCATCTTGAAATTCTCAGCTATGTTTTGTTGGCGTTTAGCGATAAGGCAATCCCGACGAGTGACGTGTTTTGGCAATCCCGTTAAGCCTAACATGCGCATGAATCTGCTTGGCGATATTTGCTTGACGGAAAAGGGGTTTTCACTCCAAGAAAAAATCCAAGATGGCGGTCACGGGAATATATAACATCTGTTCCGAAATTTTACCTAATGCTTCATTATAATATAATTTTGAATGATTGAATATGTAAAAAAGCTTATACACAACATTAATACATTGCAAAAACCTAATTTTCTGACGTTTTGTTGTCGAAGGAATTGAAATTACATTGGTGGAAAATTGTTGGAAATATTGTTCTCGGTTTTTTTATTTGAATTTCCATTGTTGGATTGTACTGTTGAACTAAACAGTCATCTATTATTACATCATAATTTTATACTCATTTGAACTACCGACATTAGGATTACAACAAATGATTGTACATGAAATTACTCATAATGTATATACTTAAACTTCATTATAAATGGAGTAAAACATAATTTCCTAGTTTAAACATTTTTCGCTGAGATGTTATATATTCCCGCGTCCGCCATCTTGGAATTCTCGGCGATGTTGCGGCAATGTGCTAACATGTGCATAAATCTGCCTAGCGACATTTACTTGTTGGAAAATGGGTTTGAACCCTTGATCAGGATAACGCCACGTCTATAATTGTATATTTAATCCATGAAAGTTGTTTGGCCTAGAATTTACATATCCACAAAATTGTGAATCTTGAAAAGTAATCGATTCCAGAGAGGCTAATTACCGGCGTGCCAAACTTCCGCCAATATATTTGAATAGCACACTTTTCCTTATCCAAACATCTTATTCATGCAAACTCCCTGTCATAATTATAGCAAAAATATCTATCTTTATTTACTGAAGGTAGTCTATCAAATGATGCATCGACCTTTTTGTCGCCTGTTTATTTTGCGAATGTGATTAAATTACATTGTTTAAATGCGTTTTTATTTTGTATTAGTAAATTGCCATTGTTTAATAGCATTATTAAGCTGAACAATGTGGTATTATTACAGCATTACTTTAGGTTTGTATTACTAAAATTAGAAACAAAAAAACCTAAATAGAGAAAATTATAAAAAATAAATAAAGATCCTATTATAAAAATGATATATATTAAAATTAAATCAGTTAATTAAACTCGTTGCTAAACACATTTTATATGAAATTACATCCATCCTAATATCCTTTTAAAAAACTAAGAAATAACTGGGGGATTTGCATAATTACGTTATTATTAAAAAATTTAAATTATTAAAATTAATCATAATTAATCAAATTCAAAATAGCATAAAACGAAGTAGTCACGTGGCACTGTGCAGAATAAATGATAAAACATAAATATAACTTAACGTAGTTTTCTTAAACATTGAACTGAATTTTCGTGACTTTTGCAACCTCGATTAGGACACGGAAACTATAAACATCCAGGATGAAGAAAATGAAGCAAGGTTACCATCATTTTCACACCATTATTTTTTTAATCAGTTCCGTAATTCCTGATATTGCGTAGAAATCGCACTCCAGAAAATTTTAAGAAAGCTTTTCGTGCATTTTCACCCCTTTTAAGTTTCGATACTTTTAGGTAATGTGCTTAGAGATCGTTTTTATCTATCTAGTAACTACTATGCTACATTAAGGTTTCTAGGTCCTTCAGTAACTTAAAAATTGCACTTTCGGAACTTTTTTTGCTCCTGCAGCCCCCTTTGGGGTAGTGACACCGACATAGAATATAGCCTACGTTGGAACAAGGGCTATCACCATCATTTTGACACCATTATTTGTGAAATCAGTTCTGTACTTTCTGAAATTGCGTAGAAATCGCTATTTAGAATGCTTTTAGCGCATTTTCACGCGTTTTAAATTTTGAATTTTGTTAGAAATGTTCTTAGATATCATTTATATCTTATAAGTAACTAACATTCCAAATTTCATATTTCTAGTGCCTTCAGTAACCCCAAAACCGCATTTTTAGAACGTGCTTTGCTACTCCCCCCTTTGGGGTACTGGCATGAACATAAGATATAGCATATGTGGAACAGAGAGTAACACTAAACCATTACTTTAAAATCGTTTTGGTATTTCCAAAGTTTACTTCGAACAATGAAACAAACAAACGAACTTTACTTCTTATTGACATATTTCTTAAAGAAAATAAAATTTGTTTAAAAAAGGCATACTAAATTTATGCTGCGTGGTTTAAATAATATTAAATTTTTAGGGGAAAATGTGATGGGTAAACAGGCCTGTTTAGATAGAATTCAAGACACAGGAGACGCTGGACGCAGAGATTACCAGGCACAGGTAATTTAATTTTAAATGCCCACTTTTTGTGATACTTGACCTATCAACACTGACTTCAACATAGTTTGGCTCTATCTCATTTTGTTCATCTTGCGGAAAATTGACTACATACCTTCTTAAAGTGTTTTGGTCAATGCTATTTTCTTTTACATGTGGCATGAACACTTAATATTTATTAAGGCTGCTCTTTTATCCTTTCTAGTCTTTTCATTCTTTCTATTTAACTACTATGTGTACTTTTTAAATGAAAGGAAAATTCCTATCAGCCTTGCAATTTATATTTCATTCAATTTGTTCTTATTTATATATCAGTTTTTCACATCTTACTTTCAATCATTCTTCGAATCAATTTTTAACATTTTCTTTTCTATGACTCTATTTTACTGTAGCTTTACAGAATCAACTTAGATTGTTATAGAATAATAAACATTAAACCTTCATTTTGTAGTGTATAATGAAATATTTCCGAAAACACTTAAGGGGTCTCAGGAGTCTTAATTTTTCACTGAAGATGCTTTTTAGCATCATGTCACATTTAATTTTATTTCTGATTCCCCATGAAACACAAATGCATAAATTTTTTACCACTGATTGTTAACTATTTGTTCTATGTAGCATAATTATTTCAAAATTATACAATTGATATTTCACGATTTTTTAAAAATTTATTTATTATAAAAAAATAAAAAAATAAATAAAATTGCATTTTTACTTGCATCTACTGCGCGCAAGATTGTAGCGAAACTATTGGTTCTAGAATCCCAAATAATATTGATAATGTTGTAAAACTAATGTACTTTGAACGTATACTTCAATTTAAAGCAATTAAAATTTTGTTTTATTTAAATAGATACATTTAAATTATAAAATTTTGAAAAAAAAATCATTTTTTGTTGAAAAACTGCTAATTTTAAATATTCAATACAATTACATTAATAAATTTGAGGTATAAGTTATTCCTTATATCAAAGTGAATAAATGTTTCAAGTTTTGTACAAATTGCTTCATTAGTTCTTGAGAAATGTTGCGCGCAATGAATGCAAGTCAAAAAACAATTTTAAAACTTTCCTCAAAATTAAACATTTTAAAAAGTGTAAAATAATATTTATAAAACATTGAAATTATTATGCTACACAGAACAGATATTAAGCTGTCAGTTTCGAAAAAATTATGTATTTCTGTTCTATAAGGAATGTGAAATAAAATTAAATGCGACACGTTGCTATATTGCACCATCAATGAAAATTAAGACTCCTGAGACCCCTTAATTATGGTAGCTTTGACCAGCAGGTTAACCGTCCCTCACATTGATTGTGTCAAGCCTTCCCACACTGCAAATTTTAAAATTATAGAACATAGTTATAATTAGCCTAACTTACCGTACATTATTTATGCCTGGAATGAAAGCTCAGTATTTATGCGTTAATTAAAACCTACTTACTTAAATTTCTATGATATATTTTATCTGAGAAAATCTTACAAAATATTTCTAAAAAATATCCTTTTTAAGTTGAAATGTTTTAACAGTTTTTTTTTTCAGCACACGTTATAATTATCTACATGAAACAAACACTATTTTTTGAGCATGTGAGTAGCTTTCGTTCCTAACTATTGTCAAATTTCTGAAATTATTATAAATATGGAAACTGAAAGGTGGTTCAAACCCCCTATGGATAACAGTCCTAAGTCTCTACTATATGTATTTGTATGGTTATTAAAACCTTCATAAATATTTGAAAATTAGATAAAACATTAAGTTTAAAATTTAAGTACTGCAAATTCATCAAAGTATTCAAAAATCACGTATAAAATATTAAGTACACAATTTAACTCTTTTGAATTTAAAACTCTTCGAAACATTATCAATAATAAAGCTTTTTCATTGAAAAAATGTCATATAAAACATTTTTAATACCTGGCAGACCTGATGCAACAATATGCTAAAGAATCTGACATTCTATTACAGTAATTTATTTCCTTTTTCATTTAAAGCTCATTTATGTTCTGCTATGTACTAAATTCTAACTACTAAAATTCATTTTAAGGCTAAGGATGTTACAGCAGGCCACAGAAAAAAAAAGATAAACATGACCACCGCATAGTTTTTAATCTTCAAATTGTCATAAAACTCAGAAAAAGTTGTTCTTCAAGGGATTATGTTTTTTGTTCATTTTATATTAAGAAAATAAGCTTAGGTTTCGTCTTCATACTAAACAATGAAATGTTGTATACTAAACAATGAAATGTTTAACATGAACAACTAATTTCGGCATAATGTTTTGCTTTTTGGTTGTATTTCACATTAAGATATCAAACAGGATGTAGCTTAGAAATTATGAAAGTTTAATGTTTGAAACACCTAATTGTTAACCCTTTATGAATCAACATCTCCGACTCTAAAATATTTACAATAAACAGAAAAATTACATTTTTCTCATACATATTGCTTACTGTCTAATGCAAAATTGTAACGAGAACGAACATAAATTTTAAAATATATACTTTTGGACGGTCCCAGCAATTTTAATTTTATGAAATTTACGAAGTTCATTTTTGCAATAAAGATGCGAAACTGCTTAATTGATAAGTAAAACTTTGACATGAAAATATAACTCAATATCGCCGTCTGTTCAAAATTCTATGTAAACCATTTTTAACTACTGTGATGGGAGATACCAATAATCAACAATTACAATCAACTTATATCGTCTTTTAAAGCCTACAGTGTAAGTGACATTGATTTTTGGGTATATTGCAAATATGCAACAACGCGATACAAAGTGTCAAATTCATTAGCAATCTTTGAAAAACGGATTTTACTGTGGGACAGTTTTAAGTCAAATAAGTGGAATGAGCTTTAATTTAGGAATATCATATTTAAAAAAAATTATAAACCAATTTATATTACAAAATTCATTGGTTAGAATTTGTATTTTTCTTTTTGAAAATTAATTTAAAAATACATTTTTTTTTTTTGAAAAATTATGAAATTTTCTTTATCAAGAGAAATTGATTTATGTATGCTTCAAATGTGCGAATTAAAAATTGCAACACATTTCAGCAACTATTTATTGAGTTATATTTTTTAATCTATCCGCATTGTGATTTTTGTTTTTGCATCAATTACAGATAGATAAAACATTGTGTGTTCCAAATTTAAAGCATCCGTAATATTTAAACTACTTGATCGAATAAATTCCCAATTAGTATTCTAGGTAAAAAATAGATAAATATGATGTCGCCTGTACAAAAAAAGTTTTATCAAATGAATTCATTGGCATTAAAATTCTAATTACAAATTTCTTGTAATACAAAATATACTATAAGATATATTAATATTAGAAAGTGACAAGCTTGGTGAGTATACTCCAAATTTAATAAATGTAATGCTATTTAAATATTTGATACAAGAACTGGAAATTCCGAAAACAATATTACAAATGGACATATTAAATAAAAATATTTCATACTGTCACAGTGAAACTTTTATTATTCGAACTTGTATAATTCAAAATTCTGGGTAATTCGATTTTTTTGCTCGGATCCTAGAATTGCGTATTAAAATAATATAAAAAAATTGAATATTTCGAATTTCATTTTCGATAATACGAATTTTTCGTCCTTAAAATTTTGCGGTAAAAATTGTTCTCGGTACATTTTCAGTTACGGTGCAAAATATTTTAACAATTTATTTTAGTGGTCATTCTCATGAAAAGAAAGGCGATGGTTCGGAATGTCACTATGTGAGGATTTCCAAGGAATTTTGTGATCCACACTGCAAGTAAAGGAGTCTTAAAGAAAGACAGAAAAACGACTAAAAAAACATTTAAGACACGTAAATGTCTTAATATAGAGCTTAGACATAATAGATACTTTAATTTAAGATACTTCTGTGTTAATGGATTGGTAGTAGAAATGAACCAGCATAAGTGTCTTAATATGGTAAAATGTCTTAAATTAATATATCCAATTACAGACATTCACTGCATTGTATTATCACCGAAGCCGCCCGCCATGTTTGTCGTTGTGTGCCGCGTTTGCGAATCGAAAACGAATTCCTTCTATGAATGTCCAAAAATCACAGTGGAATGGGAATAAATGAACAGTGGACAAACATTTCAATCTCTATTGTCAAGACCTTTCAGGTGGAAATGCAATACTCCTCCTGACCGCTCGGATAATCATCTGTGGAATGCAGTAGCAGATGTAAAAGAAACGCATAGTATGGGAATTGAACTTCGTGGTGATTCTAAGACTTCAGTCTAATTGAGTTTTCTATTAGAGCTGGTTACATTAAATGAAATATATATTAATCAGTTATCTAGAAATCTTTGTTGGATATAAAAAAAAATATTTCCTCCATCTAAAGAACGGAATATAAATTACAAGAAAATGTAAAGGGTAAGTGACTTATAAAACATAATACTCCATTTCGTTCCGCTAATGTTTTCTATATGTTATATTATTTTTAGTAAAAATTGATTTTAACAACTATTGTTATCTATGATTTATGAGGTTCCATTTCTAAAGTATACATTTATGTCTAAGATTTTAAATTAATATTTATCCATATTTAAGCTATTGTTTACTGTGGGTTTTTTTCCGTACTATAAAATACAGTACAGTATTGTTTAACTTGGTGTTTTTACGCAGTTTATTTTCTTAAATAAATTAAAAAAAAACTTTAATCGTATTTATTTATTTATTTATTTTTGTGTAAAAAATAATGGTCTTATTTTTAACTATATGTATTATTGCAACAGTTCTAAACATTTCTTTTATTTTTGAAACACACGGAATTAAGTAAGCTTTTTTTTTTCTTTCCAATGGAAACATATAAATTTTTGACAACTTTAATTATTAAATGCTCTTATATGTTAAATTGAAGCAAAAACGCATGCAATGTTTTCAGATTTTTCTAATTATCTGATGGAAAATATTTATATATGAACGGTGAATTTAATAATAATTTGAAAGATGTGTAAAATTATTTAAAATATTTACTCCTGTTTAACAATATTATTAACCTTAATAATAATAATAATAATAATAAATAAACAAACTGTGTTATCAGAAATTTTAAATATGATTCAAATGTTTATGAAAATGTGCCCGGATTTGTGTTTGTGCACATTTTACTTTTATAAATGAGATATAAAATCTTGTTATGATTTACCTTATGAAGCATAGAAAATTTTCATAAAGAGGAGGGGGCGATTTGTCGATTGGAAAATAACATTGTATTTATTTTGTCTACAATGTTGAAGTAGGGAATTTCGTTTTTAATTACATTGAAACAATGAAAAAATAACATAAATAATAATCTCAGATGTGGTTTGTATGTATGTCTAATAATTTAAATTGACTAAATGATTAATAAACTTCTTCAATTATTTTCTAAAGTAAACAAAAAAAATTAATATTTTTAAATACTTGAAAATGGATTAATATATCTTGGCATCGAATCTGATGAATGTAAAAAATAAACAAATAAATAAATAAATAAATAAATACATAAATACATAAATAAATAAAAATATATTATCCAGTCTGTTGTAGTCTTCCATAATTGGCAAACATTTGTTTTGCTTTGTAGCTTGTAAGTATTTTTAGCTTGCTGTCAATAAGACAGTGTAAAGTAAGTCTAAGAAGTCTAATTAAAGTAAGTCTCTCTGTAAATAAGAGAGAAAAAAAAATCTTCTAAGATGTCTCGAGTGTCTTAAAAGACCTCATTTTAGACGTTCAAATGTCTAAAAAATGGCGGCTTTTTAAGACGTTTCAAGGGTTTTAAAAATTGCACCATTTTTTAGATGTTTCGAATGTCTAAAAAATAGCAGCTTTTTAAGACATTTCAAGTGTTTTAAAAATGGCGGCGTTTTAAAATCTTTCCAATGTCTTAACTTCAGATGCAAAAAGTAGTCTTAAAAAGTAAGACACCTTTTTTTCACTTAAAATGTGACCATCCACTTAAGACCCTTTTTTTAACTGAATTTTAGACATTTCCGTTTACAGTGCAAGCAAAATCATCCTTAGAAAAATCCCAAGAATTGGCCATAATCCTTGGGCCCGAGAATCTATTTCACTGTGAGTTGAATGTATCGAAGCTTAGGTGTTGCAATGATATAATCTCAATACTTACCCTTCTTCCACCTTTTTTTCTCCAGAAGTACAGCTAGATTTCTGTCGGTTTTAGAATCACGTGCGCTTCCACGAGCGTGAATAGTTTAATGCGGTTGGAAGTTTTTGTGCTTTAAGTATTGTTTCTATGCTGTTGCTATGACATTGCCTTTTCTAATTTCTCGCTCGAATTTTATTTTATTTTATTTTATTTTATTTGCATAGGATAGCTGAGGATGTTCTACAACCGGGGTAGTTTTTACTTTTTCGATTTTGGTTAAATTTTGTTTATAATTCGATAGTTTCAATTTCGGAGCCAGTTGCAACCGGTTCCGAATGTAATAGAAATTTTTTTAAAGGAATCTGAAACTGAAATCGAAAAAGTAAAAACTAGCCCGGTTGTAGATCCTCCTAACAAGTCCCAAAAAAGTCGAACGCTAATGGTAAGTCTATGGGAGAGTTATTTTCAAATTTCTTGCTCGAATTTTAATATTCTTTATTATTTTTTATTTTTTTTTTGCTTAGGGTAGCTGAGGATGTTCTACAACCGGGCTAGTTTTTACTTTTTCGATTTTGGTTAAAATTTGCTTGTAATTCGATAGTTTCAATTTCGGAGCCAGTTCTAACCTGTTCCGAAAATAATAGTAATTTCTTAAAAGGAATCTGAAACTGAAATCGAAAAAGTAAGTATCCTCAGCTATCCTATGCAAAAAAATAATTCAAAAATATTAAAATTTGAGCGAGATATTTGAAAATAACGCTCCCATATACTTAGTATTAGCGTTTCCCTTTCTTCCCGGACTGAAGTGAGCTCTTAAGTCATTAACATTATCTCAAAGGGTAGCGGGAACTAATGAAGTCGGAATAGGCCTTAAAAAATCGCCAAGGAATTCTGAATTTTACCCAACACATTATCGAAATAATTGAAGAACAAATATAAAATTTAGAGCTTTACACTTTATTTACCACCATTTTTTAACATTAAATTCACATTCTTTTGTTCGAATTGCCTCAGGGGGAGAATATTTCAATTCAGCTTACGATACTCTTCAGACTTTCAGACCCGTGAACAGCACGCTTTATATACAGTGTTGTAGCCAGCGGGAAAAAAGTACCGGACATTCGTTCGTAAAGAGTATTGTTTAGAACACAAAGCGTAGCACGCCCAGTGTACGCTGCCGAAGTGAGCGAGAGCCATCCTAAAGGTTCATGTTGAAATATATGCGGAACAGACGATGTTTATAATCTTAGAAATACATATGTAGCACTGCCAGTCAAGCTGCGCTGAAGCAGCGATATGCACCATCCCGTATGTTCAATTTGAAAGATACGTTTTCTATTTCTTTTTTAAGTAGTCTCAGGACTTTTAAAATTTTAAAGAATGAAAAAAACAAACTGTTTTTAACATTTAATATCCTAAAATGTATGTTATTTTAAAACACAATTTTTAGTCAAATTAAAGATATAAGAATGTTCTTTCGTTTCCTATATTTCAAAATTTACAAACTGTCAGACATCTGCAAAGCAGAAAATTGGTATGGCAGATTGCGCGCACGATAACACAATAAATTTTGCAACTAGAATGAAAAGTTTGGTGCCTAATTATACTTCCGATTCTAATAATTAACCTGAACCTAAATAAAGTTTTTTTAAAAGCATTTTTATAATTTTAATACAAATTTGTATTTAGCTAATACAAAATTTTGAAAATTCCAACAGTATAATCACATAAAAAAATATTTTTTTGAACAATAAAAAAGGAATTTTAGGTTCCGTTTATGCTGACTATCATGAAACATCTATTTCGAAAATTTCATGAAAAACTATTGGCAAGTTTTTTTTAGTTACCCTGTGCGTTATGTGCAAAAATGTCATTTTCAGTAAAAGGACTTCAAAGTTTCGGAAAAGAAGATTCATATATTGAGCGGGTACAGTTCTAAAAGCTATGACTTCTATCTTACTGGGAATTTCGAGAAAACAATTATATCAAAAAGTTCAGAAAATATAGGAGTTTAAAATATAAAAAAAAATAATAAAATTTCGAAAACTTTGAAGCTTTAGGAGTCCTGAAACCTCTTAAATATGAATTGAAGTTTTAATCAATTTCAGTTCCTTTGGAAAAATCGACAGTCCCATGGAACGCCGGGCGGTTGAACTGGTTATTTTTATAAAGTACTAAAATTCACAATATTCATATTATATGATTTATGTATTGGAATTCAGAAATTGTCATACTCCGGAGAAAAGAGACTAATTGGTGCTACTTTTATCTGCTTCTAGGAAATACTGACATTTCAATTTAATGATGGAAATTTCAGCTATAAACGCATGAAATATCAGTACAGATTTGAAAGCTTAATTCAAATAGGTACAATAATAAATGTTTGGTAGATATTGCTTGGTTTCGTTTCAGGGAATGACGATAAGTAGAATTATTTTAGAATTTTAGAGAATGTATTTTATTCATATTGTTGAAAATCTTTCATCATAAATATTAAACTTTTATAATTTTGACAAAGAAAAACTTTATAAACAAGATACTGTTTTATATAAATTACTTAAATAAGAAGCATAACTCTATTAGCTTTTTTAAAACATCATTTGATTCATAAACTACACTGCTAAAAAAAGGCTTAATAAAAAACGTAAAATGTACTGGTAAGAAAGTCGCCGTCAGTGCACTGTTATTTTTTATTTATTTATTTTTCACTTTTTACAAAACTTCTAACTAGGCCTCGTTTGCAAGATGGAAATTTTCCGCTATTCAAGAAGAGTAATTTCTGTTTTTTTTTTTAAATAAATATGAGATAGAACGGAATAATAAAAAATATCTATATAGTAATTATATATATTGATGCATATTTTCACGCAACAGTTATTTGTATTGCATATTATAATATATGTTTTTTACTTCCACTTTGGACTTAAATTTAGGTGTTTTCCATTAGAGGATGAATGTTTTGTTCCCTATACCGCATAGCCACATCCAACGACTTGGTTCTTAATCAAAACTTTAATTACGAAAATTGAAAATTTAATCTGATATTTTCCGTTTGATCTCAGTTGAAAAGAATCATTTCCGTTTATCTTTCTTAAGAGGAGCTTTTTTTTTAACGTTCACGGAGTAATGATAAAAATGAAATTTTAAAAGGAACAGCTGCAGAATTCGCGGAGTGCGGCGACCTGCGCGTCTGTCGGAAGTTACTACACCATTTCCGGCATTTGATCCGAATGAAAATAAATTTAACAAGTTGAAAATTCACGTCAAACGTGGGAAATGAGATGCATTCGTACTGTAACTAGTTTTATAAATATTTTTTGCACCACATATTTAATTGAATGTATATTTTAGTGTGCTTGATAAGTCCACATCAATTTCATTGTATTTGAAAATCTGAAACATCACTAAAGTGCACTTGAAATATTTTTTATTTTCCATTGGTCGTAATGTAACGGAAAATTTTGATTGTCCCTGTAATTAAAATATACATCCGATTTTCATAAAATTTGAAATGACTCGACAAAATTTTCCAACAATCATATATTTAAAATTCCCGACCATTCGGTTGGATAGTTTTGTCTCTGGTATATGCGGACGGACGGACAGACCGATGGACCGAACGACGACTATAGGTGCTACGCATTTATATAATTACGAACGCACCTAAAAAGACGCCAGCGAACAAATTGAAAGTGAAATTCAATAAGTTTAACTCTTTAGTGCGCAACTTTGCATATATGCAAACAACAGTGTTTTGAATTTAATAGATTTTTTTCTATCGTATATACCTAATTCACACCAGAAAATTTAAATAGTAATATCTTCTTTAAATAATAACAGACATTCCTTATTAAAGTAAATCTAAATTAACCATTGAAACTTTCTGGTGTAAAGTGAGATTCTTTGAACTACGTAATTTTTCGAACGTATTCTATCATGGGAATTAAAAGGGTTAAAGGTTAAGTTTTATAAAATAAATAATTATATGAAATAAGGTATTTGGAGACATACTTATTAAAATATTTACTAATTTGCAATATTTTAGCGCAAAACAGCCACACGACAGCAGTTTTTACTTGTATTTCAGATGTGCAACAGAAAAAAAGTTTGACGTATTATATGAAAAATGTATCACTGTTATTTTTCATTATTTTTCCTGTGTAATAAACCTTTCAGAGAATCATATATATATATTTTTTTTTCGAAACAAAATAAAAAATCGCGCATTTAAGCGTTAAAGTACCGAAAAGAGGACATGATTGGGCTCGGTGACCTAAAGCCATCGGAAGACCGTTACATACTCTATATTAATGTTCGTCTCAGTGGTGAACGGGTAGCAGGCAGCCGCGGATTATGCGGAGCGCGACTACCAGCATACCAATCAGACGTCCCTACCCCCTGTCCGACGCATGACCGGACCGAAAAAAATGATATTATCAGACATGTTTTTTCCTCCTCGATGGATTCGAAACTCGGTACTCGCTGATAGAGTATTAATGTCTCCTACACCAACAGGCAAAATCCTATGACTTGGTCTTAAACCAAATTTCCAATAACAAAACTTTAACTGGATATTTTATGTTTTCTCTTAATACAAAAGGAAAATTTCCGTTTGTTGGGAATATTTTTGCTTTAAGATTCAAGTAGTAAGAATAAAAAAAAGGATATTCTCAGTTTATTTCGAGAGAATGTGCGGTTTACACTTGAAACAAAACAAAAATTCCGTTAAAAGTAAATCCACAGTATATAGTATATGAGATTGCAGTGTACCGTTCATAATTTTTTTTTATATAAATGTGAATTAATAAAGGTAAATTAAAGGTAATTAAATGTAACAATAACTTATTTCTCTTATGTTATAAAACATTGTTGAAGATAATTTGGAAAGGAATATAATAGTAAATAAATACGAAAACAATATAATTATATATCTATAAACGGTTGGCAAGCCTCCGGCTTTTTGAATAACAGTACTTTTTAATGGAAAATGCTGTTCTTTTAAAACGCCAAAATTTCCGAAATACTGTTATGTAAAAAGCAGGAGACATGGCAGGTCTGTCTATCTTCCTCATGAACATGTTTCGTAATTAACTAAACTGCAGGGAATAATTTAACATGACTGTATAAGATAACATTTGAATCTAATAACCAGACTAATAGATCACAAAAATTATTTTCTTTTATACTTTTCTAAATGTTTTCTTATCTATTTTTTTAAATATCGAATCATGACTTATTTTTGTTAATCCAGCATTTGTATATTCCTTCGAGTCAACTTCTGATATGTCTTTTTTTTTTTGTATAGATTATTAAATAGTTTTACTAAAAAGAAACGATAAGCAAAGAAACGCGTTTAGTAGAGGAAGTCATTTACAT
The DNA here is from genome assembly GCA_963932465.1 of Maratus speciosus. Lineage (NCBI taxonomy): Eukaryota > Metazoa > Arthropoda > Arachnida > Araneae > Salticidae > Maratus > Maratus speciosus. The sequence goes on along the minus strand of OZ010794.1, from coordinate 152,895,869 downwards.
TTATCTCTTAATGTTCTAAATGTATATAGTAATAAAAAAAAATTGTTTCTTTACGCATATTTCTAATATGTAACATAATGTATCACAATCGTCATTTTTCTTTAAAGTATTTTTTTTAACTCCGTTTGAATATCAGTATGTTTTTATGATTTGAAATAAATACTTTGATTAGTTTAATTAGACACCCATAATGTGTAATATTGCACCTATACTAATAAACTTAGATATTCATTTCTTGAACACCTTCAAGGGCGATTGTTCATTTTTGGACCACTTAATTTTAATTCCTAAATGCCGCAATGGAACCAGAATATTGGAAAGAAAAATTTGCTTTTGTTAAATACGTGAACAAAAGCTTTTGCTTATTTTGAAATAAATTTGTTTGTAAATTCCGGTGTCAATCACTCATTTTAGACTTTTACGAATAGAAGTATCTTGTCCCTGGAAGGGTTAAGTATTCATGTTTAGCAATGTACGTTACTGAGTACATTAATAGGAAATGACTTTATATGATTACACTTGTTACTATTAATTAGCCTAATGTATCACAAATATCAGTTACCTTTAATCTTATATAAAAATTTGCTTATCCAATTTAATTAAATGTCGAATGACGTTTATTGCTTCAAATAAATGCTTTGAACGGTGCAATAATTCTTCGTTGTTCCGTTAATATAGAATCCTTTTTGGGATACATTTCTCACATTTAATTGTTTCCTAAATGACGAGCATCAGAAAGTAACGATAACAAAGATAAATGCACAAATCTGCGTTTAAAGAATAAATAATTTAATTATAGTGGAAGTACAAGAAATGAAACACAAACAGATAAATTATTTATAAACTATTAAAATAAGATAAGTTTTTGTACAAACTATAATGAAATAAAATAAATATACCCTTTAAAAAAAAAAAATCTGATTATGTTTTCTAATTCAACCTGGAATTAAAAAGTGTATTTTTTACTTTGTAAAGTTCGTAAAAAAATCCAAGTGAAAGGATATAATTTCAGTTCATTTTAAAGGATAGAAAAAATAATGACCCTTTGAATTCGTACAATGTTGTTTGTAAGTATGCGTGGTTACATATGAAAATTAAAGTCATATTAATATATTATATGCATACATTTTAGTATAGTTACATAACTAAATTCTTATTTTTCAAACGAAATAATCTACTTTCGTGATTTTATTTCCATTTCTTGGATAAAGACTCTCAGGTCTCTCAAATCAATGAGTAAATGCCTAATGAAAAATAAAATTATTTTTTTCTTTATGTATTGATCGTTATAACAGTGTCTACGTACGTGGGTTAGTAAACGTTTTTCTTCTTATCTATGCATCGGATTGTGAATAACAATAGTGAGTAAAATATCGAGAAGAAAGGCATATGGACAAAAGAGAATCTTCTCGGATGGCTGATCAGTTAATATGGGTACGTTAGAAAACATGTTGATTGTCTTGTCTTAACAGACGATGCTCCGTAAAATTTGAGTTCAGAAGAGGCAGAGAGAAAGGTCAGTAGTGGGTCTTGCGTTTGAGTTGAAATATGGAGTTTGAAAAAGTAGCTAATCCTGAGGTTTACTACTGTTCTAGGAAAGTGTATGTATGTACAAGAGTTCCGTAGATACATGAATGGTAATTTTGTGGAATAACCCTTGCTGAGTAAAGTCAATCGAAAAGGAAATAGTGTAAGTTGATGATATAACTAGGTAAGTTGATAATATCTTACCGTGTAACTCACATTTCGGCAGGATCTGCTATATCCTAATTCCAATAAATATAAATAAGTGTTTTTCAATGTAATAATTTGTAAATAATTCATGCTTTAATATTATTTGAAGAATCCTTGTACTTAATTACCAACTTTTTCATATTATGTCTGGTATCACGTGCCTATATCGCTGTTGGCAGCATGTCAACTAAGGAGTGTTTATTTGCATTTTTGGACTAAAATTTTAGTGTTAATACTCAGTGTACCAGCACGATTGACGTTTACTGACAATTGTCAGTATACATGCATAATTAGGTGTTCGGCAGATTTCTTATACTTCCGTATATATATATATATATATACTAGGGGCTCTGCCCCTACAAGCTACGCTCGTCAACCCCAAGTTCAGACACCGCAGACTCTAACAGTATGCTAATTTGATCGGCTTTAAAAAGATTTCGGATGATTGAATTATAATTTGAATCTGACAATTATAATCTAACATAATTTTCACCAAACTTTTCTTTCCCTTTTTAACATTCACATAAAAATACTTTTGTTAGAAATGAAATATTATGATCATCTTAAAATATCAAATAAATGACTCGCGCAATTTTTAAATTTAAACTGTTTTGCAATATTATTTTTTGTTCATTTTACGTAATAAGTGTAATGTGACGTAAATGGGACGTAAATTCTCCTATTTAAGACTTCTAACGCATGTTAATGATTTTATTATTTTACAATATTCTTCCTCTTTTAAAATTCACGTGTAAATACAGTTTTTATGACGTAATTTTCAATGAGTTCCGCTTTTTATATTTTCTATTTATAATAGTCACGTGTAAAATAAATTTTTAATTTGATGCAAATATTATTGTTTTTGCTGTTTATACAGTTGGCACAGTTTAAATTAATACAATTTTCTAAAATATGTAAAAAATATCTCAGGAAATGCTGAAAATTTGAATTTAAAATAGAAATAAAACCTGAAAAAATGAGTCAAAATAAAAAACGAAATGCTGTCTGCACACCGGGAAATTCTGACGCATAAAATGGTCTAAAAATGATAAAATTCATATGTACAGTTTTTGCTCCAATAAAACGTTTTTAATGGAACGATTCTGTCCAACTTCGGCATTAAATATGTTCTAAAATAATTCTTCGATTTGCGTGTTTATCAAACATTTCTCTATAATACTACCGATTTTCATATTTTTGTATGCAACAGTTTTTTTTAATATTAACGAAGAAAGGTCATGCTTAAGCATTCAAATTGGATGTTGATCTGCGGGAATATCTACGCAGATTTCCTTGGTCCATTTCCAAATAAAAACTTTTTTTTATGTATATATAGAAGGATATATATAGAGAGAGTAAGTTGATGTGCAATACGGTAACATATCGAAATATTCAAATAATAATAGAGTTCTGAAATTATACGAATATAAATTTAATTTCTTGAAGACATTTCATTTTACAATGCGTTATAACTTGCTTATTCAAATATACCAGAAATAACACGTAAAAGCATTGGTTTTTTTATACAATATCTGTAGAACATTCTAATTAGGCCTAATAAAGCCAGTTGCCTTACTGTGTGCCTTACTATACTTCCGCGCCAATGCTTCATGGATTATAGAAAAATAAGAGACTGATGGTTTTGTGATTTTCAAATTCTAAAGTCATTGTGCTCGTGACCCGTAAATTTTGCTTTGTTATGTCATTCGTTGAAACCTGGGACAGTACTGAATACCAAAGAATTAGTTAATACGATTAATTACGTCATAAGTGAAATGAATGATGCTACCTAAATTAAAATCCCGCAGATACCTATAACAAGAAGTATTTCGTAAAATTCTTATTTCGCAGATAAACAGCTGATCAAAATATTTGTAAAAATCTATATATTTAAAACGCTAAGCGTTTTCTTTCGACAACCCGTGAGAAGAAACTACTGCATTCAATTACACCAATCTTTTTAGGTAGCTTTCATTACAAAAAGCTACCTATTGCAGCCGTTCGGAGGAAAGTGATTTCAAAAAATTTTGGTATATTTTCATCGACCATGACCCCCAGACACCGAAACCACCCTCCGTTCAAATTTGATATATATATATATATCTGACATTTGTCATACTTTAACTCTCGAATTTATGAACCGATTTCGATGTAATTCGGTATGTACATAGTACATATCAATGTCTCGACCAAGTTTCTTGGCCAGCTTCATCCGCCATTTTGTTTCAAAATGGCGGCCATTTAAAATTTTTAAAAAAATTTGAAATTTGAAATGTGGCACCAAATAATTGAAAATGGAAAAATATTTTTTTTTTATGTATTTGAAGTTTATACAAAGATTCCGGAGCACTTTTCGTTTCGTCTATATCTTAAAAAATGGCTGAGTTATAGCATTTTGAATTTCTAGCGTGGCTGACATTTTGAAACGTCCTGATATTTGTCACGGGATAACAGGCGTATTTATGAACCGATTTGGATGTACCTTGATGTGTACATAGTACATACTAATGTCTCGACCGAGTTCGTTGGCTAGCTTCATCCGCCATCTTGTTTAAAAATGGCATCCATTTAAATTTTTAAGAAAAATTTAAATTTGAAATGTGGTACCAAAAAATGGAAAATTGAAAAAATATTTTTTTCTTATGTATTTGACCTTGATACAAAGATTCGGGAGCAGTTTTTGTTTCGTCTATATCTTAAAAAATGGCAGAGTTATAGCATTTTGAATTTCTAGCGTGGCTGACATTTTGAAACGTCCTGATATTTGTCACGTGATAACAGGCGTATTTATGAACCTTTTGGATGTACCTTGGTGTGTGCATAATACATACAAATATCTCGACCGAGTTCATTGGCCAGCTTCATCCGCCATCTTGTTTCAAAATGGCGGCCATTTAAAATTTTTTTTAAAAAATTAAAATTTAAAATGAGATACCAAAAAATACGAAAATGGAAAAGATTTTTTTCGTATGTGTTTGACCTTAATACAAAGATTCCGGAACAGTTTTCGTTTCGTCTATATCTAAAAAAATGGCTGAGTTATAGCATTTTGAATTTCTATTGTGGCTGACATTTTAAAACGACCTGATTTTTGTCACGCGATAACAAGCGTATTTATGAACCGATTTGGATGTTACTTGGTGTGTACATAGTAAATACAAATGTCTCGACCGAGTTCGTTGGTCAGCTTCATTCGCCATCTTGTTTCAAAAGGGTTGCCAATTAAAAAAATTAAATTTAAAATTTAAAATGAGGTATTAAAAAATTGGAAAATGAATTTTTTTTAATGTGTTTGGCCTTGATACAAAGATTCCGGAGCAGATTTTGTTTCTGAAAATTTGTTCTTTTGTTTATATCTTAAAATATGGTTGAGTTATAGCATTTTGAATTTCTAGTATGGCTAACATTTTGAAACGATCTTGTATTTGTCACGCGATATCACATGTATTCGCCTATTTCCATGTAAGAAGGCATGTGTATAGTATTCATCAACATCTCAGCGAAATATAATTTACTTTAAATAAAAGCAGCTTGGATAAAGCTGCCTAATTTCGCGAAATTCTCATTCATAATGATTTAGTATTGATAAAAATTAGTATTGAATCTCCTATATTCGGTTTCCACTAAATTGAGCTTCGTGTGTTTGAATAAAATTGGCTTTTTTAAAATAAGGAATATGAAAGCTACCTCTTCCTCCCGCCACTGGCCGGAAGGACTTTTTTAAAATGAAAGATATTTGCCCACAGATTTCTTATCGGACATTCGTTCGTTCAAATATGTTATTAATTAGCCGTAATTTAAAAGTAAAATTCTACAGTTGCGCATGCGCATTATATAAGTACAAGTCTGCCTTTGGAGTGACGCACTGCATATGCGCAAATATGCTCGCTCAGTTGAAATATCTTATCACAGGTAGAAGTTGTTTTAAGTTCGTCTGCTATTCGATCTTACTGTAAATAAGCTTTTCTTTCTTTCACAAAGTTAATAGTTGGCTGTTTCAGCATTATTAACTATTAAAAAATTTGTTGTGTCGATATTAAGAGATACGGCTTATTTCGGGGATGTCGCATTGCTTTGGCCACATTACACGCTGAAGATAAACATAGTGATTTGAAGCTAAAAGTTATGACTGGTGAATTGCCAATAGTTACACACGAAGATTGGAAAACTAGCATGTTAAGTTGTAGTTTCTTATTTAAAAAAATAAGGTATCATAAATATTAAAACGCAAAACTATTTCTGTAATATGAAAACTGAAATTCGAGGCAATTTCGTATGCATTAACTGTGTTTCGAACATCGTCAATTTAGAAGGACGGAAAACAAGTTCCTGCTAGCGTAGTGGGTTAAGGCAGCGATTTAAAGCTCTGAATATTTGTAGAGTACGCAGGTTCGAACCCAATCCCAGAAAAATATGTAATTTTTTTTCGATAATTCGTATCAATAATGACATATTTTATTAGGAAGAGACGTTATAGCATTTTTATCTTATTATTATTATTATTTGAATGCTTTATAATTAAATAAAATTTAACAATCTATAATATCTTGAAAAAATAATGATTTTATATTTTAAATATTTTGCATATAATTATCAATTAAATAAACTGAACTGATCTACAATTTTCGTTATATTTTCTGACCATTGTCAAGAATATATATGTGTGTGTGTCAGAAAGAATAGTTTGTCATTCATTTGCGTAAAAAATAAAACAGAAAGAAAGAAAAATATTCGTATAAGAGCTGTAAAAGAAATTACATTGATATCCAGGTTTAATATTTAAAAAAAAATTAAATTAAATTCAGGTAATAAAAAATATATTTTATAAATCGTTAGCTGCATCAAGTTTCAGATTTATTATTTTAGAGAATGAGACAGACAAAAGGCCGAAGTAAGTAAAAATAAATTCTCTAGCCGGTATTTTTGGGGAAATTTCTGATAAATATCAAGCATAATTAGTTGTAAATCATAAACTTAAAATTATTTCACTTCACTGAATAGGTTAGACTGACAGCACCAGCTATCGCATTAAAGAAATAGGAATCTCTTATCAATACAGATCGCGCCCGTCGGCCTAATCGTTCGGAGTTTTCGTGGTTTTCTTCGAACCTTGGATTTCCAAGCGTTAATACGGGTTAGGTTCCCTTAGAAAGACCCCCACGAAGGGCACTCCCCCACATAGGGCCTATATCCCTCGTGCTGATAATTTGCCGTCATAAACACAACCAACTAACCAACCTTATCCATACAGAAATTCGTCATTCAATAATTAATTTCAAAGCAACTAATTAAAAATTCAATAATTTTTCTAATGAAACATTCAAGTTATTTACCGTCAAATCTTGACGGGCACTATCTAGTATTAATAATATTCAGTACATAAGCGTGATATTAGGTGCATTATTTTAATAAATTATTAAAATTCACAATATTTATATTGAACCTTTTTCTTATATAAAACGCAAGATAAACAAATATTTTCCACGCTGTCATCTAAAAATATTTATATTTCACTTTTATGAGGAAATTCACAATTTAATTCCCGGTAACATAAGTACACTGTTGAAAGCTTATTTCAAATGCATGTGTTAATGAACGCTTAGATGTTATCTCACGGTATCATTTCAGTGAATGCCAGTAAGGGGAATGATTTCAGAAACTTTAGCATCATGATAAAGCAACATTTAATGGATATATCTTGTTCATGGTGGTTAAAATCTGTAATCATAAAAGTTAACAATTTACATGATCACCAAAAATAGTTTACAAAATAAATATCATGTATGCATAATCTAAACATACTGTAAAAGAAAGAGCTAAGCAGACCGTTCTAAACAGAAAAGAGGATTAGATGTGATATTAAATAATAAAGGGAAATGCATAGATGCTTTAGCATTTTAAAACTGCGTTCCTTTCATAAAATACAGTTCACTGACCGTTTTCCATAAAAACGTGATTTAATACAGGTACAGTCGTGGGGAAAAAAAAAGAAAAGTAAACACCCGCTACTCCTCAACAAATTATCGCACAAGAAAGTTAATGGTACCGAACGATTGGAAATAAGATCTACTTTTAAATGATATAGATAAAATTTGCTTAAGGGGCCATCTACTTATTAAAACGAACCGTAACTTTATTTTTTTCAAGAGCAGTGCACAATTCTGATTGCATAAATGAACTCTACACCATTCAATTAGCCTAAAAACAAATTTTTATGCAATTCGTATGATAAGTTTCTGAGAAATTAATTATTTTAAAGCGAGCGTATTTTAAGGGCTGTATCCGAATTGAAGTTCGGAAGTCGATTGTTAATAGAGAGAGCCCTCATCTTGATCAAGATACCTTAAGAAGTCAATGAAGCCTGCTAGATTACACTACAGCAGAAGAAATTTCAAAATATCTAGTCACTCCTTCTATAGACGGCCACGTAAACCACCATTTTGCCGTTTTTTAAGCATAATTCTAAAACTACTTGGAAGAAAAATGTGAAATTTTGGATTTCCATAAAGCAGGACAATAAATCTAATTAAATCAAAACAAATTGTAGGTTGCAAGTCATAATTTTTTCGAGTATTAATTTCATAAATCATAATTCATACAATAAAGTTATAAAAATTCCAAATTCAGTGTATTTATGTTTGGGTATATTAGTATTATTCCTACACAAAAAATTGGGATATTAGGAGCATAATTTCTGGAGATATAAATAAAGATATGAAAATGTAATTTAACATTAGAAGCACTAAATTTTGAATGTTTATAATTCAAAAACTTATCATTCAAATGACTTGAAATTCGGTGTCTAGGTATAGTTTGAACCGAAGATTTGAAATACCTCGTTAAAATTGGGTATTGTCATTGAAAAAAATGAAGTTTGGATTCGTTTTAATATGTAGTTGGCTCCCTAAGTAAACTTTCTATACATCATTTAAAAGTAGACTTTATTTCCAATCGTTCGGTACCAGTAACGTTCGTCTCCGATAATTTGTTGAGGAGTTAGTAGGGGTGTTTGATTTTTTTCCACGACTGTAAGTATATTTTAACATGGAATTGTTTTTGTTTTTATGTCATAAACTATTGATCTAGGAAGTGAAAAAAAAAAAAAAAGAAAAGAAATATAAATGATACTAATGTGTTTAGACACATACATTCATTACATGCTCATATTTTTTTAACTTTATAATATACTGACTTGCATGTAAAAGTACAAGAATTTCAATTAGAAGGACAAGACTGCATTTGATAACATTTCTGTCTAATTGTCGAAACGTCAGTGAAGGCTTACTGTGGAGACACGAAACGTTTTGGTTTCCGTTAGTCTGTCAGTCTGTATGTTCATCTGTGTGTCTGTTCCGGGATAACTAGCGCAAAAAGCCTCCGATTAGCTTGAAATTAAGTGGGTATGTTGCTGAAGTACCCGGAATTAGCTGTATAGTTTTTTTGTAATATTTGGTTGATTCGTTCGTAAAATATAGAATATTTTATTTTGTGCAATAATGCTTTTCTATAGCAATTCAGACGATTTTTCCATTTTTATTTGTTGAAAAGAAATAGCTCATATGGTTGAAGGATTTAAAGGGTAAATTATGGATGATGAAATTTCCTAATTAGAACTATACATTATTCATATTAGTTTGAAATTTTGTGTATACAGTTGTCAAAGTTTTTAAATTTGGTGTATAACTTATGGAAGGATTTTATATATGTGTTCCAATAATATAAAATATTTTCTTTTTCAAATTTACTTTTTTAAAATACATATATTTCATTGTTTTAATTTTCTTTTAACTGTTGCCTAGCAACGGAACTACACCTAAAAACATCGTAAATGTGAAAGTATGTGTAATTGTTTGAAGTCAAATCAACGTAAAAAGGGATTAATTAATGCCTTTGTGTATTTACATATAGATGAAATTTACCCCAGAAATAAAGAAAGGCTGTGTTCTATTTATTTATTTGAAATATTTTTCTTTTAAATTAAAAAGTTCATTATTTTATTAGGAAAAAATTAACATTTGCTATAAAATTTAACGATCCTTTTTTTTTTTTTATCGTTGCCAAGAAAATCAGATCTCGGAATGATAATTTATCTTAAACAGTTAATTTTGATTTGAAAGAATTTCATGTGCAAGAGGAAAATGAAATAAAAAATAGACCCGAATACGTCTTCACATTGGAAATAAAACGACAATACAAAAAGAAGGGGAATTTGACCTCATATATCAAAAACAAAACAAATACGCTTTGAGGTTGAAATAAAAGTACCTTGTGTTATGATATTAATTCTTATTATTAAAAAAATATGTTACTAATACATCACGGTTTATCGCCTGCACACGGCTAACAGAATTTTTTTTTATTTTTAATCGAAAATTTCAATGAGAAAAGAAAAACTCTTGAAAAGCAAATAGATAGTAAATGTCAAAATTATGCACCACAAAATTATCTCTGTCGAAATTGACGTCATTGTATCGAGAAATAAATATTTTCATTCTTAAAAACCAAACATTACCCAGATTGCCTGAAAAAATGATTTTTTGACGAGTGTTACTTCTTAATGCCGTCTTATTTCAGGAAATATGAATAAAAATAATTTTATTTTTAAAAGGAAATTAAATTTTCGTTCATAAAACCCAAACTTTTAATATAATTGCCTGAATGTAAATCATTTTCTGTGCACTGGTATTGAAAAATAAGACTCAGAAATGTAAAAAGCAATCTAAGATTTTCAATAACCATTAGCGCAATAAATGAAAAGTTACATATGTAAATTTAATGAGACCACGGGGGATTCAGGAGGGCGGAGGCCCCGGAAGAAATCTACTTTATTATCTAAAATAAATACCAGAATTAGTAGCTCATGAAAATTTCAAAATATCCTTACGTAACAACGTTTTTAATTTAGCGCTTCTAATGTCTGAAAACTTTTTTATAACTGTCTGAAAATTTTTTTATAACTGTCTGAAAACATTTTTTAGTGTAGTTATATGACTAAATTCTTATTTTTCAAACGAAAAAATGTACTTTCGACATTTTATTTCCATTTCTTGGATAAAGGCTCTCAGGTCTCTCAAATCAATGAGTAAATGCCTAATGAAAAATAAATTTAGTTTTTTCTTTATGTATTGATCGTTATAACAGTGTCTACGTACTTGAGTTAGTAAGACGTTTTTCTTCTTATCTATGCATAGGACTGTGAATAACAATAGTGAGTAAAATATCGAGAAGAAAGAATAATGGACAAAAGAGAATCTCCTCCGATGGCTGATCAGTTAATATGGAGGTCGTTAGAAAGAATTTTGATTGTCTTCTCTTTACAGGCGATGCCCGTAGAATTTGAGTTCAGAAGAGGCAGAGAGAAAGGTCAGTAGTGGGTCTTGTGTTGGAGTTGAAATATGGAGTTTGAAAAAGTAGCTAATCCTGAGGTGTAGTACTGTTCTAGGAAAGTGTATGTATATACAAGAGTCCCGTAGATGCCTGTATAGTAATTTCGTGGAATAACCCTTGCTGAGTTTGGTCACGGTCATCCGAGAAGGAAATTGTGCAAGTTGATGATATAACTAGGTAAGTTGATAATATTATCTTAGCTTGTAACTTATCGTTCGGTAAGATCTGATATATCCAATGCCAATAAAAGTAAAAAAGTGTTTTTATAATGTTTTACTTTGAAATAAATCGTACATTAATATTATTTCAAGAATTCCAGCGGTGGAAAATTGGCGCAGAGGAGGAGCCTATTGACACCACTGATATTTTGAAGTATTCTTCAGCTTAATAAAAACTCAGAAATCCTATTAGAAGCCGAAGAATACTACTAAAATTTAGTTGTATCAATAGGCTCCTCCACTGCGCCAATTTTCCACCACTGGAATTCTTGTATTTAATTACCAACTTTTTCATATTCTGTCTGGTATCACGTGGTGGAAATGGGTGGTATGGGTGGTGTCATGTCAACTAAGCAGTGTTTATTTGCATTTTTGGACTAAAATTTTAATGATAATGATCATCGAATAGGCACGATTGATATGCACTGAAGATTTTTAGTATACATTCATAATTAGGTGTTCGGGAAATTTGTTATATTTCCGTATATATACAGGGTGATTCAGCTCGTCGGTGACAAACTTTAAGGATCGATAGAGCACACCTAGACGAACATTTTTGAATAGGGAATGTAGGGTCCCTGACGCGATGGTAAGGCGCTAGGCGCTTTCGAAAATTTGGGTACCGAAATTCGAAACGTCATAAAAACTAGGGAAATGGTTAGATTTTCTTGCTTGTTGCGTCGAAATGATTCTGTTTGTTTAGACTTTCTTCAGTACCAATTTGATAAGCGTATCTCTTAAAACATGGATAGGGGGCGCTGCAGACTTTGGAGAGCTAGACAACAACTTTAAGCCCGTTATTTTGATAATTTAACACATGCTCGCCAAAGTTTATACTCTAACTTAAAGTTTGAACCCAAAAGTAGAGCCCTGCAACAAGCGTAAGAGCCGGAATAAAATGTCAAAGTACAGGGTGGTCGAAACTCGAAGGCTCCTAAGAGATAAACAAACAGATTTCTTGACTTATGGCATGCATTTTCATGATTCTGTTTGCTGGGGCTCTCTGAAACTCAGTTGAACGGTACAAAAAGAAACATCGATAGGGGGCGCTTTGGGCAAAAAACATAATTCGTTGACATTTCGGACGCTAACTGGAAACGGGGCGCTACGATCAGTTAGTAATAATGAAAACACATTTTCTACCTCTGCTCAACACTTCTGAATAAATTTAGACCAAAAACATCAATGATACTGGAAATTTATTTACAAAAAATAACACTACAGAAGATGCTCGAAATTTCGACCTTGGGCCATGATGCAGGCTTCGCACCTCCGTCGCATTGAGGAGTGTGTGTTTCCAACAATGCCAGGAGTATCTCTGATCTGCCCTGCAGCTGCCACAATGCGCGCCACAAGTTCTTCAGCACTGCTGACAGGTGTATGGTATACCTCGGTCTTCAGGTAACCCCAAAGGAAGAAATCCAAGCAGGTGAGGTCTGGTGATCGGGCAGGCCAGTGAACTGGATCCCCACGCCCGATCCACCGCTGGCCATACCTTGCGTTTAGATGGAGACGCACGTCGTTCGTGTAATGGGCCGGAGCTCCATCGTGCTGGAACCACATCTGGCGACGCGAACCTTCGGGTACGTGCGCCTCATCCAGAAGCTGCGGCAGCACTTGATCCAGGAAAATCAGGTAATTTCCACCTGTCAGCCGTTCAGGTAACAAATAAGGGCCAATGAGGCAATCCCCCAGAATGCCGGCCCACACATTTACTGAGAAACGCTCCTGGGCTGCTCGGCTTCTGGTTTCATGTGGATTTTCATCACACCACACATGACTGTTGTGGGCGTTCCACATTACCTCCCGGCTGAAGGTGGACTCGTCCGTAAACAAAATGCTGTTTACAAAACGGGGATCCCTGGAACTCATCGCCAAGTACCATCTTGAGAATTCCACTCGAGGGCCAAAATCCTGCTCTCTGAGCAACTGCACCCGCTGGATGTGGTAGGGGTGCAGATTCCGGGAACGTAAGATGCGCCACGCAGTTGCTTGCGAAATGCCAACATGTCTGGCGATATCTCTCGTGCTAAGACCTGGGTTGTCCTCAACCAGGTTAAGCACAGCCTCTTCGTTGTCGGGGGTGCTCACTGATCGCTCCCGTTCAGGCCTGCCTCCGTCGAAAGATCCCGTTGTGGACAACCTCTGGCGTACTCGAGCGAAGAAGGCATGGCAGGGGATTTGCCTGTTGGGGTAACGCTCGGCGTACAACCGCTGAGCGGCTCGTCCATTACAACCAGCAGCGCCATACGCCAAATGCATGTCAGCCAATTCAGAGTTTGTGTACCGTTCCATCCTACTACCGATCTGCAGACAAGTAACCCGAAGCTTAAGTAGGTACCGCACGTTCAAAAGACGTGTCTGCGCATACAACTACGTCATCTCGCGTTGTCGTCTACGCATTACGTATCTTTTGCATATCGATATGGTACGATATCTTTTGCATAAATCAGCAAAAAGCACCTTATGTAAATTTTATTGCGCGCATTGTGCATGATTGAAACCAGCTATGTTTGTTAAAAAAAACAAACAAACTGCAGTTTTAATAGCTTCTTATGATAAGTAAATTACTCTCTTGTTTTGTTTCTAACTGATCGTAGCGCCCCGTTTCCAGTTAGCGTCCGAAATGTCAACGAATTATGTTTTTTGCCCAAAGCGCCCCCCTATCGATGTTTCTTTTTGTACCGTTCAACTGAGTTTCAGAGAGCCCCAGCAAACAGAATCATGAAAATGCATGCCATAAGTCAAGAAATCTGTTTGTTTATCTCCTAGGAGCCTTCGAGTTTCGACCACCCTGTACTTTGACATTTTATTCCGGCTCTTACGCTTTTTGCAGGGCTCTACTTTTGGGTTCAAACTTTAAGTTAGAGTATAAACTTTGGCGAGCATGTGTTAAATTATCAAAATAACGGGCTTAAAGTTGTTGTCTAGCTCTCCAAAGTCTGCAGCGCCCCCTATCCATGTTTTAAGAGATACGCTTATCAAATTGGTACTGAAGAAAGTCTAAACAAACAGAATCATTTCGACGCAACAAGCAAGAAAATCTAACCATTTCCCTAGTTTTTATGACGTTTCGAATTTCGGCACCCAAATTTTCGAAAGCGCCTAGCGCCTTACCATCGCGTCAGGGACCCTACATTCCCTATTCAAAAATGTTCGTCTAGGTGTGCTCTATCGATCCTTAAAGTTTGTCACCGACGAGCTGAATCACCCTGTATATATATATATATATATATATATATATATATATATATATATCAGTGGCGTGGCGTCCGGTCATCGCTGGATGCGGCGATGACCAAGCAATATTTTAAAACTCTTAATAAGCTTTTAAAACTCTACGATCCAGTTTTAGCAGAACATTTGGCGTTCATGTATAAGTGAAGGTAAGATTTAAAGTTTCTTTTTTGAACATTCAACCATTGAATTTTAGAGTTAATAATTTTTCACCACAAACTTAAATAATTGCGATGACCACCGAAAATTTTCACGCCACGCCACTGATATATATATATATATATATTTATATATATATATATATATATATATATATATATATATATATATATATATATATTTATATATATATATATTTATTTATTTATATATATATATATATATATATATATATATATATATATATATAGGAAGGTGATGTGCAAAACGGTAATTTATTGAAACATTCAAATAATAAGAGAATTCTAAAATCATACGAATTTAAATTTAAATCTCGAAGTCATTTAACTTTATGTTAATGTGTTATAACTTGCTTATTCAAACATACCAGAATTAACACTTATAAACAGTAGTTTATACTAATCTGTAGAACATTTTAATTAGGCATAATACAACCAATTGCCTTACTGTCAGCTTCCGTACTAATGCTTCATGAATTATAGAAAAATAAGAGACTGGCGCTTTTTCTGATTTTCAAACTGTAAAATCATTGTGTTCGTGACCTGTGAATTTTGCTTTGATATATCATGCTTTGAAACCTGAGACAGTACTAAATACCAAAGAGTTAGTTAATACGATCGCTTCCGTCACAAGTGAAACGAATAATGCTACCTAAATTCAAATCCCACTGATATATATAACACGAAGAGGTACTTATTAAAATTCTTAATATGCAGATAAAACAATGATTAAAATTTTGTAAAAATATTAATAATACCCCATATATAAGCCTGATATTAGGCGTATTCTCTTAATAAAATATTAAAATTCATAATATTTATATTGTAAGACGATAGAGAAACAAATATTTTGCAGGATGTCAACTGTTTCTGAAAATATTTATACTTAAATTGTATGAGGAAATTCACAATTTAATTCTCGGTAAGAGAAGTATATATTTGAAAGCTTATTTCAAATGCATTTGTTAATGAAAGCTTAGTTATTCACGGTTTCATTTCAGTGAATGTCATTATGGAGAATGATTTCAGAAATTTTAGCATCGTACTGATGCAGCATTTAAAGGATATACCTCGTTCATGTTGGTTAAAATCTGTAATCATAAAAGTTAACATTTTAAATGATCATCAAAAATCGTTTAAAATATAAATATCGTATATACATAATCTAAACATGCTGTAAAAGAAAGAACTAAGCAGACCGTTCTAAACAGAAAAGGGGGGTTGATGTGTTTTTAAATAATAAAGGGATATGGACATAAGCATTAGCATTTAAAAACTGCATTTTTTCATGAAATACAGTTCACTGACCGTTTTCCATAAAAACGTGCTTTAATACAGGTAAACATATTTTAACATGGAATTGTTTTTGTTTTCATGTTATAAACTACTGATCTAGGAAGTGCAAAAAAATATGAAAACAAACATAAACGATACTAATGTGTTTAGACACCTATATTCATTACAAGCTCATATTTTTTAAACTTTATAATATACTGACTTTCACAAAAAAGTACAAGAATTTCAATTAGAAGTACAAGACTGTATTTGATAACATTTCTGTCTAATAACTAAACTTAACGATCACAAATAGCATGTTCTTTTACACATGTCTAAACATTTGTTTAGATAATTTCAATAACTACAGAATGGTGCGAATTGTTTCAGATAAACAGTTTTAAGAGTAATAATCATTTCTTAATGCAGCGTTTATTTATTTTTTTTTTCATGAGATGAATGTCACACTTTTTTTTTCATTTGTTTTCATATTAAAGATTATTAAATCGTTTTATGAAATCTAAATAAACCAAACAAAAAGAAAGAAGAACATTGCATTAAGTGAAGTATATGTTTTACAATTCTTTTGAATGTTTAGTTTTATTTACAAACTTGACAGTATATAGCAACATAACATGGCTTTGCAGTATCGTGTTTATTTTTAATAATTAACCTACTGTATCCGAATCGTCATTTTTAGTTGACCTTATATAAAGATTTTTTTCTTATATCATTGAATATGAAATGATGCATATAATTTAAAATAAATACTTTAAAGGTGTAATACAACATGTATTAGTTGTACTAGAAGATCTATAACAAAAATAATATTTTAAGATAACGGTATTCATTCTGAATACATGTACGTAATCTACGTAACTTAATATACTAATAGGATATGACTTTATTGGATTACACTTATTACACATTTATCTAATGTATCAAAAGTGTCAGTTCTCTTTAATGTTATATAAATATTTGCTTCTCTAATTTTATTAAATATCGAATGTTCGTTATCGTATCAGATAACTGCTTTGAAAGGCCCAATAATTCTACATTAATCCGTTAATAAAAATTTAACGCTGGAAGAAAATTTCTTCCTTTTTTCGATTTTTTTTAAAATAAAGATTATCGGAAAGTAATGATAAGAAGGGACAATACTTAAATACGGTATAACTTCAAAAATCCGGCATCATCGGGATCGAGAATATGCCGGTTTTTTGAACGAATGTCAAAAGTAGAAACTAGTAATACCAAAAGTAGTTCTATATTCTTAATGGTGCCTTTAGTCATAATTTATTTCATTATTAAGTGATAATTATGTAAGAAAAAGAGAAAATTAAATATAAAAAAAAACTTACATTAATTGATATTTTCCACGATATAGAAAAAAAATCTAATAAAGAGTGAAATCATTACTTATCGTGTAATTTTGGAAACATCAATATCAATTTTTTTTTCTTTTTTTGCGGTTTTTTTGTGGGTTTTTTTTTTTTTGCGTTTTTTAACAAGTTTTTCTTATATTTTAGACAAATGAAGAATTTCTTTTACGGATCCATTTCGGAAATACGGGCTTGTTCTCTAAAACAGATATCAATTCTCCAGTCAAATTTATGCATTTTTCTAGTGACGCCTTTTATTCAGCTTGTTGTTCACCCTCGTCTTCGGAGCTGCTGCTAGCGTTATCAGCAGTTCTATTTAGCACAGCGTTAGAAGAGATATTCCAAAGAACTTGTGTACTAGTCCCCGCACAGTTGCTGAGTAACAGTGCAGCTCCCAGAAAATAATCGCCTCTGACAAATGAAAATATGTCAAAAATTATTTTTTTGGCATTTTTACTTTCGGTTTTTCAGTTTTTAAATCATAAAGAACTGCTATTTTTCTTCTACCATAACTTGAAAGTTTAAAAGAAAAAGGAAGGGGAAAAGATGGTTTTGATGACGGATTTTTGAAGTTGTCGGATTTCTGAATGCCGTATTTTTGAAGTCACACTATATAATTTTTAAGCATAAATTATTATATTATAGTGGAAGTAAATGAAATGAAACACAAAAAGTTAAATTGTTGATATGAGAACTATTAAATATGATTCGACTTCTTCCAACCATAATAGTATAAACCAAAGATTTTCTCAAGCTTTTAACACTTCCAGGGACAAAGTACTCCTCTTCATAAAATAGTGAAATGATATAATAACCCCAACCTATAAAATCCAATTTATTTTTTTAAAAAGAAGCACTTAAATTCACGTATTGAATAATAGAAAATTTTACATTCAAAAATACTGCTGCCAAACATGCATTTAGGGATTAAAATTAAGTAGTACAAAAAAGAACTACTACCCTTCAAGGGCTTACAAAGTGATTGTTTATTTCTGTAATTGTTTAATAAATGTAAAGGAATACGGAATGAGGTATTTACATATTAAATTCTGAAGTTCGTGAAATAATTCTGAATGATGACGATATCTTCAGTTCTTTTTAGTGCACAAAAAGAAAAACACGAAAATAACCGTTTGATTTCATTCAGTATTGTTAATTATCGTGTGTGTTTTATTTTATTAAAAAAGAGCCGTCTACATGTTAAAAGGTTAATTAATATTTATTTTTCAAACCATAGAACACGCTTTCAACACTTTATTTCAGGCCTTTGGATGAAAGCATCCGGAAAATTACGTAGTGTATGTAGCTTTTCTCAAATTTTCATAAACATGCAAAATATGTATAAAGAAATAAAAATTTCTTCAAACGAGTGTTGCTTACCTTCGCATTTCTATCAACATTTGAATTTTGCACGATGTGGGTCTAAAAGAAAAGAACTAGGCAGACCGTTTTAAACAGAAAAGGAGATTTGATGTGACTTTAAATAATAAAGGTATATGCATAGATTCTTTAGCATTCCAAAACTGCGTTTCTTTCATAAAATACAGTTCACTGACCGTTTTTCATAATAAACGTGCTTTAATACACGTACAAAAATTTTAACCTAACATTTGTGTCTTTTTTTCATGTTATAAAGTATTGATCTAGAAAGTGTGAAAAAAAATCAGAAAACAAATATAAACGATACAATTGTGTTTAGACACAAATTTTCATTACGAGCTCATATATTTTTAACCTAGTAATATACTCAATTTCATGTAAAAGTACAAGAATTTCAATTAGAAGTACAAAACTGTATTCGATAACATATCTGCGCAATAACTAAACTTAAGGATAAAAAAAAAAACAGCATGTTCTTCTACACATGTCTGAACTATAGAATGGTGCGTACTGTTTCAGATAGACATTTTTAAGTGTAATGATATTTTTTTATCGCAATATTTAAAAGATTTTTTTTTTTTGTTGTTAATGAGACGAATTTTTCACATTTCTTTTCATTTGTTTTCATATTAAAGATTATTAAATCGTTTTACAAATTCTAAATAAAATTTAAAAAAAAAGAAACAGACGAAAATCATTGCATTAAGTGAACTTGTTTTACATTTCTTTTGAATGTTTAAGTTTAGTAAGAAACTTACAGTAAATAGCAACATAACATGGATTTGCTGTATTATGTTTATTTTTAATAATTAACCTACTGTATCCCAATCGTCATTTTTCTTTGACCTTACATATATATTTTTCTTATATCATTGAATTTGAGATGATGCATATAATTTAAAATAAATACTTTAAAAGTGTAATACGACCTGTATTACTTGTACTAGTAGATCTATAACAAAAACATAATTTTTAAATAACGCTATTCACTCTGAATACAAGCACGTAATGTACATAACTTAATATACTAATAGGATATGATTTTATTGAATTACAGTTGTTACTAATTTACCTAATGTATCATAAATGTCAGTTCCCTTTAATGTTATATAATTATTTGCTTCTCTAATTTAATTAAATATCGAATGATCGTTATCGTATCATATAATTGCTTTCAAAGGTGTAATAATTCTTCATTAATCCATTAATAAAAAGTTCATGCTGGAAGAAAATTTCTCCCTTTTTTCTATTTGTTTGTTAAATAAGGATTATCGGAAAGTAAAGATAAGAAAGGAAAATAATTATACTCGTTAAACATAAATTATTATATTATAGTGGAAGTAAATGAAATGAAACACAATAAGATAAATTGTTGATATAAGAACTATTAAATATGATTCGACTTCTTCCAACCATAATAGTATAAACCAAATATTTTGTCAAGCTTTTAACACTTTCAGCGACAAAGTACTTCTATTCGTAAAATACTGAAATGATTTAATATTCCCAATCTTTACAATCACATTTATTAAAAATAAATAAATAAATAAATAAACGCTTAAATTCACATATTTAATAAAAGGAAATTTTATATTCCAAAATACTGCAGCCAAACAGGCGTTTAAGGATTAAAATGAACTCATTAAAGCCGGTTGGCAAGAAAACTTGCTATGTAAAGAGAATAAAATTTTTAAATTGAATACCAGTATTTTAGTTTGGAAAATTTCGTATCATTTAATCTCAGATTTTGAGCGATTAAATATTAACTCATTAACCCCTTAAGTACCACAGACGTATATATCCGTCGCGCATAGTCGATGCGTTAAGTGCCACTGACGTATATATCCGTCAGTCCAAAATATTGTCCTTTATACTGCGCTGTACCAGTAAAAACACGCCCACGGCTTTGGAATAAAAAAAAAAGAAAAAAGACTTTGAATGTGTTTTTGAAAGACTGACCTATTTCAGAGGAGAAGGGGTAGAAGGAACTACCTTCATAAAGGCTATCGCACTGAGCTAGTGACGTGAAAATACAAGCGAATTTTCTTCCATATTTGACAAGACTCCGCCCTTTTTGTACACCACTATTATTTTAGAGAAAATATTGTTTGGTATGCCGTTCACTTTTCACCTTTCAATCGCATTGCTATTTTGATGTCATTACCTCAGTCTCATAGCTAGATGAATTTTTACAAAAAAAAGTTTTTTTTTTTTTTTCGGAAATATGGTTTTGTTCACGTAAAGCTCACTCCTGACTCTTTTGTATAGATATATACAATATATACAATATATATATATATATATACAAGAGACATATACAATAGTTTCCTATCGGTAGCTTAAGGGCACAGCTTTTAGTTATTAGTGAATCCACAAAAATTAAAAATTGAATGGAACATCTTCTATCTCTCAATGATTATTTACAGTGTTCGCAAGCTCTTAAGCCACGCCCCCTTTTGTAAGGCCACTAAGTTCTAACTGTGGCACTGGGGAGTGAATCTCGTAAGTTTTTCTCGGCACGTAAGGGGTTAAAGTCGGTTGGCAAAAAAACTTGCTAGGTAAAGCGAATAAAATTTTTTAATTGAATACCAGAATTTTAGTTTGGAAATTTTCGTATCATTTAATCTCAGATTTTCAGCGATAAAGCACATCCAAATTACAAAGTGGCAAAAACTGGTGTCAATGAATTAAAAGAAGTGTAAAGGAGGCACGTCGTTAACCCTAGATCTACCGGGAATTTTATTCAAGTTTTAATAAAACGTTCTACCCCAGAATTTTTATTTAAAACTATTTAACTTATTTATTTACCTTATTTTTGTCTGGTTTATATACTTAGTTTATTTTAAAGAAATTTCTGGTTTGAATGAATATTTTGTATGTACCTGTCGGGTCCAATGGACCCGTCTGGTAGACGGAGGGTTAATGAGTCAAGTAGTCCAAAATAACTACCACCCTTCAAAACTTACAAAGTTATTTTTTTTTCAGTGATTGTTTAGTATATGTAGAGGAATATGGAATGATGTATTTACATATTATTTTCTAAAGCTCGAGAAAAAATTCTGAATGATGACCATAACTTCAGTTCTGTTTAGTGCATAAAAAGAAAAAGAAATACACGGAAATAGCCGTTTGATTTCTTTCAGTATTGTTAATTACCGTGTGTGGTTTATTTTATCATAAAGATTCGTCTACATATTAAAACGTTAATTGATATTTTATTTGTCAAATGATAGAATACGCTTTCAACACATTATTTCATATCTTTGGATGAAAGCACCCGGAAACTTACCAAGGATATTTAGTTTTCCTCAAATTTTCATAAACATGCAAAAATCTATAAAAAAATAAAAATTTCTTCAAAGGAATGTTGCTTACCTTCGCGTTTCTATCCATATTTGTATCTTGCGCGATATGGGTCTTTAAAGTTTCTATTTCCGATTTTTTATCTGCCGATGCAAACAACAATATGAGAGAGATACCTTTGATCGGCAGAAAATAAAATATCTCACAAAATAATAACAGGAAGGTCCTTGTAAATTCACATAATCATGTTTAAACGACACTGATTTTTAATAATAGAGATGAGTGGCAGATTGCGGTAGATTTGTGGATAAGTTTGTGCATCCGATTTTTGTAGAAGAGTCCGCTACACATGCAGGTCTGTAATGCTGGCGCCCGAATAAGGAAGCAAGTTACTATATACAGAAGATCCATTCTTTTTGTTCTACGATAATTTTTTTTTGGGCGATGCTTACTGTTTTTCGCGTGTTGAGGAGTTTTGAGGCTTTGGTTTATATTCCCAGATAGAATGCATTTTCAATTTTTAGACACAACATAGTAAATATTGTCCTCTTCTCAATAAACTTTATTTGGAGTCCGATCTGTATTTTTTTCTGTTTTACCCGTTTTTTATGTCCTTTTTTTAAGTATTTCTTTTGGCATATTAGTTTGTATTAAATTATTTAGATAGATAACCTCTGTCACCCAATGTTCAATTTTATATCGTTACTTAGCAGGAGCCCAACCTGATGATCCCCAACCCTCCTCTTAATCAGGGCAGATGACAGGGAGTCAGGCAGAGTGCGGTGTCGTCGCGAACCGACCAATAAAATGTGAGAAGTGACCTGGAACAGGGTCCCCGATAGAGGCAGGCGCTGACGTATGATGTCATCCACTAAATCTCACTTCTTAATGTAGACAGTGGGCTCAGTAGGACTAAACTAATAGTCAGTTCGGTTGGTTTTTCCATTGTTGTGCCTCCTGGTTTGCTGGTATTCACCAATCGGCCCTTTTGGTGGTCACGTGTCGTTTTCTAGAATCGCCCAACGGTGGTGAGTGCTTGAGTTTTGTCATCATTTCAGGTGGCATTACTCTGCCCCTTAGGTGGAGAATATGGGGAAGCCTTGTGGAAGTGCTACTTCATCATGCCGACTGTTTTGTGGAAAGACACAGGAAGTGTCAACTCTAGGTGGTGATCGTTCTGCCTTCTACAGTGGAAGATGACGGTTAACTGGGGTGTCAGGGGCAGGTGCTTTCATACCTGAGCAGGAATCCTGATAAAAATATATTTAAAAGATTAGGACAGTGCCGATACTTCAACGCAGTTACTCACTATGCTTTCAATGAGCGGAGTACCCATACTACTCTGTGTTAATAACTCTGCCACTTAAATGTGGAAGATGATCGTGTTCTCTTGGAACGCAGCTCTGTTACGTCTGGCTGGTACATGATTAATCTGAGGCCATTGTCTAGGAGTGATTCAGACGGGGTGACCACCTAATGCTTTGAGGTACGTAACGAGAATTCGGGTCATTTTCTCTACGTCTTCTATTAACCCATTAACACGTTCACGCCGGCGCGGTAGGTCACACTCGATTGTCTTAGAGTTGTCAAGTCTCCGGCTTTTTTCACACCACTGTTATTTTAGAGAAAATGTTGTTCTTTTAAATCGCCCAATTGTTCTAATTAAATAAAATAACATTTTCTGTATTAAAATACTGGTATCCAAAAAGCCGGAGACTTGGCAGCTCGGAGACAGTCGAGTGTGACCCACCACGCCGGCGTGAACGTGTTAACCGCCAAAAATATTTCGTTGTAAGGGTCAAATTTCTGTTGAAAGTCGTTTGCCACCACAAACTAAAATAATTGTTTTTCGTTTTATTAAAATAGCAAAATTTCTGCCAATACATAAGAATTTTTTTAATTCCAAAATACTGGTGGCGAAGTAATTATTTTAAGCAGTAACAATTATTTTCACCGTTGCGTGAACGCAACATCAGTGGGTAATGTGTTAAGGCGGTGTGTCTACTTTGCTGTATGGGTGTTGGATGTTGGATGTCGCTGTCTTAACCCATTCGGGACAAGCGTCATTTACAGGATTTTTAATCTTTCATCACCGCTTTTTCAAAGCACAAATTGTGGCTAATAGAATCGAGTAAATGCTCGGATTAAATAAGGCTAAATTTACAATAATAATTTACTGGTGAGAATAATCATAGATTCTGAGCACCTTTCGCTCCACTTATACCGGTCGTTCGTCCCCAAGGTGTCAATCTGCCCTTATGGTCTGTACTTGAGGGCGAGTATCGCCGTGGTCCACTCTAGAAGTGTGCATGCGGTGGCTGCTTCCTTCGCTGCTAACAGCGTGACATGCCGATGACCGTCAGATGGTTCATCCGTGGAATTTCCTGTCGCCTCGGCGGGCTTCGCCTCCGTATTTCTGCCAAAAGGGGATCCTTTAATCTTGGCATGAATTCTTTCTTTGTCTATCTTTATTTAGAGAAAACATTCGATGATCTTAAAAGTTGAAACGAATAATAAATTCTGAATTTTTCGAGAGTAAAATAAAAGTACCATAATAAAAACTTTTCTGCGATAAAAAACATAAATAAATAAAAATATTCCCAAAAAGGATGAATTTTTAAGAAATGAAATTTCTTATATTTTAACTCATTGTCAAAGGTTTAAAAGGTGTTTTGCTTATTTCAAAACAAATATTGAAAACACAAGCCGATATGAACTTTGTTTCATGTTTTTTAAAACAATTCTTATGTTAAAAAAACATATGGATGCTTCTCCCTTCAATTTGGAATTCGATAATGCTAATTCAACATGTCTTTATTTGTATTATCATTTAACTTAATAATTCATATCATTTAATGTTATAAAAAATGTTCTAATGCTACTACCCAATTTTATGAAAGAACATTGTTCTGGTATAAAAACTAATTGCAGTTTTTTAATGCATCTAATATACGTAACGCTTAATTTGCAAACAAAATAATGAACAAAGGCTATAGTCATATTTATATAGGAATTTTTTTTTACTAACAGAGACTAATCTCATTCTATTAATGACTATAAAAACAAGCCCGTCTGAAACGAAAGTTTTATAAATTGATTTCTCTTAAAAAACGAACAAGAGTTTAATTTTCTTTACTACCACTGGTTTCAAACTCGCTGGAATATATTTTCACAAAAAGAGATAAGATATTAGCAATATATGGATATTTCTACCCAAACTCTTAAAATGTATTCGAAGTAAATTAAGATATTTTCTTTTGGCCTATGAATATAAATAAAGTATAATAAAGACGAAAACCATAAATGAACTTTTAAAGTAAATAAAAAAGCACTTTAAGTTCATTGCATTTTCTGACATAAAATATAAAATAATCTAAAACAGGAAACGTTTAAAGCAATAATTAGGGGAAAAACATAAGGATGCTTTTCCCTTTAATTCAGAATAAGATAATATTAATTGAATGTTCCTTTATTCGATTACTATATAACTTGATAGTTATTGATAACTTTATAATAGTAAAATATATAATTTGAACTTTAAAAGTGTCCACAATCTTACTTAAAAGGCGACTAAAGTAAAGAAAAAAGTTGTTTTAAGTTTAAAATATACATTTTATTTAAAACTTCTTAGTACTTTTAAACCTTCCATGTTCATCACCAGAGAATATCTTAATAACTAAATGCTGTTTATTTTTACAAATACGTCACTTTGTTTTGAAAATGGGAGATCCAATAATTACTAGAGTTGAAAGTAGCAGTAGCAATTTTCAAAACAAAATGACGTATTTGTACTAATAAACAACATTTAGTTATTATGCTATCGCTACTTCTACTTTCAACACTAGTATTTATTGGCTCTCTCATTTTTAAAACAAAGTTACGTATTTGTATAAATAAACAACATTTAGTTATTAATGCTCTGCTACTTCTACTTTCAATTCTAGTAATTATTGGCTCTCTCATTTTCAAAACAAAGTGACGTATTTGTATAAATAAACAACATTTAGTTATTAAGATATTCTCTGATGATGATCTTGGAAGGCTTAAAAGTACTAAGAAGTTTTAAATAAAATATATATCTTAAACATGTAACATCTTTTTCATTACTTTAGTCGCCTTTTGTGGACCTTTGATTTTGCGGACCTTTGAAGATTGTGGATTTGTGGATTCTGCTTTTAATTGTTCGCATTATGCATTTTATGTTGAATGAAGGTAAAAAATTGCGTTTCGTCATGATTTTATTCATAATGCTAATTGCACTTTAACCTCATATAAATAAACTCTTCCAATAATTAATTAAAATATTGTTAATGTTATGATTATTCTCTATCTTGTAGGTTATTGTATCCAAGGAAAGAGACACATCGCGATACAACATACATTCTTTATGTCTACGGATCAAGATAGGCTATCATTTAATGAAGGTAGGCTGTAAAGCAGAGGAGATCGGTGAAGTAGCGAGGCCAGGCACTTTCATTTACTGGATTATTCTATGAAATGTATAATTTCTATAGTATACGATCATGTTTGTAAAAATTGTAACGCCATGAAGGAATGCCGCGATTGAGGTGGAAATTTTACAGAAAGCAAAGTATAGTATGTTATGCAAATGATTCCAATTTCAGAGTAACCACGTATGCGTGGACTGAGCAGCGCTCCCTAGACTGCTGCTGAAGCCGTATAAATTGAGGGCTGTAGCGGGGCGTTGAAATTTGTCTAAGGTTTTCTGCTAGTGTTAAACAATAGGTGAGATGTAACTATGCCCCTTTGACGAAAGAGGGCGTCATTTGAGCAGCTGACAACTTTTCAACCGTAGATAATCATTGACCTTGCTGAAGAAGGAAATTCCTACCGTGCAATAGAAGCTCGTATGCAGCGTAAAAGCAGCAGAGTGATCGGAGTTAAAAAGCTATGGGCCGATGAGCCTGACTACTCGGAAATATGGGAGTGGTCACCGTACGGTTACGTTAACGCGCGATGATAGACACATGGTTCTCATGGCGCTGAGGAATCGCTTAGCTTCAACTAGACAGTTCGCAGCACATTGGTCAACTGCTACAGGTGTATCAGTGTCTTCTTCGTCAATTCGTCGACGTCTGCTGCACCGTCGATTGCGTGCAAGAACTCTTTTATACAGGATCATCCTCATCCAAAACCAACAATGCCTGCGACTGCAATTGACTCATGAACATGACGACTGGCATGCATATTGCAACACGTATTATTTTCTGACGAATCCCGTTTTAATTTATGATACCATGATGGCCGCATTCGTGTTAGACGCTACGAAAACATATGATGACGATATTATTATCATACTTATTTTTTAAATGTCTATCAAATATATAATATACACTTATTTGAAATAAAGATTTTTTTGGCAAAAATAATTACAGATAAAAGTGTATCTAAATATAGTTTAGGACAACGATTCATTCTTTAGTAGATACGATTTTCATTTCAGGAATCTCCAAACATAAAACTCGAGTCTTGCAATCAAATATTTTAAAATACAACTCACGAAGCCACGAAATCGACTTCACGAATTGTTCACATTTTCATTACGAATGTAAGAAATTTTGCGACTGATTTGCTGCTGAATTCAGCATTAGTTAAAAGTTCAAAGTCTAATATTTTTTATCCCTCATTAAACTTTAAAAGATAAAGC
Organism: Maratus speciosus; assembly: GCA_963932465.1. Classification (NCBI taxonomy): domain Eukaryota; kingdom Metazoa; phylum Arthropoda; class Arachnida; order Araneae; family Salticidae; genus Maratus; species Maratus speciosus. The sequence continues at coordinate 152,868,106 of OZ010794.1, read as the reverse complement.
AATGAGTATGTATATATTATTGGACGATTTATTTCTTGAGCGTCAAATTATAAATTTTATTAAAACTACGTCTTTTAATATCATCAATGGTTATGACTTATTAAATTAATAGTAAATTTATGACTAATTTTGCTAAAGCAAAGTTATTATAAGACCATTTCCATAACAAAGTAGGAAATTGGTAGCATTAATAAAATGTTATATATATTTTTTTAATCGTGATAAAAACTGTACCTACAATGCATGATGTCAACTGCAGAAGTATGCGTAATCCTTCAAACTCAAGTATATTGTAGAAAGGAAGAACTCGCAATGAAATATATTTTGTAAAATGTAAAAATCCAAAATATATTTGGAAAATTAATATCTTTCATTATACTCAAAATGTAAAATCGATACTTGGTCAATAGAGATATTTTCTCATTTTGTGTTTTTTGAAATTTATTTAATTTGATTTTTAAATGCCTATAAACTATATTTCGGAAATAAGAAAGTATTAATAAAAAAAATGTTCTGTAATTTTCTACATTTACTCGGGAGTATATTCAATACATCACGGGTATATAAAGATTTATGATTTTTGACAGCATTATTACATAGTTAAAAGCTGAAAATATTTATTTCGTGTGTCATAAAACATCCCTGATGATTCATGTGGCTATTGTAAATGTAGCACATAATACTTATTGAAAATTGAAATTTTACATTTTCATTTGAAATTATAATATCTTAAATCCATTACAAAATTCTTTGACTGCCAGTATTACATTAACCGTGAAAATCTATCAAAAAATTGTGAATGCAAGTTTACAAATTTATCGAATTTTACAATAATTTATATTGTCGACGTGCGCGAAATAATTAATTTCAATAAAAGTTCTAAAAGGTAATCATTAAATGAATCGTCTAATTATTTTATGAATAATTTAATTTTAACTACACATAGAAAGCTAATACTTTACAAACATACATTTAAAAATTAAAATTAGAAATATATTCGAAAATCGAACTGTTCAAAAATATATTCTTGAATCTTTGAATATACTTTGCTTAGGGATATTTCACATTTACCATATTTCTTAAGCAGAATTCTTTATTTATTAAATGTTCGATGCAGGTGATATTATATGCAATTGCATTTCAAGACATCTGAATAAGGGTAAGATGTAATACAGACAGGAACGTTTATAACAGAGATAACAGTGCAATAGGTTATTTACCAAGTACGGATACAGTATGATTCAAGTTTTGTCGTAAGCATAAATATATACTATTCATAGGTAACGGTAATTGACAGTTCAATCTGCTCCTGTGTGTACTATGAATTTTAAGTAACAAACAATTTAGAATAAATATCATTTTTTCGCTTTGTTTTATTAACAAAGCAGTAAATTTATTCTACTGATTTAAAGCATTGTTTAGTATAAGATAATATATGAGTATATTTAGTAAATTTAGTATAACTGACAGTTAATTAAAGTATAATTAATATAATTGACATAATTGAAGTTTATATATTTAGTATCATTGACAGTTCAATCTATTCATGTGTGTACTATGAAATTTAAGTAATAAACAATTTAGCATAAACATAATTTTTTCGATTTGTTTTATTATAACAAAGCAGTAAATTTATTTTATTGGTTTAAAGCATTGTTTAGTATAAGGAATAAACATAAAAAACATTAGACATTTAAAATACACATATTTATTCTAACATTAATTGTTGAATTTGCATAAATGTTAAGTTTAACAAGCAGATATTGTAATACCAGGGGGGGGGGGGGGGCAGGAATTAGGAGATATCTCGGCATATAATGATGAGGTTAAATATACAAAGCATGTAGTAACACAAGATAATGAAATTGGTATTTTAAGTACTAGAAAACTATTAAAATGAAATTTCAATAATCAACATCGTGTAACAATTTTTTAATAAAATTGGCTCAGATACGGTAATTTTTAATCTTTATATAAATATTATTATTTGTATAGATTGCAATTTATTATTTATTTACCGATGAGTTTCAGTAGTACATATCTCTATATTAAATCCTTCTTTCTCAGATAAGTGCTTTTAAGCAATGTAAATAACGAGTAAAAGTGTGTTTCTTTATTTGCATCACTGGTTGGGCTGGTTGTGACCACTGAAGTGATTTAAAATTAGTTTAGTTAAACCTTATTTGTAATTTACCTATTTCAATCATTGTTTTTGAATTAATTTGTAAAACATTATGTAAAATGATCAAGCAATACGTACAACTTGTTGCAAAAATACTATTGAAAAAGTAAAATCTGTTTAGTGAAAAGTGATTCACACGCCCTTAAATTGAAAAGGAATGCGTTTTACAGTACTTGTGCCACCAAGTTCTGTTATTGTTAATTGACTGAGGAAGATATTATATACACCTTCAAATGTAATTTTAGAGATCTGTATGTAAAAATAAAAATTCCATCGAAAGGAATAGGCTTTATATCATTTCTGTCTCTGAATAGGAAACTTAAAATAGATCATAACACTAAAAATGGCTTGACATTTCACTCGAATAGGTTTGCTCTAATGTTTGAAATTTAATGTTAGTTTAATATAAATTATGTAAATAGCGAATAAAATTCAGAATATTTGTTAAGTGTATAGGAATTCTAAAAGCAAAACAATTTTAAATACGCTACTACTAATCTAACTATCATTAATAATAGTAATATTGATGATGATGATGATGATGATGACGATGATAATGGTAATAATAATAATAATAATAATAATAATAATAATAATAATAAAGTTGAATTAGAGAAAAATATTTGTAAAAATATTAAAAAATTGAAAAAAATCATTATATTTATTTACAAACAATCACTGTAATTCCATTTTTTGTCCGAGTAGATTTTAAAGATTTTCTAATGATGATTATTTAATAATTTTAAATATCGTATACAAATGGCGAACGAACAATTTGCTGACATTTCTATTTAAAAAAATTTGATTGTAATAAACAAATCTATATATAAAGGTAGTGTTCGAAATAGAAAAATCCACGAACTAGAACTTTTTTTTTTTTATGTATAGGCAAATTTACATATACCTATAAAAAGGCATTCAAGATTCTAAATAATAAAAAAGTGTTATATAGAGGACGATAATGTATATATAAAAAGCTGTAATAATATATTTTAATAATTGCACGGACCGGAACGATATTTGCCATAATATAACGAACCGGATTATCGTTCTTATTTGCTACTATACAGTTGGAGCCCTGTATAAAGGTTAATATAAAGGTTAACGCTTTACAGGTTATCCGCAAAATATTTAATGAACAATGGAACATTTTTAAATTAGAAACAGTGTTCTCTATTATAAGAAGAAAAACTTTTTAATTATACCATTAAGAATCAAATTAATTAAGTCTAAAATTACTGTTGTGGAAGTGGTTTAAAACCTTTTAATAATTAACGATAATTAAATTTTCATTTTAATGCACTTTATGAAAAAATGTATTTCTAATTCACATTAGCATAATGTAAAATGGATTTCTGTTTCGCTGGCTCTAATTGAAATTTAATTTTTGTTTTAATAAAAAGTTTTTATCTTTACATGGAATATTCAAAAGGTTATCTACTTATGTTTTTTTTTTTTTTTTTTTTTTTTTTTTTTTTAAGGTTTACGAATTTATTATGTAACGTGTAACGATAGTTAAAAGATTATTTAAAATATCTCCATTATCTGCATATTTTATTACAGATATAATTTTATTTTAAATTAACATGTTGGACTACTATTAGCTTTTTGTTTTTATTTTGGAATATAATAAATAAAGAAAGCAAAGGTTGAAAGGTTTCTTTGAAGTATTGTTTTTAAAAGAAAAACAAATTTATCAAATGAAAAAAAAAAAAAAACAATTATTTAAAATGTCAACTGCCGGTACACATTGCCCGTAAATATTACTGCAATTTTAGTAAAAAATCGTGTTTAATCCCGATTTTATATACATCATAGTAGAAGAATATTTTGAACAATATGTATTAAAAAGTTTGTGGTTCCTATAAGTATCATTGCCAATCAATTAGAATTAATATTTTAATACAATTTAAATAAACATTTACTGGTGTTAATAAAAAGATATTAAGAGTTTACTTTTATTAACCATGTTAATTATAATATTGTTACATTAGTTTTGCGGTGGCTAACGGTGACTAGGAGGCTGACAAAAGAAACTCAACGTCTCTATGCTCAAATACAAATCAGCTAAAACAATGTCACGGGCATTTTGCGTGCTAACAAAGAGACACATATTCAAGCCGTGATATCCTTTGTATGAATTATATAAACGTTATTTATCACTTTAAACATTTCTATGCAGGCTTATGACCCAATCTGTAGTTTTTTGTTCTTTTTAACACTACCAATTTTATACAATTTTCTCTCAAATGTCTTGATAGATGTATATATCTGTGATGTAATGACACTTGCAGTTCCATCGCCCTCCCCCCCCCCCAAAAAAAAAAAAAGTTGCAGTTTCGGACGCCGATTTTCTAAACCAACTTCTCAAATTTGAGAAAACTTTTGGTCCACAAGTTGTACTACAACTTTTAAAAAATCTCTTCCTGACCTCCGTAAAGCACCTACGGAAATGGACAGAATTTTTATAATCTATAGTAATTTGCCCAGTCTTGCTGTTTAGCTTGTACTGCCTGTCCCTTTTTTTCCTTCGACCCCCCCCCCCCCCTTTTTGGAGCATTCACCCCATCAAGTGTTTTGAGAATTTTATCTGTCGGCTTATGGAATGCCATTGGGCTTAGAAATAAAGCTAATCAGTTTAAGGATTTTATATATGACAATGACTTTGACATCGTTTTAGTCTCAGAGACTCATTTTTCCCAGGATAACTGTACCCAGGTTGCCAGTTATGAGTTATTCCATGTAGACAGACCTCCTAATGGTAACCGTCCTTCTGATGGCACCGCAGTGTACGTTAAAGCAGGGCTCAATGCTACTATTGCTAAAATTCCCCATTTCGATTACATTGAAGCCACGCCAATTGTCTTGGAATTCCCCTCCATTCCCCCACCTACTGACTGCAGCTGTTTACAACCCCCTGCTAGGAATCAACGTCTGCTTGAAAGAAATCTATCAAACCTCACTCGCCCCTTTTCAAATTTTATTATTGCGAGAGATTTTAATGCTGATCACTTCTCATGGGGCTCCCATCGCTCCAAAAACCCTGGTTTTTAGGATTCACCAGGTGACCAGATCAAAATCATGCAGAAATTAATGTACCTACAGAGTCCACCCGCCATGATTCCCATTCTATTATTGATTTTGCCATCACCCGCAATTTCGCGTTCCCGCATACTATACAAGCAGTGAACGACATGACTTCTGATCATTTACCGGTTGTACTCAAATTTGACGTGGGGACTTACCATCTTGACGCCGGGTCAATTGGGACGACTTTGCTGATATTCTTACGAATACTGAGCCGCCCCTCACTCAGATACTCTCTGCCGATGACGTAACCGCTTCAATTCATGCATTTGGAGAAACAATCCTTAATGCTTTTAAAGAAGTCACCAAACCTCGTCAGAGTGTGGTTCGTTTTCGACTAACTGAGCACATCAGAAACTTGAAAAGAGTAAGAAATCGTTTAAGACGGGACTGGCAGACGTCTAGGGACTCCCTTCTAAAACCCCAAATTAATCGTTTAAATCATGATATTAGTACTGCAATTAAGGATTCAGTATTTCACGCTGGAACACATATGATGAGTCCCTATCGACTTCTAACAACAATTTAGTCGGCGACGGCCCGTATCCGTAGGACGCGTACACACATTCCGACCCTAAACCGCAATAATGGAACGATGGCCGATAAAAACTCCGAAAAGGCTGAAATCATTGCTGACAGTCTTACAAGGAAGGTCTCCATACTGGGCATGCTCAGAATATTTTGAAAAAATTACCAATTAAACTACTTATGTATGTAATAAAGGATCAGTCTAATTTAGCGGAGGAATTACAGTAGAAAGTCTGTAAAAAAATAAAATACTTTCAAGTATTTGGCGCGAAAAGACGAAAGCGTCACGCGATTTGGCGAGCAGTACTTTTCCTCGCCAAAAGCAAACGATTTTAATGCATCTGAAAATTGCTTGTTAATTGATTTTTAGAATGCGTGTAAAAAGTATTTAATGAATTTAAACATAAACAATGAGATAGTTTAATAAATACATGTTTTCGTATTAAATATTTAGATTGCTTGTTACTTAATTTTATTACTTTAAAAACAATTTCATCTATAAAAAATACTTTCATATATTTAAGCGTATTCCAAAATAAAAGCAAGTTTCATTTAGCAGTTATTCCTTTCAAACCAAGGAATTCGTCGTTTCCATAGCAACAAAATTGAACCGACAGCGCTCAATTGGACTTAATTTTGAGATATTGAAAAAAATTTAATTTTGTTTTAATTCATAAAATTTGATATTTAACTTTTATTATAAATACATATATGACAAAACTATAGCTAAATCAAGCTAAAACTGACAAAACTACAGTTATTTAAGTTAAATCTATATAAACAAGTTCAATATGAAATATTTTTATCTTAAAGAGTATTCGACATGAAAAAGTATTTTTCGAAATTTCATTTCATAGCCAACCGATGATAAATTGCCAAATAAACGAAAATGTCATTATTTTTTTACGAACGTTCTATCGGGGTTCCGCCAAAAAAATTTTATAAACATATATAACAACATGAGATTCACTCTGTAATTTTTTTCAGATTTTTCTGAATATGCCCGTATGGAGACCTTCCTTGTTAGAAATCAGTTTACACTTAATCAAGATGTCGTCAATCCCAGAATGACGGACATCGTCAATGACGAAGTTGAAGTGTTTCTTAACACAAACCATAATAACACTCCTACTCCTGCAACCCATTCTGAGGTTGTTGTTTATATTCGGATTCTGAAAAAAATAAATCGCCTAGCCTTGACTGCATTTCTACTAACATGTTAATGTATCTTCCCTTAAATTTTATATTTTTTCTTACTATATTAATTAACACTATGCTTAATCTACGCATGTTTCCCGACTGTTGGAAGCGAGCGCTGGTAGTACCAATCCCAAAAACTGGGAAGGACCACCACGCTCCTTCTAGCATTCGTCCTATTTCATTAATTTCCTGTATTTCTAAAGTCTATGAATACATACCTTCAAACCGTCTGAAAGAGCTCGTTACTGCCAATTCGATTATTATTCCGTAGCAGTTTGAGTTTCGTCCCAGACTGTCTACGCAGCACCAGCTTTGGAGAATAACTGAACTCATTCATGAGGGTTTCCTCAGTAGACAAAAAACTGGTGTAGCATTCATAGAGATTGCAAAAGCCTTCGATAGAGTTTGGCATGAAGCTCTAAATCTATAAAATAATTCTTCTTAAAGTCCCCCCTCAACTTATTCTGATTATTTATAAATATTTAAGAAATATATCCTTTTCTGTCAGAATTCACCATTCTATCTCCTCTTCTCACATTATCGAGGCGGACGTACCCCAAGGGGGATTGATCAGCACCTTGCTCTTCAACCTATATATCAACGACATACCCAAGATTCCTCGCATCCTCTTAGCATTATATGCGGATGACACGGCCACCGTCTTCAGAAACATTTCACTAAACATTGGGATTGAACAACCCCAATCCTATCTCCAGGCCCTTTCTATCTGGCTCAGGAAATGACGTATTAAAGGGAAAGCTGCGAAAAGTGCTGCCATGATTTTCTCTAAAAGATCTATTATCCCAGACATTGATATTTCTCTTAATAATGAAGATATACCCTGGGTTAATGATTATAAATATCTAGGAATTTACCTGGATTCTAAATTACTCTGGACAAGGCAGATTCAAGATGTACATGCTAAAACTACTGCTGACAAGTCCTCCTTCAAATCTTTATTAGCTAGACTTAGCTGTCTGTCAATTTCTAACAAGTTATTGCTTTATAAATCCTTTATGAGATCCACCCTGACTTACGGGCCATAGTTTGGGGATCTGTTTGCGAAACTAAAATTCAAAAAATTCAAATTGCTCAAAATACTATTTTAAGACAGGCTGTTAATGCAACTTCGCTCTTTCGGAACGATGTCATTCAGAATGATCTCAATATTCGACCAAATTCGCAAGTTATTAAACAACTCGCACAAAAATTCCACAGAGATCGTATTCTTATACCCAACAAAGCGTTGCGGTCAATTAAAACTTATAGTATTAACAATGCTGTTGGTAAAAAAAATACCGCTTGTCATCCTTATGCGAGGTGACGGTTTTGCCCCACCTTCCAAAAGAAGGAGGCATGAACCACCTTAAACGGATTGTTGCGGTTTTTCTAAATTCTAACCATGTTTTTAAATTTGTTTCCGTTTATTTTAAACTCTATTCGCATATTTTTCAATTTATTTCCTCGACATCGTTAATGCCTAAGTATTTGCCACCGGTAAACATCCAGTTTCCTTCAAAATTATAATGTTTTCATGTGTTTCTCATGATTTCTTCTCCTCCACCACCCACTCTCTCTCATTTTTGAAAGGACTTTGATTCGTTGCACTTCGCTTCTTCATTGGCTGATGAAGTTAGCCGTCAAATCCTTGCCGTTTTCTTCTCAAAATTCGTTATTTTAACTGCAAACTTCTATTTTTATTAACTTTTTCGATTCCTATCTTAGTATTTTTTGATTTAACTAATTTATATAAGAAAAAAATTGTATGGCTCTGGGGCCTTTTACTCTTTCCCCACGGTCCCTGGCTATTTCTACCATCCCGATGCTCAAAAATTCGTAAGGAATTCCATTTTGCTTAAACATCGAAGCACTCAGACAGATCGATTAGTCAACATCGACTGAGATAAACCGAAGCTTCTGTAGGGACTCAAAAACATCTGCATTGGTACATTGGTACTTGCAGTTGGCGAGAATCGTTTTTTATCTGGATTTCCAAATATTATCTCACAGGCGTATTCGCCGGTTATTTAATGAATTTTAGAAAATAGATGAAAATCATAAAGGGAGCAGTTGAATGACCTATTCCCCAAACTTTATTTACATATTCAGGAACAGTTCTTAAGAGAAATCTTCCATGTAAAGGATGATAAGTAGATTATTCATCTCAAGTTGGTAATCGGAATTTTGGAGAAAATCGGAGCTTCGAATAATCTCGAAGTCTCAAAGACCATTCCATCTGAATGCTGACTCCTAAACTCTAATCTCATTCTCTCTCCGAATTTGTCTGCACGTCTGTATATAATTTACTTCGGCGCAAAGTTACAATGAAGATCAGCTGACTTCTCTTTTCCAATCCATTTAAGATTGATTTCTTAAGAGTTTCAGTGACTTAATATTGTAATGGCTTAATATTCAAATTCCTTAGCTCGAAAACGTACTTCTGGAATTTTCTACTTCCTCCGATCAGATACACAAGGTGTAAATAAAACTTTATCTCTGTGATCAGGAGTACGAGCTAAAAATAGTTTTTAGCCTATCAGACGATAATTTTATTGACAGAAAAGTTAAATGAATTTGTTACAGCGGAATAAATTTTAGAATATTAAAGCATTGAAATATTATAGTAGACACCTCGATATTTTAATATAAGAATGATTTTAATTAAATAGGTTTTTTAGACGGGATAAATAATAATTATGATATTTTAGCAATTAAATAAAGAATTTAGAGAGGTTTGATACACAGCGAAATAATATAGAATTTTGATAGGGGTTTAAATAATAAAAGGGTTTTATTTTAGGAATATAAGTAGTTTGCGCCATTTTCAGATTTAAGCAATTTGGAATTGTTATTATTAGATGGATTAAGATCTTATACCTTTACATATGGAGATTGATAGATTAGGTTAAAAATAGCGTTTTAACTTAATAAGCCGGTATACTATATGGAACATTATTAAAACAAAAATTTATACAGAATAATTTTAATCTTCGCTACAAAATTTTAAGTTTTGTAATATATATCGTCGGTACCATTAAATATCCAATGTGAAAACAGTGGGCTACTTTTTTTTAATTCAGCTTTCTTGATTGCCACCACTTCTCTGAAATGGTAAAATTTCCCTTATTTTCGTCTTAATTAATATGTCATTAAATACGGTTAAATAAGGCGAATTTTACTCTTTCAAAAAAGTGGTGCCAATCAAGAAATCTGAATTTTAAAAAAGTAACCGACTGTTTTCACATTGGATAGTTTGACATGGTACCGACGATATGTTTAAATTTTTTATGATATTTTTAAAAATTGAATATCTTTAGGTAAAAGAAATCCTAATAATATTTATACTCTAAAGTGATTAATGAGCTTTCCTAATACGTGTTATTTGAAAATTAGAAAATAAATTCATTTCACAAACATGTCTCTACATTTTTAGAGATTTTTTTTAAATATGTTTGTTTTGTTTACTATGCGTTAAGCCTTTTATCCAAAGTAAATTGCTTAAAATATTAAAAATAATATTACTATTTACATTTAAAAATGATTAATGGAATCCCCAGTATACATTTCTTTCAGTATACGTTGTAAAATAAAATGATATTCGCAAGCATGATTATTTCCCGAAAACTGAAAGGAAAAAAAAATAGCAAAAAAAAAATATATCATGGACACGAGAATAGATAATTCGCATAAAAAACTTTGAATGAAACTAACATTTTTGCTTCTGTTAGACATCTTAAATAAGCTCTTTTTTATTATTTTGTTTTTCAGGTTTTATATCAAAAGGCGAAAAAAGAAAGCGTTTTACTTTTCTTTAAAAGAAAAAAAATGTTGCTCAAGTTTTTACATATATTTGAAACATTTGTTGCAATGTTTAACATTGCAAAATCATTGTTTCCCTGCTTAAAAGTATACTTCCAACAACGCGTATATTCATTAAAAATACTTATTTTGGGGGGGGGGGGGGGGGGGGAATTTTGGTAATTTCCCAATGCAGATTTCTTGACGAGATGGAGAAAATGGGCTTGGTGAAAGATGTAAAGTTTCAATGAGTATTTTTCGTTCAATAATTTAAGAATTTATTTACTAGAATGAAGCCATTTATCTGTTTTTTATATAAAAACAGAATTAAATTGAATATAAATAACAGTAATAATATATTTCATTAAAAAGTTTATTATATGAATACATACGTAAAAAAGCAAAAAATTTCCTCATATTTATTTTCTACCTGTTCATATCATTTCTCCACAAATCTCGCTTTCTGAAATCCGAATTGCGCAATGCTTTAAAAAAAACGGACAAGGCTGGAGAAGTATACTGAAGAAGTATAGAAAATTATGTAATCAGGTGAACCCGTTTATGACAAATCTCAAATGACAGCATCGCTATTTGACTAACCATCGTCGATTTGGGGAGGAATATCCGTTAAATGGGCTTAATCAAACAATTCTTTACTGATATTTGACATGAAACCTGATTGTTCACTAATATATGCGTCGGAGTGGATTTTGACAAACACCTTACAAAATTTCTTTCCAAAATTGTTCGTTTTAGATTATGCTTGCAAATTTCGTAGAAACCAGCTACGCGAGGATGTTTTTTTTCGGACTTTTAACTTAGCCGGGGACAAATCACGCCAATAGGATTTTTTTTTTCAGGGCAGTAGCATATTTTATTTTTCACATGTGTAAATTAGAAACAATACATTGATGATGAAGTAGAATATTTTTGTTTTTGGCATTTCTTGTTATTTTTATCTGTTTGAATTTTTTATGAAATGGGTGAAAAGCGACTATTTTAAAGGTATTATGATTTTAAAGGTATTTTTAAAGGTATTTTAAAGGTATATGTATATTTTACATGTATGTATTTTAAATTAAAAGAGTGAAAGGTTTATATTTTAAATGAATTCCAATGGAAAAAATACTTTGTTGTTTATCAGATGCGACCGGCTGACACAAAAGTACCGTATTGCTTGAGATTTTTGAGGCAACCTATCAGAGAAATAATAAAAAAAATGATTTGATACAAAAAAAGACCAATTCTATGACTGTTAATAATAACATCAACAGTACTAATATTGAATATTACAATAATGTTTCGCAGATCAAACTAAAATACCCCGACAGTGACAAACATATATACATCTAACTGTAACCATTGATAAAAAAAAAATCAGGAAAATTGGAAAATAGGTTTAGTTTGTAATGTATGCATTATTAAGGAAATAAATTACGTAATCGAGTCTACAGACAATTGAACTATTTGGTACCAATAAATTTCATAATACAGTCTACAAACAGATGACATATGTGGTTTGATGGATAATTAACTTAATAAAAGAAGTTAAGTTGATTCTTTGTTTTTGAAGCGGACCTATTCCATAATCGAGTTTTAAAGATAATTAAAGTAATTTCGGACATTTTTTTGGAGACATATTGCAACATTTACGTTATATCAACACTATACCAAAATATTTGCAATTGAGACATTTGTTTCAAGCCTGAGCATGCAAAGATTTCTTGGTACTTTTTCAATACCTTGGCGAAATAGGAAAAATAGCCTTGGCGAAGAAGGAAATTTGGCAACACATTTTCTGTCAACCTATTCACTGTTTCATTTCATACACACAATATTTTTTTTTTCAATATGTTTTTACAATTTATTTAACGTAATAACGCCAATTATCTAATTTTATCTAGAATTCCATTTAATATGTATGAAAAAACATTAATAATATACATACATTTAAAATAAATATATAAACAAACAAAATAGTCCATCAAGTTTGTTTTCATAACTGTTTATAGCATTTGGCAACAAATCTCACTTTCTGATGCCCGAATTGTGCCAAACATTGTAATTGCTATTTATCGAACGTGAATCACTTTTGGCTTTAAATAGTATTTAGTCGTAATCATGCATTTTTTCATTTACTATTTTTCCAAAATATTTTTTGTTTCGCTGATTCAAAAATGGAAATATTTACATCAGTGCTAAGAGACACAATTTCATTGTGTAGTTTAAATTGCTATTTAAAATAAAATATTTTATTGTATAATATTTATTTGTGTTTTTATTTTCAGTATATATTTGTATTCATTTAATAAAATAGTTCTCGAAACTCTGTAATTTTTAAATGTTATTTTTTTATATGATAACTTTCGCGCGAACAATGTTATTTTTTTTTTTTCAAATGCTTCGTTTGGTACCAACTATTACGCTTGCGTCAATGGTGTTGAAATACCAGAAATTTACTAAACATTTAGATTGCATAATGGAGGCTATAATATATAACATGGGATAATACACTATAAAAAAAAAAACAGGTTTATAGATACAAGTTGGCACTGAGACAGTAAAATACATTTTCTTTAAATAACATTTAAAAAAATGATAAGGAAAATTCTGTGATCGGAACTCTCACCATATTGGCTTTTCAACGAGAATGTTCTGATACAAATTGAACTATTGTATATAGTACTATAATTCTTTACAAAATCGTAGTGTGGGGGATAATCTAAAAGAGTTAGACCGTAACAGCTGAAATTTTGTCTGATCATTAGAAAATATAATAGTACAATGGCGTTCATATCGATTCAGCACTGCGGAAGGATACTCAGTTAAAGGTCTATATTGCTTTACACCACAAGGTCAAATTCATCATTTCGTTTGATTCAAGGCTCGCTTGGAAAAAAGGACCAGCGCAGCGGTTATAGCCTGCTAATATTTGTATAATGCAAGTATATATGTTAAAATGAAACAATGTATATACTTTTTTTACAACAATTGAGAAATTTTATAAATTTACACAAATGAACCAAAATATCTTTTTTTTTTTTTTTTTTTTTTGATCTAGTGAAATCATAAAATTTTTATTATATATTTTAAAGAGTAATTGTTTGACCTTTTCTCAAAATATCCACTTGTTTTCAACCATGTAATACCATGACTATACTAACAATGTTATGAGTGTATGGAATATATTGATATGGATTTTTATACGGTTTCTGGTTGTACTTTTATAAAGTACATAAATTTCAGTATATTAAAAAAATATTATATTATTAAATTTATTGATTGAAATAAAAGCTGATATTTATAACATTGACAAATTTTTAATAATGCTCTACGGAAACTAACGTAAATAATCGAATTGTTGATATGTATTCAAAAATTAAATTTTAATACCTTTTATTTTTTTATTGAAATTTAAATTTATTAATAAGTAATCTGCAAAATTAAAACATTTTCTAATTATCTTTTAAAATTAATGTTATTATAAGACCGTTAAACTTCATTTAACATCGAACAATTCCAATTCCATTAACTTCTTGAGTATTAAAATAAGGACTGATGCACTGTTCTCATTAATTTTTAATCATCATTAAATTCTGAAATACTGAATATTTTTTACATTAAAATGAATTTAATTATCTTTAACGAATATTACACAAAAATACATTTACTGCCATTATTTTACAATTTACGGATTTTTGAGTAAATATATCATTAACTATTCTTTTATAGCAATAACTTTATAAAGGATGAAAATTCAGGTTACTTTACAAATCATAAGCTGAACACAAAAAGCAAATAACGTCTCTTTTTAATGTAGAAGTTAATAAAATGTAATTTGTTAAAAATAAAATTAGCAGGTTTTAAATTAAATAACATTGAAGGCAACTTTTAAAATGAATACTAGAGAGTTGTAGAATTTTGTGAATCATCTTGAAGTTTCGGCCATATTCTTTTCTGAAATTGCACCAAATTGTTGGACCATTGCTGTTTAATTGTCATTCAATGTTGGCCCATTCTAAGAAATGTCTGTCTTGCCGCGTCATTAGCCAACTATCGATTTGTCAACAAAGGACCAAAGAGGTCTGAACATTCCCTTCTCAGAGTCATGCTTACATATATCCAAAACTAGAAAAAATTTCCCTTCTTCCATTTCTCAACCATTTGCCATCTCTGGCATTCTAACCTAACACTTGTCACCTGCTGGTCTTACCCCTCCAATTTATTATCATTATCCGAACCATCTCCCATTATAAATAGAGTAGTGAAATTTCATTTATCTGACCTTAAATGATTCTCAAAAACTATAAGAAAGTTAGATGACATTCTAACTTTTTTCCAAGTATGTTTTGACAAGAAAATTAGGAAATTTAGTAAATAGAAGATACTACGACATAATAAATAGTCAGAGTTTCTTTTGACTTTTTCTAAATACTTCATAGCTCGTGAGAAATCTGACTAATTTCAGTAAAGTACACATTTATAACTTTATTGAAAAGTAAAACTAATGTAAAATATGCGGTTGAAAAGTATTCGGTTTTAATTTATTTACATTTCTAAATCTTCACAGAGGCGAACACCTTTAAAACAGAATACTCATTATGTCATTCATTCGGAAATGTGATTATTTAATAGGAAATTAATTTTCAGCCGTGCACCGGAATTTAATTCGAAAATATTGCGTGTTTTGTGTTCGCTACATCATTTTCCAGGAACTAAGAATCGTTTCATTGTTGAAACAATATATTCCGTTTTACTTTATTTTACATTTCTAAACATTCACAGAAGCGAATACCTTTGAAAACGAATATTTTGTTAAGTCATTTATAGGGAAATGTGCTTATTCATTAGGAAATTCATTTTCAGCCGTGCACCGGAATTTAATTCGAAAATGTTGCGTGTTTTGTATTCGCTATATCAGTTTCCAGGATTTTCTAAGAATGGTTTCATCGTTGAAACAATATATTCCGTTTTACTTTATTTTACATTTCTAAACATTCACAGAAGCGAATACCTTTAAAACCGAATATTTTTTACGTCATTTATATGGAAATGTGCTTATTAATTAGGAAATTAATTTTCAGCCGTGCACCGGAATTTAATTTGAAAATATTGCGTGTTTTGTATTCACTATATCAGTTTCAGGGATTTTCTAAGAATGGTTTCATTGTTGAAACATTATATTCCGTTTTACTTTATTTTACATTTCTAAACATTCACAGAAGCGAATACTTAAAACCGAATACTTTTTAAGTCTTTCATTTGGAAATGTGCTTATTTATTAGGAAATTAATTTTCAGCCGTGCACCGGAATTTAATTCGAAAATATTGCATGTTTTGTATTCGCTATATCAGTTTCCAGGGTTTTCTAAGAATGGTTTCATTGTTGAAACAATATATCCCGTTTTACTTTATTTTACATTTCTAAATATTCACAGAAGCGAATACCTTTGAAACCGAATATTTGTTAAGTCATTTATAGGGAAATGTGCTTATTCATTAGGAAATTAATTTTCAGCCGTGCACCGGAATTTAATTCGAAAATGTTGCGTGTTTTGTATTCGCTATATCAGTTTCCAGGATTTTCTAAGAATGGTTTCATCGTTGAAACAATATATTCCGTTTTACTTTATTTTACATTTCTAAACATTCACAGAAGCGAATACCTTTAAAACCGAATATTTTTTACGTCATTTATATGGAAATGTGCTTATTAATTAGGAAATTAATTTTCAGCCGTGCACCGGAATTTAATTTGAAAATATTGCGTGTTTTGTATTCACTATATCAGTTTCAGGGATTTTCTAAGAATGGTTTCATTGTTGAAACATTATATTCCGTTTTACTTTATTTTACATTTCTAAACATTCACAGAAGCGAATACTTAAAACCGAATACTATTTACGTCATTCATTTGGAAATGTGCTTATTTATTAGGAAGTTAATTTTCAGCCGTGCACCGGAATTTAATTCGAAAATATTGCGTGTTTTGTATTCGCTATATCAGTTTCCAGGATTTTCTAAGAATGGTTTCATTGTTGAAACAATATATCCCGTTTTACTTTATTTTACATTTCTAAACATTCACAGAAGCGAATACCTTTGAAACCGAATATTGTTTACGTCATTTATAGGGAAATATGCTTATTCATTAGGAAATTAATTTTCAGCCGTGCACTGGAATTTAATTCTAAAAGTTATTTTATATTCACCGCCAATAACGACCAGAGGCAAAAAATACAAGGTGACCAATAGCGTAAAAAAAAGACACTCTTGGATTAAGCCCACCTATCCCAAAGGTTTCCCCGAAATGCCAAAGATAGGACAAGAAGCTGTGCAACTTGGGTACAGCAGGATTTGGGTGAGCAGTTGATGGGTAAGTGACATGAACATTCTCTCTTGTACAATAAAATCCTGAAAAACGTACGCAGACCATGCAGGTATCAACAACGGGAACATCGACAAAAGCTTCCGACTGTGTGACCAGCACGCTTAATTGAGTTAGCGTTATAATAACAAGAGATTTGAGAGCTTAGTGTATCTCCAATTTATAATTTTTGTATCAGATACTCACATATTTATAGTTTGGTTATGCATATAATGCAATTTGTGGGCATTTTTAAACCGCCTTTTGAATATATATTGAATATAAGTTGTTTTCCTTAAGCTATGCGCCCAAATGACTTTTCTTTTTATCATAATAATTATAAATTTAGCATTTTCCTCATTTTAATATATTCACATAATAATAAAATCACATATTTATAGTTTGGTTATGCATATAAAGCAATTGGTTGGTATTTTTAAACCGCCTTTCGAATATATATTGAATATAAGTTGTTTTTCTTAAGCTATGCGCCCAAATAACTCTTCTTTTTATCATAATAATTATAAATTTAGCATTTCTTCATTTTAATATATTCCAAAACATCTTGTTCGGAAGCGGTAAAGAAAAACTGTAACAATATTGCACATTGATTGTTATTAACCATATTTATTTTATAAAACAGGTTATGTTACGTGGTATCTTTATTTTTTTATTATTCTACTTGAAGAATATATACTAACACAAAGTTACAAAAAAAATGTTAAAAGAGAAATCTTAAAAAACGATTTTTAAATACAATTTACATAAAAATAATTAGCCCAGATTTCGAATTATCTAGAATAATCAAATATTATTTATACTCTGTAACTTTTAACTTCCAAGCTTGTTCAAGATTAATAGCTATCCTATAAGCTTTGTTAAGAAAACCTTAAAAAATACTTTAAACTTTGTTAATTCTATCCGCCTGCTTTTCAACGTAGTAAACCAAATTCTTTTATCCTTCTTATAATGACATTTCTGATAAAGATTGTGGGATTTTAAGTTCTTCCAATGTTGAAGTTTCTTTAAAACCAACTAATAAGGTGAGATCATTTTTTAATAAGCATAAATTTAAATACAATAAGTCAAAATCAACCGGTGTTGTTTACACTGTTACAAATCTGTAGTTTTTGCTGCATAGTTACTCTATCGCTTTTAAAGAAAACTATTACTTGATTATATTATGGTGGGTTCTCATTGGTCAGAATAGAGATATTCCATAAAAGCGGTGGAGTGACTGTGCAGCAAAATGTCACAGTGTATGTCACTCCTTGTGCAGATTGTGATAGCGTTTACATTGTTTAAAAATGATTTGTTCAATGGAAATTCGCCTTAAAGAACATAGTAGTGCATTCAAATGAGGAAATCTAAATTCAAAAATAGTCCACCATTATCTTGAAGCGGGTCGCATGTTCGCATTGGTCAGAATAGAGATATTCCATAAAAGCGGTGGAGTGACTGTGCAGCAAAATGTCACAGTGTATGTCACTCCTTGTGCAGATTGTGATAGCGTTTACATTGTTTAAAAATGATTTGTTCAATGGAAATTCGCCTTAAAGAACATAGTAGTGCATTCAAATGTGGAAATCTAAATTCAAAAATAGTCCACCATTATCTTGAAGCGGGTCGCATATTTGCAAACGTCTGTATTTTCAGATCGGGGTGTAACAGTTATCATGGTAGACTCTTTCAAGAAGGCTGGTTTAGTCAATTACGTTAGCCAACGTTGAAAGAATCCTGTTTCATTCATGGAAAATGTTTTTTTCTTTATAAAAGAAATAACTTTAACTTTAACTGTACTTGATTTGTTTTGTTGTTTCTTTTTATAATGGTTAATTTGTACCGATGACGCCTTGCGGTTGCTTGTCGAAACGTTTACTGAATGTATTTTTAATGTTTCAGTAAAACTGTATTTAAATCTGTCTTACTTTATTTATTACCTGACTGCCAAGAAGGGTTATGTGTTTCACGGTATCTGGATATGTGGATTTCTTTATACCCTCGAAACATCCCAACGGCTGGATGGATTTTAATGAATGAGGTGTCTATCGATTCGTCTTAATCGTCCGATGGTTAGAGGCTAGGTTTTGATTTTATAAATTCAAAATGGCGGCCGTAAAATACAAAATGGCGGTAGAGACGAAAAAAAATTACGCACCCTATTGAGTGGTATATGATTGGATAAGTCTTTCAAAATGAAGACAATGTTTCATTGACTATTTTACAGTCAGAAGCTCCGTTTAAATATTACACAACCTGGAAGTTGTGTAGGTAGAAACTGCAGCTTTACTGCAACTCTAACCTTCATAGACATCTATAGGCCTCATCAAAAAACTGTTTATAGATAGGAACTAACAATTAAACGCAACTTAAAAGTTATCAATACAAGTCAATAAAATAAATAGGTAAGTAATATAAAAAATAGTTTCACATTGATGAGAAATAATTAATTGATTCGATTTTTACGCAGTCGGGTTTTTTAATTTTTTAATTTATTTTTTACTTGTTTTATTTAGTCTTTTAAAAGTTCCAAATTTAGACGATAAATGTATGTTTGCAAATGTCCATGAATTTTGATTCGCTTTATGACATATTTCAAATTCTATTTTGGTTGTAAATATCTTTCATTTTCGACTTTTAAGAAACATCAAATTGAGTGTCATAACTGTCATTCAACTAAAAATATCTTTAATCATAAAATATTCATATTTTTTAAGTTTCTGTACAATTTTAAATTTTTATTTTATGATTTTATATTTTCAAGTATTCTATTAAATGCTTTAAAAATCCTTATAAATTCTTTGAAGAAGAGTTGTTAAACATTTTTACTTAAAAATATCAGAAAAATATTTTGAATAATAGATATATTTTATGGCTAATATTAATAAAATATCTTTCTGTACATGTTCCAGTTCATCCATCTTAATTGGACACGCAAGAATAGTGTTGCCAAACCTGGCGCTTTTTTTATTCAGAAATTTCGAGTACGGACGTTTAAAATACGAACTGTTTAAAATAATATATAACAAAACTTACGTGATCTATATAACAAAACGGATACTCAGTATATTAAAACTTACTTGCTACCTTCTAAGTATATATCTTGTTTCATCGTTGTTGTTATTATACATAATTGATTATTGACTTTTTTAAATTAAAAAGTCTTTTTGGAGGCACCCTGTATAATCATGAAGTGTATTACACTATATTATTTCATATCCTTCAGATAAACGAAAAAGTCCTTCCGGCCAGTGCCGGGAGGAAGAGGTAGCTTTCATATTCCTTATTTTTAAAAATCTAGCTTATGTTATTCAAACACACGAAACTCAATTTGGTGGAAATCGATTATAGAAGATTCAATACTAATTTTTATCAATACTAAATCCTTATGAATGAGAATTTCGCGAAATTAGCCAGCTTTATCCAAGCTGCTTTTATTTAAAGTAACTTATATTTGGTTGCCAAATTCGGCAATCTCTTGAAGTGCCTGCCATTTTAAGATAACATGGTGGATTAGGCTAACCCGTGAACTTGGTCGAGACCTTAGTAATTCCTGTGCACATGCTCACTCACATCGGAATCGGTTGATATATACGAGTGCTGTCGCAGGCAAAAAATCAGATTTTTCAAAATGTCACCTACATAAAGAAATTCAAACTGCTATATCTGAGCCTTTTTTTAAGATAAAGACAAAACAAAAAAAGTTCCGGAATTTTTATATCAAGGTCAAATACTTAAGAAAGAAATCTTTTCGAATTTCTAATTTTTTGCACCTCACTTTAAATATAATTTTTTTTTTAATTTAATGGCCGCCACTTTGAAACAAGATGGCGGATGAAGCTGGCCAGCGGACTTGGTCGAGAAATTGCTATATACTATCCACATGCCTTCTTACATCCAAATAGATTAATCAATACGTGTGTTATAGCATGACAAATATCAGATCGCTTCAAAATGTCAGCCATGCTAGGAGTTCAAAGTGCTATAACTCAACCACTTTTTAAGATATAGACGAAACAAAAACTGCTCCGGAATCTTTGTATCAAGGTCAAACACATAAAAAAATCTTTTTCAT
Organism: Maratus speciosus; assembly: GCA_963932465.1. Classification (NCBI taxonomy): domain Eukaryota; kingdom Metazoa; phylum Arthropoda; class Arachnida; order Araneae; family Salticidae; genus Maratus; species Maratus speciosus. Next base: position 152,846,869 of record OZ010794.1, on the reverse strand, counting down.
TTTCCATTGTTTTGATACCTCATTTTATTTTTTTTTAAATGGCCGCCATTTTGAAACAAGATGGCGGATGAAGCTGACCTACGAACTCGGTCGAGACATTGGTATGTACTATGTACACACGAAGGTACATCCATATCGGTTCATAAATACGCCTCTTATCGCATGACAAAAATCAGGATGTTTCAAAATGTCAGCCACGCTAGAAATTCAAAGTGCCATAACTCAGCCATTTTTTGAAATATAGACAAAACAAAAACTGCTCCGGAATCTTTGTATAAAGGTCAAACACATAAGAAAAAAATATTCTTCCATTTTTAATGGCACTACATTTTAAATTTAAATTTTTTAAATGGCCGCCATTTTGAAACAAGATGGCGGATGAAGAACGAATTCGATCGAGACATGGGTATGTACTATGTACAGGTACACACCAAGTTACATCCAAATCGGTTCATAAATACGCCTGTTATCGCATGACTAATATCAGGTCGTTTCAAAATGACAGCCACAATAGAAATTCAAAATGCTATAACTCAGCCATTTTTATAGATATAGACGAAACAAAAACTGTTCCGGAATCTTTGTATTAAGTTAAAATAAAATAAGAAAAAAAAATCTTTTCCATTTTGCAATTTTTTGGTACCTTATTTTAAATTTAATTTTTTTTAATTATTTTAAATGGCCGCCATTTTGAAACAAGATGGCGGATGAAGCTGGCCAACGAACTCGGTCGAGACATTTGTATGTACTATGTACACACGAAGGTACATCCATATCGGTTTATAAATACGCCTGTTATCGCCTGACAAAAATCAGGACGCTTCAAAATATCAGCCACGCTAGAAATTCAAAGTGCTATAACTCAGCCATTTTTTAAGATATAGACGAAACAAAAACTGCTCCGGAATCTTTGTATAAAGTTGAAACAGATAAGAAAAAAACATTTTTCCATTTAAATTTTTTGGTACCACATTTCAAATTTTAATTTTTTTAAAAATTTTTAAATGGCCGCCATTTTGAAAAAAAATGGCGGATTGAGCTGGCCAACGGACTCGGTCGAGACATTAGTGTGTACTGTGTACACACCGAGTTACATCCAAATCGGTTCATAAATACGAGAGTTACAGTGTGACAAAGATCATATATATATATATATATATATATAGTTAAAAAATTCCAATAGTTATTTCAAGCATTACCACAAACTGTAAACTTTAATTGAAGCACAAAAATAACTTAACCAAACCAAATAACTATAATTTAACTTAATAAACAAACTTAAAGAAACACAACATAACCAACTTTAACTTAAACAAAACAACCATAAGAAACAAGGCAAATAACTAATTAAACATGGAGACAGGTTTGCGTGGCTTATGACACGCTAATGCAGGGTTAAAACTGTTTTTAAGCATGCAACATTCCCCAGATTTACCTGTCGAGACCATGTTGAAAAAACGAATGAAAGAAGATTAAAGCTAAATGAAACCGACCGACCGAAATCAATCCAAATCAAAAGCGATCTATTTCCACTACATTACGTAAACCACACGCCACACACACACATATATATATATATATATATATATCAACTTTTGAACGGAGGGTGGTTTCGGGGTCTGGCGGTCATGATCGATGAAAATATACCAAAATTTTTTGAAATCGCTTTCCTCCGAACGGCTGCAATAGGTAGCTTTTTGTTATGAAAGCTACCTAAAAGAACATAATAAATGTACTAATAATATCTAAATGTGTTGTCCCTAAAAAAGTCGAACGTTTTCATAGGCATCGATGACAAATTTTTATAATAATTTATTTATTTATTTAGTTATTTAATGATATATTGTTCTTAAAATTTCAATTGCTCTTTGTTACCTCAGCATAAATAACAAACCATTATACCTTATTAAATTTATGTTTTGGTTATTTTTCAAAAATAAATATACATAAATTTAGACTTTATATGCATAACACCTTCCTAATTTAGAAAACGTTCATTAAAATTATTCTAGAAGTTAAATTAAAATAGCGAAGTAAAAGGATGGAATTTCTAATGCAATCTCATAAAATGTAGTTATACATAATGTTATAGATTAATTTTAATCGCTCCGACCTACCGCCCTTTATGAATATTTAAGGCATCATTAAAATTTTCTCCCATAAAATAAACTGTCTTTAAGAAATTTCAGCTAAATATTTAGTATTTTAAATACAACTTTTAAGGCATTTTCTTCTCTATAAAGTTAGTTGAAACTTTATCAATCAGATTGTTGTCATTCACTTTTAAGTATGTATAATTCTAACATATCATTAAATTTATTAACGTTAGTCTTTCGTCCATTAAAAGGTAGTGTTTTTACTTTATATATCTTTGCCGTTAACAATACTTAAACAGTTATTAATATCATTGTATATTTAGATTGTTTTTTTTTTTTTTTTTTTTTTTTAATTGAGTGACTTTTATAATTTGAATAAAATGTACAGGGATAGACAAAATTATGCATACACTTTAAAACCTAAATGTGTAATTCAGTCAAATTTACATATTATATACATGTGAAAATTTCTAAAATTAGAAATTTGTCATGAAAAATACACACTTTTTGCAAAATTTTACCTGTTTTTATGTGTATTTTAACTTATAAAACTAAGTGTGTAATTTGTTTTAACTCGAAAAACACAAATAAAAATGTAAATGCAGAAAAATGCCTTAATTTACACGAATTGGTGTGTTATTGTAATTTACGCATAATTATATAAGGGGGAGTAGTGCAATGCCACTCAGCGGGTAATCCCGCTAACTCAAATATCTCTAAATAGAATAGAATTGAAAACTTGCGATCGGTACCGGCACCTAGTGAACTTCATCGTAAGTTTCACAGTACAACACAATAAGGATAAAGTTACCGTCGGAAGGAAAGTATTTAGGTGTCCTCGTGTTATTATTTTGCAGTTGTTTTATTATAAAATTCTGCAACATCTAACTTGAAGGTAATTGTACATTCTTATTTTTAAATGTTAATTCACTCATTATGTCTACAAACGTATACATTTAGCTTTACGTTTATACTTTTATTTATTTTTGTAGTGCGTTATAACGCCAACTATAATGCATTAAAATCCAACATGGCTCTGAAGGGTAATGGCGCTCACGTATAATTCCAGAAGCATTGTTACCAGAGGGCTACTTTTCTAAAATTCAAATTTCTTAATTGACGCCACTTTTTTGGAATAGTAAAGTTCCCCTTGTTTCCGCCCTAATTTATATATCATTAAACAAGGCGAATGATAGGATTTCAAAAAAGTGGTGTCAATCAAAAAACCTACATTTAAAAAAAAGTATAACACTGGCAACACTGTTCAAAGATCTACAGGATGAAAACGACGAACAAATGCTTATCTATTCAAATCAAGCATACAAACCAGTATCTATAGAGGATATTAGGTCTAAGTGCATTCTTGGCCCTTCAAATTAAACACAAAAACAAGTGTCTGCAGCAGAGGTTTCGCCTATTCCTGGTCCTTTCAATAGCTCCAAACGACAACAATTCGGCAAAGAAAAAGGAACACTCGACTTTATAAAAAAAAAAAAAAATGAAGGATTAAAAAAACTAAAATCTGAGAAATCACAATAAAAAATTACAAAGAAAAATGCTACGAAGAAGTCAAACGTCAGACTTACAACAAAACGTAAGTTTACAAAAAGAAAGACCAGCTCAAAGGAAGATATTGATGAGTGGCAGGTGTGTGATGAAAATGACACAGATGATTTGCTGCTAATCGGACAAGATAAGGAGACAGAAATCTGCTATTTTTGCATGTGTGAGAGATACCGAAACGTAGTTTCGCGGCGCAATATGTGGAAAAAGGTCGAATAAAGTCTGCAGTTGTGCGAACAGCCCACACAACTACATATGTGACTTTTTTCGTATTTTATATGTTGTATTCACAGGTTTCGCATTCTATAGGGAAATTTTTATTGTTCCTACAACTATTTTGAAAATAATGTCTTCATTGCACCTTTCTATAGCCAATTTTAAATAAAATGATAATGAAGATTACTGATTGAGGCTTCTGGTTAGGAACAGTAAAATTTTCCTCATACAATGCGACCCCTGTATTCAAATTTTGAGCGCCCTTACCCTACCATGTCGGGCATTATCGTTCAATCTATGGTTAAGTAAATAAAACAATAAAAACTTCCGAAAACTTTTATAGAAATTAGTTGCTTGCAAACAGTTCTTTATGCTTTGGGCTTATACTTCATTAATAAAATATTGATTTTTTGTGTAAATTTGACTAGCTATTCGTGTTTTCTCCTAAGTGAGCAGCTATACCCTACACTACCATATTTGTGGCGGTAACGCTAACTTAATTGTACCGAGTAATATAAACAATTTATGTAATAAATAAAACAAAAATATAATAATGTTTCAACGTAACAGTGTCACATTGTTGGATGTTTTTAGAATAACACATATTTGATAATTACTGCTAATTTTAAAAACCTAATTATCAGGAAATATTCTTAAAAGTATATAAGTATTGATTTTTGTATCTTTATATATACATATATATATATATATATATTTGTAGGAAGATAATATGTAAAATGTTAATTTATTGATTACTTGAATAACTAGACGTAGGAATAACAACACATACACGTTAATACAATTCTATAAAGATAATGTTACACCACTTCGTTAATACCTTCTTTAAATACAATACATTTCGCACTTAAAACCCATAATATACTTCTTTGAAATAATTGCATTAGGCCTAACAGTGCCTTCCTTAGCATGTCATAAGCCGATGCTTCGTGAACAATATATTTTTATCGACGGACTGTTTTCTAATTTTGAATGTGACCAAACCTTGATCTCGTGATCGTGAATTTACATAATTTGTGCTTTCAAATCATGAATAATAAAGATACCAGACCTTCAGTTAATTTGCTGATCATGCACGTCATAAAGAAAATAAAGTATGTTTAAATTCAAATCCTGCACACACACACACATATATATATATATATATATGTGTGTGTGTATATATATATATACACTGCTCAAAACAATTAAAGGATATTGCAGTTTTAGGTGGATTTTGTATCTGGTAAACTGTTTAGCTGATTGATACATGGTCGACAGACATAGTAGGTTATATGAGAATAAATTACACATGTTTGGCAGAAAAAAATGCATTTTATTGCGCATTTGTGTACTAAAGGAAAGAAACACAATTTGTGCATATGAGAAAAAAAGAATAAGAAAAGGTGTTTTCTTCAAAGAAAATCATTTTCAGTAGGGGGTATGGTTTCCACGGGCGGCCAGCAACGTTGAACACCTTTGAGGCATGGACTCAATGAGGCTATTAATGACGAGTTGGGGTATTCTGCCCCACTCTTCCAGAAGAGCTCTTTCGAGTTCTTGGAGAGTTTGTGGGGGTTGTTGGTGGCCAGAAACTCGTCTTCCTAGAACGTCCCAAACGTGCTCGATTGGATTCATGTCTGGAGAACACGCTGGCCATTCCATTCGAACGATTCCTTCCTCGAAAAGGAAATCCTCCACCAGGTTTGCACGATGGGGCCTGCAGTTATCGTCCATTAAAATGAAGTTATCTCCGATTGCTGCAGCGTAAGGGACTACAATAGGTCTGAGGATCTCATCCCTATATCGGCGACCAGTCAGAGCTCTATCTCGAATGATGTAGAGGTCAGTGCGCTCGTCAATGGAGATGCCACCATACACCAACACTCCTCCACCGCCAAATCTGACTCTTTCGTGCACGAACGCAGGATTATTCCTACTGCCACGGTCCCTCCAGATGAAAATACGCCTATTATCCGGATGTACAGAAAAACGGGACTCGTCAGAAAACAGAATATTGCTCCATTCATTTCTCCTCCAGTTGACATGCTCGGTTGCCCACTCCCTGCGGTCGCGACGATGCCTTGATGTTAATCTAACACATACCATCGGTCGGCGAGCATACAGACCTACAGCATGGAGCCGGTTTCGGACAGTCTGAGTTGAAATCGTGGTGCCTGTAGCCGAGCGAAGGTGTTGTTGGAGAAGAGTAGCGTTCATGGTTCGGTGTCTCCGAGCTGTTAACGCTAAATACCGATCTTCATTGGGCGTTGTTGCCCGTCTACGACCTTGTCCTAGTCTTCGTCCTGCACATCCACTCTCCAAAAAACGGTTCCAGATCCTGGAAATGACACTTTGTGACACTCCAATGGCTTGCGCTACTTCGGCTCGAGTTTGGCCCCCTTCTAACCTACCAACAATTCTCAAAGCTTCTGAATCTGTCAAATGACTTCGCTGAGACATCGTACTCATCGAAACAAAGGAATCATCCTTGTCTTCATTCTCTTTTATCCAGTTGAAAGTCAAATTTCATTCGCTGCCGCTGAAGCGACGTTTTTGACGTCGAACTCAAAATTTGCATACTCCACAGTTTGAAAACCAGAAAAATTTGCATTTGTGATTCTCTTCTTCTATTTTCGGCAAAAAAAATTTCGTTTATATCTTTATTTTATATAAAACTTCAAATATCCTTTAATTGTTTTGAGCAGTGTATATTCATCATGGTAATTTAATTAATTTAATTAAATATTTCTATTTGATTTATACTGCCAAATATTTTTTTTTCACACTTTGAATGCAAATATTGTTCATAATCTTCTGGAAATGTACGTTCACATTAGAATAATACAATATCATTCTTTTCTCTCTTTCCAAATTTTATAACAAATTAGTTAACTTTTTTTGATGTGATTATTAAAAATGCTCGTCATTGTATACAATACTCTTACTGTCACCACGTTTTTAATTAGTACTTTCAAAATCAATTGCGTTGCGGATAAACTTTTAATAAAAAAATTTTCCTTTTCACAGAAATAACACATAACTATTATTACGAAACATGTATTTCATTTTTATAAATTAAATTGAAAAAGTTAAATTCTTACAAAGTTTAATACTCCATCTAATACTCTACTTTTTCACAAAAATTAATGAAATAAATTATCCTCAAAAAATCTTAATCGGTTTCATGTAATGCTTATTAAATGTAATTAAATATATTCCCCTTTAATTACTACATTGATTTGAAAGTTTTATTAAAGTGTAATTAAAATTTATTCATTAAACTATAAAAATAGAGTTTGTTTAATTTAAAACATGTTGACCTGTAAATTATATCGAGGATTATAAACAAAACTCAGTGTGGTAATGCAAATAATATTTGGTTATGATTATTTATGCTTTTTTTTACTGGTAATGAAATTATTAAATGGTAATGAAAATAATATTTGGTTATGATTATTTATGCTTTATTTGCTACGTAATAAGTACTTTTTTATATAAATTTTATTTCTTTATGTGTACGTTAAATTACAAATTTCTATCATAATGCTTTTTATCTATATTAAAAATGTTAATAATAACTTATTTTAATGTTATCTTATTAATGTTAGAACATAAAGTGGAGTAAATACACTTTTAATCTTATGATTGCCAAATTAATGATATCCAACACATTTTAACTTTTTTTTCTGCTTGTAATTTGTAGATTAATGATTCTTAATGTAATAAAGTCCTTGTGTTTTATCTCTGTATTAAAACATGAGCGGAAAAGAAAATAAAGCATTTGTAAAACGTGTTATTCAAGACATGAAAAATATCTGTTCTTTGACCAATTATGATATATGAAGAAATAAAACTCCAGAATTTTAACATTGAAAAGGGTCACCATCTAAATCTACACCAAATATTATTCACAAGAAACAATTTCCCTTCAAAAAACAAAATCTTCAATTTCCATCCAACCAGATACTAAGTAATTTAAATTAACGGAATTATCTTTAATGTATGTTAAAATAAAAAAAAGAAAGAAAATCATGCGTTAAGCATAGATTATGAAACACTTTCAACAATTCCTGAATGCTTTAACAAAATTTCGTTATTTAGGGAAATAAATAAATAAGATAACTAAGTAGACATTTTAGAAAACGCATAAAACATTTAAAAAACTGATTTCAGACGTTACCTTCAATAGCCAAATATGTATTCCAATTCTTTTGAACAGCCCTGTATTTTATCTGTTGGTTGATATGTATGCTATATAACGGGAAAATTTAGATTAGCAAGAAAGAGCTTGTAGTAAACCTCAGATACGTATGTCAAGTTTATTATACATGGAATAGTTCAACATAGTTAAAATACGCCGCAAACAATCCCTCCTATATCATTATGTAACGAAATTCTATTGTGTGGCCCTGTAAATTAATAATAACTATTTTTCGCACGATTATTCTACAGAATATTCTACGCATATTCTACAGAATGCATATTTTAGTGCACTTCATAAAAGCATATCAATGTTATTATGTTTGAAAGCATTTAATATCATTAAAAATCATTTGAAACGATTTTTCCCCACTGGCCATAATGTAACGGAATACTTTTGACTGTCCCTGTAAATGAACTAAACTTGCTACAAACTTCATTTGAAATAGGGATCGTGATATGGTAAGCGTCAATAACATCCAAAAATTACAGGACAGCCCGAGTATATTTACGAGAGTTAGAGTGCGGACAGACCGACTGACGGACAGACGGCCAGACAGACCGAAGCCATAAACACTTTTCAACTTTGTTGGATAGTGTTAAAAAACGTGAGGATGAGAGGATTTAAGAAAAACTAGAGAACAGGAATTCTGCTTTTCCAGAATTTAGTGTCGCCCCCGGCATTTCCATTACTTCATTTTCTTCTGATGGACTGATGGCTTCTATTATTATGAAACAGCCATTATAAATGAAGGGTTAGGTGAAGATAAAAGAGCAGCCGTAAAAAGTTAGAACTTTGATTTTCTGGTCAGAATGGGGGGGGGGTGGGATGACCATTTTTTTACGGCTGCTCTTTCATCTTCATCTAACACTTCATTTATAATGGCTGTTTCACAATAATAGAAGCCGCCAGTCCATCAGAAACGATTTTTCCCCACTGGCCATAATGTAACGGAATACTTTTGACTGTCCCTGTAAATGAACTAAACATGCTACAAACTTCATTTGAAATAGGGATCGTGGTATGGTAAGCGTCAATAACATCCAAAAATTAAAGGACAGCCCGAGTATATTTACGAGAGTTAGAGTGCGGACAGACCTACTGACGGACAGACGGCCAGACAAACCGAAGCCATAAACACTTTTCAATTTTGTTGGAAAGTGTTAAAAAACGTGAGGATGAGAGGATTTAAGAAAAACTGGAGAACAGGAATTCTGCTTTTTCAGAATTTAGTGTAGCCCACGGCATTTCCATTACTTCATTTTCTTCTGATGGACTGATGGCTGCTATTATTATGAAACAGTCATTATAAATGAAGGGTTAGGTGAAGATAAAAGAGCAGCCGTAAAAAGTTAGAACTTTCATTTTCTGGTCAGAATGGGGGGAAAAATGACCATTTTTTTTACGGCTGCTCTTTCATCTTCATCTAACACTTCATTTATAATGGTTGTTTCACAATAATAGAAGCCACCAGTCCATCAGAAGAAAAAAACTTGGTTAAGCGGGACTCTACTGCAGTACAAAACATGTTTCAATTTTAAGACTTAAAGCACGCGTTTAATTTTATTTAAAATGACGTCATTCGCATCCGCTTAAGAATTCCACATTTACGATCTACTCTTAAACATCTACAGTAAAGCATACATAGCACATCACTATCGCGAAATAATGCACAAATGCAGCAAAAAGATTCCGTCATTCAAGAAAATTGAAAAAAAACGGCTATCTAATGACTCATAGATACTTTCAATTAAATATGGTATATAATAGCTCCATTGTGTTAACAGAAATTATTCGTTTATATATTTTTTTCGAAATAGCACGTGTTTTAATTACATTTTCTTTCGGCTGTTATGAGAAAATGGCAACAAAAATATATAATTACTATTTTAAAACTATTTTTCCTTTACTTTCTATAGAAATGGAGTACTTCCGTTGACAATATTAAGCAAATGGCTCCAAAAACTACAAAAAAAATTTATAATTCAAAAATAAATGGAGATAGCGTTTTTAAACAAAATGCATTTAAAAGTACATTTTTCCCTATACGACGGTATAAAAATTGAAAATGTGCGAGGCTTAGAAGTTAAAAAAAAAAATGCTAAAGAGTGTTTAATCGCAATGCTTTGTTTCACGGCTAGCTTCTGTAAGGAAACGTTATTTTTTGGACACAAAATAAGCTAGGAGAAAGAAACAGCATACCGTCCAGGAGGCTAATAAATACAAAATACAAGGATGATCCGAGAAAAGATCACAGGGACAATTCGTCTACATAAAATGGTTAACTAAATTCTCATTTTGTATCAAGAAAAGGTGCTTAACGATGAATCAGATATTTCAGTATGAAAATCTGTGCATGCTCCTCATAAAAATTGTACCATAGTCAGAAAATCCTTCGCATACAAAAGGTATTCATTATATTTTTAGGAAGTTTTGGATGAAGCTGGAAATGTACCAGAACCAATGGATTATGAAGGTTCTTAAAATGCTGAAACTTATCTTGAGCAGTGTATCAAAAATGATTTTGTTCCAATCATTAAACTTTAAAGACATTCACGGTTTGTAGTAATGTAAGAATATCGGTTATTAAGTCTTAAATAGCAACTTTTACAGATATCCTTGCATAATGCAATGTTCGTCAGTAGGATAGACACAAAATTGCTGAAAAAAGACTATGTTAATTAGAATTCATATAACATGCATCTTTGTAGTTAACCCATTACCCGATGGTATTGTGTTGACGCAACACTGAAAATAAATTTGCATGCTTAAATTTACTATGGATTTACCACTATTTTTGGATAAATGAAATTTCCTTATTTGACAACAGAAACTTTGACCATTAAATAAAGCGAACGTTATCTTTCAACATTTGTGGTGGCAAACGTTTTTCAGCAAAAAAGTTGAAAATACATCTTAGAGTTTCGGCGGTTAATGTGTTAACATAAAAACACGGATAGCATACTCCATTGGCCAAAGCCTTTTAAAGCCTAAATATCAAATTATGGATAGTTCTTAATTTGCGACGGAGCCACCACCACCTGAATACTGAGCGCTGACACAAAAATGGCAGTTGCAGAAGCCGAAGTTTTTTTTTTTTTTTTTTTTTTTTTTTTTTTTTTTTTTTTTTTTTTTAACCGTACTACAGTCCATTAAATTTTGACACCAGTATTTTATAAAAGATTTCTTTGACTTGTTTAGTCTCAAAAAAATTAAGCTGAAAAAACTATTAGTGCCAAAATTGAAGGGACCGTTCACACACTTAAAATAATCAGTCTACGGCAGCCGCCACTTTTTTGTCAGCACTCAGGTCCAGTATTCAGGGTTCGGTGCCGGAGCTCAATGAAACTCAGCTCCGGTACTTCTTTTTTTAGTGATTGTTTAAACATTGGTTGAAATTCACCGGTGATCACACTGCGCTCCGGATTCCTTCAAAATAACACTTACAAAAACCAAAGTCTAAACGTTGTTTTCCATTCCCTCTCTTATCTAATCCCTTGCTTTCATTCCTACCAAAGTGCTTACATAGACAAAGCGTATTGCACATTTAGGATCATATCTCTATTTAGTGTTCCCATGTCTACATACAGTGGCTTTTTGTTTCAATGGTTGCGAACGGTGACGACGACTGTCAGAATTAATCACAACAGTATCTACCGTGTTATGTTTACTTACAGCTCTTTGTTTGTATTTGTAAAATATACTGGCAGATCAACATGTGAGCTACACGCGGTGGTTAATTTGCGCCGAAAATCAGAGGAGAGCAGATCTAATTATCTAATTCCTGTTTACTTTAAAGGAATAATTGAACATTAGTCGGAATTTACCCGGTGTTATAAATGCTGCACACCGAAGAGTAGTGGAACAACGCAGTTTCTGGTATTTTCTTAATTGTTACAAAACGATACTTACCGAGAAGGATTTTAATAGTTTTGAATTGTTAATTTATCATATTTTATTATATAGAGATATGACCATATGTGTGTATGACAATGTATATATATATATATATATAGATAGATAGATAGATGTATATGCATATAGCCAATATACATATATATATATATATATATGTGTGTGTGTGTGTGTGTGTGTGTGTGGAATTAATTTCAAAAATTAAATTCCTATTTTTTAAATACCTAAGAATTATAATTTTTGTTATTTATTTTATCATCTTTATATTATATATTGATTTAATTGATTAGGATGTGATGTAACAGTGATTTAAATATTGATATTTTATAGTCTGGTAACTTTATTTATGTGAAACATTAATTAATGAATTATCTATGTCACATTTTATATAATAATTATATTAATATTTAATAAATCATCCACATATTTTTTCTTAAAAGGTTATTAATATATTCAAACATTTTAAATTATCACTGCAAATTTCCGTTATATTCCTCTAATTCTATTTTTAACTATGTTTGTTTGTGGTAATTTGTAGTTGTTGTTAATGGTGATATATATTTATATATATACTTGCTAACTTCCGACGTAACATCCGTAAAATGTGAGTTATTTTAAACCAGGTTAAAGATGTTTCCAAACAGACTTCCTCTAATGATTTGATATCAAACAAATTCCACGTGGAAACGGGAATTAAATAGCTAATGATACATCCTTTTTTTCTGCTTAGAAACCCGTTTAGCTTGGTTTATATTAACTTACATTTTACTGGAGTTATGTCCGAAGTTGGCAAGTAAGTAATATATATATATATTAGCTGAAGACGAAATTGCTTTAAATGTTGAAAAAAATGTATGAAATGGTGGCAGGAATGGGCGGAGGGAACGGGACATACGCTATGGTTGATATTATTGCAAAAAAGTAGAGATCCTGTACTGTTTTCTTTAGAAATGAAGCCCTGAATACTTAAGAAGAATCGTTCATATCGTTAGTAATAGTGTAAAAGTAATAGGTATCACATTTATTAATCAAAAGTTTAATTACGAAAGAGAATTGTAAATATTACACAAATAAACTTGAGGCATATTCCATGCACCAGTGGTGACTTAGGAATAGCAATAATGAAACAGAGCAGAAAAATTGCAAATTTTATTGGTTAAATCTTTAAAGTGACTTTGGGTTTTTTTGGATAAATGATACGCAGATTTTAAACACGTAATTATTTTAGAACTCACAAGGATATTTTAACTGAGTGCTGCACACTCTGTACGACACGAGTGTCTTTAAATATTAAGAAGCAGTATATTCATTATATGATATGAATTATTGTATGATAAAATGGGGGGTTTTTTGGCCATATGTGGCCTTTTCACATTACGCAAAAAACATAACTGAGTATGTGATAACTGAAAACATAGAATCAATAAAAAAGGTAAAAATGCGCCTAGTGCTAATATAATAGAAATACCTTGGGTATTATATAAAAAGGGAAATAGCAAAGAGAAAATAGTTCATAGAACACTTAATGGATTTTTGAGAATATGAAAAAGAATACGCTTTAAAGAAGCATGAGGACATGGAAAAAATGATCATGGATTTTCGTCGTAAAATTCTTTGTTCGGTAGATTATAACAGAATAGAAGATTTGAGCTCCAATAAAACATAGTTTTGTAATAGATTATTTGTTAAAATGTATGGTATTTAATCTGTAAAAAGAAGTCTACTTTATTTTCAGAAGTATTTATATTAATATGGCTACTTATTTTTCAAATTTTATTTTATGAATAAAGAATTTATCGTTTTTTTTTTAATCTTAAGGATTAAAATGAAATTTCTTTTTATCAGATTAATTATGAAATAAATTATATATATATATATACACACTGCTCAAAACAATTAAAGGATATTTGAAGTTTTATATAAAATAAAGATATAAACGAATTTATTTTGCCGAAAATAGAAGAGAATCACAAATGCAAATTTTTCTGGTTTTCAAACTGTGGAGTATGCAAATTTTGAGTTCGACGTCAAAAACGTCGCTTCAGCGGCAGCGAATGAAATTTGACTTTCAACTGGATAAAAGAGAATGAAGACAAGGATGATCGGCATTCAGTGATTGCTTTGTTTTGATGAGTACGATGTCTCAGCGAAGTCATTTGACAGATTCAGAAGCTTTGAGAATTGTTGGTAGGTTAGAAGGGGGCCAAACTCAAGCCGAAGTAGCGCAAGCCATTGGAGTGTCACAAAGTGTCATTTCCAGGATCTGGAACCGTTTTTTGGAGAGTGGATGTGCAGGCCGAAGACCAGGGCAAGGTCGTAGACGGGCAACAACGCCCAATGAAGATCGGTATTTAGCGTTAACAGCTCGGAGACACCGAACCATGAACGCTACTCTTCTCCAACAACACCTTCGCTCGGCTACAGGCAGCACGATTTTAACTCAGACTGTCCGAAACCGGCTCCATGCTGTAGGTCTGTATGCTCGCCGACCGATGGTATGTGTTAGATTAACATCAAAGCATCGTCGCGACCGCAGGGAGTGGGCAACCGAGCATGTCAACTGGAGGAGAAATGAATGGAGCAATATTCTGTTTTCTGACGAGTCCCGTTTTTCTGTGCATCCGGATAATAGGCGTATTTTCATCTGGAGGGACCGTGGCAGTAGGAATAATCCTGCGTTCGTGCACGAAAGTGTCAGATTTGGCGGTGGAGGAGTGTTGGTGTATGGTGGCATCTCCATTGACGGGCGCACTGACCTCTACATCATTCGAGATGGAGCTCTGACTGGTCGCCGATATAGGGATGAGATCCTCAGACTTATTGTAGTCCCTTACGCTGCAGCAATCGGAGATAACTTCATTTTAATGGACGATAACTGCAGGCCACATCGTGCAAACCTGGTGGAGGATTTCCTTTTCGAGGAAGGAATCGTTCGAATGGAATGGCCAGCGTGTTCTCCAGACATGAATCCAATCGAGCACGTTTGGGACGCTCTAGGAAGACGAGTTTCTGGCCGCCAACAACACCCACAAACTCTCCAAGAACTGGAAAGAGCTCTTCTGGAAGAGTGGTGCAGAATACCCCAACTCGTCATTAATAGCCTCATTGAGTCCATGCCTCAAAGGTGTTCAACGTTGCTGGCCGCCCGTGGAAACCATACCCCCTACTGAAAATGATTTTCTTTGAAGAAAACACCTATTCTTATTCTTCTTTTCTCATATGCACAAATTGTGTTTTTTTCCTTTAGTACACAAATGCGCAATAAAATGCATTTTTTTCTGCCAAACATGTGTAATTTATTCTCATATAACCTACTATGTCTGTCGACCATGTATCAATCAGCTAAACAGTTTACCAGATACAAAATCCACCTAAAACTGCAATATCCTTTAATTGTTTTGAGCAGTGTATATATATATATATTAACCGTGTTCCACAAATGAGTGCAATTTAAAAATGAAGTACAGAAAAGGGGTATTTCAGGTAGAATTTGATTAATTCTACTTAAGAAAAAAGTAAATATTATGTCATACTGAATTTAGAATTTAGTTAAAATGTCCGCCATTAGACGGCGCCTCAGAAGATCTGCGAGAACTGTAGGGAAATGCATTCTGTCAGATCTTTTTTCCATACTTCACCGTCTTGATAGTACCGTTTGCTAGTCAGAGATTGAAAGCTGGTGTGAAGAAATAGTTTTTTCGTTAAAATAGCAGATATTTGTTATATTGCAATTTCACCACTTTGACCACAATACTGTTGATAGAAGGCACATTTTTTAGATTATGTTTAATAAAACGAAAGAACAGAACAATGATACAAAAAGACTCTTCTTTAAAAATTACAACTAACTGGGAATGCGTGCGGCATGTACAAGAGCGAATGTTGAAAACGTTCAGCAGGTGTTCCAACAAAAACGCTTGTCTCTTGTTCGCCATACTTCAGCCTAGGCTAGACTATGCATGCTGGTGAAATCAATGTCAATGTGGGAAACATTTGGTTCTTCGATGAATCGTATTTTGCTCTGGGCGAATTTGTTATTAAGCAGATTTTGAGCTTTTGTTAAATGATAAAACACATATACCTGTACCGTTATCCCTGCATTTCCAAAAGTTCTGTTTTGGATCACCACACATCAAACAATTACTGCAGCTAATTTTCTGGACATTCTGAGTGATTTTCTAGAGGTACAAAACATGTTGGAGGAAAATGGTGCCCGTCAGGTCGAAATGTTCAAACCTTTCAATACCTCAATGCATAACTTGATGAACGTATCATTGCACTGAATTAGTGCAAGTCTACACGAAGTGGCAGTGGTTGGCCATCCTATCCACATATTAAACTCTATGTGACTTTTTTCTGTGAAGGATACCATAAAGACGTGGTGTACCGCCATTTTCTAACAATTCTGCTGAACTGAAACGGTAAATGTCTACTACTTGGAGACCGTTCCGGCTGTAACATAGCACGGGCGTAATGTTTAACGGACTTTATTCCCACACTGATGCCTGATCTTCCTACAAAAGTGGTAACTACTACTTGGAGACCATTCCAGGCGCAACGTTTATCGAACTTCGTCCGCACAGAGATACTTGTTCTTCCTATAAAATTAAAAATATCGACTTTGTGTTTTTGCACACTTCTTCACAACGTGTTCATATTGTGTAGTTTTTCTAGTTTTCTAACTTTTGCACCGTCATCTTTTAGAAAACTTTAAAATTAAATTTAAAATTCTGTATAAGTAAAATTTTACTCGTTTCCCAAGTAGATTGCATAAAACGGTACATTTCTCGAACTTTCCTTTTCTCAATATTTCATCATTCAAATCCCCCCCCCCCCATTTTTGCAACACCCTGTATATATTTAAATATATATATTTATGCCCTTTATATTTATAACTTAAATCGTACAAACTATTTTACAATTTTACATTCAATATGAAATCGGAATTCTTTATAAGATATTAATATAAAAATACTGGAACATTAAATGACGATGATCTAATGACTGTTCTCTTGAAATATGAAATGTAAACTCTATAATGATATAGTATAGGGATTTTCGTAATTATATATTATTACTGTACAAAAAAATATTAAATATAATTAAAAAAATAGAAATTATTACCTTCAATAACGATATTCAGAATATTTCTTAAGAAAGTTTGAAAGCTTTTTTCTTTTGTGATAAATCCCTTCCGTATTCCACCTTCAAGAAACGTCAAATATGACAAGCATCACATTCACAAGATCAAAATATCGCATATTAAAAATATGCAATATTTCCAGCGTCCTTTTGCATTTTATTTTAAAATAAATTTTGACGAAAAACATTGAATACATCGAATGAACATTGACGAAAAAAATGTATTTAGACAAGTTTTCTTCATCTAATGTATGCAGGATTTTCTAGGCCTACTAACGTACATTAATTAAATATATTGCAAAAAATCCATGGTAGTAATGTACAATTTTCAGAAACGTGATCATACATAATATTTCATCTGTTTATAAAAATAAATATATAAGTTGTACCCGAAAGTTCTGTCCAATAATGTTATTTCTCGTCTGCTTTTTCTTTTTAAAATTCAGATTACTTCATTGGCATTCATGTTTACCCGACTGCCAAGAAATGTTATGTGTTTCACGCGTATCTGGGTATGTTGATTTTTTTATACCCTCGAAACATCGCAACGGCTGGATGGATTTTAATGAATGAGGTCTCTATCGATTTGTCTTAACCGCTCGACGGTTATAGGCTAGGTTTTGTTTTTATAAATTAAAAATGACGTGCGCAAAATACAAAATGGTGGCAGAGACTAAAAGAAATTTACGCACTCTATTGAGTGGTATATCACTGGATAGGTCTTTCAAAATGAAGACGATGTTCCATTGACTATTTTACAGTTAGAAGCTCCGTTTAAATATTACACAACCTAGAAGTTCTGCAGGTAAGATCTCAAACTTTACTGCAACTCTAACAATCATAAACATATGCAGGCCTCATCAAAAGAGTATTTATAGATAGTAACTAAGAATTAAACACAACTTAAAAGTCATCAATACAAGTAAATAAAAAAAAATAGGTAAGTAATCTAAAAAATAGTTTCATATTAATGAGAAGTAATTAATTAGTTCGCTTTTTACGCAGTCGGGTTTTTTGATTTTATAAATTTAATTTTTAGTTGTTTGAAATGGTAAAATTCCCATTCTTTGTGAATTTTGATATTAAGGTAAAAACAATGGGAATTTTCATTTCAAAAGAGTATGAAGAAATCTGAATTTTAAAAAAGCAGGCGTGAGATAACATTATCGGACAGAGCTTTCCGGTACACCTAATATTTTGTATTTACTTTTGATTTAGAAGGAGTACAATATAAACAAATATAATAGAGAATGACTTCACAAATTTGTTTCTACAAATAAGAACAAATTACCAACATTAAAATACAGTATTTTTATTTTTGGATTCCTTTTTCTTTGAGAATGAAATTTTATTCCGAATTTTATAGTAGTACAAATTCCAAAAGCTAGAAAAAATGCATTTTTTCTCGAACAAAACATTTTCCAATAACAAAAATCACAGAAGTATTGTATGTATTTTAACTTTGCGTTTTGTAAATAGCTATTTTTTAGATTTTTCTCTGTGGATATGACAAAATGCAACATAATGGATGGCATCGAAGTAAAATCAATTCTCCGCGTGAGGTTGGGGGGACAGTTTAACATTTATTTCAAATAACAATATTTTTAGCGTATTATATATAAAACAACATTAAAGAAACGTCCAAAAATTTTATAAACGTAAAGAATGCAATGCTAAAATTGTACTTTTCCCTTCTTTTGTGAAAGATGCAGTGCCAAAATCCCTTTATGTCACACATTTATATAGAATAAAAATGCTGTTTATCCTAAATGACGGAAGGATATTACATCATGTTTACTATCTTTGTATTAATCTTTTGAATGCTTTATGTGAATAGAAACAATAAAGCAATCGATAACTAGTTCTGACTGTTATAAGATTCTTAACCCCTTTACGCGCCTTAACCGTGTTTTTCCGCCACGTAATCTTCGAATTCAAGGGGTAACTTATCACAAAATTCATTTTAATGATATTTTTGGCAGTGCATATGATAAATAAATATATAACGTAATCATAAACAAATTATCATACAAACACTTTTCATAGCTATTATTTTATGAATCATTAAACAACTATGAAAATTTCTACAGGACGCTTAAAGTTTTGATGTTTTAAAAATGTTATCTTAAAGCAAATTACGTTGTAAACCGACTGATACAAGCTCGGTTAATTGGAAGTATCACATAAACAAAATTTTGTAAATGGCCCAGCACATTTGTTTTTGATTACTAATCCGTATTTAAGGGATATTAGGAGAAATGTGAATATTACAGTATATAAGTTTTGTAACAAAGGTCGGATCAAAGGTAACAAAAGGTATTGTGGTCCACAACGATATATAAACAAACAAAAGCACTGTCTGCTTTGACTGATTAATTTGATGAATGAACTACGTTGATGAAATCCTTTCTACAGCATATATATGCTGTACAGTTTATGAAATTTATGAATTTATACCTTGTGTTATTGTGGCAGTACTGAATTACAGCACATATATCTACAAATCAAAGGTAGGAATACATTTCTTAAGAATACATACAATTTCCATCTCTGAACAAGCAAGAGAATTACATGTATGCATACATGTTAATGCAGCTAGCATATGACGTCGTCATATGACTTGTATGCCGAAAACTTAGAGAGGGGCCACATGACATGAAACAACTTTAATATTTTGAATTTCAATACGAATTAAATGAACAGAATTGGTCTTCTAAAAAACTAAAAATAAGCCAGCACTTTTTTATGCTAAACGGGTACATATTTTCTAGATCTAGTAATACAGTGTTTTTTTTATATATAACTCGAATTGACCTACAAACTATAAGTTTTAATAATTAAACATTTTTTTATGAAAATCCACTAATAAAACGTCTTCTGTAGCGACCACACTACTTTTCATATATTAAAAATTAAAACAACTAAAATACATGAATAAGTGGCATTGTATAAATAAGAGGACTTTATAATAATAATGAAAAAAAGTATAAAGTATTATTATGTGATTAATAAAAACAGATTTCACGAATCCCGTCTATAATTCAAACTTCTTTATTAATAAAAAAAATACTTACCCTATGAAATTATGATGCGTTAATTTAAGCAATGTCATGAACGTGCTTTGTGATTACCACTTCACTTCCACGCTTGATTTCGCGGGTGAAGGGCTATATACCAGGCTGTGCGGTGTAAAATGTTTGTGTCATAAATCATTTCATAACTTCTGTGATATAATATTAATGAATTTAAGGTCGTTAAATGATTTACAACATTATCATAACATGTATAAAATAATAATACAATAATAAAACCAATGAGAATGCTACATGAACGCAATTGGAGGAAGTAAGATGTGCAGCGAACGTGTTGGTCTACGCAATGGTCGTTGATAAATGAAATGAGAGGACGTACGCAGTGTATGTCCTGGTGGCTGATTATTTAAATGAGAGGACGTATGCAGCGTACGTCCTGAGAGTGAAGAGCTTAGTTATAATCTGCCCTCATTTTGATTATATAAATAAGAAATCTCTTTAGAGTATCATTCTCAAAGAGATAATCAGAGTACTTTTCATTTGTTTGGTATCGTAACGACTGCACTCAGCTCGCGTGTGTAGGGTCAGTTGGGGTACAAAATTAGATCATTACATATATAGTTTAAACGTTCAAAGTTATGTACAAATTTCAACTACTGGCAGCTTTTGACCCATGTAAAACCTTCCAAAACCATAAAGATATTGATTTAAGACTCTACATTAATTATAAAAAAGTTATTTTTGATGTGGGATGTAATTACATTATAAAAATGCATCTGTTCCCAATTGTTCAAGATATCCATAATTACCGACAAAGACTATGAGGTAATGCGAGCGTCTATTTATTTTGTCGGGACGATACTGAAATTATCAAGTTCGTACACAATATTTTCTTCAATAACAAGCTCATACCATAGATTATTCCACCACTAACTTACTTGCTGATTTCATTTATGACAATTAGATATACTAAACTTTTCATTCCAAACAAATGTTCCTGAAAAGATTTAAGTTTCAGTTGTTTAAGAAGTATGATTTCATATGTGGCTTAATACGACCTAATATATAAAAAATATTTAAAAAATCTGTTCAAAAATACCCTATTTCCCAAAATTGTGGTGTAATTATGAATATTGTTTTGTAGGTCCTTGAAAATGATTTGGATCAAAACCGTATTGATATTCTGTTAAAGTAGATGTAAATATATATTGACAAAGAACAACGACTTAATTTTATGTGATGAAATCAAGAATATTCACAGACACTATAAAACTGTTTCTTACTTTGAACTGTTAACGAATTTTATGATCACGAGAATGGGTACTGACCACAAAGCAAAAATGTCGGGGACGCTCAAATGTTTTCGATGGGAATGTAAACTTTTCCTCTTAACTCCACTTTAGTATCAGCTCTCACACGAGCGTTAGTGGTACGTGTTCTGAATTGCCCCATGTTCACAATTAACCTCAAATGACCCTATGGATTTTTTACCAAATAGTATAATCAATCTTATCTTTTAAGATTATTTAAAAGAAAATTCTATGTTAAATGTATTTTATTATTCCGAAAAAGTACTATGCAAAAATAAATCCGGGATATTAACATTTACGCACTAATAACGCATTGCTACTTTTGCTAAGATATGCTTCTTTAAAACCCAAAAGTGCTAATACAGTGGCACATCTCAGTGAGGGACACCTGCCGTTCCATTGAAAATTGACCCTTATGAGGGGTGGCTTTTGAATAGGGCAGACCAAATTTTTCATTTCTCTTGCTTTTTATCCCGCAATTTTTAAAATCTGCATATTCATTCAGTAAGTCCTCTTTGTTTTTAACAATATTGTTTATTTGAATCTTGCTGCAACTAAACTGTGAACAAAACTATGAACGAAACTACGAATGTACAATTTGGCTTGATTTAGGTGCTATATTTTTAAATTTTACATAAGTCTGAGCATAAAATTTCTCTTGTAAATATTGTGCTTCAATATGCATTCACTGTTTTAGTAAATGTTAATCAGTTTTTCTAGATAACCTGTTACACTTTGTGTGCCCACATTAAAGGGTCAAGTTTCCCCTCCAACCCAACCCCTACAGGTTGAAAGGTCAAACAAAGGGTGAGTATCACTTGTGGTCTTTCAGTGCGCTACTAAATTCTCCCTATCTCCCCTGCTTTTTTTTTTTTTTTGCAAGTGCGCTGATTTCCTCTGGTTCAGGAATTCAATACACCAGTTTAGGATTCATGGCACATGTGAAAAAAATGACTTTTATGAGGAGTAGGTGCGGCCCCTAATAGGAGTAATTTTAACAGTATGTCTATGGGGGAAATTTTCGCTCCTAAAGATATTGGCCCATAATAGAGGTGGCTTTTGAAAGAAGTTTCACTGTATATAATTTTTAAGAATCACTTTATATTATAAATTTAATTAGTAATCTTTTGACTTATACATAATTATTTTTCCCTATTCGTTTATTTGAAGATAAACTAATTCACAAAGAAAATGATCTTCCGTCTTTATTTTGTTGTGGAAAATAAAGGATGGATAGGAAATTGATTAATACTCGATAATACTTAAATATATATTCTAATTTCATGATTTCCTTTTTTTGTTATGTTTTGTAGGAATTAATATCGTAAAATAAATTTCTTTTAACAATAGCTTGCATTTGTGTGTTAAACAAAGTGAAAAAGGAATACTATTTATTCGTAAATAGCACATGACAACGCATACTATTGTTCACATATATATTATTATTCGCAAATTCCCAATAGAATTCGTCAAATCAGATAAATGTAATTTTTTCCGTGAGAATATCTTTATAGTAGTTATTTCTGTAAGATTTTAGTCTGTGTTTTACTATTCCGGTCTAAAATTCCCCTTAGTCAAGACAGTTCACTTGTAATATGTTTAACTCGTGTCTTTTTCTAACAAAAGCTTTTATTTCCATTTAGTTTGTTTATCTAAACATCTCTGTTATCGAAAAGGAAACATAAGATTATGATGATAGTTATTATGTTTAATAAACATGTGAGAGCGTTGTTATTTGATTTGTTAGAAAACCTTATCGTATATGATTATTTGTGAAGCGTTAAATAAATTATATGAAGTAACGTCATGATTTTTTCTTCTACTTTTTATTTTCAAATAACAAGTAAATGAAATTTATTTTATATCAAAATAAGAAATTCCAAATAAACTGATAATTGAACCCCTCCTAATAGTTAAATTTAATTTAAAAGTAAAGATAACTAATTTACTTCAGCAACATAAAAATATGATGCATTATAGCCCCATTTTAGTTGTTTTTTGTAACTGTCGAATATGATGTATCCAAATCTTTGAGAAAAGAAGCTGCAGTTAAGTAAGTCAATGATAGTAAGATATTCTATTAATGTAACGAAAACTTCCCTTATTGAAAAGTAAATTCCTCCACCGAATGCGTAAGAAATAGCCTACGAAACATGGGATATCAGTGAAATTGGGCGCATTAGACGATATGGAAAACAACATATTTTTTAAAATAAATCTTTTGTATTTAATTTCTAATACAGCTTCTTCATGTAGCAAATTAACAACGGAAAATAAAGTTAAGTGATGATAAGCCAAGCACCAGCAACTCAAGATTTTTTTAGAATTAAAAGCACAAGAGGCATGCTGCATTTGCGGTTATAAATATTGTATACATAATATATAATTTGCATAAAGTAGGATAGACCGGGGCTAGTTGGCCCGCTTTTTCTTCTAATAATTTTTAAAAAATTACAATTCGACATTTTAAATTTCTTTTTATGTTACCACTACTGGTGTACTTTCAGGAAGAAGTAACAATAGTAAAGTTTAAAAATATTAACTATAAGTATTAGTTTAGAAGCTCAAATTGACACCAAGTCGCTTGGGCCAACCTGCCCCGATTGCGGGGTAAGTTGGCCCACGTCACTTTTTAATGTTCTGATAGTATAAAAGTTTAAGAAATGATCAAAATTTTACCAAATCTTAATTTTTATTTCTTTCGAACGAAAACACAATATAGCCTCCTAAATTAAAATAAAAAATTTCGTCAATTCACAAGATATCAAATTGACTTAAGTTTATCATAAATCCTCTTAATATTATCCACAATTTTTCTATTGATAAGCTTTTGATAGGAGCAATTCTTACAGCAAAAAGAAATTTAAAACAAAAAAAGTGTGTATGTGGGAGGCAGGGAGGTTGTATAATAAGAAAAACCACATTTCCCTTAATCCGTTGCGGGCCAACATGCCCCGTGCCAAATGGGCCAACTAACCCCGTATCGCCATTTTTGTTTTTCATAACTGTAACGAAATATTCTGAAAGTATTTCAATAAAAAAAAAAAACATGCCCTACAATAACTACGAACAATTACAAACAAATAAAAAACGATTATTTATAAGAGAGAAAATTTCTCACCTTTGCAAAATTTTGAAAATTCTCAATAATTCTTTAACGGACGCTCCGACTTCAATGGTGCTTATGTTGGAGGAGGAAAGCGAAGAAACGCATACTTGGCTGGACTGACAATGTTATCTAACGCAACGTTTAAAAAATATTGCCACTGGGCTAACATGCCCCTATGGCCAACTAGCCCCGGTCTACCCTATGTATGATATAAAACATATATACACAAAATAACACTAATCTAACTATCTACATTCATTAATTATCTGTATATTTATCCATTGATTTTTTTTTTTTATCTGTGCGTATCTATGCATATGTTATTACATGCAAGATCTTTAATATATTTTTTTTTATAAATATTTATTTACACTTTGATAGAAAATGCATAGTATAATCTGTAAAATAATGCGTCGAAAAACGTTCATTTTGCTTTCGTAAACCTGTGCCAATTCTTCATAATACAGTTTAATTTTCAAATAGTTATTATATTTTAACTATAAGAAAATGCACATGTTTCCAAATAAGGAAATAAGTTACATATATGCTGTTTTGGGGGCTGAACGTTTCTGCATTTTCAAGTGATTTCTTTTTAAATTCAAAAGGCATTTTGACTTTTAAAAATTTATGTTTTAATTCGAAAACAACTTAAAATGAAACCAGATATTAACATTCTATTTTCTTATACATATTAATATGATGAAAAAAAATTAGAACTTTCGTGAATAAAGAACTTATTGCGCGCAATGAATTAATAGAAAAAATAAAAAATCCGAGGATAATTTGGGAATAGACTAACAAAAATTATTTAAGCCTCCCCCCCCCCCCCCCCCAAAAAAAAAAGCAATATTTTCCGGATTTTCTTTCACTTTTTTTTTTTTTTTTTTTTTTTTTTTTTTTTTTTTTTTTTTTTTTTTGTTATGAGAAGCAGAGTAACTCTTGTTTTAGTTACCAATTTCATCTGATTCACTTATAAATTATTTTTATTTCATTACTTAATTTCTAAACAATTTATGATCAGCTCAAATTAAAGAAATCTAAAAAAAACATATTTCGCTTATAAATATCTCAATGTTGAAAGCTTTACAAATCAAGTACCAAAATATTTGAAATATGAAGCATCCTCGAAATATATAAATACTGTCAAACAAATTCATTTTATTTTATCTGAAATAGGCCGTTGCACTCCCAAAACTGTCAAAGTTCTGTAACATTAAATTCTGAAACTCTTATATCACGATTTATTTTTATTCTCCAAGTACAGCAGTAAATTTTGACTGTTTAAGTTTTCTTATAAGCAGGTAAAAGTTAGTCATAGAAATAAGTATATCTTGCCGATCCAATTTTCCCACTTCCTAAAGCACTTTCGTCATACTTTTAATTCTAAATTAGAAATATATTGATTTATATATTCTTTAGGAAATGCGAATTTGAGAAATAAGAAGAAACTTTTAGACGTTTCATATCTTTCAGAAACTAATGATATTCTTTGTATCCTTTTATTATGTGAATAAAATGAAATTTTGTTCAAAGCGAAAGTTTCAATATATTTTTTCGGATAAAATATATATAAGTAAAAATTCATTTATTAGTTTACGTAATAATTAATATTATGTTGTTATGTTTATGTTGTTTGATGACGGCCAATTATCAACATGAGGGATTTGAGCCAAAAGGGGGGAAGTAGTGTACTCCGTGGAAGTCTTTCTAAGGGAACCAAACCCGTATTTACCAAGGAAATCACGGCCGAAACTAGCCTTTTTTTGCACCCGGGGCAAGCATGGATTTTGGCGCCTCCCACCCCCCTCTTCTGCAAAGTATATTTACAAAGAGAATTTTACTAATTTTCTAATAGCCGACTTATTTTAAAATTTAAAATATGTAATACTGAACTACGTAATCTACAATGGCGGATCCAAGGGGGAGGTCACGGGGGTCATGACTCCCCTCAGAACACCAACAAAAATATTCTAAAGATCATTATTGAAATGAAATATACAGTTTGAGTCCCGATTATCGTAGTCCTACTTAACCGAGTTTCCGCTTTCACCGAGTTATTTTCTTCTGATGGACTGATGATTAGGTGAAGATGAAAAAACAAATTATAGCCATTTTTTTTCTTCCCATTCTGACCAGAAAATCAGAGTTCTAACTTTTTACGACTGCTCTTTCATCTTCACCTAACACTTCATTTATAATGGCTGTTTCATAATAATAGAAGACATCAGTCCATCAGAAGAAAATGATCCATTCCAAAAATATAATCCTTCGTTTGGCGCCCCTTCGTTCTGGCGCCCGGGGCACAGCCCCCTCTGCCCCCCCTTAGTTTCGGCCCTGAAGGAAATCCAAGGTTCAAAGAAAAAAAAAAGGAAAAAACGAACGATTAGACCGACGGGCGCGATTGGGTTCGAACCCAGCACCTCCCGTCTACCATACCAGCTTCGAGAGAAGAACCTCTCGGGCACTAGTGGGGCTAATAATAAATATTACTCGGGCAACATAACACATTAACATTTTATACTTAATAATATAAAAAGAAATTCATATTTAACCTCTGCCTTCTGATGGTAGAGGGAAAACCGTTTTATATACTCGATCGACAAAAGTTGCTGCATAATATAAACTATTACTTCAGCTTTGGCCAGATTATGCAACGAAGAACCGTTACGGATCGATTTTTAAAATAGCAAGTTAATTTACACATCAATATTTTATTTACAATCCATGATCCGAGAATCAATAGAGATATTTTTACGCAACAAGCATATTTGCAATGATTCAGTGCCCCTAGATTTACTTAAATTTTGGAGAGAGATGCTATATAATTTTAGTACCAATAGTAAAAATTAATCCACGCTCGCAAATAGCCAATATAATTTTATATTTTGTTTTATGTTTTGCAATATTTTTCATTATGCATGTTGTCTCGTGACATTATTTACTATGTTATTGTTTTGTTAAATTATATGAAAACTAATCCACGTTCACAAATAACTAATTTAATTTTAATTTATTTTATGTTTGCAATATTTCATTATGCATTATGTCTCGTGACATTATTTACTATGTTTATTATTTTTAAATTATGTGAAAATATTTTCTATCGTGTATGATTTTGAAAATGTCGCCGTTGGTGCGACGAAACGATCGTCAATCTTAATAAATTATATTTTATCACTTTATAGCATTATTTTACTTAATCTGTTTATAAGTGATCATTATTAATGTTTTTATTACTTCATATTATTATTTTACAAACTGTTATTTAATTTATGGGGTCAAAGGACTCTAAAAAACGAAAACAAAGACGATATTCAACATTTAATATCTTAAAATTTATTTGATTTTAAAACACAATTTTTTATCTGATAAAATATATTAGTAAGTTATTTCATTTCATATATTTAAAAAATTGGAAGATGCAGAATTAGCATTTATAGGAGGCTCGGAACTATCAGACATTTGACGCTTTAGCTATTGGGCGGGTGTAATTCTAAGAGCCATAACTTGTGTTGCAATGAAATTTTCAAGGGAAAAAAAAAATATTTAAAAATGTTCAGAAAAGATACTATTTTAACAAATAAAAAAAAATTAAATTTTAAAATTTTGCAGCTTTAAGCGTACTGAGACCCCTTTTACTAGTCTAGTGCTTCTTTTAATAAATAAATATTATTGTGAAAATTATTAATGATCATCAACGAAGATTAAAAAAAAAAAAAAAAAAAAAAAAAAAAACTGTTGAGCAGAAAATTCTAAATTTGTGATGTATTTATTGTATTCGTAGTATTTTTGGTCTAATTTTATCTGAATCTTTGAACATTGTGCCATTTATATAACTGAGTGCTATGTGTAATTAAAGTTCAGATACACAAACTTTTCATGTGACTGAATAATGCGTAAGGAGTTTTTTTTTTTTTTTTTTTTTTTTTTTTTTTTTACTTAATATTTCATTCTACAAATATTGATAAGAAAAACCAACATTTTTTTTTTTTTTTGAAAATAAGTATTGCAAGCTTATAGTGTTGCGCAATTTCTATTTTTGAATGTCTTATACTATGGCTGATTTTTCACTTTCAAGCAGCGGAAAACATTTTTAGCTTTTTTTTTTATCCATCTAATTTTGTGAATTTTTTGAAGGCCTGAGTGGAGCAAGATCGCCTGATCAGAGATCCAGCTTAGACATATTTACATTCCCCCCGGGGGTCTCCCCGACAGCTCGCAGACAGATACTCGGGCCCTTAAGAGTAGGGGAAGGCACATAAAATCTACAAAACAGTAAAAAAAAACTTATTCAAGTTAAAATTAATTTACAAACTATGGCCGAAGCCTGGCTGCAAATAGTCCGACAATAGACAGCACAATCAGAAGTTCAGGAAAGTTGCAAGCAATTTTAGGGTGCTAATTGAAAAAAAAATCCAATTATATTCTGATCTCAAATAGAATAAGTTAAATTCAGTTGCATGCAATAAATATTCTCTGTTTCAAAATAATTTACAATTTCTGCACAGATTTACAGTTTCATTTTCAATAAGTACTTTTGAATACCAAAAGTTTTAATCTACACAATTTCTGAGACACCAATATACTAAATAATAATGCAATGAGTTAAATCAATATTTGATTTCAATCTGTACATGTTTAGACACAATTTTTGAATACAGATAAATAAACACTATTTTTGAATGCGAATATTATTAACACAATTTTTGAATACTAGATTTATAAAACAGTTTTGGAAGTAAATATAAAAAAATAGTGCTAATTTTTAATATTTAATACATTAAATGCAAATAGTAAATCAAAAATATACAATGCAACTATTATGGATTATAAATAATACTTTGGCACTTAGTTACAAACATTTTGTTTGTTACTAAATACTTCGTAAAGGTTTCTTTTTACTTAAAGTATCATTTCCACATAAAATTCCCAATATTAAAAAACTGGGTGATTAATCGAAATGCTTATGGCTTGAAAACATAATTCCAAATTCGTTATTCATCATATATTTGATAACTACAATATTTCTATTTTCGACTGGTTAATATTCAGACACGTTTCTGAAATCTTTTACTTTTATAAACGAATAAAGGCACATCAGCAGCAAAAAATTTAGAAACATTCTCTAAGGAGCGAAAAATTTATGATATACCATTGTTTTTTTACGAAATATAATGGAATTGTGAATAAAGACGAGGATACAGTTTAGTGCAGCCATACTCAAAAATACCCGAAATCGATGCACTCTATTTTGTGCAAACGTCTGAATGGAATAGCCAGAAGTATGAAGAAATACGTACAATTTTTGGTATAAATACGGGCTTATCTCAATACATTTTGATAACATCACAGAAAAAAATTAAAAAAAGACAAACTGTCTCACATTGATAAAACGTTAATATTCAGTATGTTCGAAAAGTTCGCCATTGCTCACGATACACGTTTGTATTTGTGAAAGTAATTCTACATGCACATTTCTCAGCATGGAACAAAGCCTTCTCAAGACTATCAAGCCAGACACGATTTCATTCCCCCACATATGTGACGTCACGACCCGGGGCTGGCGCCAATGCCGAGCATTTGATTCTAGTATCTGGTTGTTTAGAATTAAAATGTAACGTATGCACGTGCTGTTTACTTAAAAGAATAGAACATATTCTTTTGAAGGTAAGTTTTATTTTCAAATTAACTACTTATATTTTATTAGTACTAGATCTATTTTTTGTATTCAGAATATCTTTTATTTTTAACTTCTTTAAAATAAATTAACTATTAAATCCCAGTATCGTATTGTCAATTATCCCGTGTGCGTGACTCAAAACAAAACAATATCATTGTACTTCTGTTTCGTTTCAAAAACAGCAGTAATTTAAAGTGGCAAAAATCACTAAATCGTATCGAGACATATCATTCCCTGTCTCTCGTAATTTGCTAAAAATTGGTGCTTGAAAGGTGTGAATCGGTTAATTCTCAAAAGCTATTACTAATTAATAAAGTTTTCATTGTTTAATTATATTCTTTATAAATATGTAAAAAATAACTTCATTTTAATATGTGCTAGAGCTAGATAGTTCTGTTGGGTCCAACACATTTCTCCTTATAATTTGGAAGCTATATGGCCAATTCAGTTTGAAATTTTAATGTCCTATGCGACATATTTTCCTACCTCAACTATTATATTTTCAAGTGGAAATTTTAATTAATTCTTTTAATTTAAACAAATTAATAAAAAAAAACTTTAAAATCATTATTACTCGGGAATTTATCACTGAAAAGTGATGAAGTTTTGTCTACAGTACAGTACAAATATTATTGTTTAAATTTTACATTTTGGTAATAGCTATTTGCAACATTACCTCTCTTGCTATTCAAAAATTTCGGTTAAAACTTCTGATTTTTATTTACTCGGAAATATTGGCACCAGACAGCTGAAACTTATGTCAGACTGGGTTCTTTGGGTGCTAATCATGCTCAAAAATGTTCAGCCAAAAGTCTCAGGTACAAGCCATTATTTAGTAATTTCTAACTTGTCACACTTTCCTCCATTTTTAATTTGTTCTGTTTTCTCTCATTAAAGTGACTTTTAATAAACGTCTATTTATTAGAAAACACTTGTCGTGTGAATAATAACTAATTATTTTGTATGTAGAATTGATTGGGATTTAATTTGATACAAAATTTAATGGGTATTTTCATACTAAAAATTTAAATATACTAGAAATATTCAGCAAAGTCGCTATGGACACATATTATCTTGTTTACTTCTTTTAAAGTCCAGTCAATATACACAGAGCTGCCACAGACAATTATTTTTTTATTCTGACTTGCACGATTTTCTCAAAACAAAAATCTTTGACATACAGTTTGACAACATTTGCAAGAGAAATATACTACAAAATTTATTTATTTATTTAAATAGCGGTGCGAATAGAATAGAAAAATACTCGCCGGTGTCAGCCCTGTATACGTACCAATTTATTGTTGTGTTTTAATCTTAAACTCTTAATTTGATAAAAATTCCTTTTATAATATTTGTTACATAAACCCTTATACGTGAAAACCGGAGATATGGGGATGTGTTTGAATCTCTATTTTTGCAACCACTGTAAACAATTAATTCATAAGAAGACTTGTCAGCGCCCTTATGCAAAACAGATGTGGGCGAGCACCCCTCCCCACCTTCGAAATAATTTTGTGTGTTTTTTTTATATATTTTAATGTTTAATTAAAAATAACAATAAATAAAATAATTTTTCTATAATTATAAATTTACTTTTCAATCTTTATATTCAACCTTTATACTTTTCATCTCATAAATATTGATTATTTTAAACTTAAAACATGTGAACAATCATTTAAACAGCCGACAACATTATTTTTGGAAATGAAATATTTTCGTGGAAGGATTTGGGTTTCTCTATGTTTTTTAGCAGTTAAATCTCAAATATCCGAGGAAAATGAACATAAGTTAGGGAAATTGTAATTTGGATTGATGAAAGTGTTCTCTTTCTTCTTCTTTTTTTTTTCCTCTGTCATGTTTCAGTACACTTTAAAAAAATCTATTGCTTGTACCTTGCTTAATATGTTAAACTAACACAAAATTAAAATAATAATAATAATTTTCTATTTCATGACCTTGTTTTGTTTTATTATGAGAGTTTTATGTTTCTCAATTCTAATGGATTTTATGTGAAAATTACCCATTTCTGATAAGTAAAGTTTGCAGTAGGTACGAAAAATTTATTCGTACACTGTTAAAAATTTGCAGCATTCTGGCAGGTCATTTGACCGTTTTTTCCGAAAACGGTTACACAACCGTAATTTAAAACTATTCTGACCATATTATTGGCCATTTTATGGTCAGAATATAGTTAAATTATGGTTATGAAACTATTTTTTCAAAAAACGGTCGAATGACCTGCCAGAATGCTGCAAAATTTTTAACAGTGTATGGATATTTAATTTCATATATGCTTTAATTTTACTATTTATTTATACTAAATTTGTTATGTGAAGGTTTCAAATCACTAAATATTTAATAGAATATTTACTGTATAATTTCAGGCCACAATAAACAATAAAAACATAAATTGAATTTGTTTTTATTTGACATTCACTTTCCTTTCACTGTAACTTAATTGTAAATGTGGGTTTTGATTGGCACACTTATTAGTATTTATTTATTTTTGAAAGTGAAATAATTGAAAGCAAAATAATTCAATTGATATGTGTTTAAACTGAAAATTTATGTATGTATATATATATTAATGTCTTGTTTTTGAATATATATAGAAAGTAGATAATTGATATTGTATCTAAATTCCAAAGTAGAATAAATATAATAAAAACTGTTCACTAAAATAAATTTAATACTTGTTTTTTTCCCCCTTATTAACGATCCAATTTTCTTTCATGTACTCTTAAATTTAATACTAAGGCACATTTTCATTGACACAGTGATATTATTTCATAAATATAGTATCTTTATCTTTATTGTTTAGGAATAATCGAAATTGAATGTAAAGCATAATTTTTTCCGTATGCTGTGATAATTAAATTGGAATGTACAGGAAAGTATTGATATGTTTTAAATAAGTCTGTGCTCTTCTCTGCTGGCGTAAGCCCCGCCAAGTGACCCGTCACGAAACCTTGTGTTTGGCTTGTAGTCTTTAGGCGGCTTTGCATGGAACGCCTATTGCAAGCCTCTTCAATACGACGACAAAGATTTAACCCTTTCAAGGGCGGTGGGCAGACGGTCTAGCCACTTAATTTTAATTCGAAAACTGACAAATGGCAGCAAGAATTATTTTAATAAAATTTTGCTTTTGTAATGAAAGTGAAAATTAGCGGGATTTTGTTTTCTATGAGATTCGTTTGCATAATCTGTTGTCAGTCAATTATTTTATCTTCTGCCCCTTAAAGGTTTAATCTAAAATTTTAAATGCATTAGAGATTAAATTTTTACAGACATTGCAGCACAGTAAAACGTCACAATCTGCAATTGTGTTCTGCTACATTTATGGAACATGAATATGCAAAGTAGAATCGTCGCTCAGCGATTTTGGACATTTTTGGGTATACATACGACGATTTATCTTATCCGTGTGAACCAAATGTCGTTTCGTACTAATTAATGGATGCTCTAAAACTTTCTAATTGGAAATTTTGCTCTATCTCTTTTCGTTTACGATTTTCAATACCTGTCTTCCAAATTTCGCCACTAGGGGCGCTGCTGTCACTTGCATTAGGTCGAGCGCAGTCGATTTACCATACCGTGACCTCACTTGCAAAGCTGTAGCTCTCTCCGTTCGCAAGTATTTTAAGGTTAAAGAGACTTTCTTTTGCACCCAATATATATAGTATACAGAAGAAATTAACAGCAAATTTCTTAATTTGAAATTCATCATCATAAGGAATTTGACCTTATTAGATTATGATTACTATGACTAGAATGTGACAAGCTGATTTCATTCAAAATTTAATGAACGCAACACGGAATTTTATTATTTAGCTTTCTGTATCGATTTGCCACTGTATTTCATAATTACGTAAACTACTTTCTATTTATTTTCTGCTGAAATAATTTAATGGTGAATAAAACTTTATAAAATAATTAATAAATTTCAAAAGCTAATGAAACCTAAAACAAAATGCAATGATATTTTTCTCTTTAGAGTTTCATTTGCATCATCTGAAACGAATTACGCGGAAACACTGTATTAATTTTTCCCTTGTCTATTTCCTTGTTTTTTGTGTTAATAAAGAAACACAAAATTAATCCGAAATAATACAAGTTGTTAAAACCACCTATATTATTTGAAAAAATATATATAATAATATAATTAATTTTTCAACCGTCAATTATCTTTAAGTCTAGGAACTGAATAGGAATTTCCAGTAATGCAATTCCAATGTATATATACATATATTTTAATATAGTTGTAAATTAGTTTAAATTTAACTCCCGTATAAACAGTTTAAGGAAACCGAGAAAGCAAAATTCAACCGAAAAAATCGATTTTTACTTTTTTGTATCATTAAATAGTCCAAAATTTACCTTTCCAGCTATGTGTCACACATGTTTATATATAAAAATTAAGTGTTGAAATTATTCATTCTTTTCTAAGAGTACTTCCCAGCTTAATGTCCATTTAAATCTTTAATTGACTTTTTCTCAAAACTTGAATTTTCATGTTTATGTTTTCATGCTAACGTTAATGTTTATGTTATGGTTATGTTTATGCTCCTTTTTTTACTATCTATTAAACTTATGAGCTCAGATTTTTTTAATACTTATGTTATATTGTATAGTTTAACACAGGGATTTAATGATTTGTTGAGAATTATTTATTTCAGGCAGTTGGATTTTACCAAAAATGCATATTTAAAAATGACTTTCAATAAATAATCTAATATATATATAAAGCAATGTAACGCATCCGGGGTCGTCCTCATCGATCTTACCAATCTCCGAGGAGATGGAGGAAACAAATAAACAAATTAACTATGGTCTCCCGATCTGGCGAGAACAGATTCACGCTCCCTCCCGCACTAGAGAAACACGTTCTCAACAAGGTCGAAATGGTTGCAAAACTTCGGTTCTTTGGCAATCGTTTTCAAAGTGTAAATGGCAAAAAGCTTTGTTGAAAGGAATGAAAAAGGATACCCATTGCTATTTTTATTTACATGTAAGTTTTATGAATGCTTTTCTCTGTTTCCTAAAAATCTTAATTTTTCACATATTTATGTAGTTTTTAAGAGTTCTAATGCAAAGAAGAAAACATTGTTAATGCCTGTTTTTAATTGTAGTGACTTTAATATATGTCTGTCTAAAGTTTAGCTCAATATTCCGAGAATTGATCGTTATTTATTTATTTACTAAAAAAAATAGTTGTGTTATACTTAAGAGTAATTGATAGTCAGTCAGAGTGTAAACAAAAATAATAAGATGATCGACTTCGCTTTCTAAATTTTTCATCAATTTCTGATAGCAAAACAAACGAGGGGGCGGGTGGGGGGGGAGTTTACAATATCAGCAGAATGTCTTACGTGTATTTAATAATAATTTAATGTGAAAGCATGAAATTTAAATAAATAACCATGAATATTATTTTAAATATTTATTTTAGCATAAAAAAATATTTATTTATATATTGCGTTTAGACTATTATTTTTATTTATATTTTTCATTTAGACTATTATTTATATTTAAATGAAAAAGAAAATGTGATTGTGAAGAGATATATACCTACTAAAATTATAAACTATAAAGCTAACATATGAGTTTTCCATTCTCTAAAGATTTTATATAGTTTATGTGTTATTTGCAAAATATTATGTAAATACACATAATAGTCTATAATTTTATAATAATTAGTTGTATAAATAAATATTGTATAAAAGAACAAAATTACATTGACAAAAAAAATATTACATTAAACATTACTAAAAATATTTAAATAATAATAATAAAGAAATATTTATATGACTTATAAAACTAAAGTTTGAAGAGGTATATATTAAAGACATTTAGTCAAATCCATTTAAATAAGTTGAAAAGGGAGCAGCTAATTTTTGTCTGAACATTTTTTAATGTAACATCTTTTTCGAGTAAAAAACATTTTGTACAGTTATTAAAAATAGGCATTAACCATGTTTGCTTTTTTTCTTTGTATTACAAAAATTTAAAAACTACATAGATATATAAAATAATTAAGGTTACGAAACACTAAAAGGCATTTATAAAACTTATCCTTGAATAAAAATAGCTTTCGTCTTTTGTTTACAAGTTTTATTGGCAGATTTAAAACACACTGAGACTTTTATTTCTTTAAAATTTCATTTTTTTTCGAGGGACGGGAGGGGGGGGGGGCGATAAAATACAGTTTCAAAGTATTATTTAAAAAAAATTATTAATCATTATTAGTATTATTTCAATAGTTGCAGCACAGGAGACTTTTTTTAAACTCGCAGTTTTATAGCATATTTGTTAATTTTTTGTTTTATTAAGGAATCTTAATTTTGTTATGGTATAATAGCTGGAAAGCCTTGTTTACCCAGAAGTATTGTAAATTCTAATAGTATGTTTATTAGAACACAAACTAGCCGAACTTTGTTCGTCTAAACGCTTCCATATTGTCAATTATTTTTATCAGTTTTTTTCAAATTTTAAGGTAAAAACACAATTTTTACCCACCGTCCTAGGACGGGCATTTACACTAGTTAATAATTAATTTTGAGTTTCACTTAGAAAGAAAATGGTCTGTTAAAATACTTAAATCATGTTATTCTAACTACTCTAAAAAATCTAGACTTCTATCTTTCAACATTTCTCAGAAAAAAAGTGCATAAAGTTGGTGAATTTAACATGGCGCAGATAGGGCTTTCCCGGTCCCCTTAAAAATGATTTTTATTCTGATGCTCTGACTTTTTACAGTAAAACTGAAAAAAAAATTATATATTATTTTACGGTAATTCTTAAAATGTTATATATCTAACATATTCAAAACATTAAATCAGGGGTAGCCAACTGTGCCACGCTGTACACCATTAAAATTTTATACTAATCATTTTCTTAACCAATCCTCCAATCTGTCCTTCAATTTTAGGATAGATGGTCACATCAAATCGAAGAGAGACGGCCACCTATAATCAATATTTTAAAATTATAGGGAGTGACGGTTTTAACTAAATATAATTATTTTTTAAATAATTACACAATTTTTATGTTTATAATTATATTAATTGATATAATTGTTTAAATTTTAACTAATATAAATATTCCAATAACAATAATATAATATAGCCTAACGATGTACTTTTGTTTCAGAAAATATTGAAAAACTTCGGGAACGTGCATTCCAGAAACAGATAACGTTGATAAATAAACTTAAAACCGTGAAAAAGTCTAAAATAAACGCGAGAAAAAACTAATGAAATACAATTCAAATTATTAGATTCTACAGATTCCGAGGGATAGAATTGGATGAGGATCGCTGTGTTGGTTGTGAAGAAGAATATAATACCACAACTGAACGGGAATTCTGGATACAATGCATAAGGTGCCAGAAGTGGTTCCATGAAACGTGTACAAACTATCAAGAACATTGCTGTAAAACTGGTAAAAGTTTACGAAAAGTGAAGGATTGAAATTATACTTCAAATTTTGTTTATTCAAAGTTTATTCATTGGTTTTCCGTGATATAATTGCATCTTTAAAAGTTCTATATTTTTTTCATCATTAACTACATGAAATATGCTATTTTTTGCTGTTTTAACTTCATTTTTTCTATCTTGTATTGGATGGCCATCTCTCCTCGGCTTGTAGGAGAGATGGCCATCAGCCATTTTTATTTCAATTTTGTTTCCCACTTTTTGTTCTAGATATTGAATTACGTTTTGACCAAAACATGATGAATACATGTATAAGGATTTCAAAAATGCATAAACATTTTTTGTATTTGCATTCTAAGAGTTCTTATTTAAATCTTTAAAAACTATGGCCATCTATCCTAGAATTACACTATACTATAATTTTGAAATATGTATCAGATTGTAAAGAATTTCGACAGTTCCTTTTCATCACTGCATTTAAAAAAAAAACATTTTTTTAACTTATATTTTAGTACAAGTTCTGTACTTTTCAGTACTATGTCAGGGAGAATATATATTTCAAATTTATATTGCAGTGTTAATTTTACTCTGAATAGTTTACTCTCAACTATTATTATTTTTTTTAATCTGAGTATTATTTATATTTCTGTTAAATTTGTGAATGACCCCTATATCATAGCAAAAAAAAAAAAAAAAAAAAAAAAAAAAAAAAATGCCTGAACCCTAAACAGCTGTTACTCAGTCAGTTTTAATCGTAGGAATGTGCATTTTTTGTTTAATTTAATAGTGTAATAGGGTTATTTTTATAAAATATTATGCTGTCCTACGTGCCACAGAAATCGCGATTGTTTGTTAATTGTTTAATGGCACCGCTCGAATGAAACGCATCTAATTGGTTATAGAACAGCATTTAATGCTACTCCATACGTATATGGAGAGTTACTATAGGGAGAACCAATGTTCTGTCGCAAAATGCCGCCAAGTTTGTCACCAACTTGGCGATATATTGCCAAATTTTGCGACAAAATTTAGTCGTGAAAAGTGACTCAACTATGCGATACCTCTAATATTTTGCAAATTTCCATTGGCTTCCATTGTAAACCAATAGGGTTTACTTACAGAAATCAACAAATTGAGATATCTTAATGCAACAAAAGCTAATATCAGCTTAAGGGATTATAGTAATTATATTTAAGGGAGTCCAAGTGAATTAAATTATGAATAAAAGTAACATGATACAATTCTACAATGTTTAGCATGTTTTCCCAAACAAAAATTTTAAGGGAGACTACACTGGTCTCAAAAGGTGGCTAGTATTTTTTTAAATATAACTTGTAGCACTAGTGGACCATATAAAGATTTAAATTTCGTTTTTTTTTTTTTTTTTTTAACGTTTTTATTTACCCAAGTCGCTTTAAAAAAACTTCTTTACCTCATTTAAAACATTTTTGAAATGGTAAATATATATCTAAGCCTAACGGTTTAGGAATAACCATTGGACACCGTTGAGAATGGACAACCTGTATATCTCAGGAAGGTTTATTTACGTCTGTGCGACGAACACACCTAATAGTAGCAAAATGCCTTCTCAAAAAATAGGTGGCGTTATGTGCCGGAGAGTATTATATAAAGTGCGTATTTTATGCGCCAGACTATACGGTACATATGAAGTTCTTTTATTGTAAAAATATATTTATTTCTAGACATGCAAAAATATGTCTGTGATAGCAATACATCTACATGTATGTCTAAATTTATTCACCAACTTATATTTAATAAACAACATCATACCGATGTCTCAGTCATAAAAAATATTCTAAATTGCATTCATCAACATAAAATTTAATAGCAAACATTACATCAAAAAATGAAAGATCAATCTTTTTTATGAGCGACAGCTAAATTTCTCTTGAATATTATAGGAAGTTTAACCCATGTACAAAGGTTTTATAAATAAATGTAGGCTATATATATTCATAATGTGATAAAAACTTCAAGCTTTTCTACTTGCTACCTTTTGCATTTAATAGGATTTTGAAAAAACTTTAAGCTTTATTTCAGAATAAAAATGAAAAGAACCGCAAACAGAATTTAAAAGAAGATTCTAGGTAACGCTAAATTTATATAAGAATTTTTTTAATGTTTAGATTTAAGTGTGAAGATGTATAAATTTAATTTAATTATGCCAAATTGTAATAATAAATTAAGATTATTAATAGAGTATGAAACATTTAAAGAAATATAAAACTGTAAATCGCTATAGTTATCTCAATAATCTGAAATAAACAGTTTTATAACGGATATACAGAGCAAAAATATGTTTAATGTTAGCGATTTATTATTAGATTATTGAAAGAAATATGTCCATGGGAAGCATATATAAAAGACATTTTGGTCAGTAAATATTGTAAACTACAAGTTTTCACCTTCAACTTTATTTTACTACCTTCATGTTTTTGAAAGAAATACAAAAAACTCGTAAAGATAAATATGAAATCCCTATAGAAAAGTAAGGCCTAAAATCTTTCACAATGTATCAGCAAGACGTATAAACATGTGGGAAAAGATAAGAATAATTAATAAAGCACACAAAGCAAAATCAAGCAAAATCAAGGTATATAAAACATGTGGGATAAGATAAGAATAACTAATAAAACACACAAAGCAAAATCGTAGCGACAGTTCATTTTTATGTTTATATTTTTCGTATTAGAGTGTTTCTATTTTCCGACGTCCAGAATTTATTTTAGGGCTTATATAATCTTTTTTGCCAAGTAGCGACCAAATTGCTTTTTAATAACGGCATATGTAATATGATATTTACAAATTATATAGTTATTTGTTATAGAGCTAAATTTTAACTTCAAGGAAAATTATATTTAGTATTTTATCAGGCGTTTATTGAAATTTTGAGAATTCTATAATCACATGCGTTTTTTTTTTTTTTTTTTTTTTTTTTTTTTTTTTTATATAATCTTTGAATTTCATGTTGAAAATCCATGTTACATATTAGCATTAAATTAAACAATTTTCTCACCGTTAGAATGTATTTTTTTAAACATTATATGAATAACCGACGCAATGAGAGTATAGAATTTGTAAATATTAGTTTACATAAAGTACACTAAACATAAACATTTATATTTTTAAATATTTCTTAAAATGAAAACATATGATGATTACAGTGTTGCCAGATTGGAGACTTTTTGTCCCCAGATTGTTGATTTTCACCGCTTTTTTGAAATAGAAATATTCGACTTATTTAAAAATAGATTAAAAATTCTGAAAAATAAGCGAATTATACTATTTTAAAAAGTGGTGACAGTCAAATAATCTTAATTAAAAAAATTCCTATTCTGGCAAAACTGGGTCATTAAACGAAATTCTTATGGCTTGAAAACATAATTTCATATTCGTTATTTATCATACATTTAATAACTACAATATTTCTATTTTTGGCTGGTTAATATTCGGACACGTTTCTGAAATATTTTACTTTTATAAACGAACTAGGGGCTCTGCCCTCTGCAAGCTATGCTCGCCAACCCCCGTTCAGACACCGCACAATCTAAAATCACGCTAATTTGATCGGTTTTTAAAAGATAAGAGAAGATTGAATTACAATGAAAAAACCTATAGCGATCTCCCTGCAAACGGGTTTCCATTCAATTCCCTTTGATTGCGAAAATTTAAGTCCGAATCAGTTGCTGTTAAGACACCCAATGGTTGTGTTCGTGTTTGATTAAAGGAGATCAGTTAAACATTTGAAAAGAAGCTAAAATAAAACGAATAGAGTAAACGGATTCAAGAAGCTAAAATAAAATGAATTAAGTAAACAGAGTCTTTGCCGACCGGTATTTTTAAACAGCATTATAAAACGATTGATAGAATACAATTTACTACAATTAATCCAATTTACTGCTTTAATCCCTTCAAAGGCGGTGGTACATTTTTGAACAACTTAATTTTAATTCTTACATGCCACATTGACACCAGAATATTGGAATGAAAATTTTTCTTTTATTAAGTAAGTGAACAATATATATAAACTATAAACCTATATTCGTTGTTTAATTTAGTTTTGTTGCAAGTATCCTATAAACTTGCATGATTTGTACTTTTTGTCATAGCGAGCTGCTATTTGTATAATTAGGATTATGCACCTGTTCTTTTTCTTATGTTAAATATTTGTCGCTGGTTTAGCCCGTTTCCTGGATAGGGTGAAGCTGGATGGTAGAGGGGTTTTTTCCTGCCAGGACATTCAGCCCATAAACCTCACGGTTGGCGTCCTGGCCAGGTGACCAAGTAAGTGAACAAAAGCATTTTCGAATTTTTAAATTTGTTTGTAAATTCCGGTGCCATTCACTGATTTCAACATTTTACGAATAGAAGTATCTTGCCCCTGAAAGGGTTAAACGCATATTAATATATTTATTAATTTAAAGTTTCCTTTCTCTTTTAATATTCACGTGTAAATACAATTTTCAAGACATAATTTTCAATATTTTACCTGCTTTTAACACGTACTTATTTAATAGTAATTTTAAAGGTTTTTTTCTGTTTTTAATAGCCATGTGCAAATAGATTTCTAATCGTTAGGAAATATATTATTTGCGCTGTTTTTAGAATTGAAAACAATTTCAATAATAATAGCCTAAGTCATGTGAATATCATCAACAGTTCCTTCGCTTTTCATAAGAAAGGTTTCCATTTTGATTAAAGAATCAAAGTTATTTTTTCGAATAAAACTACATAAAAGTTGCCATGATTGCAAAGAATTATTGGTACTTTTGTGTTAGCCGGGTTCAAATCTCGC
This sequence comes from Maratus speciosus, assembly GCA_963932465.1. Classification (NCBI taxonomy): domain Eukaryota; kingdom Metazoa; phylum Arthropoda; class Arachnida; order Araneae; family Salticidae; genus Maratus; species Maratus speciosus. Next base: position 152,804,356 of record OZ010794.1, on the reverse strand, counting down.
CAATAGCTTTTTTTGGTACTTTTCCGTTATACGGGCACCATGCAAAAATGTATGCTAATGCACCAATTATTTCAACCCTGATCGTGAAAAGAAATTTTGGTACTACTTAGTTATCCCGTCGACCAAAAATGTATCGCCAAACTATAAGATTAAATGCCAATAATGGTTGATCGTAAATGTCACATTCACTTGACTTTAAGCAAGTTACACGTGTTTACGTCATCAATTGATTTTTATTTCGACGATTTATTTGTATTTTTATTAATGTTATACTAGTTTATTTGTTCTTTCGTTATTTAAAATAAAAATTATGTCAATTTGTTAATTTGGCGAGTGTTTTGGCGATTTATATAATTTGGCGAAATTGGTCGACGGGATAAACTAAGTAGTAAAGGATTTGTATTGCAAACCATGCGAAACATTGTGATTTGTTATTATTTGCTATACTTTATTGTATAACAGTTCTTTGTTCACTTATTTTAAGTATATATTTGTGATTTAGTAAAATAGTTCGTAAAAGTCTGTAGTTTCCAAATGTTATATTTTAAAAAGGCTCACTTTACTAGCGACAGTGTTTTTTCTTTTATTTTTCTAATGTTTCAATTCACGTGATTATCAATTTGCGCCAACTATTGCGCTTGGTGACAATGGTGTCCGTATAACGGAAACGTACCATTTTTTTAACTCGTAAGTTAGCATTTTTTTTATTTTTCGAGTGGTAAATTAAAACGGTACTACTTGGTTATCCCATTGACCAAAAATCTATCGCCAGACTATAAGATAAATGCCAATAATGGTTGACCATAAATGTCACATACACTTGACTGTAAGGAAGTTACATGTGTTTACGCCATCAAGTGATTTTTATTTCGACGCTTTATTTGCATTTGTATTTTATACTAATTTATTTGTTCTTTCGTTATTTAAAATAAAAATTACGTCAACTTGTATAATTTGGCAAGTGGTTTGGCGATTTATATAATTTGGCAATATTGGTCATTTGCTATGAGTTTGAAATGTCATGATTTCTTGCATTACTTAATATTTAACACAGATGTCATATAAGCACCAGGTGATATTTTTTACGACAATTTGCCGAAAACCTCGTTTTCGAATACCAGTTACATTATTTATTTTAAATTATTTTTTATTATTTTTAAAATGAAATAACAATAAATAAAAAAAAATAATTAATACCTATAGAACAAAGCAAGTTGTAACATTTTTTTAAAATAAAAATAAAATAAATGTAAATAAACATTTATTAATGAATAAGCAACAATTGCCGGGTTACCATTATACAGACTTTTTAGTTTTAAAACTCCATATGTCTGAAAAACAGGTTGAGATTCATATACACGTAGCATCGGTGATTTATGAAGCAGGAATATTCACCTTTTTAGTATGAGAAAGGACATATAGCCAGTTCATAGATGACATCCAGATAGTCTGGTAAAAATGAGTTTTTTATTTGCAGGGTCCGTACATAACGAGAGAATTCTGGCAAGGAGCAGCCGGAGCTGGAGAAGGACAAGCTACATTTTATGTTTACAGATGCACGATCAGGAACAGAATCAAGTCATAATCACATTTTAGAGCATTGAGTTATTGGCGAGCAGTAATTTACAAAAACAAGCAAGCCAGTGGAAATCTGGCGAGAATTACATTGAAATGAGACACGTGTTCAAAACGTTAATGTAATGTCAATGAGGAGGGGAAAGGACAGCCTATAAAAATTGAACGCCAACAGATAACCGAGAAAATGAGAGGAACCGAAAACCACAAAGCCGTATTTTACAGGGTGTTTGCCAAATCATGGGAATAGGCACGGCGAGCCGTTTGAAGACATATGCAATTAAAAAATAAGATATTGCAGACAAAATTTATGATAAGAATTTATACGTTGGAAAGAAAGGATGCAGATGTAGTGACCCAATCAAAAAAAATAAAGAAAGGAGGCATGAAAAAGATCCCACATAGCAACCTAATTAAGCATGCAAGTGTACTGGGTAATTTGTTTCTATGCGAGATAAAAGTAGCATGCCTCATTTAAACTACGACCTCTCTTTGCGGTTTTTGAGAATTAAGAGTGTGAAACGAGAATGTATTTCTAAAGGAAAAGAGCGATGAAAATAAATTTAATTTATGATTTTAAGACAGATTTAAAATATAGGAATTTAGTAAAATAACCTTATTTTAAAAAAAGGGGGAAGGAGTAAAGGAAAAATGTATTAATAGTATATGGGAAGGAAATATCCTTCACATATATATCACCTTTATCCGAAAATGACTAACGCGAACAGCGGTAGCAAAAGAAAAATAACCCATGTCTCATCTCAAATACATTACATATAAAAATACAGTAAATTATTTTCTGTAGGGACCCGGCGTAATAATATTTACGTTATAAATTGTAAAATGAGTAAACAAAGCATATATATATATATATATATATATATATATATATTTATATCATGTCACCATTTCGCATACATGCAAGCATGCCTTAGAAAAATTGGTACCAATAAATTTTCAATGACTATTACCTGAGCTCAATCCGACTTCTGGATAGCTGTAAATAAGTGTGCACACATTTTTTTGTTAAATCAAATTCCAGAAGATCATAATTCTATAAAATTTGAAATCAATATTCAAATAAAAAGCAATTCTTGTGATTGCTATATCAGTTGATTATACTCCAACTTCAAATACAATTCTGAGACATGATGTGTAAATAAAGACAAAACAACACTTAAGTATAGCTAATAAAAGAAACTGGAAGTGTTAGGCACTGTACCTTTTACTCACCTTTTATAAAAGTGATGGTAATGACCACAGAAGGGGAGAAAAATGAGAAATGAGGAAAGAGGCACTATTAATTGTTGAAGACTGCAGGTAGTCACTGCCCTGACTCCTTGAATAAAATGTGTATGTGTATTGTTAAAAAAACTACCATAAAATTACCTGTAATCTAATAAGTTTTTACTTCTATACCTTAAAACAAAAAACATGTAAATTAACCTATCATGTAGCCATACAAATATAAAAATGCATGAAATTTTTTTATGAACTTTTAGTATGAATTGTACATGTACAACAGGTGATACATAAGAAAAAGCATTGCGTATGTGTAAGCGCAGCGTCAATTAACATCTCTTGAAGATATAACTGGTATAAACCAGGAGAAGGCTGCATGTCTGTAATAGAGTGAAAGGGAGAAAAAGTACACCTGTGCATTGTGTAATAGAAAAATTCGTGAAAAGGAAACCCATATTCACATCAATTGCCTTGTACCACAAGGAAAGTAATTGATGCGAGAGAAAAAAAAAGTGTATTCCTATACAACTGTCATCCACAGATAACAATCTCATTCGCGTAGCATGCTGCCACAGTGAAGAAGTAGAACCTTTGTAAAATCAAACACCGTTGTAAAAAAAACTTTGAACTTGTCGCATGCTAAGCAGGGTTATCGCGATTCTGTGGAAAAACAAAATTAACGGAATTTTTTTTTATAAAGAAACAAACAACCTCTATTTAATTAAAAAAAAAATAAAAAATAAAACATGCTAGCAATAGAATCATACTGCATGTCATAATAATTATTAACTTGTATCATGACTCAAAAATAGGCTGCCAACAGACCAAACAGACAGTATATGTGTGAAGAGACACCTTCTAACCTCCCAAACCAGCCACAATGAACTAATGTGTTATAAACTATGAACTAAAGTGTTATACGCTATGAACTACTTGTAATCTCACATGAACAAGAATTGTGTAAATAAACTCATGAACTAAGTGTAATCTTACATGAACAAAATTGTGTAAATATACTCACGAACTAAGTGTAATCTCACATGAACAAAATTGTGTAAATATACTCATGAACTAAGTGTAATCTCACATGAACAAAATTGTGTAAATATACTCATGAACTAATTATAATCTCACATGAACAAAATTGTGTAAATATACGCATGAACAAATATGTAAGAACTCACATGAACTACATGTATTGTGTTTAAGAAAATAATATACTGCTGAATAGATCGTTAGCAAAGGGTTAAAAGAAATTTAAGTGATTGCGCACAAAAATATACCTCAATGTACTGTGACAAAAATTTATAATATTAAAATACAAAACTGTAAAACTTGATAGGCTTCTATACATTTGATGTTTGGGCTAGAATCATGTTAAAACAAACGTGAAAAATGTAACTAAATAAATAAAAAAAAATAGCTCTAAGTAGTGATCACAAGAAACGCTACAAAGTGTATATCTATAACAGATTATGTGTAAGAAAAAAATAGCAAGTTTCATATAAAAATTTTAAAATAGAAGAAAAGTGTAACTGTTGCAATAATGATGCCAATTCTAGTGTCTACATAAAAAAAAAAATGTATCGAACCAGTGAAAATAATTTATCACAATAATTTTATACACCAAAATGTCAATTATTAAAGATATCCTGTCACATTTCATGAGGGAAAAAAATAACATGCATAGAGTCACCATCCGCGTCCAAACAATCAAATTCTATCAGTAATGCAAAATGTATGTGAAACGCAATGTACTACATCTGAGTTATTTCATGTGACAAAATACTGAACGCATGTGCAAGCAGTGTCTTTAAAAGTGTATGAAATGTAAGTAAAATAATTACTTAAAAAAAATTAACTAGAAGAAAAAAAAATTGCCAAATAAAATAGAACTGCCACTTTCTATCATAATGACAATGTACACAAACCGTGAGCAAGAATGTAGAAAAATTACAAGAAGCGCATAAAATCCTGATTAAATCCAACCATGGCGAGTGTTAACTTTGAACTCTAAGCAAAATAATTCTTGTCAAAATGAAGTGTAAATATGTGTATGCATGTAAAGCCAGGTCGAATATAAAACCACAACAAATATGTACAAGCGTTGTAAACAAATTCTACAGTGAACTTATTATGAATTTATATGTGCATATAAAATTAATGTAAAAAGCGTGAGGTAGTGTAGCTGTTTATTAATGTCATGTGTAAGTAAATAAAATAGTACTGCCCAACATTAAAAAAAAAACACTGATGAACTAGAAAAGTGTTGAATAATGATATACTTAAAAATAATATATGATTTTATGAAATCTGTAATTGAAATTCAATAAAATTCCCCGTTTTTGCACAGACAAGTGGCCATCTTGCCATCGTACAAAAATGAAGAATGAAAAGAAAAAAATATGACATCATGCTATCTCTAGAAAATAGCACAATGCAAGATAAACCCAAAGTAACTAGAAAAAAAAAATACCCCATTTAATTATAAACAAAAATTGTGATCTCACATCAAGGAATGTGTGAAGGTATGTAAAAACGCGGCATACAATTGATTTTAAATGTTTACTGATACTGCTATCAATTTTTAAAACGAAGAAAAAGAACCGAAATTACTTTTTCTCATATTATAATCTGTATCTATGATGACTCGATCATGCATTAAAACTGTTAAGAGGATAACTGTGACAGGTTGAAATAAAATATCAAGCAGGGCTCTTAGATATTACACATAAGATTTTGAAATATGTAAATGTAATGTATTTACGAAAGTATTGTAAAATGTAAACTATGTCCTGTCTTGAAAATTTAGTAAAAAAAAACATTAAGTGAAAGGTTTACTATAAGTAAACAAAAACTTAGATTAGTTGCCTCATTCAGTATTTCTCAAAATTGTACCAGTGCAACACATAATATATTTTTAATATAACGGCACAACGTGATGTACCAATTGTTGAATATTGTACCTTATCAATAATTAAAAAATTATATATATATCATGGACGACGGTAGTATTCCGGGTGACGCAGCCTTAAGCCTAAAATCGTATCGTATCGTATCGTAGAATTCGTAGATGGCGGAACTCATATATACAGCTAACTCGACATCAAAGAAAATGCGAAAAGCCGCCTGTTAATATTTCATCAAATATAGGTCCTATTGTTCTGGTTTTTTTAAAACAGTCTTATATCTGCAGTCTAATCCTATTCTGAATTTTTTACAATTCTACGAGCAGTATATTTTCAGATCTGTAAACCCATTTAGAAAGCAATTTCGATGGTGTAAGTTTGTCTTTTTTTTTTTTTTTTTTTTTTTTTTTTTTTTTTTTTTTCTCCGAAACGGTCTAGATTTTTTTAAAAACATTAATATATAAAATGAATCTGTTTTTGACGAAGTGGACAAGACTAAACTAGTATCTAGGATAACTCTTAATTTTTATATAATCCGCATGAAAAAATGGACTTCTTAGGATCGCGGATTACATGTTATTCTATGGGCTAGCAGACAGAATGTTGCACATCGGTTTTGCGCGGTTTAGGTCACAGTTAAAAATCTGAATATTGGCAATAAATCTTTTTTTAAACTACGAAAACAGTTCATTATGTGTTTTAAAATACTTAGACTGATTTTTTAAAATGGAGCAGTATTTTGTAATTATAGGTATTTTATTTCATTGTTATTCATAGTAAGTAAACATTTTTTAAGGAGAAAATATTTCACATTTTTAAAAAAGTTCTCGTATCGAAATTCGATATTTATCGAAAATTCTCGTATCGAAATGAAAATTCATCGCGTTCGCCATAAGCCTTCGCCATGTATCACTACGCCATACGCGAAGTTGACTGAAGAAATAAGAAATATCAAAGATCTTGAAATGGTATTCCAAGGGGAGAAAGTGAGTACAATTTCTAATTATCCAGACAGCATTCTTTGCAGCCGATCCTTTCTAATTAATATAATGTTCTGAATTGTTTTTATTTTCAACAATACTTATAACTGTCTTCCTTACAAAATAACGTTCATGTGTGGCATAGATATTTCTTGTGATATGTGAGTGTAATACAGATAGATTACTAATTTAATTTTGAGTTTTCTTTTAAAGAAATTAAACAAAATCTTTCATTTTTAAAGAACGCACAATTTAAATAAAAGGTATGACGAAATCAAAATTAAGATTTCCAATCCCGTTTATAAAATGATTTATTTGCGGATCGTTTCTAATAATATTATAAACGAAAATTGACTTAAAATGACATCTTTCGTTTATTTATTTTTTTAATATAACTCTTTTCAGCTTCAAAAATTAAAGCATCGTAGTATTTTATTTTTATAAAATTTAACCTAAAGGGGAAAAAAATTCTTATTGCCGTTTATCTCTGTAACAAAAGAAAAACAGACGGAAAAAAATACACCTGAAGCATTTCTTTTAGGCTAATTGATTACAGCCATGGGTGCAAGACCTTCAGTCTAAGGACTGATTTCAGTCTTGGACATATTTTTAACTGATAGTAAATTCTACTTAATGTACTTAAATTATCACGATTAGTTCAAAATGAATCATTTTATCCTGACTGGCTGTTTTGAGCTCCTAAAAGTAAAAATTTTCATCATGATACTTTTCCTTATTCAGTAATTAAAGTTTATAGATAAACAAGATAAAACAGCTTTTTTGCAAAAGTAAGATACTTGTTTTTATTTAATTTTAAAGTTAATATGCTTAAAAGAAAGCTTTAAATAATTTACTTTTAAAAAATATAAAAGTAGCCCCCTTATATGGTATTTGTGATAATGAAGTATTATTGTAAATAAGAACAATTCAGAACATGTTACTATTTAGAAAAGATTGGTTTCACAAAATTTCATTAGCAGCTGCATTGTAGCTGTCATGATAATTAGACTGTGTATAAACTAATAAAGTGATTACTCAGTAACCATTTCAATTAATATATTAATCTGACTCGCATCTTAAATTAAATATTAAGTTTTTATTCTGCTTTCGTTAAACCATTCACTATTCTGTAACATTCCGCATATTCCGACTACAAAAACTCTTTTTATCAATTCCACCTGTACACTGGAGGGTTGCCGTGCCACTTACAGAGTAGCGCGTTTATCGCCTCGTTGTGCATTAGCATTTGAAAGATCACCACACTAACATAAAAAAGTAGCAATAAAAGAAAAACAAAATTAATCAGTTGATTGTAAAAAACCCACTCTATTCTCGGTCGGGGGAGGAACATCACAAGAAAAAAAACCCTCGCGGAATTTGACAGTATGTCAGGGGGGGGGGGATCCAAAACTTCATGAAAATAGTTGTAACTTTTCTAATAAATATGTTACATATAACATATGGTAGTAATAATCAGTATATTTGATGAAAATGCTAGTAATTTTTTAAAATAAACTATTTAATGATATTTTTTTATCCCTATTACTGTATTTGATTAATAGTATTTCAAGAGCCATAATTTTATATTGTAAAATTCTTAAAAACACTCTGCAAGCAATCCTTGTCCAATCACAAAAGCCTGCCACTAAAAAATTTTAATGCAGAAGATGTAATGTATTTCTCAGATATAAACAATGATTTTTTCAGTTAAGAAGGACATGTATTTTACAAATATTGCTACTTCTTGGAACACTAAATATGATACATTATCGCCTTTAACACATTATTTTGGAGTAATGAAAACATTGTTATTATATTAATTTTTTTTTGTAAATGAGTGTTATAATCAGAGCAGCTCATGACAGGTTTTTCTTGCAGCACAAAAATGCATGCTTTCCAAAAGTTTTTTGCTGTTTTTTTATAAATTTTTGCCTTATTTAATGGAAGAAAATTCTGCTAAAAATAAGGCAAAGATTTCATTATTAAAAATAGTGAAAAAGAATAAATTGGCCAGCCATGCATTTAGTGTTCCCAAAACTGTCAGTCATGAGTTACCACTGTTTATAATGATTTTGCCCAGGCATATTTGGATGTTATATTTCAAGGTAATATCTTTAAGGTAATTTAATAATGTGTGATCTATACCTATTATGTAAAATTTCACAATTTGCACATTTTCTGGTTCCAAGGAATGCAATTTAAAGCATGTATACGAAGTAAATTTAATGATGTATGAAATATGATCTATATAATGCAAAATTCTATAATACGCACAACTTCTCATACCAAGGTGTGCATTATAAAGATCTTCTACTGTATTCATATGTAGTTCATACATCAAAAACCTTAAAGATTTAGTATCTCTAAGAGGACATTATTACAACTTTGTATAATTTTCATTCTGTAGCACAAATTACTCAGCTTAGAATTTGCCAATCAAAACATTGCCATCTTGATTTTTTTCCACTGTCTTTATTTACCTCAGAAGTGATTAAGATTTTTTTTATATTGTAAATCCTAAAGGTTATAATAGCAAAAAATCATCTTTAAACCCTTGGGAATGAGCGACCGGTATACTTGGCCACTTAAGGTGTTCAGAATACTTCATTATTCTCACCACTTATTTTTAATTGTAAAGTTTACCTTCTTTAATGGGAGCATTTCTGTGATTCAATTACAGAAAATTTTCTGTTTTTAAAAACCTGTAGTAAAAGGTTAAAAATTAACCAAATGGCTCTTGTCGCGAAGGGGTTAAACATCTTGAATTACAGTGAACTTTAATAACCCTTGGCTTTAATTGCCATTACTCTTCCAATTGAGCTATCTCTACGACAACCCAGCCAACACAATATTCGCTCAGAACAACTATTATCATGACATCAATTGATTGTGTGAAAAATAATTAAAAGTGTACATGATTATATATTTTATTATTAAGCAACAGACTTTGCAGATCCGATTTTCTAAAAAGCTTTAAAGATTGAAATCTCTAGGCTGGAGTGGGAAAGTGGTAATTTTGAGGAATAGGAGGATAATTTATATAGAAGAATTTTCTGTATAAAAATAAAGATTTAATTTTTTTTTTAATGTTGGGGATTAAGGGGAGGGAGAAGAGGTGAAATGTACAGTCGTGGGAAAAAAAAGTAAACACCCTCTACTAACTCCTTAACAAATTATTATCGTAGACAAAAGTTATTGGTACCGAACGATTGGAAATAAAGTCTATTTTTAAATGATGTATATAAAATTTGGTTAGTGGGCCATCTACATATTAAAACAAATCCAAACTTCATTTTTTTCAATAGCAATACCCAATTTTAACGAGATATTTCAAATCTTCGGTTCAAACTATGCCTAGGCACCAAATTTCAAGTAATTTGAATAATAAGTTTTTGAAATATAAACATTCAAAATTTAGTGCTTCTAATGTTAAATTATATTTTCATATTTTTATTCATATCTCCTGAAATTATGCTCCTAATGTGCTAATTTTGTGTGTAGCAGTAATACTAACATACCCAAACATAAATACGTTGAATTTGCAATTTTTATAATTTTATGATATGAATTATGAAATTAATAAAAAAAAAAAATATGAATTGTAACCTAAAATTTTTTTGATGGATTTAGATTTATTAAGTCCTGCTTTATGGAAATCCAAAATTTCACATTTTTCTTCCAAATAGTTTTCAAATTATGCGTAAAAAACGGCAAAATTATGGTTTAAGATAGGTCTATGATAGAAGTGACTAGATATTTTGAAATGTCTTACGCTGTCCTGTAATCTAGCAGACTTCATTGACTGCTTGAGTGACGCTTAAGGTGCCTTGATCAAGAAGGGGGCTCTCTCGGTTAACAATCGAGTACCGAACTTCAATTTGGATACAGCCCTTAAAATAAGCTTGTTTTAAAATAATTAATTTCTCGGGAACTTATAGTACGAATTGCATAAAAATTTGTTTTTAGGCTAATTAAATAGTGTAGAATTCATTTATGCTGTAAAAATTGTGTACTGCTATTGAAAAAAACAAAGTTATGGTTCGTTTTAATATGTAGATAACCCCTTAAGCAAATTTTATATACATCATTTAAAAGTAGACTTTATTTCCAATCGTTCGGTACCAGTAACTTTCTTCTACGGTAATTTGTTGAGGAGATAGTAGGGGGTGTTTACTTTTTTTTTCCGTGACTGTACATTAGGGAAGTTAGTGCTTATTTATTTATTTATGTTAGTGAGCAACAAATGTTGCAGATTTTTTTTTTTTTCAAACTGATTTTTGAAAGATTTTATTATATTGGTAAGATGGAGAGGTGGGTGCAAAAGCAGAAGTGGAGTCTTCGGAGCTCAGGGAATTATTTTATGTGATTTATTATTATTGTTAATAAAGAATTTTAAACAGGGATTATGAAAGATTATTTTATATAAAATTAAAGAATGTTTAATTTTTTTGCACTAGGAATGAGAAAAGGGAGAAGCAGAAATTTGTAGTTTTGGATTTAATATAAATGTATGGAATTACTTTTATAAGTGAGCGATGATTGTTATATATATATATATAAAGGTTTAAAGAGAAATATTTCTTGCTGTTTTTTTTAACAAAGTAATTTTTTTATATAGTAAAACTTAACATAGATTTTTATATCTCTGAAGCAAACCAACAGAAATACCCTCTAAACATGCATGTTGTACATTACTTCCATATCTTACCAAAGAGTTCTTATAAAAATCTCATTGCACGGTGCTCTTTAAAATTGAAGTATGGTCATCCTTTTTTGCGGGGAGATGGGGGGGGGAGATATTGAAGTTGAATTGAAATCCTGACTATGAATTCTTTGTATTGGTCTTTAATTTTTTTTGTGTGTGTTTATTGTTTTATTTATCTTTTTCAATAACCTAAAAAAAGTAATGATATCAATGCAAAAACCCTTAACGGGTTAAAAGTTTGTGACGCAGCACTTTATCTTATGCTCTAAGAATTTTAAATATGGAAATTAAAAATAATGATATCAAATTTTGAGTGACGCTATGCTATTAATTATAATCTCTATATATATTATTTATTTCATCTTTTTATTTTTTTTATAATCGCATGTGGAAAAATTATGTTAAATTAAAAAAAAAAAAAAAATGTGTAAAAGTTTATTCATTGATGTTTTAACATTTACACCTCTCATAAATTCAAAGTATGAGTTTTAAAAGATATGATATGAAAATTTTAGTGACGCTTTGATGTGGCTTTAAACGATTTGTTTTAAAATCAAATCTAAATTATTTTTGTTTTAGCTAAGATATATTCACACATCTAAATAATAGTTTTAATTTTCCAATATACTTTAAATATGTCAGTTTCACTGAATTTATATAATGCATTCAAATGTATTTATTTGAATAAATTGATTTATCCTTTGTCCAATACTATTAAAAATTTAAAATAAGATTTGCGTAAATATTTTTTTTTTTTGCGTCATTGTATCCAAACTAAGGGAAATGTATTCAAATGGATCAATTTATTCAAATAAATACATTTAAATGCATTATATAAATTCAGTGAAAGTGACATATTTAAAGTATATTGGAAAATTAAAACTATTATTTAGATGTGTGAATATATCTTAGCCAAAACAAAAATAATTTAAATTTAATTTTAAAACAAATTGTTTAAAACTACATCAAACCGTCAGTAAAATTTTGATATCATATCTTTTAAAACTCATACTTGGAATTTATGAGAGGTGTAAATGTTAAAGCATCAATGAATAAACTTTTATACATTTTTTTTAATTGAACATAATTTTTGCACATGCGATTATAAAAAAAAAATAAAAATATGAAATAAATAATATATAGAGAGATTATAATTAATAGCATAGCGTCACTCAAAATTTGATATCATTATTTTTAAGTTCCATATTTAAAATTCTTAGAGCATAAGATAAAGTGCTGCGTCACAAACTTTTAACCCGTTAAGGGTTTTTGTATTGATATCATATATACACATAAATTATAATAAAAAATATATAAACTTGAATACCTGTATATACGTAAACGAAAACACACAGTATCTTTTATTTAGAAGTTTTTCTCTTTTACTTTTCTTTGAGGAAAAAAAAACCAAAATATAATAATAAAATATATGTAATTATAATGAAAGATGCCTGTAACATCATGTTTTCTTCTATCCTCTGCATTCATTATTGTGCAGACATCTATGCATAGCACTGACTTTGCATAATTTTAAGGTTAACTTTATAATCTAGCAACTCTCTGTATATATTTTTTATGAGAAAATAGAAACTGTGTTACTTAAAAGATATTTAAAATATGGTAGTGATGTATAATTACTCAAAAAATACAAATTACCAAAATATTGCTTTTAAAGAAGTTTTAAATAAAATGTAATGTGACAGACACAATCGATTAAAAGATTTGCCAAACGAAAAAGTAATCAATGTACCAGCATTATTATTACTTTCTCCATTTATATAATAGTCCCAATTTGGATGCAATTCACTGCCGTAAAACAATATTTGTAAATTGCCTCGATGTGTGTGTCACATTTACAATGTTAAAACAATCTTAAACCAGATACTAATTGAAATGAAGGTAGATACTTTTCCTTATATATATATATCATACCACATCATTAAAATGAAATCTATAGAGCATCATAGATAAATATCAAAACATATATAACGCTAATTTAAAACGATTATTTTAAATGAAAATTTAAAACAAACTGAAGTCTTTCCATTATCATTATGTTTCAAGCCATGAGGAATTAAATTTATTTATCTTATATCCTCATTATAACTAGATATTATTAAAAACTCTTAGATCTTTTTTTATGTAAAAGTGAGCAGAAGAGAAGGAAAAAAAATATGTAAAGATAAACTTTCTTCCTCTGTGTATCAAAAATATCTAGTACCTAATATTTTCTTACTAAAGAAGAAAAACATTTTACAACTGAATGACACATCAAAAATATAATCAACAGCCCTTTCTCCTAAAAATATCAAATAACTGACTATCTTGAAAGCCAATTGTTGAAAAGAAAAAATTTACAGCATTATATTTAAGATAAAGACGGCTGTCTAAATAAAGACACGTATAACTAAAATATATAATATGGAGAAATATTTTCATTTTTATCAATAGTTTATATTGATATTTAAAAAGGTTCATACCGCACAAGAAAGTTATTCAAAGGAATGTGAAAAAAATTCCCACGTTCATAAATTAATACTGACTTAACTCTGTGAAACACAAGAAAAATAATAAAACAAGTTGGGGAAAAAAAAGGTCCGTCATACGAAAAAATATTAATAGTAATATTTTATAGTTTTTTTTTTTTTTTTTTTATCGGGGCAGGTCTGCAAAACATATTTCTACTTTCATTCAAGATATACTGTCATTTTCTTCTTCTAAAAAATTATGTTCACGATGATTGAGGAAAATAGTTGGCACTTTTGACAGTTTGCGTGAAAAAGGAGGTAAACAAAAAATTCTTGTTTCCATCACGGAAAGCGCACACAGAGATCACCAAAAACAAGCATTGGGCGCGTCACTCCCGAAGCTCTGAGCGTTGAAATACAGATTTTTTCTCCTTTGCCGGTCAAAAAGGCGTAGTCATGTGGTAATAAGTAACGGTAAACTACTGCCTGATATGAACTGAGTTTCTCAGTAGACACATCTCATCGTCCGTGCGTCGTAGGAGCGCTGGATATCGTACGATATTTTCGAAGTAGATTTTTTTTTTTTTTTAGATTCGTGCCAAGCAGTATTTTTATAATCAGCGGTGGGGTTCAGCTCCATTAAATCAGGATACAGGATTGAGATATTTCTTCGCTTGAAACTGGAATTGCAAGTTTTTTTTATATACAAATATAATTTTAGTTTATGAATATCTGTGTATACTAACACGCATAAGATATCATTGCCTCTCTCCAGCAAAAACCTCGATAAGTCCGGGATGCACCAAGTCATATAAAGACTTTTTCTAGGCTTTACTGGTATGTTTGAAACAGGTTAATAGGATTTTACCTTGCATCGATGATACTTATAGTATCATAACATTCACATTTTAATATGCTGAAAGATATGTGACCAGTTTTGAGTTAAAACAACGACACATAATCAGTAAATAGGAATCCCAGGTGCAAACAGTAGGTTCTTTATTATCCAAGTCCTCACAAATCGAGGTTTTCCGGCGGCAACGCCAACATAGCCGGTGCTGGAGAGGGGACGAGCTACATTTTATCCTTACAGATACACGATCAGGAAGAGAATGCCATCATAATCACATTTTAGAGCATTGAGTTATTGGCGAGCAGTAATTTACAAAAACAAGCAAGCCAGTGGAAATCTGGCGAGAATTACATTGAAATGAGACACGTGTTCAAAACGTTAATGTAATGTCAATGAGGAGGGGAAAGGACAGCCTATAAAAATTTAACGCCAACAGGTAACCGAGAAAATGTGCGGAACCGAAAACCACAAAGCCGCATTTTACAGGGTGTATGCTAAATCATGGGAATAGGCACGGCGAGCCGTTTGAAGGCATATGAAATTAAAAAATAAGATATTGCAGACAAAATTTATGATAAGAATTTATACGTTGGAAAAAAAGGATGCAGATGTAGTGACCCAATCAAAAAAAAAAAAAAAAAATAAATAATAAAGAAAGGAAGCATGAAACAGATCCCGCATAGCAACCAAATTAAGCATGCAAGTGTACTGGGTAAGTTGTTTCATTGCGAGATAAAAGTAGCATGCCTCATTTAAACTACGACTTCTCTTTGCGGTTTTTGAGAATTAAGAGTGTGAAACGAGAATGTATTTCTAAAGGAAAAGAGCGATGAAAATAAATTTAATTTATGATTTTAAGACAGATTTAAAATATAGGAATTTAGTAAAATAACCTTATTTAAAAAAAGGGGGGGAGGGGTAAAGGAAAAATGTATTAATAGAATATGGGAAGGAAATATCCTTCACAACCATGTCAGGCAAAATACCGCCATTTTGGCGCGAATTAGGTATCCCGGTGCCTATATGACATCTGAGCCTAATATTTTTCTTTTCGTTTCGCTCAAAAAAAAGAAAGAAGTGAAAGCCATTAATTTTAAATGTTTCAGTTTTAAAGGAATGTTTTGTATTAAACAAAATAATAACGAAATACAAAAAAAAAAAAAAAAAAAAAAAAAAAAAAAAAAAAAAAAAAACACTTTTTTGAGGAGATTTAAGGTAGGCCAAACTGGTCGCCAAATTAATTTAAAATTATAACCTTTTCTGAAATTTGAAAAAAAAAATATCTGTTATGATTGAAATTTGAGTTGACATCATTAGAAAAAAGTATTTAAAATTAGAAAAAAAAATAATATTTCGAAAACTAATTTAAAAATTCTAATACCAGTTTTGAGATCTGTGGATCAAAACGGATTTTTGGTGTTAATTTCATCGCAAAGTATTCCATATTTCAGGAGAAATCGCCGTGAAATATAAACAGTTGTTTAATCAGTCGTTTCATAGAATCGTTACATAAATTCGTTTCATTAGGATTTTACATATATAGGGTAGATAAAGGCACATCAGCAGCAAAAAATTTAGAAACATTCTCTAAGGAACGAAAAAATTAAGATATATCATTTTTTTACGAAATATAATGGATTTGTGAATAAAGAAGAGAATACAGTTTAGTGCAGCCATACTCAACCTGAGAACCGCCGGCCGCATGTGGGCTGGAGGCATTTTTTTGCGTCCCGTGGCACATAGTCATACATAAAAAATCCATACATAAAAAAATCAATTGAGATGTGCATAAAAATTATTTAAGTACTCCACTGTTGACTTATATATTTTCATGTATGACAAATTCTGTCCAGTTATTTATAATTAATTTAAAATTATTTAACACATCTTAAATGCCATTTTCTTAGTTAAAAGTTCTTTTTTACATGTATCCCTATTTTTTCTGCAATGGTGTATACATTTCTTAATATTCAGCACTAATCAAACATTATTCCAAATTAATTAAATGAGCAATATATATTTCTGCAATTAAGAAAATATTAATATTTTTTATACATGGTGCATAAGATAGATTTATTAGAAAAAAACCTGATTTTCAAATGTAGAAATTATGCATTCTTATATTATTACGTTTTATACTTATTATGCTGCCAATACTGCAACTTAGATTTGAATTTTTTTCGCGAAAAAATTTGCACCAATTTTGTTTTCACCACTATTTCCAAGCAATAGACTTTGCGACCTATTTCTCCAGAATTTGCAATGGAATAATATCACGAAACGTATGTTTGGAAATAGTGAATATATGCAATTTTTAATATACGAACGTCATATTTTGCATTTTTAAGTAGTGAAATTTAATTTTCATTTTATTGGAATAACAATATTTCTGATGACCCAAAATTCGGAAAAATCCAAAGTTCGGACTTGGTAAAGTACCGAAGATTCCGAACTTTAGACTTTCTACTATGTATTTTGTTACCTTCGTAAAATATTCGTGACAAAAAAAGATTGTTATTTGTCTCAAAAGCGCTTGTAAGATATTTATTTTGTTTAATTAGAAAATAAAATGAATTTCTTCGGAGAATTCTTTCAAATTGTTAAAAATTATAACGATTTTGAAGAACGTGAATTTTGGGGAGGAAAATATCGATATCTAGTTTTAAAATAAGTATATTTTATACACATTTTTTATTTCGCGTCAGATTGTTGGACATAAGAAAAATTCTTATCATTTGAACTCTTCGTAGTTTTTTATAGTTTATAAAAGGGACTGTTTCAAATATCTCATAAAAATTTCATGAAAAAATATTGATATTTATTCCTGAACACGTGAGCAGAATTAGCACTGAAACCCTCCACGTTCAAGAATTCCGATCGAGAATCTCGCAGATTTTTTTATTTGCTCGTCCGAACATCTCAAAAATTGTATAGGTGTTGTAAATTTGATGTTCCAAGAAGGTATATTTCCCCCCTAAATACTTGATGTTTAGCTACATTTAGCGTATAGACAAGTGTGTCGCCTGAAGAGTAAAGTGACCTGCGCTCCCGAATTTTTTCGAAAGTGTTAAAATATTTGTTTTAAAACTAGTTACACAATGAAAAACAAAAGAATCTCATCTTTAAGAAGTTATTTGTATTTAATCGGTATCTATTAAATAGTGCAGTGTTGGAGCAAGGTAGAAAAATTAAATCTCGAAATCGAACCTTTTTAAAATTCTTTTCAAAAGTATACATGTTAATATTTTTTCGAACGATTTACGTCGTTTAAAATTAAAAAGTACGAAATTTAAGCACCGTAATTTCCGGCGTATAATCCGCGGATGAAAAAATTCTATTTCGGCCCAGAAAGTTTATTTAGTTATTGAAGTTAAATATTTACCACGATTTAAAAAGGTTACATTTTACTTAAAAATTTTTTGGGGTTCAAATGTGATTTTTGAATCAACAGATTATACGAAGGAAATTACGGTATATGTAATTTTATTTTTATCGTATTTTGTATGGCTCGACTGTAGTGTGTTTAGGAAGGCAGAAGACGCATTATATAGGGGAAATTTTATTGCTCCTACCAGAAATCTTATTCTGTAATCTTCATGATTATTTTATTTAACATATGCTATAGAAAGGGTGGATGAAAATATTATTTTCGAAATTGTGGTAGGAACAATATAATGTCCCCTATATAATGCGAGCTCTAGAAATGCGGCCAATAATTGAAAAAAATCATGCGTCCAGCATAGATTATTTAACACTTTCCAACACATTCAGAATAATGTAATTAAAATAAACAGTTTAATGAGTCAAAATATTATGTCTAATTCAACCATATGGAAATGCATAACATATTTAAAAACCCAATTTCAACTGTTCCCATCTGCAATCGGGAAATTCTCCGAATTCTTTGAGCAGCCCTGTTTAAGCTGTATAGGTTTGTATCTATTAACTGCACGCATGCCAAAATTTATTCCACTTAAGAAATACATATACTTCAGTTGAAAATTCCCCTTCAGTAATTTCCTGTTATAAGGAGAATGGTGCGTGAATACTTTTGGGCAACCCTGTATATGACGTATAGAATTTTTGTATAACGTGTAACATGCAAAAAAATAGTTAAATTTAAATGCTCATACCGAATTTTAAAACGTACACTCCAGCAATTATTACTCAAAGACAGTACTGTTGCCGATATCTTTTGTGTGTCCCTGAAAATGAATAAATAAGGGCGCCCTGGTACGTGAATACCTTTGTGCAGCCCTGTATATGAGATATATATTTTATATATAACGATTAACATGCAAAAAATTAATAACATTTAAAATCGCATATCGAGTTTTAAACCGTACACTCCTACAATTATTACTCAAAGGCAATACTGTAAAAGATTTCTTTTGTGTGTCCCTGTAAATGAATAAAACATGCTATGAATTCTCTGTTCTAACGTAATCGTAGTGAAATTTAGTGATTTATATCAGTTTCAATACATTTGAAATAGAGTAATGTCATTAAAATTCTCTGAACACGATTTTCCCCCATATACCGTAATGGAATGCAATACTTTTGACTGCCCCCGTAAATGAACTATTAATCCTACATACTTCATATACAATATAAACCATGCTTTAGTGACCCTAAATAACCTTTATCAATTGCATGAAAATCCAAGTATATTTACGGGAGTTAGAGCGTGGACAGACGGACAGACAAACCGAATGCACAAACACTTTTCAATTTTGTAGGAAAGTGTTAAAAAACGCTCTTTCGGAAAGCTACGAACTGAGCAAAAAATTAAAAATCTGAATCTCACATGTGTCAGGACATGCCTTCGACTAGTATCATACAGATTTTCAGACCCGTGCACATTGTAGATTTAGCTAGGAATCTCTGACAGAAAATACAAGCAGAACCAAACATTACTTTTAGTATACATAATTGCTAATAATATATTAGTCGAACATGATAATACGGTACAATCCGCCGTGTAATACCGTCTGGTGTATAACGAGTACTGACTTTTTTTAAAAATATTTTCGCTATATAGCGTACACTTCCTTCTTTTTTGCTAAGGAAACTTTAATATATTCAGAAAAAAATAAAGTTTATTGTAAACTAAAATACACTGCTAAAAATTTAGTGAAACGGTGACCCATTTTTTAGTGCTCCAGTAGCTACAAACATAAGATGGTGAAATCTTGGCCCAACATTTTGAGCTTAGGTACAACCGGAGCTCCAAATCTTAAAGTCTATAAAGTCTATCATAAAGTCTAATCTTTAGCTACCTTATGGTTTCAGCTAGCACCAAAAATTGGTTCAACTTACGGCAAATAGTTTAACAGTGTAACTTTTATTTTTTTATGTAATCTAATAGATACTTATATTTTGTAATTAAATAGCATGTTCATAACATAACATTTAAATTTAAAGTCTTGGTTTCTATAGTCATCTTTTTTTTCTTGTTTTAAATGTTTCATTTTCTTAATCACGTAAAACATGTACTTCTATATTTAGACCTATTTATAGGGTGAATCAAAAGTCTTGCCCCGATTATAAATATTTTTGTGGTCCAAATATTATAATTAGACACATGTTTCTTTGGATACATTGTAAGTACTGTTATATATATTTTTTATAAGACAGCGTACCTCAGTAAATTTTGATGTGTGTCCCCTTGGTAGCTCGTAAGCGGTATTGTAGTTCCCGCCAAGTGTTCTTTAACATATCTTCTCTTACAGTACATACAACAGCTTGTATCCTAGTCTTCAGTTCTTCGACGTCAGGAAATGGTGTGGCAAAGACTATGTCCTTGATATAGCCCCAAAAGAAAAATCCAGAGGATTAGTATCTGGAGAATGCGGAGGCCAGGGTGTTGGTCCATACCTTCAGATCCATCGATCCGGAAAACTACTACACAAAATATTCAAACTGACCTATCCAATGATACAACAAGTTACATTATTATACAGATGGTTATTTTGTAATGATTTATTATAATCAGGACAAGACTTTTGGTTAACCCTGTATTTTATTCTATCAAAAGTGTGTGTCATATTCCACAATTTACGCTATACAAATACATAAATATACAATGATAACACTTATTTTAAACGAAAACTACCAGGAATTTAAATAAAATGTAAGCTTTTTATAGAAAATTTAGCACTTTATTTTTACATCTTCTTTCGGTAAAAAGTAATTCTTATTTTTCTAACATTTTTGTGGTAATTTCCGTAGAGATAAGATAAACTAGGTTAGATTTGCAGCATCGATTTTCCTCTTTGCTTGTTTGTTGAAAGTCAAACTTAATGTTTTGTCCAGCTAGCGATAACAGATGATAGATAGTTTTCATTAAAACAATAAAAAATTAGCTTACATATGAAGTTTTTGCAGTAAAATGTTTAAGCCTTAAAATTTAGAAAACAGAAAATATTTAGTTGAAAAAAAAATATTTTAAATATTTTAACTGTAGACATAAGAATGCTGAAAGGAGAAATTTCACCATTAAAAATTCTAATTTAGGCATCTCAAATAATTTATTTATACCTATTATTGCAACTCAGCATTAATTTACTAAAGAATTAAATTTAAAAGCAGATTTCCTATTGCAAAACTATTTCAAATCATGCAAGATATTAAATTGAAAATTTTATTTTATGAAGTTAAGAAATTTAAATTTTATGATGTTTTTGAAATTACTTTTTACAAATATATTGCATAATACAGATACTGCAAAATTTTAATTCGCAAAACATGCATTTCAATTCACAATAGTTTACATTTTTAGATTTTCCTTATTTTTCACCTGATTATTTCTGTTTTAAGAGAGAGAAAACATGAAAACGGATACAATTGAAGAGATTATTACTCATTTTATTTTTGTTGATTTTTATTTTCTATTTTGTAGCATGAAGAGTGTTTTTCTGTATAAAAGTACAAAACACAGCAGATCATATATATA
The DNA here is from genome assembly GCA_963932465.1 of Maratus speciosus. Lineage (NCBI taxonomy): Eukaryota > Metazoa > Arthropoda > Arachnida > Araneae > Salticidae > Maratus > Maratus speciosus. Next base: position 152,782,669 of record OZ010794.1, on the reverse strand, counting down.
TATTCTTTAATTTTACAAAAGTATTTATTTTGACGCAAATATATCTTAATACGATGGAGAGAGAACAATAGTTGAAACAATTTTTCGATTCGATGTATACCTATAAAACAAACAGCATCGTGAAACGTCTATTTAATAAGGAATAAAACCTTGTACGATGAGCATTTTTTTTTAAATCTCAGATAAGGTGTAAAATAAAGAAATGTATGAAAACAAAATAGTTTTATTGCTAGTAGTCATGTACAAAGTTACTTTTCCATATAGTCAATGTAAAGATTGAAACATTTGTAATACTAGTGGGTGAGTTTTACAACACCCTCTCCATAGAAGATTACCGCCAGCTTGTTGCACAGGTCTCCACGGCGCGGCGTCTTGAAGATTTTCGTTTTTGCAAAAGTGCTGTCTTCTCCTGACCTGTCTTCAGCCGTATAAAAAAAAGTGAAAGTCACTCATTAGCATGTCTGGACTGTACGGCGGGGACTCAATCACTTCCCATTAAAAATATGAAAAAAGTCTATTGAATTATCGTAGCTGTATGAAGTCGTGTATTGTAATGTACCAAACAATTCAAGATAACACCATGCCTCTTCGGTTTCTGTGAATAGCTATCTGTAGTTGAAGTAATATCTGACATTATACTTGAGCGTGACGGAAGATGGATTATGCCGGCCATTTTAAGGGGCATTGGAGTTCAACAACAACTGATATATTGCACTTGGCTATAACAGACGTCATGATCAGGAAGCTGCACAGAACCGCAGTGCACAGATCCGCTTCGTATCCCATCGTTGGTCACTTAGCAACGCGATCGGAGGTTGAAAAAAATATCACCGATATATCCCCCCAAAAAATCTTATTCCTAAATTTTGACCGAAAATTCCATTGATACTTCCAAATATTTATTACAGTAATTGTTTTAAAATATGAAATACCTATATAACAAATAAATAAAATATGATACAAAATTTCATTTTTTTTTAAATATTTGAATGAAATTATTAAATGCTTGAATTTCTCAGAAATATTTTTTTGCAAAAAAACTCACAAAATATATAATTAAAAAAAAAACTAAGATAATTCAAGGAATGTTGTATAATATTACCAGGTAATAATCGATCATTGTCAGTTTTTAGGTTTATAGCAGATGACATTATTTGATGAAATCGTTTAAAAATCAAATTCCATTTTTCCTTGTTTAAACGTAGAATAGTACATATTTTTATTTTATACAGATTATGTTTACATTAAAAACTCACGATCATGATCTATAAATTTAAATAAACAAAGTTTTCTTCTAAGTACTTTTTTGATAGATTTAACTCAACTTTATCAATATTACATAATTTAGTAACATTAGATAATATTTATAGTACAGATTAGGAAACTCACACATTGTTTTTACATCATAAGCCAAATAATGTAATTGTATTTTATTTATTCTGCACTGTTAAAAATTTGCAGCATTCTGGCAGGTCACTTGACCGTTTTTTTTTTTCCGAAAACGGTTACACAACCGTAATTTTAACACTATTCAGACCATATTATTGGCCATTTTATGGTCAGAATTTAGTTACATTATGATTATGAAACCGTTTTTTCGAAAAACGGTCGAATGACCTGCCAGAATGCTGCAAAAAATTTAACACTGTGCTATAGATTTTTAGAAATAAACAATTTGTATCAATACCTAAAGATAAACGAAGAAAATATATGAAAATATTTATATTATTAAAAATTCTGCAAAACATGAGACAACCTGGAAAAAATACAATTATCTTTCGCATATTTTTATGCCATAACTATTTTCATACATTTTCTTCGTTTATGAGCAAGGGTTGATACAATCTGTTCCTTTCGAAACGCTATAGTAGAATGGATAAAATACTGTTACCTGATTAAGCTTATGAGGAAAAAACGATGTGTTATTTTCTAATCCATACTTAATATTATCTAATTTTACTAAATTCTGCAATATTGATAACGTTAAGTTAAATCTATGCCTAAACACAACTACTTAGACGGAAAGTGTGTTTATTTAAATTAAAAATCATGCCCATGCGTACGTAATGTAAATAAATATACCGGGTGTCCCAAAAAGGACTTACTGATTTTAAAATTCAATAACTTGCAAACGGTGACAGATATTAAAAAAATTCTTGCAGGAGGGTTATGCATAAGGTCAAAAGTTTTATTACAGTGATTTTCAATTTTAGTTCGATTTACAAACAATAGATGGCGCTGTAAGCAATAGTCGCTAAATGCAGGCTCGATTTTTGGTCCTTTATCTTGTTCCATGCAGAAAAAGGAGATGGAAATGTATTATCCGGGCCACGAAGTACCAAAAATCGAGCCTGAATTTAGCGACTATTGCTTACAGCGCCATCTATTGTTTGTAAATCGAACTAAAATTGAAAATCACTGTAATAAAACTTTTGACCTTATGCATAACCCTCATGCAAGAATTTTTTTAATATCTGTCACCGTTTGCAAGTTATTGAATTTTAAAATCCGTCAGTCCTTTTTGGGACACCCGGTATATACATATATACAGTAGGCGCTCGATTTCACGAACCTCTTTTTTACGAATTCTACGTTTTTACGAACTGATGTACTGGTCCCATACAGCATCCCAATGAACTAATGTTACTCCCATTTACGAAATTTCGATTTTACGAACACATTTTATGAGTCCCCTTGAGTTCGTAAAATCGAGCGTCCACTGTATATATTGTGTATTAAAATTGGAATAACGTAAGTGAACTAAAATGATTTATTCGCAATAATGCAAATATGTCGTAAAAGTTTGCCTTTACCTTGTTACAATTTCAACATTCGTCTAACATTTCACATGCTCATATATAACGTAAGAAAAGCTATAAAACATATCAGAAATAAAGAAAAATATGTGCACACATTACGGGTTCTTACACTGCGAAATTCATTTACATATACATACAATAGTGTAATCATAATCTAACTGCAAGTCCGTTTTTAACTAAAATTATATAGTACGAGATCTGGTATAAGAAATATATACCCTCATTTGTTATTTAATGATAACAAAGAATATATGTTAGATAATGTATAGATTGATACATTGCAAATAGGTTGCCTAGCTAAATCACGTGCCGATAATGTTAAACAATAAAGTGTTTAATTACATTTTTTTGATCAACTTCCTCGATTTGTTATTTATGAAAGTCGAGGATCAGCTGAGAGAACATACCCCGAGGAATTCGAAAAATAAGGGTTGCCTACTCTCGACTCTGCCCAACTATGGGGTTGTCAGGTATAAACAGGTAAGTAAGCGTTGTTAATATACCCTCATAAGTTATTTAATCGAATTACACATCAAATGAAAGCTTATTTTATTCCCAATTCAACCGTATTAGGTTGCCTTATCAAAAAGTTGCCTGAATCCATGGTTGCCTAGATTTAAGATGTTCAATTTTCTGCGTGAGCGTTGAGAGTGACAGAGAAGCGTTGCGCGCGCAATTTCATTTGACAGACAAAGATGCAGCGAATTCTTTTTTAAGATTTATCCGATAGTGTAAATATTAAAGATAACAACAAATATTTTTTCACTCACACATTCATTTATCAATCATTAATCAATACATAGTTATGAAATAATAGGTTTTTCCGTTCAAAAGGAGATTTTTTCGATCGTTTAAGCGGGGATTAAATACTGATAAAAGTTAAATAAAATATCACATAATGATATAAATATTTTTATTTTAATATGAATCGCCAGAAGTGCCGATGTCATAATCTAATTCTAATTCTTCATCGTTTTCTCTGTTTCTCGATTCTCTTAATACGTCGTTAACTTGTAAGGGTGTAGGATCTCCTTTAAACCACGCAGGCTTCAAATAACCATCCAAAAACCAACCACAATCTTCAGGATTGACTTTAACGCAGCATGCATCGGTTGCATGAAGCCACATAGAATTAACATATATTGTGAGCAAAATTTTCTGTTTCAGTGATATCCAGCACGGTGGTATCATATTGGAGTCGATGCCATTAATCTTCTTCATGAACTGTTCTTTGTCTTTGTTCATTGAATATGTTTTTTGGAACAGCTGATATCTAGCGTGATTGATAATATAACATTGCTTGATCCCATAAAGAAGAGCAGTAAACTCCTGAACAGGTTGAATTTTATCTTCTAGGAGTACATCTACTGGATCCGTCAATGATGCGAATATTTCCTGGAAATCCGTTCGTCTTGAAAATATTTTATAAGGCTTGACTTTCCCTTAATTATAAAAGGCCGTTGTGTAATCACAGCACGTAAATACGTGGAAAGCTGGCAGGACCAGGCATAAAGTAGAACCCAATTTCATTGCAAGCTCAGTACAGTTAATGCAATCAAGATCTTTCTTATTGCTTTTCTTTGATGATGAATCCGCCAAACAAATTCGAGTTTGCGGAATTTTGTGGATAGTGGCCAGTAAAATTACCAAGACATCGGTATCATTTGCTTTGACTAATATTTTCGAATTTGGTGGCGCTTTTGATATATGAAACTTTATCCGCGTATCTGCCTCTTCATGTTGACATAAATAATCTTCTTCTTCAAGTTTCACGGCGTGTTTTTCGACAGTATGGTAAGAAAAACAGTGTTCTCCAACTGTTATGAAAATATTTTTGTTTTGGATTATTGAAAGTAGATTATCATTTTCCCAGTAATTAGCCAAGAATTGTACCAGGGCTTCTTTGAAACGGTAATTTTTGAGATTTCCGAGAAAATCGCTAGGTCTTGGTTGAAGAGGTCCTTGGATGACATACGGTCTATCGAACTCCAGTCGACTTTGCCGTTAACAGTCTTTGATAGAGGGCGTAATGTGCCTATCAAAAATTATGTGTATTTAAGGGGCATTACTTGAGCACAATTTTATTAAGATCGATTCAGTAATCTTGTCAAAAGTCTGCTGCATAGATGATCCGATTTTATACAGGTAATAAAAACCGTCTATTATTTCAGTATCGATACCAGTAGGCTCAACTGTTTCGACGTTAGACTTTAGTATTTGAGCTAGTTTGGATTTGTCAGTTTTTAGCAAGTCACCAGTACACGAGAAAAGAGCAGGCGGCACAGGCGCTAATGTAAACGTTAAGCAATGCTCTATGTTGATGTCTTTCTCAGTACTAATAGCAAGTAATCGGCCAAAGATGTCTCGTTCCATTTTAAGAACGGCCTTTTGAGTTTTATCTTTGCTGGTTTGAGCTTTGACGACAGACTCTGAAGCGAAATTCTGGATTTTGTTACGCTTTATCGGTCTTTCGAACCTTCCGGGAGTGGAATTGCATTCTGAAATAAATGTCATTTTTTGTTGATTTCCAACCGACTTAACGTTAATTAGAAAATCGCAAACTTTCTGTTTACGCTCTATGTTTTCCCTATTTATTCTTTCCTAAACGAAGTAGAGCGGCAGGCGATATTGTATTTATGTTTGATTTTTTTTTCGATTTTTTTTAAAATCGTTCTTGTTCGTTCAGCTTTAACTTACAAAATGATAGTTATAATAATAATGTAAAAGAAAACCCCCAGAAAATTTTGTTGAAAACGTAAACCTGTAAGTTAATTAGATAAAATTGCAATAAATTAATTCGGGTATTGCGTTAATTTATTCACATCGAATACAATTTTATCAAGTGTAATATCAGTATCTCTATTTTTTTTATTTTTTTTTTACTTTTAGATTTATATAATTCTAAAAATTTGTAAAAAGGAATTTTTCCCCATTTGTAATTTTATTTTTATTTCTTATATGTTAATATCATAAATATTATTGAACTGATTGTACGTTATTTACATTAAAAACAATCTTTTTATTTTATTTGTGAGAAAGTGAAAATTCGTAAATTTTGAAAGATTATTGCAACGATTGTTTAATATATTAAACTTCATAAAGTAATAAAACATCAGCTGTAAAAATTTTTCTACCAAATGGGAATATTTATAAAAATTTTTGGGACCTGTAAAGTGCAATATTTCGTACATTTTTATATTACACCATCGCTTTATATGGTTTTAAATCCAATTATATCATATTTACTTGACGTATAATATTCAAGACGAAAATTTCAGCTTGTTTTTCGTGGCGCTTAAATCTTTCACCCATCATGTACAATATATATATATATATCCATGCATGAACATAGAATAAATATTACATATATAGAATAGAATATCTATTCTATGTTCATGTATCGGTGTAACATTTTGTTGAAAACGTAAACATGCAACATTAAAAAAAGAGATATTACAATAAGATAGACGCTAAATAACAAAGATATTATAAGAAAGGGAAGTTTCTTCCCCATAATCACTAAAGGCGCTGCGATCGCAATTGCATTACCATTACGCTCTATGTAACTGTCCGATCTTGTATGTTAATCTATGCCTCACTGCATCTTTGTCTGTCAAATGGAATTGCGCGCGCAACGCTTCTCTGTCGCTCTCAACGCTCACGCAGAAAATTGAACATCTTAAATCTAGGCAACCATGGATTCAGGCAACTTTTTGATAAGGCAACCTAATACGGTTGGAATGGGAATAAAATAAGCTTTCATTTGATGTGTAATTCGATTAAATAACTTATGAGGGTATATTAACAGCGCTTACTTACCTGTTTATACCTGGCAACCCCATAGTTGGGCAGAGTCGAGAGTAGGCAACCCTTATTTTTCGAATTCCTCGGGGTATGTTCTCTCAGCTGATCCTCGACTTTCATAAATAACAAATCGAGGAAGTTGATCAAAATAATGTAATTAAATACTTTATTGTTTAACATTATCGGCACGTGATTTAGCTAGGCAACCTATTTGCAATGTATCAATCTATACATTAGCTAACATATATTCTTTGTTATCATTAAATAACAAATGAGGGTATATATTCCATAGACCGGATCATAGACTAATAGCAACGAACATAAAGACACAGTTAAATTTTAAAGCATTAAGATACTACTTTTTTAAATTTACTTAATAAATTATTTATTTTTGTACAAAAAAATAAATAAATAAATAAATAGCATAATATAAAAAATAATATGAATAATGTTGTCCAAGAGCAAAATAACCTGCTATTAATTTTAAAAGCACAAAATAATATAAAAAAAATATGTCAAAATATCAAACACAAAACGCAAGGTTTTTTTTTTTTTTTTTTTTTTTTTTTTTTTTTTTTTTTTTTTTGAAAAATATCTACCTTTTTTCTATATTCAGCTTTTTGATTACTTTTGAGTTTCAAGTACGACAAGGATTTGTTTCTGTTAAACAAACTGGAAAAAAAATAAAAAGAAAGCGTCAAAACACTGTCCTTTTTTTAATCTTTGAAACTTTTAAAGACTGTATTATTTATTTTTATTTTTATTTTGTGTATAACCTATAGAACTTAAAAACGTGTTTTGCATTGATATTTATTGTGAGGAATAAAATTTATGAAGCCCGATAATTTATACGAATTATTTTTAGTAGTTTTAGCTTTAATAAAGTCTCTTGGTGTTCATTTATTCCATTGCATTCTTTTTTTGTCTTAAGAAAAATATTAATGGCAGTTTTACAAGATATTCTCTTCTTTTCTAAAATGAAGCATATAAATGTGTCGTGTTGAAATTTTTACAATCTTCTATCTTTAGAAGAAGATTATTCGATCTTTGTTCTCAAAACTAATTTCATCAAACTTCATATTCTGCTATAAGTTAATGCTGATTAGGTATTCGTGTAAATCATAAAATAGGTGGCGCTGCTACGATGCATTTTCAAGACTTTCGCGATATTTATATCTCAAAAACTAATGCAGGGAATTATATCAAACTTCATATTCTGTGACACTTTCACATAAATACAGGGTGTATCTGAAATGCTTCAACAAAGTTGGTGGGATGGTAGTTCTCATGAAGACGAACAAAAAATGCGAGAAATTGAGAAAATGCGTCTGAAAATCGACAAACTGAGACAAGAAAGAAACACTCCAGAAAATTATTTATTGCACAGAATAGGTACAAGACAGCTCGTGATGTCCAGAGAAAACAAACATTTTACAACAATTGTTCAAAGTGTCGACCGCGGACATCAACGGAGGAACGACTGTCGGACACGCTCGAAGACTACGTGGCTTTGCATACGTGAATTCCCGCTCACAGATTTGTTTGGCTAAGTTCCACATTTTTGTTATCTCTTTTTGACAGGATATGCACAAAGTGACAGGAAAATCATCTTCGTGCTACTAGCAAATTGTACAGAAAAGCAGCATGCAAGATTTCGATATTTTTATTAGTTTTGCGATTTTAATCCTTTAAACGTCATTTGCGACCCCGTGTTCCGTTGCAGTTATTGTTCGTCTATCATCCCCCTAAGTGTGTTGAAGCATTTTAGATACACCCTGTATATCTTCATTAGGCTAGGCTTTAGGGTTTTTCTATTTTATTTAATATCAGCTATATTGTCCTTTTCTCTATACTTAAATTTCCTGCTAGTCATACCAATATAGTAATTCTTTGATCAGTCTGCTGTAATAAATGGTATTTCATTCACCCCTGGGTAATTCTGAAAATTAATTTGGTCAATTTTAGCGCAAATGATATTCTTCAATTTCGCAGGTGTTTTGGCTACAAAGCAGATGTTGAAACGTTTAAGACTACTTTAACTGTCAAAAAACCTGGAATATATTGAATAGCATGAAGTTTGTATTTTTGCGAATTAAATTTGATTCGCCCTATAAAACCCGATATTGAAAAATATATTGTTTAACTTTAAATATTATTTAAAAATATATTGAGGGAATAAAAATCTTGGTCAGATATGCATGTATTGACAGTTGTCAAAAGGCTGTAGTAAGTTTATTAAAAATTAATGCAACGAACTAATAATGAGTTAGTTCTTTCCTATATACAATGAAACCTCCTTGAATGGTCACCTCTAAACAACGATAACCTCCGAATACCGGGCACATATTAATGGAACCAAACACATTCCACAGAATTAACCTTACTACGAACCTCTAAATAAGGAATTCTGAACAACGACCGCTCAAAAGCCATCAGAAATTTTTTCTTAACTCTTTCTGGTACAATTTCATATTTATTTGCAAAACAATATCTGAAGCAGATCAAACAAAGTTTACTTCATATGTCAACAAAATGTTACTTAATCTCTTGAACACTTAATCCTTTTCCAAAACTAGGTTTAGAAAAAGAAGACAATACTGATGGGAAAAATTTAGATAATATTCTTAGAACAGCAAGCATAACTAACACGAACGCCAGGAAGTTTGTGAGTCTGGTCCAAGATTTGACAGTTACTGCTACATTTGATTCATACCGCAAATGGTGGGTAGTAGAGAGGAAGGGAAAAGTGATGAGGAAAATATATGGAAGAGATTATAGAATCACCTAAAATTTCCAGTATTAACACATATACCAAATTTTTTTATGAACCTTCGTCAAATCAAAAATTTTGCATTAAATCATAATGATGATGAGTTGTACAGCAAAACAACTCATATTATTTCTTTGGAGAAAGATATTTGCAGAAAAAAAATAACTGCAAATCACTGATTTTTTTAATGTATTAAGACTGTATTTCTATTTAAGTTTATGTAATTATGATTTTTTAAAAATGAAACCTCTGAATAGCGGTAACTTTTCATCGGTTCCACTGGTAGCCGTTATTCAGAGGTTGCACTGTATATTGAATGAAAGTTCGAAATAGAGATGTATTATTAAGAAGTACGTACATAAAAAGATTGGGATGGTACTCGAGAGCATTTAAGCAACGTGAGCTTAAACCACTGACTTTGTGAAGAGAGATCTTGCGTGAGAAAACCAACTCCATTTTGTAAGACTCATATTCGCATCACAATATTGGCGAAATAGTAAATAAATGGCGCTGTCTCACCGAAGCTCAAATGTATCATATACCCTTTTACACTGTCGCCGGGCAAAGACTAGCTAAGGCGATAGGACCCCATCCACCAATTGACTAAGAGGGAGCCTGAAGTGTGAGTGAGGGCTTTGTAGAGGAAAGTCCTCGGTGCTCGCTAGTGACGACGGGGCTCGCGGGAACGCCATGCAGGGACTCCCGGAGCAACCGAAGGGCGAGGGTTACGGACAGCGCCCAGGTTACTTTATGACTTGGGTGGCTCATCCCTCCGAGGACCTCAGCTGGAGCAGTTGTGAGCCGACCCTTAGGGTGGTAGGGTTTGGCGGTGCCCCCGTTGACCAAGGAGCGGTCGCGTGGGGAGGCCAGTATGGTTCTGGTTGCTCCATGTCGTGCCGTGACCCATGGGAGGGGGTCGGCCGGCAGGTCCACCATCGAACGCTATTCCCGCAGGGAAACGGGCCGGAGGCTCGCCGGTAACGCGGCGGCTCATCGTGCCTCAGGTGAACTCTTGGTCCGATCCAGGTCCTCCGTGTCTATGCGGTACCGGAGTTTGCCTCGCCTGGTGATGAGGACCTAGAGGTGTCTCCACCTAACTTTCGAACGCACTAACAAGGTAGCGGTCGGTCACTGCACGGGGTCAGGGGTCTTCGGGCCTGGGTACCCTCGACGGCCGTGAGGTAAGGTAGTGGTGGGCGGGCTTCTGTCGGCCTCCGCTGGCTTCTCTGTCCTAGGATGGAGTCGAGTCGGTGGGGGCTGGCGGGACTCCGTTCCATCCAACCCCCTAGCGAGGCGGAGTCTATTCCGTCTAGGTGGAGCTTTCCGTGCCCGCCTGGGGTCGCTAACGGCACCTAGTCTGGGCCAACTGGCTCCCGGCGTGATCCGCGAGGGGTTCCGTCGGTTGAGCCGGGTGGACTGGGCGAAGAGCCAGGAGCTGGGTCGATTTACGGCCGGAGGGATTTTCCCCGTCCTCCCTGGTTTTCAAGCTAGGGGCTCCTCACTAACTTTCCGATCGGCTGGCCCACAAAAATGTCTCTGCCGGAAAATGGTATCTGATCTTGGGGGCCTGTCCGTAAATTAAATTCGGGTCGGGAAGCCTCGGTTCGGCCCGTGGGCCCAGCGTCTTTATAGGCGTCTGGTTCCTGCGATGGTTTGCGGGGTCTACCGGCTCGAGTAACCAAGTTTAGGGACCACTTGGTTTTTCTAGCTGGGTGGTGAGGACTGTCGTAGCGGCCGTTCGTCTCTTCTTGGGAATAACCGTCACCGTGTGCGTTGGGCAGCGGTGTCGGTTTGACCGGAGTTGGCGCGGGGTTCCGCTCTGTTGGAGCTTGTCTGGCGGCGACCTTCGGGACGCGTCGCGGGGCTTGCTTCACGGGTGGTTCCTTGTGTCGACAAATGGGCCTGAAAAGGGCCTGGGACCGGAAGATGGACCCCCCGTCTTATACCCTTTTACACAATTAATAGCATTTAATTTTTTTATGGCAGAACTACCAGAATAGTGGTCCTAAAGATAAGCCAGCAAGAATTTGAACCCGAAGTCTACGCCGAGAACGAATTATGAGAATGTAGTTTGAATGAGACAGAACATATATCATGTATTGGAAAAGTTTCTGATCGAACGAAAAAATTAAATTGAAAAATTAAGCAGACAAAAGACATACTTCTAAGGAACTTTTGATGGAATGAGAATAAATGCACAGACAGAATGAAAAATCAATCTTTATCAAATTTCTTTTTCTTTTTTATGTCTAGTGAGAGCTATTAATATTAGGTTGTAACGAAAGTTTTCCGCCAAATCCCCATTGCATAATACTAATTGTAATATATATAATTAACTATAATTTTATATATAACCTCCATTCCGCCAAACCTTCACAGTGTGATATGATACGACACAAGAACCTAAAGCTGTACACTTTATTCGGTGACATTCTGTAGCTGACCTTTTGCAACAGAACTGGATGTAAATGATGGTTCTAATCTGGTAGCTTGATAGTTCCATTTCAGACAACTTGTACTTAATGATTACGATATTTTTTACAAGTTTCACAGCACAGGGTAAGTAAGCAAGTCCTCGAAATTCCAAAAATTGTTTGACAAAATATTAGTAAACACGTCAACGCTAACTCTTTGCACAAACCGTATTAGCCGTGGCGGGAAACTTTCGTTACAACCTGATACTATAAATTAATTCTATCTATGTGAAAGTCGTTTAGTGATAAAGGCGTATGTTAAATAACATTTATATGGAGGAAAATTACGGCGGGAGTTAGGATAAAAGAGATAATCCACAAAATTGATTTTAAATTGGAAACTTAGAGAAAATGAATAGTTTTTAAAAAATATGTGGTTCAACATCACAAAGAAAAACCTCTTTAAATATAGGTACTTAGAATTTTTCAATGGAATTGTATTTCTGGAAAAGGAAGAAGAGAAATTCAATTCTTGTACAGTAGCGGAAAGTGCTTTCTATTTCTCGCTTGGACATATTTTCGATTCAGTGACAGCTATCTCAAAAAGTTTGATGTTTGTTACAAGATTAAAGCTCAAGAAACTTCACATTGAGATAACTTTTAAAAAGCACTAATAAATGAATATCATATTATATTTCTATATCGAAATAAATGTTATTATCGAAATGAAAATACATACAATAAATTAAAATAACAGCTTTATAAAAACAACGACCATTTTTTAAGCAGCTGACATTTGATATATATATATATATATATATATATATAGAGAGAGAGAGAGAGAGAGAGAGATGGACACAGATATGCATATAGATAGATAGATGCAGACAGATAGATATAAAGGTATATAGATATACATTATTAGAAAATATCAACTTATAGAAAATATTTTTATTTAAATTTAAAGATGGAAATTTACATCAAAAATCGAGAAACGTTAATTGTAAATTTCATTGCTGAATACAAATATCGCTAATAACAGATGGATAATTGTGATACAACAGTTTCACTTCATGGATGTTAGTAATTTATATTATACATGCTGTGGATATTTTCAAAAATACATTCTATGTATAGATTTCGCTTGCATTGTTTCATGTTCAATTTATATTAATGTAAAGTATTTTTAATTATTTAACCTAACTCAAAAATAATTTTCCCTTTGATTTCACAATTTTTTCCTTTCAAATATTGATATATTCTTTCTCTTTTCAATAATTTTTGGAATTTATGCAGCTTTATTTTCATTTTGGCTTTGCGCTAGTAAATAATTTCAATCTTTAAATTCCTTTTTAAAATTCTTCACTTTTAATTTTTCCTTCGAATTTTTTCCTCTGATTTATTTTGGAAAGTTCTTCTTGACGAAAGGAAACCTTATCAGAACGATTTGTTCGCCTTATTCATTAGCGTTGACTAATACTTTAGTGCTCTAGTTCAGGCGCATTTTTCTGTCTGTGATTTCACCTGTTAGAACGCAATTACGACATCGAAGCACCACCCCCTGAATACTAGGCTTGAGTGCTGACACAAAAATGAATGCTGCCGAAGGCGGATTTTTTTTTAACGTGCGTACGGTCCCTTAAATGTAGACACCAGTATTTTATAAAAGATTTCTCTGACTTCTTTAATCTCAGAAACATAAAGTGGAAATAACTTAAAAAAAATTTTGGTACGAATATTTAAGGGACCGTACACACGCTGAAAAAAAATCCGCCTTTGGCAGTCCCCATTTTTATGTCAGCGCTCAGGCCTACTATTCAGGGGGCGGTGCATCGGAGGAAGAATGACGTATGATTTATACAATTTCTCATCTAATATCTTATAGACAGGGTGACGGCAGCACAGAAAATCAACTCATCGAGTTCACGTCTGAAATTCCAAAAGTAGTTAAAACTCGATTCGCATATTGAAACGCAATGGGTCTGCCAAGTATTATCTTGGTGGGACAACACCTGATAGCTCAATTTTAGAGGTTGACTCGTAGGTTTACCATTGTGTTTTCCTGCTCCCAGTCATTCATGTTTTCCTATCTTTGTCACAGGAAAACACAATCGTAAACAACCAAATCAACCGCTAAATATTCAGGTTTTCAGTTTTTTTTTTTTTTTTTTTTTTTTTTTTTTTAAATCAAGATACAATTTAAAAGACAGTTTGCGTTTTATTATGAAAATCGAGTTTTAACTAATTCTGGAATTTCAGCCGTGAATTCGATGAGGTAATTGACTGTGTTGGCGTTCCCAGTCTATTATAAAATGTTCCTGCAAACCGATTTAAAAGCGCTCCATTTTAATTAATAATAACGCAATACTCAAGCAGACCTCTAATTATGTGATGATTTAACATCGTGATTTCTACACGTGATGTTATCTGTGATTATGCTGATTCATTCAGCTCATTGATAGAATGGCTGGACTACTTTTTTGATTTGCCTACCTTTCAAATGATGGTAGGGTGCTGTTTTAAATAGTTAGACAATCTGAATTTAAAAATCCTTTGCAGAATTAATAGATATTTTATACATGGAGTGTGCCACCATTATTCCATATTTTATGAGAATTGTCATGGCTGCTCATTTACGTAACAACATTGATAATTGAGACGTAAATGCAACTTGATTAAATTGAAGATTTTACATGTACGCTTTCATTAGTGAAATGCTGCAATAATCTTTCATTTATATACAACAATGAATCTGAAAAAGGGGCAAAACTTTACGGGGTTATAGAACGCAGCTATATGAACAAATTTCGTCATGGAATGTATGGTCGGAACGCAAGTGGTAAGAAGTTAATTGGTAGCTTTCCATTGTCGCCGTTAAAGAATTAGCACAAGAATGAGAGGAGATACTCCAGCAAACATTTTATTAACAGAAGTTTATTTATTGTGCAAGCTCACAGGAATTGCTCAAAATATCTTTCGCCAGCTGTAATGCACTCTTCACATCTGCCGGATAGGGACAGACGCCAGGCATTTCCCGAATATCACCGGCAACAACGGCAATCCTCGCGACTAGATGATGTCGTTTTCAGTGGTGCACTCGTAGATTAGGCTTTTCATATGGCTCCACAGATAAAAGCCCGAACACGAGAGATCCGGAGTTCTTGGAGGCCGAAATTTGGGACCACCTCGTTCAATCCATCACCATAAGAACAGTGGAAAACTACCTTTTAACTTCTCACCGATTGCGTTCCGACCATACATTCTATGGCGAAATTTGCTCGTATAGCTGCATTCTATAACCGTAAAGATTTTCCCACATTTTCAAATACACCTTGTATATATATATATATATATATATATATATATATATATATATATATATATATATTAGCTTTCTTTTTTGTGAACGAAGAATTTCTAATGCAAGTGATGCTAGGTATAATGCTTGAAAATATACAAATAAAAAATACTGCTGATATATTTTTATTTTCACTTTCTGCATCTCGTACATGCTTGCTGTTTATGCGTTTCTTTTTTTTTAAAACGTTAAGACTTTGCAAAGTTCTATTGTTGTTTAAAAAATAAAAAAGTATCCTAAAATTATAGAAACACACACACATATATATATTCTAAATTGTATACAACTGTTGTTTAAGAATTTATAAAACTAAGAATGGAAATAACAGGATAATATATTTTAAAAAGAAGATATGTATAGTTTTAATATTCTGTCACTTTATAGTGTGTTAAATTTTATTTGCAGTATTATATTCTATCTTACAATTTTTAAAGCCGCAGTATTTAAGTGAAGAAGTTCCTGATTCTTGAATTTTTCGAGACCAATTTAGGTGTAAAAAGAGTGCAATAATTTGTGAGAAAAGGAAGTTATTTTATCATGATATTGTCAAGAGTATATTTTAAAATTATAGTTGTATATTTGTAAGTCAATTACTCTTTAATACTCATATAAAATTCACGTAGAATAATTTCTCAATGCGGACTATTTATGTAAAAATTTTATATAACAATGTTTATTTTACTCAAGATAATTAGGTATTATCTTGAGTAAATTTCACTTAAGATAATATTTTAAAACTTAGTGAAATTTTTACGCAATTAGGAGTATAATGTACAGCGAGAAATATTTATTGTCTTAGAAATATAAATTTTTCACTACATGAAAAATTTCAATAAGCAAATTCTTACGACTTGTAGGAAATAAATAACTTCAACATTTTAAATTGTAATAAATTAGTGACTTTTCTAGGAATTTATTCTTTAGTAAAGTACCAAATTCACTTAAAAATTCAAGAGTTTATCAACAGAAATTTCAAACAATTTCATCGAATATTATTTTAAAAGAGAACTGTTTCACAATCTCAATTTAACTCGGTCATATATTCAATAACTTCCGTTTACGGATTTCTCAACTTTAATAACGGTTTCATAAAAAAATTTTATAATTTCGTTATTGTTCAAAATAAGAGTTATCGCCTTTGGGTAAATAATTTAGAAATTTGTATGAAGTATATATTCTTTGAAATAAATAAAAAGTATAGTTGTTAGTAGAAGCATATTTCTAATAGAAAATACTTCGTTTTGTTGTCTAAAATTTGTTTAAACAAATTACTTTATGATTAATAGAATAATTGTAATAAATGCCAGTAATTCGTTTTATATTTCTGTAGCTTTAAATACACATATATATACAATACGATTCTTACATATATATTATAGTCTATTATTTTATGTTACCTAATATTTTTGTTTCAAAAGACGTACGGAGTAACATCCATAATTATTTCCCTCCGTATTCCTATATATTTTGTAGAATGGACGTTCAAGTCACCATTACACTAGATAAAGTAAAAAAAAGTGATTTTGCAAACATTTAGTAAAATGTTCACTGTTGTCACTTCAAAAATTTGCACATGCAACAACACTTTTAAATCCTTTTCGAAATATCTTATGTAACTTGTCTGTAGAGAATATGTATTTTTCTTCAAAACATAAAGAGAAAAAGTGCTAAAGAATATAAGAACAAGATTTCGTAAAATCGTTTCTTATTTTGATGTGTCTCTGCTTTCTAACACTAAGTTTTATATTTGAAAACATACAGTTAAGAAATGGCAAATTTTCTTGCTGAATTTTT
Source organism: Maratus speciosus (assembly GCA_963932465.1). Lineage (NCBI taxonomy): Eukaryota > Metazoa > Arthropoda > Arachnida > Araneae > Salticidae > Maratus > Maratus speciosus. The sequence continues at coordinate 152,765,710 of OZ010794.1, read as the reverse complement.
GGTTACAAACTTTCGAAAATTTTATACTTTTTATGTACATTTTCTAAATTTAAACTTATTTTTAGTTATTATTTGATTGAATACAAGAAAAAATTTTATAATGAAATTCACTCAGCGTACAATTTCCTAATTTATCATTCGCAAATAACAAAAAGCCGAAATGGATTCGGTTAAATTGCTGCTATGTTTTAAAATACTCTTATGTATTTGTTTAAAATGTTATGTATTAAATTAAAATGTTTTGTATTAAATTAAAATGTTTTGTATTAAATTAAAATGTTGTGTATTAAATTTAAATGTCATGTATTAAATTCATGTTATCATGGAACTGTTTGGATTACTATGCTTAAAATAGGCATATGATGATATTTATGTTTATCTATTGGAAAAGATATCAATGCATATTGCCTTAAAAAAATAATTTTCAGTCCAATGTGACATGCGAAGCCGACAATGTTAATGTCACTGCTGTTAATTTATCCTGTTTGACTGTAAATTATGTTTGTTAAGGGGTCTCAGGACTCTTAATGCTCTAAAATTTTCGAAATTTTAATTTTTTTATATGTTAAACTTCTATATTTTCTGAATATTTTGATATAATTGTTATCTTGAAATTCCCATAAGAACAGAAGTTATGGCATTTAGAATTATATTCGCTCAATAGCTGAAGCTGTGTTTCCAAAACTTTGAAGTCATTTTTCTCCAAATGACGTTTTTGGGCATAACGCGCACGATATCTTAAAAACTTCTGAATATTTTTTCAGGAAATTTTCAAAACATATGTTTCATGTTAGTCTGTATAAACTGAACCTAAAATTTCTTTTTTATTGAAAAAAGAAAATATTTTTTTAGGGGTTTATATTGTTGAAATTTTCTAAATTTTGCATTAGCTAAATACAACTGTGAATTAAAAATATAAAAATGCTTTAAATACAAATTTATTTAGGTTCAGTGTAATAATTAAAATCTGAGGTATAAGTAGGCGTCAAAATTTTTATTCTAGTTGCGAAAGTTATTTTGTAATCGTGCGCATAAGCTGTTATGCCGATTTTCTGCTCGTGAAATGTCTGACAGTTTTGAGCCCACTGTAAATGCTAATTCTGCATCTTGCAATTTTACAAATATTTGACATGAAAGAACATACTTGTATCTTTCAGTCCCATTTAAAATTGTGTCATAATATCAAATACATTTTAAGATATTAAATGTTGAAAATGGTCTTTTTTTTTTCTTTTTTTTTCCAATTTTAAGAGTCCTGAGACCCCTTAAACATTAAAAAGTTTACTTGAGATTGATAAAACACTAGAAAACTATATTCAAGCTTGATAAATCTGATTAATCCGCCAGTAGTCGCGTGTCGGTCTTTTTGCCGCCTTTATAAATTATCTTCTCCTAACACATATCTCCTTACAAATACATTGGAAAACTATCATGTAGATTACCTTAAATGCTTCTTCTTCACCACTATAGTGAAGTAACAAGTCATCTCTGTTTTTCCTTTAGGTACATTTTTACAAGCAAAGTTGAAATTGGTCGAAATGTCTGCGTAACGATCACCAATGTCAGTTCATTTTTACTTTTCCCCAATATTCCAAATCTCATGAAAAAAAAATGTATAATTTAAGTAAACTGCAAATTTATAACTTCATTGAAATGTAATATTTGAATATTAAGTGAAAAATTGTTCTTATTATACATTTTCTGTAAGCGGGATCAGCGGGCGAAAAAAAGACCGAGCACGACTAATAACGTTCGGAAAAAAGCGACTACTGTTGGGTTAATGCACTATTTAAATTTCCTGGAAAGTTTCTTTTATAATTACTGCTTTTAGTTTCGAAAATGTATGTATTTCTAATGTTTCTAAAGTTAAAGAATGCTGTTAAGAACCGTTGGCATAAGTCATTGTTGTTTTTTGTTGTGGTTGTATTATAGGTTACAAGTTTCAGAATAATCCGCATTTTTTGTAGTGGTGTTTATTCCGAAGTCCCTGAATTAGTTACCGAAAACTGGTAATTTTTAAGACATATTTCACATCAACCGTAATGCAGATTATTTTGAAGCCTTTAGAAACTATGGCTGTCGCCTATAATGACTTTTATTTATAGACAGAAATAGATAACACAAGACATATCACTTTTCCCCTTTCCATTACAATAAACGTTATAGAACAGACACAATTACATCCATGCGTTGCCCAGGATTCGAACACGATCTCTCAGCGTGACAACGGCTTTCGCTTCTTATCGCAAGGTCGTGTTGTAATTTATAAAATGTAAAAATAGAGATATATAAAGCAAGAAACAATCAAACGACAACAAAATAATTTGATATTTACACCTGATGTGTTAGATGATATTTGCATTTTCTATTATTTGTATCGATTTGTATCGTATAACCGTTCTTTTATTTGAGAAAATATATTATATGGAAATATTTATTGTTAAACGACCTTTAACACTTTAACTGTTATCCATACATCGTTTTCTCAAAAATTTGAACATCAAATCAGGATTTTTCTTCCGCGTTTGTTCTTTGTTATTTAAAATATTTACCAGAATTATGGAACAATGAAATTTGCTTTATGTATCCACGATATGTCTGTCATTATTTCTTAATTATTTTATAACCATAAGGCTAATGAAGGTATCAGAATATTCGTACTCCAAACCGCCGAGTAAGCATTTCAAATTAGTATGTCTTATTTTGTATACTATACTTCCAAAATAAATTGCAATCGGTAGGAAATTTTTATGAATTGTGATAAAGTTCATCATATGCATCTCAGAGGTGTATATGTGTTTATTTTTTAAATATTTCACTTGTAATAAAAGTAGTATAGGTTGATTTAGAAATTGTTTAAAAGCTTTCACTGTAATAACAGCCTGTCCTAACCCTTACAAAAATGTTCTATAGAATTCTATAAAAAAAATATAGCAAATATATTATAGAATCCTAGAAAATTATGGCTCGCTTTTCTATACTCTAGTTTAACTAAAAGTTATAGAAATGTCTGTAGAAGTTCAAAGAAATGTCTGTAGAGCTTCTATAAAAATTCTAATGAAATAAATTTCCATAAAAATATTCAAATATATTCTATTAAAAAAATTGAATAGATTCTATAAAAATATTCGAATTTCGCCGAGCTGTTTCGGGGCGGTCAGGCTCCCAAGCGCTAACCACACTGGATGCTGCGTATACTTTATTGAAAGATCTTGAATGGGCACTTTTAGCTTGGTATGTGAGTTCACAATTTCTTTAAATTTATTATTCTATTTCAACTTAGTTTCTTTTGTGATTTTTGTTCCCAATCATTAAACTCGTATGCAATTTACGCTGATTCTCAAACAGTGTGAATTAGAAACCGAAACAATTGTAACTGCAAACCAGATGCAAGGTTTGTAAAAAGTCCGTTAAAATAAAGATTTTTTCTATTTATTTATTTATTTTGTTGGTAGTCTTTGAAAAAATTAATGAATCATAAACAAATTAACCATCGCTTAAAACAGTAGTTCGACTGATATATTACTTCATAAACAATTGAATCTTAACCTATCAGAATTGAATTAAATTATAATCATATTAAAACTATGTAGTACTAATATATTAAAGTAATGTATTACAAAATTAATTATTTTTAATTTTTAATATATAGGTGTAAATAAAGTAGTAACATAAATTTTAAAAGACCAATACACACACATATATATGTATATTTGAAAAAATAAAAAAAAGCTATATAATCATTACATTGTAAAAAAAAAAAAAAAAAAAAAAAAAAAAAAAAAAAAAAAAAAAAATCTGTAATTCTACAGATGTAAATTTACAGAAATTTGTATGCTTACTAAAATTTTATCTGTACACTGTACAGAAAATGTGTAAATCTACAAAATTAGTGTTTGCATGGATACATAAATATGTCGCTTTACAAAAGAACCTACTAAAATTAAACATAAACATAATTTGAAGAACAAATTAAAAAAAAAAAAAAAATATTTCCTACATTGTTTAAGCCCGAGAAGGGACAGATATTAAGATAATTAATTCAATTAGTTTTACATTTAATGTTAAATTTTTGTAACAAATTAGTTAAGCCAATTGAAGATTAAAAAATAAAAATAAAATTCATGCAATATGATACTTAAAACACCCTAAAAAATTAGATTCCGTTCAAATGAAATCGAAATAAATCTTAGACTTCTTCCATTTTTAATTGAAAATATTTGTATTGCAGATTTTGTATTATGTTTATGACAATTGTGCATAAACTGATAAGATGCATGCAAAATACAAAACTTATTTCGATTTATTTCGATTTCATTTGAACGGAATCTAATTTTTTAGGGTGTTTTAAGTATCATATTGTATGAATTTTAGTTTTATTTTTTAATCTTCAATTGGCTTAACTAATTTGTTACAAAAATTTAACATTAAATGTAAAACTAATTGAATTAATTATCTTAATATCTGTCCCTTCTCTGGCTTAAACAATGTAGGAAATAATTTTTTTTTTTTTTTAATTTGTTCTTCAAATTCTGTTTTTGTTTAATATGTCAAGTTTTTTAATAACTACTGCAGTCAGGTGAACTCATTTCAAAATCAATGGAGGGTGTTATCATCAGGCTTTGATGTATGCGGTATAGCAACACGATGTGGGATGCAGTTTACCAATGTGTAATTCAAAATGTTTCACTACTGTAGTAATGCAGGTTGCGGTAGCTTGGACAAAAACGTCCAATCTGAACGTAAAAAATCTATAATCAAAATATAAAAAATTAACGTAATTTAAATTTAGATACCCTATTTTCCACTCAGGAACGCTATGAATGTAAATGTAAGTTGTGTTGAATCCTTACTGCTAATATTTAACAATATTATAGCTGTGATACAGAAAAAAATAAAAAATAAAAGTTTCACTTAAATTTTTAAACCATATTCTCTCCCAAGGGGTGATGTAAACACATCAGAAAATTATTACCTAAGTTTAACTTGGGGTATAAATAGTTCTCATCTCGGAAAAAAAAAATACGTTTTAAAATTTAGGTTATGTAATTCCCCACTAAATTCGCTACCTTGCGTAAAAATAGCTATCCATTAGAAACTTTTAAGTAAAATATAAACTTGACCAAAGCAAAAACTTATTCTGAAAATATCCTTTTTATTTCCACTATGACGCCATATTCACCTTTTTAATTTTTGAAAAAAAAAAAAAAAAAAAAAAAAAAAAAAAAAAAAAAAAAAACTAGCTTAATTTAATATTTCACGTGAAAAGCTTTCAACTAAAAAGAAATAAATTACTATTACGGCTTTTGAAATTTTTGCAACAATGAAGTAAAAATGTTACATTTTCTATGAAAAATGTCCGTTGATTTTCAATGAAAAAAGCGAAAATTGGAATTAATAAGAAAAATATTTGAATAATGTAAAAAAAAAGGCCGATGTTGTTTCTCTCTGGGTTATAATTCACCAATATTCGAAGGCATTTGATCATTCGTTTTGACCCTGACGTCAGGCAATCGTTTTTACACTTTAAATTTATAATATCATTAAAATTAGTAAAGAATAAAAAATGAGTGGCATCAGGAACAAAAAGGTGGGAAGAAAAAATTAAAAAGTTATGATCTCCATAGGCTTTTCCATGTTAAATTAACATTGAGAAGTGACACTGGAAATAAATAAGTATTGCACTGCCGCGCAATACTTAAATTACAGTAATCCTTCTATCTCTCTATTCTAAAAAAAAGTAACTCCCGCTGTCACCGCCGCCGCCGCCGGTTTTGAATTTTTTGTGACCGGAGGTCTTTCTTCGTTAATATTAAGAAAAATAATGCATACAAAAATATGAAAATTGGTAGTATTATACAGAAATGTTTGATAAACACGCTGATGTAGACAGTTTTCAAATGGAAGAGTTATTTTAAGAGATATTTAATGCTAAAGTTGGACAAAATCGTTCCATTAAAAAAGTTTTATAGGAGCAAAAACTATACATCGGAATTTAATACTTTTTAGATCATTTTATACTTTATAATTTCCCGGTGTGCAGAATTAATTTATTTTTTTAATTTGACTCATTTTTCGAGGTTTCATTTCTATTTTAAATTCAAATTTTCAGCATTTCGAGAGATATTTTTATACTTATTTCAGAAAATTGTACTAATTTAACCTGTTGCCAAACTGTATAAACAACGGAAACAATAATGTTTGCTTCAAATTAAAAATTTATTTACACGTGACTATTATAAACAGAAAAGAAAAACTTTCAAATTAGAATTAAATAATTACGTATAACAAGCAGGAACTTATTGAAAATTACTTCATCTATAATTACACGTGAATTTTAACAGAGAAAGGATATTGTAAAGTAATAAATTCATTAACATGCGTTAGAAATCTTAAATAGGAGAAATTACATCACATTTACGTCACATTACACTTATTACGTAAAATGAACAAAAAATAATATTGCAAAATAGTAGTTTAAATTTAAAAATAGCGCGAGACATTTACTTGATATTTTGAGATGAACTTTTCAACTATTTTTTTTTTTTTTTTTTTTTTTTTTTTTTTGGACAGCGCAAATAATATTTCATTTCTAATAAAAGCATTTTCACGTGAATATTAAAAAGGGAAAGAAAAGTTTGGTGAAAATTACGTCAGATTAAAAACGATATATTTAAAATGTTTTATTTAAAAGGACTTTCTTTTCGCTTTGTTAAAAAATACCGGGAGACAAAGACTCTGTTTACTTAATTCATTTTATATTAGATGATTTTGAAATGCCATTGTAACTTTTAAGAGCAACTGATTTTTCCGTAAAATTCCCCAATCAAAGAGAAATGAATAGAAACCCGTTTATAGGGAGATCGCCTTTGTTTTTTTTAATTATACTTCAATCTTCCAAAAAAATTCAATTAAAGCCGATCAAATTAGCGTGCTTTTAGAGACTGCAGTGTCTGAACGGGGGGTTGGCGAGCGTAGCTCGTAGGGGGCCGAGGCCCCTAGTATATTAAAAAAAAAGTTTTGATTTGGAAATGGACCAATGAAAATCTGCGTAGATATTCCCGGTAGATCGGCATCCAATTTTAATGCTTAAGCATGGCCTTTCTTCGTTAATATTAAAAAAACTGTTGCATACAAAATATGATAATCGGTGGTATTATAGAGGAAATGTTTAATAAACACGCTGATGCAGACAGTTTTCAAATCGAAGCATTATTTTAAGAGATATTTAATGCTAAATTTCGACAAAATCGTTCCATTAAAAAAGTTTTATTGGAGTAAAAACTATACATGAGAATTTAATCATTTTTAGATAATTTTACACGTTATAAGTTCCCGGTGTGCAGATTGTATTTATTTATTTTTTTATTTGACTCAGTTTTTGAGGTTTTATTTCTATTTTAAATTCAAATTTTCAGCATTTCGAGAGATATTTTTTATATATTTTAGAAAATTTTATTAATTTAAACTGTTGCCAACTGTATAAACAGCGCAAGCAATAATGTTTACTTCAAATTAAAAGTTTATTTACACGTTATTACACGACTATTATAAACAGAAAAAAAAACTTTAAAATTAGAATTAAATGTTTACATATTAAAAACAGGAAAATTACGTCATAAGAACTTGAATTTTAAAAGCGAAATAAAATGTTAAAATAAAAAAAAAATCATTATTATGCGTTAAAACATGTAAATGAAGTAAACGACGTCATATTTAAAATGGCCAAAATATGTGGCAAAACAATTTAAATTAAAAAAATATATTTGCGCGAGGCATTTAATTGATATTTTGAGATAATCTTTTCAACTATTATCTTGAATTCGAAGACAGCGCAAATAATATTTCCTTCTAACAACAGAAGTATTTTCACGTGAATATTACTAATAGAAATAAAATTTTGGTGTAAATTACGTCATATTTAAAACGATACATTTAAAATGAATTATTTAAAAGAACTATATTATAGCGCAGTCAAAAAATACCGGGAGACAATGACACTGTTTACTTAATTCATTTTACATTACCATATTTTCAAATGTTTAACTAATTTTTCTAATTAAATACGAAAACAGCCATTGTATCTTATCTCTTAACAGCAGCAGATTTGGTCTTAAAAATTCCCAATCCAAGGAAAACGAATGGAAACTCGTTTACAGAGAGATCGCTACAGTTTTTTTTTTTTTTTTTTTTTTTTTTGAAATTTTAATTCAATATTTTTAAAGCTGATCAAATTAGAGTTCTTTTTGGATTTTGGTGTGGCTGAACAGGGGTTGGCGAGCGTAGCTCATAGGGGGCAGAGCCCCCTAGTCTTAATAAAATTTTATCTGTAACCCGGGTTGCAGTTACATAAAAAGTTCTAGGCATCTCAGTTTCCTAAAAAAATCTTAGTAACCTTGCAGATTTTTTTTATTTATAGTGAAAACGTGTATCTGTTACATGAATTTTTGTTGTTGACGTTACGTAAAACGTTCTAGGAATCCCAGTTTCCTAGAAAAAAATGTTTTAACTTTACAGATTTTTTTTTACAGTGTAGTTTGTAGAAATTCTATCAGGTATGTGTACTCTATAGAAAAACTATTCTATGGAAATTCCATGAATTCAGTATCAACAATTTTTATAAAATTATTCTATAAAACTCATCAAAACTCTATAGTAATAGTACTTTATACAAAAGGCTATTCTATAGAATTCTTGAAAACTCATTAGATATAGCATTATATCCTCCTGAGACCTGGCATCCATTTAAATGGGTGTTTTGCTTTCTTCTTCTATTGCGTTAAATTTCATTGTAGCAATCTAAAACCAGTTTGGCATGGTAATGCATGAATCAAAAATCAACATTCAACTTTTGGATTTTGGCAACGGTAAATACTTTTTTTACAAAATGCCGTAATAAATGAGTCAAGTTGGAATTCTACGTTCTGCTGGTAAGTTTCGTTTTTATGTTATTTTATTTTTTTAAACTATTTTTTTTTTTTGCCATTTTAATAGCAGATGTTAATACTTGCCTTATGTTCTTTATAATAAGTTCTATTCTTTCCCATACTTTTTTCATTTTTTTATTAATTTAAAGCGAGATATGGCCTGAACATTCATTTAGATGGATGTGCTGTAAAACAAAATAAAAAAAATCGAAATTTATTAATTTCTTTAAAAACATACTTTTTGATGCCTATTTGTTGAAATAAGCTCATATTAAAATAAATATATGCATTATACTTTGCTTGGGTCTCAGGAGGATATAGAATGGTTATTCAATAGAAGTTGAAAATAATTCTATAAAGTTCTATACAGCTCTATGAACTATTTTCGTATGGGAATACAATTATTTAATCCTTGTAAAAATAAACTTTCTACAAATGCATTATCACCATCATACCTTATCAAACATACAATCATGTAAGCATCAGCCAAGATACTAATCATTTCCGTCTGCAACCAAATTATTTTTTAAAAATATGTTTTTTCAAGGCATCAAAAAAAAAAAAAAAAAAAAAGGCATGTGCATGGAAAAACAAATTTGACCACTTGTCATTCACAGTGGTAAACTGGGAAATAAATCAAGTGATTACGTCTTGTCCCTCTAACGCCACCATCGGTAACAGGCGGACCGCGGAAGGTCGAAACCTGGACCGCCAAAAATTTTCAATAGTACATAATAGTAGTAATAGTAGTTTTCGTTAGTAAATAATTTATTAATATTTATATATAATAGATACGTTTGAGCGATAGCCTTATCAATGATTCTTTTACAAGTAATAGCGTGATTAATTTGATTTTTTAATCGTGATGCTTTGCTGCTATGATGAGAAACGCAAAGTACTGCGTGGGAGAGCAGGGTGGGAGGGAGTGAACTGAGGGCTGCGTTGGTACGCATGCGCGGCGGCCGGTGTGTCCAGCTGCATTGTAGCGCATGGGCGACGATTCGTCTGGGAGAGAGTGAATTCTTCTTGTCAGTCGTGTATTCCGATTTTGTGCGAAGGTTTTGTTCATTTGCGTTGTTATTGTCGAGTGCTAAAATAACATTATAAGTTTTATGTCAGATCTTGTGAAGGAACTTGAAGCAAGATTCCAAGACTTTGCAGTGATATGTAAGTTGTCTAAATTCTTGAAATCACCTTAAGAAGTTGTTCCAGGGCTCCAGCTGCAGAATGGACTGATGTGGCTGCGAAGTTGATCAGTCTTGAAACACATTTGATTCAATCAGAGATAATTGGCTTGCAAGAAGATTTCCCTTGCAAGTGTATAAAACAGCATCCACTGAATAACTTTATTGTAAACACGTCTCAGAAAAGTATGCAAATTAGAAAACCTATCTATTGACTGGATACTATGTTTGGCTCTACATATGTATTTGAAAAAACTTTCTCCAAAATGAATTTTTTCAAGAACAAATATCGTTCGAGATTAATGGACGCCCACCTTGACTGCCATATTCGCATTAACTATTCAAGGCTCAAGATCATTAAATGGCTCAAGACAATACGTGTAATTTTTCGCATTAATTTTTCAACGAAAACCTGCCTTTCTATCTTATTATGTGCATATAAAAAAATATTTAGAACATGTACCTCTGTATATAGTTATTTCTCAGTACGAATACCTAACTTGTCTATGCTATATTATATGTGTGTTTACATAAAAATAAAAATTACTTATATTACTTATGTGTTTTTCTCTGGACCTCGAAATTTTTTTTAAGTATTCGGAGCCCACTTAAAATTACTTGCCGACCCTGCTCTAGGGGCTAACATCAAGAATTTCAAACTGCTGCTTCTAAATGCGGTTTTTCAACGTGATTTTATAACTTTATTAAAAAAAATTTAAGCACATCATCATTAGAGTAAATTTCTTAATGTAGTTTGTTATTTTCTTCCTTTGTTTCAAATGCTAGATATATTATATATCGGCAATTACTTAAGATAAATTTTTATAAATAACTTTATATTGTTTTGCAGCTTTCTTTTTTTTTTCTTTTGTTGCACTTCTCTAAAGGATCTTGTGCAATTAAACCTTCTTGAAACTAAAAAACTAACCAACAAAATTATAAAAGTTTACATTTGAAGTCTTCTCGCATAAGAAAAAAAAATTGTAAACGGTCCGAAATCAGAAACGAGCCTAAATCATTCGAATAAAATTCGAGGCTCGCCATTGAATCAACTATATGATGTAACTTAACACTAGAACGCCCGGAAATTTTACGCAAGTTTCATAAAAATATTTTATACCAGAATTTTTATTTAAAATTATTTGATTGATTTATTTATCGGAAATCTGTGTGGTTTAAATTTAACTTATTTTATGAAAGAATTTCAGATTCCAGTTGACATTTAACCATGTGGTATAATATCTTTTGCGAATAAAGAAGGAGAAATATTTTTTTAATTCAAGTGTTTCAATAAAATATGTTTGCAAATCCTGAAACAATATTTATATTTATAATGTTATTTATAATATTATTTTTTATTTCCAATGTGTATTATTAATCTTTATTTTTTATTATTTTATTATTTTTTAAAGGGAAAAAAAGACTTTTTTAAGATGCCAAATGTAAAACAGGGCTAGAATCTAAATTTTAATAATTAAAATAAATCTTTATAATTTTAAACATGAGAAATAAACGAGTATATTTTTTTTCTATTTTTATCTTATATATGAGTCGCCCAAATGAAAGTGGCATTCAGTGTTGCCAGTGGGCTTCTTTTTTTAAATTCAAATTTCTAGATTAACATTACGTACAACACTGGTGGCATTGTTGTAATAACTCCGCCATTTGAAGAGAAAAATGACTCCACATGCTCCTATACAGGACGCAGAGTGCTGGTAATGCAGGCGATATCATCAGATCAAGCCACAGTGATAAAGTGGGAGAACGTTAAAACGCATTGTTCGCATCATGGATGCCTCCCAAACGGTGTCAACACGCGGTCGTGCAATTTAAGATTTCACTAGTTCTCACATTTCCCGCTGTTAAAAATTGCACGACCGCGCGTTGACACCGTTTGGAGGCATCCATGACTCGTATGATAATACCTTTTAACGTGCTCCCTCTCTATTATACACGCATCTGACGGGTTCTGACGATACAGTACACAAATTTTCGCCTTATCTATAATCTCAGACTTTTAGTCATTAAATAATAAAAAATCCCAAATTTAGAAAAACACGAAAGTGTAAAAAAAGCTCGTCGCGGTAAAGTTTCTTTATTGTGTGGTAAACTTCAACTATTAGTAATTATGTGTTATTTTTATCGGTGTAATTCTGTCATTAGCCAAAACTAAGATTATTGTTAAAAAATAGTGGTGTCTTAGCAGCTATTAATATGATACACAAAATCCTCTTGACGTGCTGGATATGTGAAGCGGTTACCCAATACATCCCGATAAAACAATTTTAAGCATTTGAAATGATGGATTTTTATGAATTGAATCATTGATTCCATGTATTTTATTGACCCTAGAACTGAATTTTACTCAAGATTCTTATTTTGTGTCGATTGTTTAGCATGATTAGATGCTTAAACATGTATTTTATTTATATTTTTTCATTAATTTATTTTCTAATTTGTTATTATTTCGTACTTAAATGACATTTAAAAATAATTCGCAAATAATATATATTTGCACTTTCAAATTTTTCATTTTATTTTTATTCACGTAACTTAATTGAACGTTGGGTTTATAAAACATGTCAAATGTAAACGTTGTTGTCAGATTAAAAAAATGAAAATAATATTTTACCATCCCGAAAAAAGTTCCAATTTTAAATATCTTTTTTCTGTTTTGCACCATATTTATTCATTTCTCCCTTTTCTCCTGAAAATGTTAAGTATTTTTACAAAAAGGATGAAAAAAAGCACTTGTTACATTTTTCATTTAAAATTACGTTAAAATTGTCACTAACAGCTGTTTTAAAATCCTTTATTTTTTTAGATTAGAAAGATGATTATGCATGTATGACATGTCTTTTTTTTTTCTTTCGCGATTAAAATATAACAGAATATGTACTTTATTAAATTTCATAGATGTTTTGCTAAAATTTTCCTTTGCCTTCAAATGTGTAATTAGGAGGATTAGACGACTTAGCGGTATTAATTCTCTTGCTGCCACTCGATGTTAAAACTAAATTGTAATCACTGGAATTATAGGTACGTGCAACGGTATTTACGATCTGAAAAAAAAAATAAATATCCATTATAGCTCTTCTTTTTGAGGATTTGTACATACAAAATATTTTTCCATACAAACCACTTTTAGATTACATATTTTTTTTATGTATCCGCATTTCTAGCCGGTTTAATCTATTTATCTTCTCTCTCTGCATATATATATACTTTTTGCTCATCCAGTATATATATATATATATATACTGGATGAGCAAAAAGTTCTTTAACCCCTTAACGGTCGCATTAAATTACGGTTTAAAAATTCAAATCGCTTATTGGCACCACTTTTTTTAAAAAGAAACGGTCACGTTATTTAATGGCAGGTAAAAATGATATCATAATAAAGTTAATTACACTATTTTATAAAACTGGTGGGAATCAAACAATCTGAATAAAAGACACAGACCATGAATATCACAGGAGCGAGAAGTTAGGGGTTAAAACTTTAAAAACTCATAAAAAAGGAAGAAATTACGATAAAGGAGTGCGGTTTGCAAGAAAGGGCTCACAAGGTAGTCGGATTTTTTGTTTTTTTTAGCAGCAAAATGAAATTTAGTTTAAAAATTACATGTAGAGGGTGCTGATGAATTGAAACACAATGAACAGGAAAACAATAAGCTCCATTCATTTGCTCTTCCAATAACAAATGTTCAAGATGACCTCCAGAACATTCTACGACACAACAAGGATGCATCGCAGTACCTGTTCATTGTGTTTCTGGTCATCAACGCCCTCTACATGTGATTTTTGATTTTTTTTCTTTGCTTATAAACAAAAATCCGACTGTCTTGTGAGATCGTTCTTGCAAACCGCTCTCCTTTATCATAATTTCTCCCTTTTTCACGAGTTTTTAAAGTTTTAACGAACTTTTAACTCACTCTGTATACCAACTTAACACATCTTTCAGAGTGGGGTGTTTATTATATTTTTAGTTTTGATACTGTTATGGAAACGATTAGAGGATGATCAACGATCAGGAATGATAATTCTCCGACCCAAATGGCTGATTTTCACCAGTTAATTTTAATAGTATTCTTTGCTTTATTAAATCTTAGAAATTCTGTCATTAAATATGGCTAGATATATTATTAAAATGTATTGGTAGCATTAGGTCATTTGGGTCGGAGAATTCTCATCCCTGGTATATGGATCTTAAAACAGAGCCAAATCATTGCCAATATCAAAACTCAAACCATCAGTGTTGCCAAACAATTTTTTTTATTCAGAGTCTCAATTTATACCAGACATTTTTGTAGAACAATTTCGAATTATTTGATTTGCGGATTGTTTACCTTTACGTAGAGCTAAAATAACTTTTTTAACTTTATGGTGAAAATTTTGAATGTTTAAAAAAAAAAAAAAAAAGTCACATTTGGAAACACTGCAAATCATGTCTGTCCCCCTGTCCGGAACCTTTCCGCAAATATTGTTGCTATAATCATCCTGGTAGCAGCAATTTTTTTCCCCTTTAGTATGGCTTTTACTAGTTGAAATAGAACATACACACAGCCACTTGAAGACTTTTTTTTTTACGCTTTGTTGGCTGCCTAAAATTTAGACACCAGTATTTTATAAAAGATTTCTTCGACTTGTTTAATCTAAAAATAAATAAAGCGGAAAAAAATTTTAGTATCAGAATTCAAGGTACAGTACACAATCTGAAATATATCCGGCTTCGGCAGCCAAAGTTTTTGTGTTCAGGGCCTAGTATTCAAGGGACGGTGGCAAACAGTCAAATGACGCAATATTACGTCAAAATGTCCATAAAAGATCAGATCACACAATTGACAAAAAGTATGTGTTTATTAATTCGCCATAGTGTAGTTCTTCTTTGACCGCCACTTCTTGTATCAATAGCGATGTTGACTGCGCCAATTCTTTAATAATTCCACACATGTCAGAAAATGAAACATAATGACCGTAATTTTAATAGGATTAATTTTCTGTACCCGGCGACGACAATAAGGAATGTGAAAATTCTGAAATTTGGGGCAGTATGAAACTTTGAAATAACTATTGTTTAAGCTTGCATAACTTATAATTTTTTGTCGCTGTGCTACTATCATGATGAAATTAAATAAATTACAATCTAACGATTAAAATCAAGCTCAAGATGAAAGTATACATGACTATAATAATTTAGTATTTGAAAAACTGTGCAGCTGGTTTTGCAAAAATTTATTTTTATCACAAGTATTCGAAAAATCAAAAGTATTTTTTTTTTTTTTTTTGAAAAGATCGAACGAGCTACAGAACATAAAAATCATTTGAAATTCAATAGGGAATCCACAGCATTATCTAGATAAGTTTCTTAAGGCAGTGTTACGAAGGTTGATTTTGCAAATCTAAAAATCATTTCAAGAACCCCTTTAAAGCCCTAATAAGAGAATCAAAAGAGATTAATTTAACTCTTTCAGCTTGTGATAAGTGTAGGCTACTTAAAAAAAAAAAAATCAGATTGTTTGATTGCTGTAACTTTTCGGAAATGGCATATTCGAACTATTTAATGGCAGATAAAATGAAGCCAATTACACTATTTTAAAAAGCGTGGGAATCAAATATTGATATTATTTAAAGCAAGCAGATGGCGACACCTACTCTGATAAATTCGTGTTTTGAAGTTTGTGCTCTTTCGTAGAATTGTTTTTCATTCAAGCAACTGACTTCGTGTTGTGTTCTCGGTGACCTCCGAAACAAAAGTCAAAATCCGTGAAGATAAATTTACAGACTAAGTCCGAAATGTTGGGTGTATAAAAAAAAAAAAAAAAAAAAAAAAAAAAAATACTGATTTTATATATTTGCACGCTGATAGTATATAGTGTGTTTTAAATACCTAAAGAGATTTCCAAATAAATTCATAAAATTATTATTTTTAATATTAATTCTTGAACAAGTTACTCTAAAAATATACAATAATTTATATTTAAAATTTTCGAAACGCGTTTTATATAAAAAAAAAAGTTAATTTTAAAATGAATTTTTTAGCAAACACAGAAGAGGATATTTTAAAGAAATAACTCGAAAAAGATTGCTGCATTTTATCCCAAATTTTCAAATTGATGAGAAATCTGTTTATGTTAGAATTTGGTGTTCGGTAGAAGTATTCCGATTAAAAATCCACCTTTTAACGTAGTGAAAATTTCATGTAAAAAATAAATATTATAAATAAACTGTAATATATTTTTCCTTGAAAGTAATTATTCTGTAACAAAAACATCGGTTGTTATTTATTTTTTTAATGGCAATAACTAACTCTACATATTAATTAAATAAAAAAAAAAAAAAAACAAGCCGTATCAATAACAAATATACAGCTTAAAACTAATAATATTTATAAATTCCACAAATAGTAATTGTGAAGGAAAACTATATGTTTTAAAAGCATTTAAAATTCGCATATGGATATTCGCAATCATGTTAGATTTATTTAAATATATATCTCAGATGTAATATACGCATTTTTTTTTCATATATGATTCCCAGGACGTGCGTAAACGACAAGGATTTAATCTCATAGCACCAAGAATATATCGTTCGGAAAAATATTCAGTATTTGTAGAACGATATTTCTTCACATACAATGCTTGAAATTTTTCTCAATCGTTGATAGCATTTTTTCTTATATTTCAACAATAAACATTATCCTTATGATAAGGTTTTTTTAAGAACCACATCACATACATTTAAAACAATGAGTTAATTTATAAATAGCTTGCAAATAAATGTGACGTGGTTTCGTACGGTTCCTAGAGTTTCCAGACTAAGAAAATGTTCTGCACCAGTATTTTCTTATAGAAAATATATCATTAAATAAACAATGACTTAATTTATAGATAAAATGCAAATAAATGTGACGTGGTTTCGTAGGTTTACTTGAATTTCCAGACTAAGAAATTGTTATATACCAGTATTTTCTTATAGAAAATATATCCTTAAATAAGGAGAAATTTCGAACGTTTAAACTAGATTTATATTTCTATAAAAAAAAATACTGACTTTTGGCTTTCAAAATAACGGTACCCCTACGAACCCTGTGTCAGTATTCAGAGGACTTGGACACATTGCAATACATATGTCCTTTTTGTTCAGCGAGGAATTTCTTGATTTTTTTTGAGAGAGAAATCATTTGAGTTTTTACAAACTTAAATATATTAATTTGGAGAATCATCAACATTCCCTTTTTAATCATTTTGAAATAGTTAAATTTACCATATTTGTCCATTGCACGCATAATACTTATTTAACTACTGTTGTTGTTTATAAGTAAATACATAATTTCCTCATTTTTTCATTGCTGTTACAGAACTGATTTACCGGAAAAAAAGTCTAATTCCGCATGCATTTTAGTACCAAACGATAAGATATACCACCGACGAATACTTCTTTTTTTTAATTATTTTATCTCAGGGTTCGCACGCTCTTAAGCCACGCCCCATTTTGTAAGGACTCTACCACCAGAAATCGCATAAAACTATCTTCTAACTAATTAATCGTGAAGAAAATGGTCTTTATAATA